>JAJHZJ010000478.1:0-1200000 GCA_023548195.1 Bettongia penicillata ogilbyi | reverse complement strand
TGACCAAGGTCATGGAGCAGATTTGAAGTGAAATCTAGAGCAGAACCAGCAAATTTATGATTCCTTTTCTTGTTCCACTAATTTAAAATGGGAGGATATAGAATGATTCGATCCATTGTAATCCAATAAATATCTATTAAGCCAATGCCACATGTAAGGCAATACAAAGAAACCTTTTACTTTAAGGAACTTGTGTTACACCAAAGGGGATATAATATATATTCAAACAAAATAATTTTTAAGTTCCTACTATAAACCAGACACTGGTGCTAGAAACAGAAAGACAAAAAGAAAAAAAAAATTAAACAACTGAAAAATCAAACTCCTGTCCTAAGAAAGCTTATATTCTACTAGAGGAGAGAAATGTATGCGAGCAAGTAAATATACAAAATGTGTACAAAGCAATTATGGTTAAATGGGAATCGCAGTAAGGAGAATAAATTTAACTTACTTTTTGAAAAAAAAATGCATCAGTCCCTCCAGTATTTTATATTTGGAAATTTTCTCCCTGACTATAAATCTGGATTCCCACAAGGACACTAGCATTTCTAGTACTGATACAAGTAGCTTAGAATTGAGTTTTAATTTATTTTTGTGTGAGACGTTTCAATTAAAATAAAATTGATATGCCTCGCTTGTTGTGTTGTAAACAGTCTTGCCTTAACAGTATGGTTTCCTGCTGGTACTGTTCCTTCTCCCTCAGTCAAAAGCCAGCTGACTTCTGATTCAAAGAGCTGACTATAACAGTCTATGAGTAGGTCAAAGCAAGAGCTCTATCAAAAATGTAGGAATAGTGTTGACATTTTAGAGCAAAGCTCTTGCTCAAGCTGAGAGTTCAAAACCATTCTCAGCTCTCCTCTTGCTCATATGAAGAACAAACATGGTCATTTTAGGGGAAAGAGATGAACAAGCTCCGCTCAAATACCTTAATTCTGAGTTGGTTGAGCATATCTCAGGGGTATTATTTGAAGAGCAGCTGTAGGCGAGGAAGGAGCTGACTTGGAAATACTTGGGTAGTGCTCAGCTATTGGGTTATAGGTGCCAGTTATGTGGGTGTGGACCAATCTTCAGTGTTTTTCTTTTTTTTATTTATTTTTAACATAGTTTATAACAGATAAAGCAATTCAAACCTTTGGTCAGGTGATACTTCTTTTTACAGCATTTACAATATGGACCACAAAAGAATTTTTTTTTTAAACATTAACTAATGGAGACACAAATAATATTTATGTTGCTAACATCACAAGCTCTTGACCTAATTGTCTCCACAGTATTACTAAGAATTAAAGGACCCTAACTTATTGTTGTTGGTCTAAAGTCCTGTGCCTAATAGCTTAATTTTAGACAACCTCGGATGTTCCCCTATCAATAATCTATAATTGAATAGATCTGGTATTAAGCTTACAAACCTTTTGACTATAGGAAATTGTCACCAAGAGTAGAGACATTGCAGGGATACAATATCTCCCCAACTTCATGTCAGTTCCAGGCAGGATTACAATCTTCAGTGCTTTTCAGCTGAAGTTAGGAATGGAGTGGGGTAAATGTAATTCTGATATCTGAATTATGTTTAGTTTTAGCTCACAGACAAAGGTCATTGAAATTTGTAATGAATTATAGGGAGTGTACAGAAAATACGGCACTGAAATCGTAAATAGTAAATAAATGATGGATCTTTTAATTTGAACACATTCTATACATGTTACAGCTGAAGTCCAAACTCCAACTCATGTCAACATTAGTAAGAGAAGACTGGTTAATGTTTAACTCAAAGAACAAACGTATTGTGGCATTGTTACCTCAGAGAAACTCATAGAATCATAGATTTAGAGCTAGAAGATATCTTAAAAGTATTTAAGTCAAACTTCATTTTACAGATGAGGAAAATGAGGCATAAAAGTTGCATTCTTGGGGTGCTGGGAACCCTGAAAAGCAGAGGTACAGGGCGCAGATTTACCTCAAAAGAATTTGGCCACTCAGGTCTTCTTTCAGTTCAAGTTTATTATGATACAGATTGGGGTAGGTGAGATTCCTAGTAGGTATAGCCCATGGTTACAATCTAATGTTTAAAGTTTACATATATATGATTTATTCATTGGCGCTCATTCCACCATTGCAGATACAAAACTCTTACAAATGCTATGATTGAAAAAGCAAATTAATCTTCTGGTGGCCAAACCTTTGGTGATAAGCTTCGAACGCTTCACTTTGGCCTCTATTTAAAACCTTTCCAGTTCTATAGACTCTGCTAGAGTTCTTGCTCCATCCATGTAGCCTATGAGAACATGGAGCTGCCTCTAAGCATGAAGCACAGGAGCAGAAGTTTAGTGCGAGTATAGCTATAAGTTCTGATGGTGGCATCCCTTACTCTGTTTCCTCTCATATGGCTAAAATATGACAAGGAGCAGACATAGTAATGTATTACTGTAGCCAGTGCTACTGGGGAGGCTGAGGCTGGCAGAGTTCTGAGCTTCAATAGGGGATAAAACCAATCAGGTGTCTACACTAGGTCCAGAATCAATATTATGAGCCTCTGGGAGTTGATGTCCCCCAGGCTGATGTCTACCTAGATCAGAAAAATGGAGGTTAAAGCTCCAGTACTAATCAGTGTGGAGATTGGACCTAGGAATAGTCTTTGTTCTTCCAGTCTGGGCAAAATAGACTCAATCTCAAAAAAACCAAAGTAAATAAAAAAAGGCAAGGAACCAGAGATTTGTCAGATGTGCTCAAAATTTCATTTTTATATTTTATGTGATTGCACATAAATAATTTATATATGATTGCTTACCATTTCAGGGTAAGGGGAGTGGAAGGAAGTATGGAATCTGAAATTCAAAACTTTTAAAAATGTTTAAAATTGTTTTAACAAGTAATTGGGAAAAATAAAAAATGTTAAAAATAAATTTTGCTTTCAATTTGTTCAATGACCTTGGTCAAAGTCAATTACACTTTTCTGTTTAGTAATTTAATGAAGAATGAAAATAATGACCACCTTCATATGTCACAAGGGGAAGCAATCTTATCATCACTAGGTGTCAGATTTTAGTGAAGGTTTTTCCTTTTACAGATGAAGAAACTGAGGTCCAGAGGGGCTCAAATATTGCTCTTTGGGTTTTCCTGTTCTGTAGTTTGTAATGCCTCAGAGCTTTCCCTATAGCTCATTGCTAGAATGAGCTGTTACACGAACATACATATGTCGATAATAAAGACATATATATATATATATAAATATATAAAATCTGTGTACATATGTATGTATGTACATACACACACATATATTTGTTTAGGAATATTATAGACATATGTGAATGTGTGTGTGTTTCTAAATTCATAATTTCCTTGGTGTGGGCAACTCCCATTACAGAAGCTTCCTCCAATGACACAGGCAATTTATCTTTCTCTGGTAACTTACAGTTAGAATAAGTGACATTCTCATGATCATACAACCATATGTTCATCTGTGTGTGTCTGTGTCTTCACGTGTGTGTATGTGCAAATGTGTGTAGGTATGAGAGTCAGCATAGCCTCAGGACATGGAGAAAGCCTTCCAGTCAAGAAGAACTGCGTTCAAGTCACACCAAAGACACACTGGGTGTCATATTTTAGGCAAGTAATTGAACCTTTTAGTTCAGGAAGCAACTTCTTAGAACTGTAAATTCCAGAATAGTTGCCAGGAAGTCTTAATGGGAGATGGTTGGATGAGTGAGCAGGAAGGAAATTCCTACCATGGAAATCAGGACAACTGGAGATAGCCCTGGATACAGTGGGAGAACTTGGCCTTTTTAAGCTAAGGTGTTTAACAGGTCTCATTTGACTAAGGCAACACCCATTCAGTGACTGATTAAGGCTAGGTAAGAAAGGAAGCAGAGAATGGCCTCTTTGACCAAATCAGAAAAAAAAAATCGATTTCAGAGGGGAAGACTCTCAGAGTTTCTGGCCAGAATAAAAGCAATTGCTATTTACATTCACTTTGAATGGCCCAAGTCAGGGCCCAAACAATGACCAAGGAGGATTTGGCCTGAGACCTAATATTTTGCCACTGGACCTAGGTGGCTCTGGAGGAGAAAGTGATACTTGGTGACTCCCACAGCCCTCTCTCACTTAATTCCAATTCATTTGCATGTCAAGGCATCACCTTCCTGATGCCATGGTCTTCTTTGAGAATGAAGGACAACTGACAACAATGAGGATGTTAGTGGCCTGGACCAAAAAGTGTGTGTACGTACAAATACATGCACACAATACATATGTGTATAGATGTATATGTATCTATGTGTATAGAAATATATTAATGAATGTATATATATTTATATATCTTATCTACAGAATTTGTATATATGTATCTACATACAGGTACTACATGTGTACATGTATATATGTGTACACATATATACACGCACACAGTTGACATATATGTCAACTGCACATGACTCCGAAGAAGGCTTGTTAAAAATTTTTGTTTTTTAAATTAGCTACATAATTCCCTTAGTTCAAAAATATAGTAGTTGTAGCCATACTGCCAGAAAGGAAGTTCATAAAAGGAACTTCACAAGGGCTGACAAGCAAATTCCACTTGATTCCATCGACCTTGTTTGAAAGTTATCACTGTTTATCCTTCAGAAGTATATAATACTTCCATATAATATGTCGCTGTTGTCCATACAAGGTAACAGTATTCACAAGAACTGTCAACATCTCAACTCAGAACTTGATGGTAAACACTGGAAAATTCTCCTGTTTCTTAACATAATGTCTCATGGTACAGTGGGAATTCAGTTCTGGTGTTTAGAAAATTGTTCATAATAAGTGTTCTTAAATTCTCAATTATACATCTAAGGTTGCTGATTTATGAAACATGAGCATGGTAGTCCTGTGATTTATGGATCATGTCAGTTATTCATGGATCTAGAAGTGACTGATTTATTAATCTGGAGAGTGATTTCCAAGTCATGCAACTGCTTTGTGAACCCAACTGATTTATAATGGCTAGAGATGATGAATAGTTCCTGTATCTGATTTTTTGAATGTATTACTGACTTACAATTCCTGCAGCTGATTCAATAGTCAGTGCTTTATACTTGGGGTATAAACATCTTTTTTTGTTAATAAAAAAGACTGATTTATTTGACTTATTTGTATATTTCCAACTTTAAATTTTTGCCACAGCCAAGATCTATAGCCTTGTGGTCCTATAACTAGTCATTTCCCCAAGGTCTAGATTGCATAATGATAGTTTAGTTTATGGAGACTTCTTTTGCATTCTGCTCTGCATTCTTTTTCAGAGTATGTTTTGACCAAGATGAATTCTGTGCTGATTTCTTTTCCCTTTTAGGGCCAAGTGCACAAGTGTCTGCTTATTTTGCCTGTCACTTCCTCTTCCTTCATCTAGTCACTTTTCATGCATAGCAATCATAGTTGGCAGTTTGGGGCTTTAGCTGCCACTTAGAAAGCAGGGAATTTCCTTCAACAGT
Source organism: Bettongia penicillata ogilbyi (assembly GCA_023548195.1). Lineage (NCBI taxonomy): Eukaryota > Metazoa > Chordata > Mammalia > Diprotodontia > Potoroidae > Bettongia > Bettongia penicillata. Next base: position 1,194,529 of record JAJHZJ010000478.1, on the reverse strand, counting down.
AGCCTTATGAAAATGGCCACAATCGATGACTTGAACCAACATGCATTTGAGCCAGATAGATGCTATTTTGTAAATATTTGATATGGTTTGTAAAATATTGATTTTTTTTCCTCCCTTGGTTTATGTAAGCCCTGTGATTTTATCTGTTTGGGGATCTCCCAAGGTAGAAACTCCTTTCAGGAATATTGATCTGCAACTTGTCCATAACCTATAGTCTTACAGTATTGAATGGGACAGGTGTTGAAAGTTAAGTAGCATGTCTGAAGTCTCATCAGTTAAGCATTTATTAAGTGTTTACCAGGTGACCAGTCACACAGCTAGTACGTATCAGAGTCAGGACTTGAATCCAGCTCTTCCTGACTCAAATACTAAATAATTCTCAAAGTTTTTATTAGAATCTAAGGACAATTAGTTTTCTCTTCACATTGTATTTATAGTGAAAGGCAAAAAGGATTTGTGAATAGAGCCCTTGCAGTGTTCAGGGCAATTTTACTATATTAAGTACCATAACAAAAGGAACCCTTTTGCCTTTCAGAAGGCTACATCTTTTTTTCTTTTGGTAGGGTAGAGGAGAATTAGGATTAAGGGACTTGTCTAGGGTCACATAGCTAGTAAGTGTTGGAGGGCAAATTTGAACTCAGGTACTCCTGACTCCAGGGCTGGTACTCTCTCCGTTGTACCACCTAGCTAACTCAAAAGCCTACATTCTTGAGTTGTAGGCTGTAGATATATATTACATCTAAAAGCAATGACAGTCTGAATATTTATAATTTGATTGTGATAATGTGTTAGGGAATAGTAATAGTAATGGGCTTATGAACATGTCACAAGTGGAACCAAGGTATTATTTCATCATAGGATAGGGATTTCATTTGTTACATGGAACACCCAGGTGAGGAAAGCCCTTCTACTAAATCTTGTCGGCACCTTCTCTGCAACTTAGGAGCTTAAAGAGTTGACTGGAGTACTTAGAGTCACTAGCCACTAGGCTACACAGCCTGTTATGTATATATAAGTGCATATGAAATATATATAAAGAAAATTGCAGGGCAAGGGTCAGGAGGGGAAGGCATCAACAGCTGGGGGAGTTAGGAAAGGCTTCATGTAGAAGATATAGTCACATTTGGCTAGGAAATCACCTGATGAAATCAGGTCCAGACCAAACCAAACCAAACAAACAAAGCAACAACAAAAAGCCCAAACACCATATAAATGATGGGTTTATCTGAGTACCTATTTTAATTCCCTCTGGGTAAGTTATTTGATCGTTGAATGCACACACGGCACAAATTTATCTTCTAGAAAGTTAAATTTAGGATGCAGGAGAATGTGCCTCCATCTATGCCACGCTCTAATTGTTAGATGTTTCTGTTTATTTTTAGTACTCTAGGTCATATCTCCCTGAAGAGGTCTGTGATGTTTCACAATATACATCACACGATGTGGTTGAAAAAGTGCTGTCAGAGTTGAGTGAGACTTGAAAGTTTCAGTTCCCTTAAGTTTGGGGTAGACCTTTTGCAAGTGTAGGTCTTTGGGCAAACCCCTGAGTTTCATTCTGCATTTTGTATTCAAAGGGTGGCTTTCCCAGTTTCAGGTTTTGCTCTAAAAGGTTAGACCTGACTCTTCTGCTGCTGAATGAACATGTCCTAGCAAAAAGCAAAGATTTTGGCAAGCTCCTTTCATTTTTCATGAACTCTGAGCATGTTCTGATGTTAGCACTGAATTGTTTTATTTTTCCCTTACTTTGACTTTAAACACTTCTTGCCCATATTACTGAGATAGAAGAACACAAAATCCAGATAAAAACAGTAAAGAGAAGGGCAGCACAATGGGGTGGTGTTAATGGGCATCCATCATCATTTCTTAGGAAAATGGTAAATACACAGCAATGATAAGAATTATTTTCAGCAATAAATATTGTCAATGAGATAGTTCCATTGCAAATTTGCTGTGTGACCTTTGGGAAGTAACATTACTTCTCTCTGGTTCTCAGTTTTCTCACCTATGAAATAAGGAACCCACCACTTTTCTGAACTTCCTTATTACTTTAGTGAGTATTACTACCTTTCTGTCATGCAAGTTCCCACATATAGTTCCATCCTCGACTCCTCATTGTCCCTCACCTCATGTGTCCCATCAGTTGTGAAATCCTCAGTCACTCCACACCTTTTGAAAATGTCCTCTACTTTCCACTCCCATGGACACCATCCCTCCTGGTTCGGGTCCTCATCACCTCTTACCTGGGCTGTTGACATTGTCTTCTAATTAAACTCCCTGCCTAAAGGCTCACTTCTCCAATCTTTCTTCCACATGGCTGCCAGTGATTTTCCTAATGCATAGATCTGTCTGTGTCACCCCATAACTCAATAAATTCCCCTGGTTCCCTATTATTTTTACTATCAAACTTAAACTCCTTTATTTATTAAACTCCTTCATGACCTGGTCCCTTCCTTATCTTTTCAGTCTTCTCCAAAATTATTCTCTTCTGTGTACTCTACAGTTCAGCCATCCTGATCTGCTGCCATTCTTCACACACAATGATCTATCTTCCCTTTCTGTCCTTTTTAACTATCTGTCCTCAATTTCTGGGAAACTCTTCCTCCTCATCTCCATTTTAGAATCCCTTCAAAATTCAGTTCCAGCACCACTTTCCGAAGTCTTTTTGCTGAACGCCTAGCTACTAATGCCTTCCCTTCTTAACTTTTCCTTCTATCTGTTCTGTATGTATGTGGTATGTACCTATTTATGTACATATCTCCCCTTTTAGAATATAAGCTCCTTGAGGGCAGGGATTGCTTTGGCCAACACCTTCATTTTACAGATGAGGAAACTGAAGTCCCATTAAGAGACTTGCCATAGGTCACATGTAACTCCTCTGTCCCTTCCCATCCCCTAGGCTTACCCTCCCAGATGATTCTTTGATGAAGGCAAACTAGGCCATCTTTTTCCTCAATTCTTACCTAGCCTTAACTATTGAATGAGTGTTGCCTCAGACAAACTGGGACCAGGGAAAGATCTTAGCTTAAAAAGGCCAAGGTCACCCACTGAATCCTGGGCTATTGACAATCATCCTGACCTATGTCTTACCACTGGACCCAGATGACTCTGAAGGAGAGAGTGAGGCTGGTGACTTTTCATAGCCCTATCTCACTTAAATCCAATTCACTTGCAATTCAAGACATCACCTTCCTGATGTCATTGGATCTCTTTGAGAACTAAGGAACAACAACAGCCAAGCAAGCAAACAGGTGGTAGGGGAGATGGGATTCAAATCTTGGATCACTGACTACAAGTTCAGTTCTCTTTTCCCTGTACTATGCTGAATTTCATCCACCTTGGACATGTTACTATGATTGCTGTTATTGTCTACTTCCCAGTTTCTTCCTGAAAGAGTATCCTCTAAAGCAGATCTCTAGAGACTAGGTTTATACATTCAGGTTTGGAACTCTGCCCTTGGGCAGTGAAAGCATTCTCATTGAATCCACAGTATCTATCAGGTTTAGACCAGGCTGCACCTCCGTCTAACTTGTACTTCTTTTCATCAACCGTTCCAGCTTCTGTTGTGTACGTTTCCCCTTAACACCTTGTTCTGAGAACAGCAATGCAATCAATACTTCTGGAAAGGGCATGATAATTGTAAAGGAAGTGTTAAGGAGTTTGCCTACAATCCAACAAGTTCTTTAATTAACTTGAAAGGATTATAGAGTTTTAGCCATTGGATAAGCACAACTAACATTACACAGGAAATATGTACTAGAAAGGACAGAATGAGAATGGTGGATATGGAATTGGATCCTGAGGACAAGTAGGTAACAAAAGTGCACCTTTGATCAGTTTAAATCAATTGCTGTGGAAGAAGGGCCTCCTGGATCTGCTCCAGTGGCTCAAGAATCTCTATGATTAACAATGGAGATCCATATATTACAGTATCGAAAGCATTTGCTATACTCAATGTTCATGGGTCATTTTAGATAGCATTCAAACTTCAAGCATAACAGTATATCTCAGGCACTGCTGGACTTGAGGGTAATAGTGACAGTAGGTCCCAGGGATCTGCAGATTTGAATGGCTGATGACCTTTATGAGTGTGGTCTCTCCTTGGGGCTCCACTCCTTCTCCAGGGGACCAGTGGTCAGCCACATCTCAGGAGAGGCACATATTACTGGCAAGTAGGGTACCTGTGTTCCAGAATGACCCACCAAGTCAAAATGGCTTTCCTCTTTTATACTTCAGAATAAATTATTTTGATATGAGGTCATAGCCAGAAACAAACTATCTTTGTTAAGCATTTACCATCCAAGATTCCTCCATACCCAGCAGTTGTTATAATTCATAATTACAGACCAGATCATTCCTGATCCATCAGTGAAATGGCCAGTCCTGACCAACCCATCAAAGGATCTCGGAAAGAGCTAGCTGGTATTATTGTTTAGGCACTACCAAAGGAATCTCTTTGCAAAAATGGCAGAGCTTCCACAGGAATTGAGAAGAGTCAAAGTTTCCATTTTGAAAAATGGGAAAAGAATGTATCTATAAACTATATGCCAATGAGTTTGATTTTGAGTTCTGGTAGAATTTTAGTTATCATCTCTAGGCCCATACTTGATGCCTTTCTACTTACTTGTCAAGACCTGCTAGAACTTATGCTCCATGGGTAAAGCCTTCAGGAACCCAGGTTCTCTCTTTCTCTCTCTCTCTCCTCTCTCTCTCTGTCTTTATGTCTCTGTCTCTGCTTTTGTCTCCCTCGTCTGGGTGAGGAACTTGAAGATATTTAGTGACAGAAAATCCTGAGTTTTTTTAAAGTTATACTGGAAAGTGATTATACTGCCATATACAAGAATCTATAGTTGTCATTGTTCCAATTGGAATGCTCTTCCACCTGACTCATCTGCCCAAATCAATCTTTAAGCATTTATTAAGTGCCTCTTCTGTTCCAGGCATTGTAGTAGGCACCAGAGGGGCTGTACTTAGCCCTGGAGGCAGAAACATGCTCCAAATTTTCCAACTTCTGGTTAATAATAGTTCTAATACCTATATATAAATTTTAACTTCACTTTTTACTTAGAGGCAGTATGGAACAATGGAATCAGTGCTAGATCTGAAGTCAGAGAACCTGAGTTTTAATCTTAACTCCCCCATCTGGCACATATCCATGGTGAGCAAGTCACTTAACCTCACTGTCTCTTATCTTTAAAATGAGAGGAGTGGACAAGATGACTTCTGGAGTCCCTTCTAGTTCTAAATCTATGATTTGATCTTAAGCAAATGAAACTTCCCTGCAATTTTTATTGTCTGTTTTTTGGGATAAATTAAAAGATCATGTTCTTTCTCAGAGACATAAGATTTAAAACTGAAATATTTAAAGAGTAAATTGGCTAATTTTTAAGGGGGAAGGATATGCTTTGATACATTTTACCCTTTAAAAATATCATAGTTTGATTATTCATTGAACACCAACTCAGATGGCAACAGAAAGAAAAAAAGTTTGCATAATCCTCAATTTCTTCTCTGTATAATAAAGAATTTTACCCAAGGAGGTCAAAACCAGAAACTAAGATCTAATATAGAGCCAAGTACTTGATAGCAGTACTTGTGTGGTAGCAAAGCGCTGGAAACAAAAGGGATGTTTACCAACTGGGGCATGTTTGAAAAAAAAAAACCTATGATATATGAACGAATGAAATCTTCTTATTTAATGAAAAATGATAAATATTAGGAATTCAGAGAAATATGGGAAAATCTATATGAACCAATTCAAAGTGAAATAATGGGGACCAAGTGGACATTATGCACAATGACTACAACAATGGAAAGGTAAAGGACACTAGAAAATTAAACACCAAGTGACCAAAATATAAAGATAGTCCTAGAAAATTGATAATGAAGCATACCTCCCTTCTCACAGAGGAGAGATGGAGATGCCTACCTAGATTGCAGAGGGCAGAATATGATCTATATTGTTAGATGCAGTTACTATATCATGTGTTTTTGCTTAACTCTTTTTTCTTTTATAAGTGAGGATTTAGTCTGGGGGAAAAATTGGAGGAGAAGAGTTTTTGTTGCATTTCTAGAAATGATTATGATATAAAGACAAAACATCTGTAAGATATATGTTTTAAAATAAATAAATGAAATGAATGGGTTTAGACTAGATTGATTCTGTGGTCCATTCTAGCTCTTAAATGTCCAAATTTTTACTTTAACAAGTAGGGGAAATTCATAGGTACTTTTATGTACTATGGTGAATAATGCTAAGTTCTCTGTCAAAACATTGGTATGAGAATTCTGAAAGAGGAATTGCTTAATTGCCTAGGTGTAGATGTAGATATAGAATAGATGTAGAATCCTAAATTTAGATTTGGAAAGCTTCTAGCCCAACCCTATCATTTTGTAGATGAAGAAACTGAGGCCCCAGAGGTGACTTGCCCATGGTCAATAGAAAACTATTTCTGATGAAAAATTGTTCATTATTTCTCATCCAAGTCTTGTTATACAGTTTTAGAGAACCTATTACATATACAATGACTATGTTTTAGTGACATGGGGAAAAAAGAGCAAATCTGACTTTACATGAGCATAAAGTTGTAAAGTATCTTAAGAAGATTTTCACCAGAAGTCATGTTATATCACAAATGCAAGATACCATCATTACCAATTTATGGAATTGGAGTTTAATACTCACAGGCAACACAAGCAAGGCATAATCCACTTGACACTGTCTCAGGAAATAAATGGCCTTCTTGGGCTGTTATTTCCTTGGTAAATTCTTTCAAAAACTCATTCTGCTCTTTGTTAAATGCAAATTCATTGCAAGGCATATTAAAGTTGAATAAATAAATCTTTAATGTTATATAGATGGTTGTTTTTCTGAAACCCTGTCTACTCATGTCTGACAGACTCAAAATGGTTTCTAGTCTTATGAACTTTATTAGTCTTTTTTTCATGAGGTCCATGACTATAAGTTTGTGATTCTTAAATTCCAGGCAATCTTGGTATTTCTCACATGATTTAAAGATGGAATTAATGAGCAGCAAGTCTAGAAGTCACTTGCTCAACATCTCTTGGTAAGAAAAGTCAGCAGAGATCACTCAGAAGCAGCTGTGCTCTGTAAATCTTGCCTAATGGCTCTACATGCCTGGTGACTTAATGTATGACCAAAGAGCAGGAACCATAAAGGGCAAGGGTGATTATTCACTATGTGAAAATGTGTCTTCGAGAAACAATTATGACTGAATTCTACCCACCCCTGCTAGCTACAAACACTGTACATGTACATGAGACTGGGCAGTGACAAGAGTGTTGCATTTGGAGGGAGAAGACCTATTTATTTATTGAATCTTTTTTAAATTAAATAAATGATTTATTTATTTTCAGTTCTAAACATTCACTTCCACAAGAATTTGAATTCAAAATTTTCTCCCCATCTCTTCCTGCGCCAGCATGCACCCCATCCACCTCTTCCTCCAGTCCGTCCTCCCTTCTATTACCCACCTTTCTTCCATTCCATTCTCCTTTATTTTCCTGTAGGGCAGAATAGATTTCTATACATAATTGCTTGTACAGCTTAATTTCCAATTGCATGCTAAAGCTAATTTTAATACTCATTCTTAAAATTCATTCTCTCCCTCCCTCTCCACCTACCCTCATTGAGAAAATAAACAATTCAATATAGGTCATAGATGTGTAACAATGCAAAACACTTCCATAATATTTTGGTTGTAAAAGACTAACCACATTTCCTTCTGTCCTATCCTGCCCTTCATTTATTCCATTCTCTCCCTTGACCTGACCTTCCACAATAGTGTATGCTTCTGATTATCCCTTTCCCCAATTTGCTGTCCCTTCTATTGTCTTCCTTCTTCCATCCCTTTCCCCCTTGCTTTCCTGCAGAAAATAGATTTCCATATCCAATTGAGTGTTTGTTAGTTCCTCCTTATGGGAAATCCCATGAGAGTAAGGTTCACTTATTTCTTTTCATCTCCTCCCTCTTCCCCTCCATTGTAAAAACTCTTTCTTCCTTCTTTTATGTGAAATGATCTGCTACATTCTACCTCTCCTTTTCTCTGACTCTTAGTACATTCTATTCAACAGTAAATTTTATTTTTTTTTAGGTATTCTCCCTTTATATTTATATTCAGCTCACCTTGTGCCCTCTGTCTTTGTATTTTATGTATATACATATATGTATATATGTATATACATACACACATACACCCATGTACATATACATACCTATATATAGATAATATACACATACATACATACCCATACTCACCTACATATATACATCTATGTATATGTATGTATGTATGTGTGTGTGTGTGTGTGTATACATATGTATTCCCTCTAAAACCCTAATACTGAAAAAGGTGTCATGAGTTGCAAATAACATATTTCCATGTAGGAATATAAGCAGTTCAACTTTAATGAATTCCTTAAAGCTTCTCTTTCCTGTTTACCTTTTCATGTTTCTCTTGATTCTTGCATTTGAAAGTCAAATTTTCTATTCAGCTCTGGTCTTTTCAACAAGAATGCTTGGAAGTCCTCTATTTCAAAGAAATTCCATTGTTCCCCCCTGAAGTAGTATGCTCACTTTTGCTGGATAGGTGATTCTTGGTTTTAATCCTAACTCCTTCTGGAATATCATATTCCAAGTCCTTCTATCCCTTAGTATAGAAGCTGCTGAATCCTGTATTATCCTGATTGTATTTCCACAATACTTGAATTGTTTCTTTCTGGCTGCTTATAATATTTTTTCCTTGACCTGGGAACTCTGGAATTTGGCTATGATATTCCTAGGAGTTTTCCTTTTGGAATCTCTTTCAGGAGGTGATTGGTGAAATCTTTCTAGTTCTATTTTGCCCTCTGATTCTAGAATATCAGGGCAGTTTTCCTTGATAATTTCTTGGAAGATGATATCTAGGCTCTTTGTTTCATCATAGTTTTCAAGTAGAGCAATAATTTTAAAATTATTTCTCCTGGATCTATTTTGCAGGTCAGTTGTTTTTCAAATGAGATATTTCACATTATCTTCTATTTTTGAATTCTTTTGGTTTTGTTTTATAATTTATTTGTTGCTTATAAAGTCATTAGCTTCCATCTGCTCCATTCTAATTTTTAAAGAACCATTTTCTTCAGTGATCTTTTGAGCCTCCTTTTTTATTTGACCAGTTCTTCTTTTTAAAGCATTCTTCTCCTCATTGGATTTTTAGACCTCTTTTGCCATTTGTGTTAGTCTATTTTTCAAGGTGTTATTTTCTTCAGCATTTTTTTGGATATCCTTAAGCAAGCTGTTGGCTCACTTTTCCTGATTTTTTTGCATCTCTCTCATTTTTCTTCCCAATTTTTCCACCACCTCTCTTGCTTAATTTTCAAATCCTTTTTGAGCCCTTCCAATGCCAGAGACCAATGCATATTTTTCTTGGAGGTTTTGGATGTAGAAGTCTTGATTTTTATGTCTTCCTCTGATGGTATGTTTTGTTCTTCCTCATTTGAAAGGATGGAAGAAAATACCTTTTCACCAAGAAAGTAACCTTCTATAGTCTTATTCTTTTCCCCTTTTGGGGGCATTTCCCAGCTAGTTACTTGACTTTTGAGTCCTTTGTCAAGTGGAGGGTATACTTTAGGGACCTGTAAGTTCTCAGTTCCTCCAGGGTGGCACAATCAAGGAAGAGGAGTTTACTCCTTTCCTGGCCTGTGTTCTGGTCTATGAGCAACCACAAGTACTCTGTTCTGTCCAGGATTTGCAAGTAGGGTTCCCTCTCCACAGCCACCACCAGCTTGCCATACCAATGCTCCTCCTCACCTTAGGACTGCCACTCGGGGTTGAGATCTGGATCAACTCCTTAATTTCCCCAGGGTCTTTCAGCTGAGGGCTCCAAAATGATACATTGGTGCAGTGGCTTCAACTGCCCTGAGACTGGGACTTGAGCCAGACTCATACTCCCCTCCCACCCAAGTGAAAGAACTTTCTTACTGACCTTTGAAGCTGTCTTTGGCATTTGTGGGTTGAGTAATGTTGGAACTGCCACTGATACCCATGATTCCCCACTCTGAAGCCTTCTTTAGTCCTGTCCTTTGTTTAGCATGGTTCAGTCTGTGCTGTGCTCTGCTCTGAGCCCAGTGTGGTAGACCTGTCCTGTTAATCTTCCAGGTTGTCTTGAGTTGGAAATCTCTGTCACTCTCTCATTCTGTGTCTTTTGCTACTCTAGAATTTATTTAGAGTCCTTTTTTACAGGTATTTTGGGGGCTATGGGGGTAGAGCTAGAGTAGGTCTGTCCTTTTCCTCCTTCTTGGCTCCACCTGGATCTTTCACTTACAACCTCTGTAACCTTAAACAAATGATCAACACACATTTATTACATGTTTACTGTGTACTAGGCATTGAGGATAAAAAGGACATAAATAAAGTAGTCTATGTCCTAAAAGAGATTACAAGTTGATCAACCTCTTGTGTCTCAGCTTCCATTCAGAAACTTCTAAGATACCTTGTAGTTCTAAGTCTGTAATTTTATGACCCTTAGTCTTCAAATTTAGAGCAATATAGGAAGTACTTTTTACCCATTCAATGCAGCCCAGGTATATGCATGATTTAAAAAAAGCATTTATTTATGGGGGGCGGAGCCAAGATGGCGGAGTAGAAGGACGCACATTTACGAGCTCCAACCCACAGCCCATAGAATTAATGTAAAAAGAGACCCCCATAACTTCTAGACCACTGAAAGGGGTATAGAAACAGAGTGGAAGAGATTTCCGTGCCAGAGAGCCCTGGAGACCCGTCCCCAGAGTCCCTCGCACCCCAGAAAGCGAACCCCACCCCAGCGCTGCCCTGGCCACAGCCCCAGAGAAGCTGACTCGAGCAGGCTTCAGGGACGGAAGCTCCGGCAGCCAGGAAAGTCCCTCCGCCCACAGAAACTACAGGTCAGTGAGAGAGACGGCTGGCTGGCTGAGGGGAGTGGGGTGTCTCTGTGACTCGGGCCCCCTCGGGAGGAAGCCGCAGTGGCAGAGACGGGGGCAGGAAGCGGCAGAGGCAGAGGTGTGGGCGGCAGTGGAGGCAGCAGCTGCCGCGGTGGCCCGGCACTCCCCCAGCAGCAGGCAGGATCTTCATTACTGAAAGTCTCTGCATAAACAGCCTGAGGGAACTGAGCCTGGGAGACGGCCCTGCCCCACCCTGCTCCACTACTGAAGGTCTCTGCATAAAGCCCCTGAGGAAGCCAAGCCTGGGAGGCGGCCCTGCCCCCACCACAGCACCAGAACTAAAGGTCACATTGATTAGCAGGCGGGCGGCGCGGAAAGCACATTTGAATTTCACCCCAAGCACTAGCTGGGTGCATCTAGGCGGGGGTGGACAGGAATCTCAGAAGTCAAGTAACTGGCTGGGAAAATGCCTAGAAAAGGGAAGAAAAATAAGACTATAGAGAGTTTTTTCCAAAAAATGCAAATGATCCCAACATTGGGATCTGATGATGAAGACGTATTCTTGCCATCAGGGAAAGACATGGAGGGCGGGGCCTCAGTACCCCAGACACCCCAGGGGGATGTCAGGTGGGCTCAGGCCTTGGAAGAGCTCAAAAAGGATTTTGAAAAGCAAGTTAGACAGGTGGAGGAAAAACTGGGAAGAGAAATGAGAGAGATGCAAGAAAAGTATGAAAAACGGGTCAATAGACCCAAAAAAATGCTGAAGAAAATAACACCTTGAAGAATAGGCTCACTCAATTGGCAAAAGAGGTTCAAAAAGCCAATGAGGAGAAGAATGCTTTCAAAAGCAGAATTAGCCAAATGGAAAAAGAGGTTCAAAAGCTCACTGAAGATAATAGTTCTCTCAAAATTAGAATGGAACAGATGGAGTCTAATGACTTTACGAGAAACCAAGAAATCACCAAACAAAACCAAAAGAATGAAAAAATGGAAGAGAATGTGAAATGTCTTATGGGAAAAACAACTGACCTGGAAAATAGATCCAGGAGAGACAATTTAAAAATTATGGGACTACCTGAAACTCATGATCAAAAAAAGAGCCTAGATATCATCTTCCATGAAATTATTGAGGAAAACTGCCCTGACATTCTAGAACCAGAGGGCAAAATAAGTATTGAAAGAGTCCATCGATCACAACCTGAAAGAGATCCAAAAAGAGAAACTCCTAGGAACATTGTGGCCAAATTCCAGAACTCCCAACTCAAGGAGAAAATCTTGCAAGCAGCTAGAAAGAAACAATTCCAGTACTGTGGAAATACAATCAGGATAACTCAAGATCTAGCAGCTTCTACATTAAGGGATCGAAGGGCGTGGAATAGGATATGCCAGAAGTCAAAGGAACTAGGACTCAAACCAAGAATCACCTACCCAGCTAAACTGAGTATAATACTTCAGGGGAAAATATGGTCTTTCAATGAAACAGAGGACTTTCAAGCATTCTTGATGAAAAGACCAGAGCTGAAAAGAAAATTTGACTTCCAAACACAAGAATGAGAAGAAGCATGAAAAAGTAAACAGCAAAGAGAAGTCTTAAGGGACTTACCAGAAGTGAACTGTTTACATTCCTACATGGAAAGACAATATTTCTAACTCTTAAAACTTTTCAGCATCGGGGTAGTTGGTGGGAACACACACACATGTACACGCATGCACGAACACACACATACACACATGCACACACATACAGAGACAGAGAGCACAGAGTGAATTGAACAGGATGGGACCATAGCTGAAAAGAAATTAAGGTAAATGGTGAGAGAGAAATGTAGTGGGAGGAAAGAGGGTGAAATGGAATGGGGTAATTATATGTCATTTAAGAGGCAAGTAGGAGACTTTTTAGTGGAGGGAAAAGGAGGAGAGCTGAGAAAAAAAAAAACAATTAGTTTACCCTCATCACATTTGACTAAAGGAAGGAATAAAATGCACACTCATTTTGGTATGAAAACCTATCTTACCAGTATAGGAAAGTGGGGGAGAAGGAGATAAGCAAGGGGGGGGATGATGGAAGGGAGGGCAAAGGGAGGAGGGAGCAATTTGAAGTCAACACTTGGGGAGGGACAGGATCAAAAGACAGAAGAGAAACAATGAGGGGCAGGGTAGGATGGAGGGTAATTTAGTTAGTCTTACACAACACGACTATCAGGGAAGTCATTTGCAAAATTACACAGCTATGGCCTATATTGAATTGCCTGCCTTCCCAAAGGGAATGGGTGGGGAGGGAGGGATGGGGAGAATTTGGAACTCAAAGTTTTAGGAACAACTGTTTAGTATTGCTGTTGCTACTAGGAAAGAAGACATACAGCTAATGAGGAATAGAAAGTCATCTGGCCCTACAGGAGAAAAGAGAAGATGGAGACAAGAGAAGGGAGGGATGATAGAAGAGAGGGCAGATTGGAGATAGGGAAAATTAGATGCTTGGGGTATTGGGGTGGGGGAGGGGATAAAAGGGGAGAAAATTTGGAACCCAAAATTTTGTGAAAATGAATGTAAAAAGTTAAATAAATAAATATATAAATAAAAATTTTAGAAAAAAAAAGAAGTGAAGGATTGTGGATGTGGAAAAAAAAAGCATTTATTTATGAAGTACTTTTGCTATGACAAGCATTATATTAAACACTAAGGAAAGAAATAGAAAAACAGAGATAGGAACTATAGGTGAGGAGAAATTTATTCGTCTCTCCATAATTCATCCTTCTCCCATCTTCCCCATTTCTCATTGCTGTTTGTTTTCTTCACCTGGCACATGTCATACTCAGAGCTGATAGTATCAGGAACCTGTAATGGGGATAAAGGTCTCTACTCCCTCTACCAAACTTTAATTAAACTTTATTGCTGATCAGTCATTTAATTCATTCCAACTGTCACTCCATTTGGGATTTTCTTGCACAGATATTGGAGTGGTTTGCCATTTCCTTCTCTAGATCATTTTACAAATTAAGAAACTGTGAGGCAAACAGGGTTAAGTGACTTATAGCTAAGTAAGTATCTAAGGCTAGATTTGAACTCAGGAAGATGAGTCTAAACCCAGCACTCCATCCATGGCACCACCCAGCTGTTCCCTTTATTAAACTACTCTTGACTATATTCTCATCTGAGGACTTTAGGGTTTAAAATTTGGGCAGTGATAAGACTTGGCGCTATTTGTTAAACTTGGGAGAACTTATAGGCACTTCATTCTCTTTCAAGATTTCTGATACTTACTTCCAGGAAGGAAAGGAACACCCACAAGCATGTCCATTTCTGCAACTGCATTTTGGCAACATTCTCCTAGTTCCAGCTGTAACTAGAAGCACATGCCAAATTGGGAAATAGTGAAGAATGAGAAAGTTTTATTGTTTAAAGAATGTCCAGGAACACTACTACTACTGGGAGTTAGAGAGACATAAATGAGTGTTCTTGAATACAGCCTCTCCCCTCTCCAACCTTCACACACAGTTTACAAAATCATATTCTGAAAGCACAGGTTTGACTATATCATGCTTTTTGAGGTCAGGAAAAGAGCTTTGTAACTTCCCTAATGCAATTTAGCCTACTTTACTCCTCCTTTTCAGCTCTTAAAAACTCTATAGGCTTAAAAAGATTCCTGTTCTTAATGGTCTCTAGGGAAAAAAAAATATAATCTTCTGTGTGGTATTCAAGTAACTTCGTGATCTGGTTCCTGCCTACTTTTCCAGGTTTACTTCATGTTACTTCTTCTGGCTATACTGACCTACTTACTTGCATTCCCAACATTTCATCTTCCATCTTCTACTGTGCAGCTTTGTACAAGTTGCTCTCCATGTCTGGAATGTCTACTCTTTTCAATTCCCCCTCTTAGAATCCCTAGGCTTTATTTTTTTTTTCAAAGTTCAACCTAGGTGTCATCTCCTATATAAGACTTTTACTGATCTATTACCCTAGCATGTAGTGAGCCCTCCCTCCACAAATATCAAAATTATTTTGCAATTCCTATGTATGAGGAGCAGCATGGAGTCAAAGGTTGTAAAGATGGCAAGTTGGCAAGGATAACCCACCTTTAATAGCTACTCACTTATGACTCTGGGCTAGCCTGATAGTTTCTTAGGGCTCTAGGCAACTCTCTGGCCTGTCTATCCACACAGAGAAAAACCAGTTAATGAAGAATGTTTTTGCCCAGATTTTAATCCTCATTTGGATGGACAACTTACAGAAGTTTTCAGAGTTGAAAAGAAGGAGGAAGAAAGTCTAGATTGCATTGGGGAAATTACAAAGTTCTTTTCCTGACCTCAAGCTTCGCATGAAATCAAAGGCCTATTTTGTCAATGCTAACATTTTATTGGAGTTATTAATATGGAAGTCAGACTTAGAACATCACTTCCTCTGAAGAACTAAAGATGAGAATTACACAGATGGCAATGGAAAGGTTCATGATAGGGGAAGGGAGATGGAACGAGCATTTATTAAGCACTTACCATATGCTGAGCACTGTGCCAAGGATTGACTATCTCATTTGATTTTCACAACACCCCTGTAAGGAAGGCACTACATTTTACCGTAGGGGAAACTGAAGCAGAGAGAGGATAAGTGACTTGCAAAGGGTCACACTGCTAGTAAATATCTGAGGACAGATTTGAACTTTGATCTTTCTGACTCCAGGCCCAGCATCCTATTTGCAGGTTGCAACATATAACTAGCAAGGAATTCTGAAGACTGTGGCATAATGATTGTCACCAAGGAATCATTATGGCAAAAAGAAATAAATGGGTAAATGGGATGATAGGCAGACAGTCAGAGTGCTGGGGGTGGGTGAGGTGCCCTCATGATGTAGGGCAGGGGGTCAAACTCTTGCCTGTCCCCAAAATGTAATTTTATTTTGATTCATGAACATCATGCCTCTGCCTTCTCTTTTCTTCCTGTGGGAAATATTTAACAAAATAAATAAAAATACAATATTAACATATGTAATGTTAATTTGTGGTTTTCTACTTCAATATATGACAAGTAGATACCCAATTTTACATAACGTTGCACCACTAATGCTGGGAGAAAGCAAAGTAGATCCCCAGCACTTTAGTTGGATTCTCTACGATGAATTTTTGAGAGAACATCAGTAAATGGGCAGGCACAGATTTGCATCATAGGAAGGAAGCCCTAAACCAGTGAACACATGGACCCATTTGAGTATTGGAGAATACTATGAGTCAGGCACTGTGCTAATTGCTAGGAATAGAAAGAGAAAGGTATCTCTCCTGAGGGAGCTTACATTCTACCTGGGAGTACAACAGGTACACTGACACTCACTGGTTGTATGACCTTGGGCAAATCACTTAACCCCAATTGCCTCATCCTGGGTCATTTCCACTCATTCTGATGAATATCTGGTCACTGGATTCAGATGGCTCTGGAGGAGAAGTGAGGCTGGTTACCTTTCACAGCCCTCCCTCACTCAAAACAAAGTCAAGTGCAAGTCATGTCATCATTTCTCTAACAGCATAGTCTTCTTCAGCAACAAAGGACAAATACACTATATATAAATATATATGAAATGAATGCAAAGTAGGTTTTGGAGGAAGGACATGAACAACTGTAGCCTTAATGCATGGAACATAGTTCAGTGCTTAATAAATTCTAATAGACTGAATAATCACAAAAGGCTTCATGTAGGAAGCAAAATTTGTGTAGAGCGTGGAAGGAAACCAGTGATTTCAAGAGGTGAAGGTAATGGTAGAATGCATTCCTGACATGGAGGTAAATCTTGTTCTTTATTTCTGAACCAATCCTCCTGGGTGGCATTGTCCCTGACTCCTTTTCATCATCAAAAGTAAATTGAAAATGCATGCCTTAAAGCATTAAAGGGTGGGTTCTTGTATCTAACTGGCAAATCAATAATTTTCTGTACCTCAGGACCAGATGTTATTATTGTAGGCTCAGGCCCTTCTTGCTAAGTGTCATGGATCTAAGCTCTTGCCATGTATCATTATTATAGACTTGGGTGTGCCTCTTGCCATGTGCCATTGTTCTAGGCTTAAGTCCTGCTTCTCTCAGGCTAAAACCACAATGCCACATTTTTTTAACAAAAAAAATTTACAAACAATAATTCCTGACTCATCTATTAATGAACATTTTCCGTTTTTCCTTCCTATTGTCTCGACTTCCCAGGATGATTGTACAGGGTCATTATACTACATAGACTTTAAACTGAGACAGACAAATGTATAAATCAGGCTTTAATAGTCTCTATTTGTACCTATTATTAATCTTAGCTAGAGTGAAGATGATTCTCATAGTTCTGCTGGTCACTGATGATGTTTAATTCTTTCTCTGTGAGCCTCAGGTTCCCTTCTGTCTAAAGCTAGAATGTTATTCCCCCCAAACACTAAATCCCCTCGAGTCTACTCACAGAATTTCCCTGAACTAGTCTTCCTTTCACAGCCAATGCACCCAGGAAAGAGCCAAGAGAGGGTTACTCACTCATCCTTATTTAGTCCATATATTTACTTTTTACAAATTATTGATTTCTTCTGCTTGAAACTAGAGTTTTCACAATGCCAACTGTACTCATGTGGCACATCTCTAAATCCCCAGCTCTTCAAGTCATCTTAAATATTTGCTGAAGTGTCAGAATATGCAAAACCTTTCCTATTCATTGAGAGGTAGTAATAGATAGAGTTTTGGAGTTGAAATCAGAAAGACCTGAGTTCAAATCTTGCCTCAGCACTAGCTGTGGGACTGCAAGAAAGTCACTGAGTCCCTTTTACTTTCCATTAGCTGCTCTGCTCGTTTTTGATGCTTCCTATTTCATTTGCTTCTTTTCAGCTTTCTTTGGTGCATTGTTTTCCCCCATCAGGTTGTAAGGTTCTTGAGAACAGGGAGTTTCTTTCTTTCTCCTTCTTTGTATCTCAGCAATCAGGAAGGTAAATTTGGATGGGCAAAAGATATGCAGTTGACTTGAGTTTTATGGGCTCCTTTTCTATGTCCTTCCCTTCCCTTCCCTTCCCTTCCCTTCCCTTCCCTTCCCTTCCCTTCCCTTCCCTTCCCTTCCCTTCCCTTCCTTTCCCTCCCCTGTCCTCTTCTTTCCCTTCCTCTCCCCTCCCCTCCCCTCCCCTCTCCTCTCCCAAAACTTTCAACCTACTGAACTCTCAAACTGGGACTCCAAGGGGCCCCTGCCTGAGGGCTCCTCTGCACCCTCCTAGCTTTAGACGGATTATCAATAGTAACTGTTGCTATTTCCCTCCCAGCCTGATGTCTTTCTTTCTCTTGGTCTCATTAAGGGGGCAATGCCCTGCCTACTTCTTAAACAGGCCTATTCAATAAATGGGCATTGCCTCACCCTAAGTGAGTACTTGCAAAGTCCTTGGCCTAAAGGGCCCAAGGTCTCCCACTGCATCCTGGGTCATCTCCAGTCACCCTGATGAATATCTGGTCATTGGATTCAGATGACTCTGGAGAAGAAAGTGAAGCTGGTGACCTGCATAGCCCTCCCTCACTCAAAACAAAGTCAAGTGCAAGTCATGTCATCATTTCTCTGATGGCATGACCTTCTTTGGCAAGGAAGGAGGAACACATCTCAGCACTTAGCACTGTGCTTAATAAATGTTTATTGGCTATTGACTATTATTGACTTAATCCCTCTCTACCTTAATTTCTTTATTTGTATAATGGGGGCACCTGATCTCATAGGGTTGTTTTTAGAGTTAAAAAAAAATACCATGTATAACAATACCAAAGAGTTTCATTATTATTTATTAATATCATATTTCCATTAATCCAGCTTATGCATGATTTTAAGGGAGGGGATTGTTTTGGAGGTGGGGGATATAGGGTAAAAAAAAAATCAGAAAAGAGTATCTGTTGAATTCAATTGAACCAAGACCTTTTAGTGTCATAGTGATTAATGTTTTATGATAGTATGGCATAGTGGAAAGGAAGAACTGAATTAAAATCCAGTCTCAGACACCGCCTAGCTGTGTAACCCTGGGCAAGTCACTTAACCTCTATTTGCCTCAATTTTCTTAACTGTAAAATGAGGATAAAAATAATTCACCTAACTCCTCATATTGTACAAATCAGATGAGATAATGTTTGTAAAGCATGTAGCACAGGAAATGCATATTCTTTTCTCTTTCTCCCCAACTGTCCCAAATAACCTTGACTTTGGAGATAGAGGGTTTGAATTCTTTTCCAACATATGACCTGGGCAGAACCCTGTATGAATCTCTGGACCTCACTTTCCCCATTGGTAAAATCAATTAGTGGAATTAGATCCTCTCTGAGATTCAGTCCAACTCTAAATCCTAGAGCTTTAGATATTTAAAATATTCTTGATTAAGACTCCATTGACTATATTTTTGCTTGAAGAAGACAATTCTGATCCATGAAGTATGAACACATTTTACTCAGAATGCAGAGCAAAAATTAGTGCAAAGAAGCTGGGTCTTTGTCTCAAGATGCTGACACCCAGAGGATCCTGATTTCTCTTGATGGTGAACACTGTCTTTTGTCTGCCCTCCCTTCAATGCAGTGAAGCCACTCCATGAATCCACACCTGGGATTTCATCACTGTTGTGCCCCTTTCTTGGGGCCTGTCTTTGGATTAAGATTTGGAAGTCAGATTTAGAGTTGTAAAGTATTGTAGAGGTCCTTAAGTTTGGCTCCCTCATTTTAGAGATGATGAGGAAATAGGCATAGAGAAGTTAAGTAAATTGTCCAGCAATCCAAAGGCACTAAACTTGAAAGGTACGATTTGAATCCAGGTCTTCCTCATTCTAGGTTCAGTAATCTGATGTCTGTACTTGTGGGTGCATCGGATTTGGGTGAGGTAGAGTTGTGCAAAGTCATCAGCCTTACTCTTCTGCAGTCATCAAAATCTAGTGGCAAGACATAAATCAAGACAACTAATGATCACTCAGGTTCTGTAATCTATCCACTATATAAATCTTCATAGGAGCAAGGACCACAATCATTAGTGCATAGAGGGTTGAATTATCCTCAGTTATCTTCGGTGCTGGAATGACCAATTATTAAAATTTCAGTAAGAACATTTACACCTTTGAGACAGGCAAACACTACTAATCAGAATTGATCTATTGTTTTGTTGATTATTTATACTTAAAAGTGATGAAGAAAATGTTAGTAATATAAACTAGATTTTAAAGTGTGTTGTGCATTCATTCCCTTCTGCCCCTCGCCTATTGTTAAACATTTAAGGTTGTCAAAACCCTATCTTCTTCCTGCTAGGCTGAAGCACTTCTGTTAGGCTCCGCAAATACTGGCCTCTTAATAGTTGTGTGGTGCTGTCTATGGTACTCTGACAACCTTGTTATCACTGCAATTAATAGTCATTACTTGCTAAGGGTGTTCTGGGATTTGGAACTAATTTGACAAATCTAAAAACATTAGCACTGCAAAAGTGAAGATTTAATTTAGACTTCTGATACTTCTCTTAGACCCAATGTAAACAAAACATGTTTGATGAGCAATGAACTCATTTGTACTCTATAGCCTACTACTTAGCCATTCGATTAAGTGACTTATTTAATCATTTTAGATGTGAGTGCACAGGGTCTTTATTTGGCTTCTACTTCTAAATGAAAGCAATAAATTTGTGATGATAATCCATGTCAGGACATTAGACTTTGGGGACAAATCAGTATCAATGTCAAACCAATACAAAGTCATCTGAATCTCTACTCAGGTGACTCATTCTCCCCAAATTTGGAACCAAAGGATCATTTTAGTAATAAACAGTACTTAACTTATTTATTTAGTTATGCTATGTTATGTTTGTGGAATTGCAGTGGAAACAAGGAAAAACTGTTCGGTAGACAAAAACTTCTAATTTAAATGTTTTCAATGAGAAAAAGGATTATTAATAACCAACTGTTGGAAAGATTAAGATCTCCCCCTTTTTCTTTTATCTTCGTTTCAAGATCTCGGTCTCTGAAGACTGAGTTAACCTTCTTCTCTATTCAGACTCCATTCAGGTGGGGAAGCCATTTTTCTCTATCCAGGTTTGAGTGGGGATAAATTCTTCGAATAGATCACCCAAGTCTGGGAGTAACTTAGAAGTAAGTAATATGATCAAAATTCAGGTCCAGTCCCTCATTTTAATATTCACTATGTCATTAATTATTAGGCAATCAGAGTTGATTGTCATGCTGGGTAACAACCCTCTTCCAACACAGCCTATGAGCTATGAGCCCACCACCATGAATGTCTTTGGTTTAAGAGAGAAAAGGCTAAGTGAACATCCTCTATTAATAAACATATTGGCATTATTAATAAAATGGTTAAATCATTCAGAAATTATGTCTTGAGAACTTTTTAAATATCACACATTTTAGCCTTCTCTTTCTCCTTTGCTTTGTTTTCCTGCTCCAGTCGTACCTACTCTGCGCCATCTCTGCCCCCACCTCCCCCCCCCAAAAAAACTAGTGTCTTCATGATCTCTGGATTTTAGGAAGGGATCTCATGGAATCGTCCACACTAAGATATAAATTACAGAGAAAACTTAATCTGCTCTTGCCCCTAGGGTTTGTATTTTACCATGGGGGAAACATGTCTTTAGACACAGAAATGAAGATTTATTTGTGAAATTTTAGGCATTATTGGGGCAGATGGGGAAGTATTTGAAGAGCAACTGGGAATTTCCTGATATCTCCAGAGTAATACCACATACTTTGCCTCAGGGTGGCCAGATAAGTTTGGGTAGCTATGAACAAGAATATCAATTAAAATTCAAGTCTGATTCAGGACTAATACTTTAGAATTAAGGACTCTAATGTTTATTAATATAAAACTAAAGCATAATAAAATACTATTGATTATTACAATCATAACTTTATGTGATAGATTTATTAATGAATTAGAAAAATGAAAGGATATTGTTTTTTACAGTGAAAATAAATTGATGGTACATTTTTGCTGGTGAAGCTAGATTTGAAAGCTTTATTTAGTGTAGCATAATTCTATTTTCTACATAGTTCAGATATGAAAAAGACAGGGTTCCTTCCATCCTCCTACATGAAATAGAATTATAAAAGAAAAAGTCCAGACAAAGGAAATATTAATGAATTCAATACCCCTTATTTTGTTTCTCCTTCAAAAATGGTTAACAGGAGCTACTAAATAAAAGTTTGCTTTTATTTGTTTATTTTTGCCTAAGGATTTCTGAGAACAGCTTCAAAGATTCTCTTCTTTCAGGGGTTTGAGGATCTACATTTTGGAAAAGAAAGACTGCAAATTATTTAATCTTTGCTTTGAATCAAATATTTGGCACAAACTGATCTTTGGCCGTTGTTTCTCCCAGATTTAAAGAGGAATTTTGTGCCTGGAGTGAATACCTAAATGCACAAAAG
Source organism: Bettongia penicillata ogilbyi (assembly GCA_023548195.1). Classification (NCBI taxonomy): domain Eukaryota; kingdom Metazoa; phylum Chordata; class Mammalia; order Diprotodontia; family Potoroidae; genus Bettongia; species Bettongia penicillata. The sequence goes on along the minus strand of JAJHZJ010000478.1, from coordinate 1,172,237 downwards.
GCAGTGTTCATTTCCAGTATGAGGACAGGAGACATTATGGGGAAGTCAGCTGCTTGCAATTGAAGAGAAATAGGGCAAGTCAGTGCAGGAGTTTCCTCATGCCATCTAGAAGCTTTCAATGTTTTCCCTCAATTTATTTATTCATTTTAGTTTTAAACATTCACTTCCACAAGGTTTTGAGTTCCAAATTTTCTCCCCATTCTCCCTTCCCCTACCTCATGATGGCATGCATTCTGATTGCCTCCTTCCCTCAATCTGTCCTCCTTTCTATCACCCCCTCCTTCTCTTATTCCCTTCCCTTTCTGTTTTTCTATATGGTAAGTTATATCTCTATAGCCTAGTGACTATATGTCTTATTTACCTGTCACATGTAAAAACAATTTTTAATATTTGCTTTTTAAAAACTTTGAGTTCCAATGGAGCCAAGATGGTGGCATAGAAGCAACAACCTGCTATAGCTCTCCCCGCAAACCCATCAAAAAACTTGAAAAAAATGTCTCTAAATTCTAGAGCAGCAGAAGCCAAAAAATGACATACTGAAGCAGATTTCCAGTCCAAGACAATATGGATGATCAACAAGAAGTGTCCACTACACGGGGCTGGGAATGAAGCACAGTTTGGTGTGGGCCATGTCACAGACAGAGCTGGAGCAGGTCTTAGGGGACTGAATCACTGGTGGCTGTGATTTCCAGACTTCTCAATCCACAAATGCCAAAGATAACTTTGAAGGTTAGTGTGAAGGGTCTCTCACCTGGCTTAGAGGGGAGCATAGCCTGCCCCCAGCCCCAGACCCAGGGTGGTGGCCGCTACTGCTGAAGAAGAGGCTGCTTTTGGAACCATACTCTTAACACAGAGCTCAAAAGTCAAGTAATTGGCTGGGAAAATGAGCAAACAAGGAAAAATAAATGGACTATAGATTCTTACTTTCTTGGTGAAGAGGTATTTTCCTATGTCATTAGTGACAAGGAAGAACAAAACATACCACCAGAAGAAGACAGCAAAGTCAAAACTCCTGTATCCAAAGCCTACAAGAAAAATATGATTGAAAATTTTAAATAAGATATTAATAAAAAGAATACATCATCTTATCACAAGAATAATACATTATGACCAGGAAGGATTTATACCAGGAAATCAGGGATGGTTGAATATTAGAAAAAACTATTGATCATATCAACAACAAAACTAACAGAAACTATGTGATTATCTCAATAGATGCAGAAAAGGCTTTTGAGAAAATACAACACCCATTCCTATTGAAAACACCGGAGAGCATAGGAATTAATGGAACTTTCCATAAAATAATAAGCAGTATGTATCTAAAACCATCAACAAGCATTATATGCAATGGGGACAAGTTAGGTGCATTTCCAATATGTTCAGGGGTGAAACAAGGATGTCCATTATCAGCACTGTTATTCAATATGGTATTAGAAATGCTAGCTGTAGCAATAAGAGAAGAAAAAGAAATTGAAGGAATTAGAATAGGCAAAGAAGAAACTAAATTATCACTCTTTGCAGATGAAATGATGATATACTTAAAGAATCCCAGAGAATCAAGTAAAAAACTACTTGAAATAATAAACAACTTTGGCAAATTTGCAGGTTACAAAATAAACCCAGATAAATCATTTGCATTTCTATATATTACTAACAAAGCCCAACAGCAAGAGATAGAAAGAGAAATCCTGTTTAAAGCTACAGTAGACACCATAAAATATCTGGAAGTCTACCTGCCAAAACAAACCCAGGAACTATATGAACACAATTACAAAACACTTCTGCACAAATAAAGTCAGATCTAAGTAAGTGGAAAAACATCACTTGCTCATGGATAGATTGAGCTAATATAATAAATATGATAATTCTACCTAAATTAATATACTTATTCAGTGCCATAGCAATCAAACTACCAGGTAATTATTTTCTAGAGCTAGAAAAAATAATAGCAAAATTCATCTGGAAGAATTAAAGGTCCAGAATATCAAGGGAACTAATGAAAAGAAATGCTAGGGAAGATGGCCTAGCCCTACCAGATCTCAAATTGTATTATAAAACAGCAATCATCAAAATCACATGATACTGACTAAGAAACAGAGGCATAGACCAGTGGAATAAGTTAGGTACTCAAGACACTGTACTCAGTGAATATAGAAATACACTGTTTGATAAATCCAAGGAACCCACTTTCTGGGATAAGAGCTCACTGTGTGACAAAAATTGCTGGGAAAACTGGATAACAGTGGGGCAGATAAATGGTCAAAGCATATAAACAGAAAGTTTTCAGAGGAAGAAATTAAAGCTATCTATCATCATATGAAAAAATGCTCTAAATCACTGTTGATTAGACAGATGCAAATCAAAACAACTCTGAGGTACCACATCACACCTACAAGATTGGCTAACATGACAAACCAGGAAGATGATAAATGTTGGAAAAGATGTGGAAGAATTGAAACACTAATTCATTGTTGGTGGAGCTGTGAACTGATCCAGCCATTCTGGAGAGCAATTTGGAACTATGCCCAAAATGCTAGAAAAATGTGCATACTTTTTGACCCAGCAGTATTGCTTCTGGGACTCTATCCCAGTGATATCAGAGAAATAGGAAAGGGTGCCACATGTACAAAAATATTTATAGTAGCTCTCTTTGTGGCTAAAAACTGGAAATCAAGGGGATGCCCATCAATTGGGGAATGGCTGAACAAATTGTGGTATATATATATATGTAATGTAACTCTATTGTGCTACGAGAAACGATGAACAGGAAGACTTCATAGAAGCCTGGAAAAACTTACATGCCTAATACTCAAATAGCATCCTTTTGTTATGATGAGGAAGAACAATTGTCTACTGTGGCTCTTGTCACATTAAAATCTATGCATAAATTATGTATTTATAAATCATGTTTATATTATTTATCTAGTTATGACATTTTATTTGTTGACTACTTTCATAGTATTTCTTTTGTTCAAATTATTTGTATTTGTTCCATTTCAGTTTACCAAAATGTTGATCCTTGGGTGTTCCTCTTGGTTGACCTCCTTTCTATAAGTAGTCTCTAAAGTTGATGCTATCACATTACCTCACACAGTGTATGGTCATATGATGAGAGGGTAGATTATTCTATGCGATCTTATCTCTTTTCTGTGGGGCACTGGCCCCTCATAACAGTTTTTTTCTTAAGTTTTATTGATTTTTTTTTTGTATTACAAGAATTTACAGATTACTCCTACTTTGTGAGAGGTCTCCAGTAACAACGTGAAACAGTTAAGTAAAACTATTATGCAGTGATTTTTTTTAAAATAAATTTATTTATGAAACTTTTTACATTCATTTTCACAAAATTTTGGGTTCCAAATTTTCTCCCCATTTGTCCCCTCCCCCCACCCCAATACACCGAGCATTCGAATTTCCCCTATCACCAATCTGCCCTCTCTTCTATCATCCCTCCCTTCCCTTGGCCCCATCTTCTCTTACATCCTGTAGGGCCAGATAACTTTCTATTCCCCATTAACTGTATTTCTTATTTCCTAGTAGCAAGAACAATACTCAACAGTTGTTCCTAAAACTTTGAGTTACAACTTCTCCCCATCCCTCCCTCCCCACTCATTCCCTTTGCGAAGGCAGGCAATTCAATATGGGCCATATCTACGTAGCTTTGCAAATGACTTCGGTAATAGCCTTGTTGTGTAAGACTAACTATATTTCCCTCCATCCTATCCTGCCCCCCATTGTTTCTGTTCTGTCTTTTGATCCTGTCCCTCCCCAAGAGTGTTGACTTCAAATTGCTCCCTCCTTCCTTTGCCTTCCCTTCCATCAACCCTCCCCCCACCCTACTTATCTCCTTCTCCCCCACTTTCCTGTATTGTAAGATAGGTTTTCATACCAAAATGAGTGTGCATTTTATTCCTTCCTTTAGTTGAATGTGATGAGAGTAAACTTCATGTTTTTCTCTCAGCTCTCCTCTTTTTCCCTCCACTAAAAAGCCTCCAGTCTGCCTCTTGTATGAGAGATAATTTGCCCCATTCCATTTCACCCTCTATCCTCCCAATATATTTCTCTCTCACAGTTTACCTTCATTTTTTTAAGATATGATCCCATCCTATTCAATTCATTCTGTGCTCTCTGTCTCTGTGTGTGCATGCATGTGTGTATGTGTGTGTGTGTGTGTGTGTGTGTGTGTGTGTGTATAATCCCACCAACTACCCAGATATTGAAAGTTTCAAGAGTTACAAATATTGTCTTTTCATGTAGGAATGTAAACAGTTTAACTTTGGTAAGTCCCTTATGACTTCTCCTTGCTGTTTACTTTTTCATGCTTCTTCTCATTCTTGTGTTTGAAAGTCAAATTTTCTTTTCAGCTCTGGTCTTTTCATGAAGAATGCTTGAAAGTCCTCTATTTCATTTTGAAAGACTATTTTTTTTCCTTGAAGTATTATACTCAGTTTTGCTGGGTAGGTGATTCTTGGTTTGAGTCCTAGTTCCATTGACTTCTGGAATATCATATTCCAATCCCTTTGATCCCTTAATGTAGAAGCTGCTAGATCTTGTGTTATCCTGATTGTATTTCCACAACACTGGAATTGTTTCTTTCTAGCTGCTTGCAATATTTTCTCCTTGACCTGGGAATTCTGGAATTTGGCCACAATGTTCTTAAGAGTTTCTCTTTTTGGGTCTCTTTCAGGCAGTGATCGGTGGATTCCTTAAATACTTAATTTGCCCTTTGGTTCTAGAATATCAGGGCAGTTTTCCTTGATAATTTCATGAAAGATGATATCTCGGCTCTTTTTTTGATCATGGCTTTCAGGTAGTCCCATAATTTTTAAATTGTCTCTTCTGGATCTATTTTCCAGGTCAGTTGTTTTTCCCATGAGATATTTCACATTCTCTTCCATTTTTTCATTCTTTTGGTTTTGTTTGGTGATTTCTTGGTTTCTCATAAAGTCATTAGCCTCCATCTGTTCCATTCTAATTTTGAGAGAATTATTTTCTTCAGTGAGTTTTTGAACCTCTTTTTCCATTTGGCTAATTCTGCTTTTGAAAGCATTCTTCTCCTCATTGGCTTTTTGAACCTCTTTTTGAGTTAGCCTATTTTCCAAGGTGTTATTTTCTTCAGCTTTTTTTGGTCTCCTTTAGCAGGGTATTGAACCGTTTTTTATGCTTTTCTTGCATTTCTCTTCCCAGTTTTTCCTCCACCTGTCTAACTTGATTTTCAAAATCCTTTTTGAGCTCTTCCATGACCTGAGCCCATTGGATATCTATTTCACATGTTTGGGATACAGAGGTCTTGACTTCTATGTCTTTCCCTGATGGTAAGCATTGTTCATCCTCATCAGAAGGGAAAGGAGGAAACATCTGTTCACCAAGAAAATAACCTTCCATGGTCTTATTTTTTTTCCTTTTCTGGGCATTTTCCCAGCCAGTTATTTGACTTCTGAGATTCCTCTCCACCCCTGCCTTGCCTCCAGATCCACCCATCTAGTGCTTGGGGTCTGAGATTCAAATGCTGCTTCCCAGCCTCATGGTTTTCAGCGGGGGGTGGGGCTGCTACTTAGTGTGACAGATTAAGTTCAAGTTCTCAGGTAGGGGCAGGGTCACCCCCCCCAGGCTCAGTTCCCTTAGGGGGTTTATTCAGAGACCTTCAACAATGGAGCTCCTGTATGCTCCAGGAGCCCCTGGCCGCTGCTTCCCCCTCTGCTTCCTCCTGAGGGGGCCTGAGTTATTGAGACACCCTGCTCCCCTCTAGGCTGGCCCAGAAGTCTCTCTCACTGACCTGTAGCACCTGTGGGTGGAGGGACCCTCACGGCCGCCAGAGATTCCATCCCTGAAGCCTGCTCGGATCCACTCCTCTCAGGGCCACATGGCCAAGGCAGGGCTGGGCTCTGCTCTGGGTCACGTGCACAACGGACCTTTGGTGTTGATTTTTCAGGGCTCTCTGGAACAGAAATCCCCTTCGCTCCATTGCTGCATGGCTTCCACTGCTCCAGAACCCATTGGGAGTTCTATTTATAGGTAATTTATGGGCTGTGGCTTCGGAGCTCGCATATGTAAATCTTTCTACTCCACCATCTTGGCTCCTCCCTAGGCAGTGATTTTGTTTGAAAGTTCAAGCATCATATCACAGCTGCAGCACTTCCCCACCTCACTATTTTAAACAAAAAATAACATAAACCTACTTTATTTACATTCCTCTTCGATCCCATTAAGGGAAAAATGGAAAACAAATTTCTTGTAATAAATATGCTTAGTTGAACAAGATAAATTTCCTCAAAGGCTATATTATATGTACATACATGCATACATACATATATATCCATACATACAGCTCTATCTTTGTCTATCTATCTATCTATCTATCTATCTATCTATCTATCTATCTATCTATCTATCTATCTATCTATCTATTTCTGCACCCCAAACCATCCCCTGTTTTGTAATTGATAACCTGCCTGTCATTTGTCTTCTGGAATCACTAATTGTCATTTTATTAATCATAATTCTTATAACTTTCAAAATGTTTGCTTTTGCAGTTTTGTTGTTTGTAGCTCAGCTGTTTTCAGAAATTCTTGGGAAGGATACTGAAGTGGTTTGTCATTTCCTTCTCCAGCTCATTTTATAGATGAGGAAACTGTGGCAAAGACAGTTAAGCGACTTTTCTAGAGTCACACAACTAGTAAGTATCTGAGGCCAGATTTAAACTCAGGAAGATGAATCTTCCTGACTCCAGATTCAGTTCTCTATCCACTGTGCCACCTAGCTGCCCCTTATTGTTGTTATATAAATTACTATAGTATATAAATTTCCCTCTGGTTTTTCTCATTTCATTATTCATATACAAAAATCCTCAAAAATATTTATTTTTATCATCCTTATGTTACAATATTCTGGTTCTGCTTACTTCATTTGGCATCAGTTCTTACATCAGTTAATCACCTCATGGTTGCTCTACAGAGCAGTGGCTTATGGGTAATGATCCTACCTCCTTTCTCTGGGGGATGATGGGAGGGAGAAAATGATTTGTAAGTATGAGTAGGCATGAATGGATTCCAATCAATATTGTAAATCTCATTACAATACCTTACTCTCCAAATCCATGTCTTTTTGAACTTTCCTAAATTTGTCAAAAGCATCATCATAATTTGAATCTCAGGTTTGAAATTTTAGTGCTATTCTTAATGCCTTACTTTCACTTACTGCATATATACAAGTTGTTGCTAAATCTTTTCATTTCTAACTCTATTATATTTCTTTTTAATTTTTTTTTAATTTATGGAATAAAACAAGCATTTCCATAACATTGTATGATTAAAAAAAGATTATTGTAGATGAAACAGCAAATCTATCATGTACAACTTGTTATTCCTTTTAAATATATAATAAAGGTGGCATGGAAATTTTTGTCTCCTCCTCCCTCTTTCTTCAAATGTCCTTTATTTTGCAAGTCATGTCATCATCTTGATGTAATAATTCTCTTCAAAAATGAATGAGAAATGCAACAACAGTGTTTAATTTGGGTATTTATAATAGTCAAAATGATTTATTCACTCAAAGTCATTCTTAAAATTGCTATTACTGTATATAGTGTTCTCTTGGATCTGCTCATTTTGCTCTTCATTATTTTTTGCAAGTCTTTCCATGGTTTTCTGGGATCATTGAGTTCATCATTTCGTATACCAGAGTAGTACTCCATCACAGTCACATACCATGACTTGTTCAGCCATTCCCCAATTGATGGGCATCCCTGCAGTTTCCAGTTCATTGCCACCACAAAGAAAGCTGCTATAAACATTTTAGAACATATCTTGAATCATTCCTCTTCTCTCTGCTAACAGAGTTACTACCCTAGTTCAGGTCTTTAAAATGTCTCATCTACATTGTTGCACTAACCTCTTATTTCAAAACAGTCAATTGTTTTTCAATAGTGCATGACTCATTTATGACTCGATTTTGGGTCATTTTCTTGGCAAAGATACTGGAGTAATTTGCCATTTCCTTCTCCAGTTCATTTTACAGATAAAGAAACCGAGGCAAACAGGGTTAAGTGACTTGCCCATGATCACACAGGTAGTAAATATCTGAGGGCAGATTTGAACTCAGAAAGATGAGTCTTCTTGACTCTAAGAGGCTCTTTTGTGCCACCTAGCTGCCTAGGATTTAACAAATGCTTATTGTTTTATTGAGAGCTATTCCTAGATCAGAAACGTTCCAATATCAGTTTTTTGTTCACTGACCCACAGTTTAGGGTCATAGAGTGGTCAATAGACCCTCAACAGTTTGGAGATTTTCTTGGTCATTTAAAGAGAGGATTTATTTCAAACACCAGGAATAGTGGAACAAAATACTTTGCCTAAAGATCTTAGTAATCTAACTGTAGCAACCTTTCCCAGCAAAGCTGGGAATACGAAAAGTACACTGAAAAAGACAGCATTGCTAAAGCAATCAATCCTACTGGCTTGAAAAAGTAGCCTTTAAAATATTGGAGCAGGATAATTTTTTTTTTCTTTTCAGAAGAGCACAAGAAGAGAAGGACAAATTTATGGAAGTTATGAGAAAGTAGTGACAACTTGAGTGAATGCTTACTGTAATTCAAAGACAATAGGAGTTTCAATGAAATAACAGAATCAGTGTTAAACCTAGTATAAAGCAAATTGTGACATCTGTGAAGGAATACTGGGTCACTTGAGTTAAATGTCATTTTAGTTCAGCACTTAAGTGTATTAAGGTCTATTACGTTTTGTAGACTTTCAGCAGCCTTTTGAGGATTATGGTAACTCATGCTTCCATGCATTTTAATTAGTATGGACAGAGACATTCAAGATTTATGCAATAGCAGTTCTACTGTGTATTAATATAATGACTGTCTTTCTTTGCAGATGTCTTAAAAATCAATAGAAGGACACTTTTTTTTTCTGAGAACATTTGCTAAAAACCAAATTTGACCTAAGCAACTTGGTAACACTTTACCCTAATGTGGAATTTTGAAAAATGGATACAGCATGCAGGAAACTTTTCTAGAAATGCATCAATGATATATAAGAAGCTGTTACAACATGAGAATATTTTTTTAAAAGTAATTAAAATGGAGGGCTTTCTAGTCATAGAGGGGCAGACAACTTGTGTAAAACTGCAGAGTCAAGAGATGAAATATTGAGTTTTGAGGGAACAGTTTGCTTGCAATGTCACACACAGAGTGAACAATTACCTGGAATCTTAAGAGCTTTTTAAAAAGATGTTAATATACCAAATACTCATTTTTAAGCTACTTGGAACAAAATATTTTCCAAATATACTGCCTTAGAAAGAGAAGATGGACAACTTGTGGCATCAGGATAAGGTGAGTCTCATCCCCGTGGTCCTTGATGACTACTGGTGTTACATCAGGGATACTTTCACTGAGCCTACAGGGGATGAACTGATATCTTAGCACTTCAAATAAGCTATAAAAAGCAGTTATTTGGTTCCCCTTCCCTGGGAAATAGTCTATAGAATATCCAGTATAGAAGGATCATAGCAAGATAGCGACATGTCCCAGGACTACTGGTGTCTAAATCCCACTGGAAAGAATAAGAATGAGGTGCTCATGTTTATATGATACTTCTAAAGTTGCTGAGCTCCTTGCCTGTGTCATCCAATTCTCACAACAACCTGTGAGGTAGGTGCTACTATCCCCATTTTACAGAAGAGAAAGATGAGTCTCTGAGAGGAAAATGACTTGTCCAGAATCACACAATCAGCAAATGTATGAGATGAGATTTGAATTCAGGTTTTCTTTTCTTTGTCTGGTTAGGGCTCTGGTTATAACTCAACCTTTGAATAGTGCAATGCATATTGAAACCAAAAACAGATTATTCTATATGGTAATATAGCAAAAGGTGAGCTGCCATAATTTCTTATCATTGTGGCTATATAAATAATAATAAAAATATATAAATAAGTGACTTTTGCACCATTGAAAAATAACCATTATATCAGTAATGAAAATGAATGAATACAAGAAAAAGCATTGGTAAGTGCTTATTATGTACCAAGCACTGTGATAAGTGCTGGGGATACAAAAATAAACCTCCTCTCAAGCAGTTTGCACTTTAATTGTGAGAGACAACCTACAAATGAACATTTAACTGCAACGTGGATGGCAAAGACTTGATGGAAAGTCCTGAAGATGTAATGGTGGAGGAGGGTGGCGAGGACAAGGGGTCTGTAGGCTGTTTTGGGCCCAGAGCTGAGGGTCTGTACAAGGAGGTAGGGTAGATGGTAAGGCGCTAGGAACTTAGGATCAGTATCAGCATCAGAGCACATGGTAAAGCCTGGTGACCTTATATGTCACCAGTAGGACCAGTCATCCATGCCAAGTGAACAGTTAAGCAGCCCAGATGGGTTTTGGGTAACCCTGAGTGTGGTAGACTTTCCCACCACCTGATACTCCCCGAGGGGCTCTCAGTGACTCATTTCTAGTAATCTAACAGCTGCAATAGAATGCACTTATTCACATAACTTGGTGATAACACTGAGAATTGTCATGATGACAATAACAATATAATAAACCATTAGAACAGTAGAAATAAACCTTTGTTACTCTTACCACTGGACCATTGCAACTATATTTTCACTATACAGTGAGAGGGTTCCAGATTGTTGGAAATTTAATTCCTCCATGACTTCACTGTCTGCTTGTATCAGGTATAGTCTAATCTCCTTTCCTTTAAAGATTTCAAAGATGGTACAGTGGATATATTGTTGGACCTTAAAGTCAGACAGTTTACAATAGTTCATAGCCTGTCTTGGACATTTATTAGCTGAATGCCCTACTCAAGTCATTTCATCTCTTTTAGTCTCAATTTTCTCATCTGTGAAATAGGAATAAAATAACATCTACTTGCCAAGGTTGTTGTAAGGATTAAATGGAGATGACATATATAAAGTATTTTGTAACACTTTACATATCCTAGCTATCATTCTCACTTTTCTGAGTGAAATTATAATTAATTGTTCTTGAGGTCATTTTCCATTTGTGGTTTTGTGACCCCATTTGGAGTTTTCATGGCAAAGACACTGGTGTGGTTTGCCAATTCCTTCTCTAGTTCATTTTACAGATAAGGAACTGAGGCAAACAGGGTTAAATGACTTTCTCAGGGTCATACAGCTAATAAGTGGCTGAGGCTGGGTGTGAACTAACAAAGAGGAGTCTTACTGTTTCTAAGCCCAGTACACCATCCACTGCACATCTAACTGCCCACATTATAGTCACCAGAAGGCCAAAGGATTTCCCAAAGTTTAAAAAAAAAACATTAGCCACTAAAAATAAGTTCCAGGATAGGACTTTATGTTCTAAATAAAAAAAATGTATTTGTATCTTTAATATTAACCTTACTGCATATCCAGTTCAGTTTTGTAATCATTTATTAAGCACTTACTGTCTGCAGAGTGCTGTAGTAAGTACCTGGAGAGCCATAAAGATTAAGTAAAACATGGATCCTGTCACCAAAGAAATATTGATTATTTCCAAAAAGCCACAAAGTGATTTTTCAGAAAATTTTTGTCAGGTACTGAATTAGTTTGTGACTTTTGATTCATAAGTCCTGTAACTAGAAGGGATCTTAGAAGTCATTGGTCCAAACTTCCTCATAAGTTACCTTGACCAAGGTCATGTATCCAGTAAGTAGCAGAATATAAAGAGGGATACAAACTGGAGTTCTCTGATTTAAAATCTACCATGATTTTTGGTAAGGAAAAAAATAGGGATAAGATTCATCATAAAAAAGTGACCATGTTTTAAGGTAGACTCATTCTAAGCTTATTCATGGCAGCAAGAAAAGTTAATAGCAGTGGTAATAGTATAACAAATATGGCCTGAAGAGGAGAGTTGGTGTGTATGTATGATATTTATTTTGCTTTAATATATGTGTGTGTGGATATATGCATTTATATAAACACATATGTATATATATGGATATATATGTGGATATATATATATATATATGTATGTCTATATATAGACATAATAAGTGAATTATCCATTTCTACTAATGTCTTTTACCTCTAGAAGGCAGAAATGCATGGCCTGGTGTTTGTGACCCTGAGATGTAGAGCTGTTGTCTTTGTTTGTAAAAAGGACTGGCTAATGTGAGACCTTATTAGAGGACAAAGCCAGCAGAATACTTCATTCAATTCCAGTGGATCCTTCATTCTGGACAGTCTACCAATAATAAATGGAAGTCAATTCTTTCCTCTGACAACCTCCTTTCATTCTCTAGTGTTAGTTGATCTGCTTTTTACTTTATTGAGGCCCATTTTGATTAGTTGTGGTTAGCAGTTGTGATTCTTAGCAAACATGGAATAAGTAAAGCATCTCAAACAAGCACAGATCAATGGTAGAGGTGTAAATGGATCTACTCTACTCCCAGAAGCGCTATCAGCAGACAGCCGGTGACAAGTATCCGATTCTTGAGAATTTCATTCCACAGTAAAGTCATTTGGTGGAGCTTCTCTCCTTTACCCCCCTCAGATTGGCACTGATGTCTTTGTTCACAGGAACAAAGGAAGAAAGGAATTTGAGTGAAAGTATGCTATTTACAATGGCAGAAGATTGTTGTGGTTTCCTTTCTAGCATCAGGCATATAATCTGTATGTTTTCCCTAGTTACTAAGTTATAGCACACACAATAATAAAAATGCTTTCATGAATAGATAGAGTGGATATGTTGTGGAAAAGTTCCCTATAGCTGCCTCTTTCCTTTTGGGCAAAGATCTCTGTAAAAAACCAAAATATTTTCTGGATAGGTAGATTTATTTTCCATGGAGAGAATAATAAATTTGATAATGCCATTGCTCTAAACTCTTCAGTGACTCCCTTTTGCCTACTAACAGAATGGAAAACCATTTATTAACCAGTTAGTATGTGTCTACAAGTACTGTATGAAACACTTGGGATATTAAGAGTAATTCAAGATTGTCCCTGTTATCAAAGAGCTCACATGTTAACTGGGGAAGATAACACAAAATAAATGGATCTCTACAAATATTGATGCCTCGGTTCACACACACATACATGTATGTCTACTTATAGTCACAAAAACCATAATCTTCTAACAAGATAAGGCTTGTGTTTAAGCTCAATCTAGTAGATGGAAAGACCAGGGCATACTCAGATTCTGGTAGGAAGAGTATTAAGGCTGATGGCCAAGTCCCAAGGACCTTAGGTGCAATGGTAGGGCTGATGGTCCCCAACTGTGGGGATAGTGAGTCTAAAGGTCTGAGGAGTGGAGCTGGGTATACCTCCAGTAGAGTTAGGGGATTGAGAGGTCAACAGCTAGCTGATAGTATCTAACTGTGGGAAATCCAAGGTGGGGAGTGGGCAATGGGACAATGAGAAATGAAATTTCATTGTCAAGTTCTTGCTCTGTTCTTAACTTAAAAGTCTCTCTATAACCTGACATCACTTTACCTTTCTTACCTTATTCTCAGACTATTCTCTTTCATGTATTTTATACTTTCTTAGTTGTCATAGTCATAAGATTTATCTTCAAGTAAAACTACTAGTAGTGTGAGTTACTCAGTGATTAATTAACTCAAGTGGCTTGTAGAAAGCAGGCCCAGCCTGTAGCTGGGACCATATTCAAAACTGTAAACATAACAGAAACTGCTATAGCTTCCATTCCATGACAAAACCTTCAGGATTTCTACCATACCACAACAAGGCATCATGATAGGATTTTGTAAAGAGTACTTTATTTACTCCAGACAAGCTAGAATATTTCCTGATCCTGACAGAGATGACTTTCACTTTCTTGCTTCTATGTGTTTTCTCATATTGTTTCCTTATGACTGCCTAACACCTCCCCCCAACCCTAACTGTTTAATTTTTACACACAATTTAAAGTTAAATAAAACTTTATCCAGGAAGTCTTGCCTAATTTCCCTTTCCCTCACCTGCCATATCGGACCTCACTTTATGCTGTACCTCTCTTTTCACGTATTATTTGCCTGTTACTTGTACGTGTGTTAATATTAGACTATAACCTGCATGAGATCAGGGATCCTGTCTTATCTAAATTCTATATTTCACCCAAGACCTAACATGAAGCCCTGTATATTTTAGGTGTTCAATCAATGTTTATTGAATTGGATTGAATTAGTTTAGTGGTGAAATATTCCAAGAAGCAATATTGTATAGTGTAGAGAATTATCCTTTACACAATTGATGACAACTTTATAGAGGGAAAACAACAACAGTAACCTTTTGAAAGAATTCAGAACTCTGATTAATGCATTCATAAATCATAAGTCCAGAATGAAGATAAATCCTGTCACTCAACTCCTACTAGAGAGTTGATAGATTTAAAGTCACAAATAAAATCCGCACTTTTGAAAACAGCCAGTATGGCCATGGTGGTCATATAGTGGACAATGGATGTTTGTTTGAGGGTTAAAAAAAACATATTTATTGCTCATTGGGGGGTGGGTGTTGAGAGAGATATAATAAATACTTGCACAAGTAAATAAATAAATGGATAGATAAATAAATACGTAGATAAATATATAACAGGGTTTGTTTTTTTTTAACAAATGAAAATAGACAATGGAAATTTCAGATTTTTCCTATGTACTACCTTTCCTCTATTTCCATCATTTTTGGTCGCTAAAATTCTATAGTATTATAAAACAAGTTCTTTCAAAGTAGGACAATTTCAGAACATATGCTGGACCACCTCGATATAGTTAATTGATATATCAACATGAGAAATATTTCTCCTTATCTTATAACCCCTTAATAATCTCTTACAGGGAGCTGAATAAACACTACAAGGCACTAAATGAGTATTTACTAAGTATATTCAAGAGTTTTTAAGGTATAATTTTATAAAACTTCATCAACAAGATAAGACCATGCTACTAGCTTGAAATAGAAATATCTCCAATCTTAACTGGGAAGTAACAATTAGTTTTCAAATGAATGAGAATGGCGTTCACCCTTTTCCAAGCCAATCTGAAATATTAACAAGAAGAAAGAATCAAGCTTAGAGACCAAATGTGATGCCCAAAATCATCTTCCCCAACCTATACTCTGACTTGATTATGGAAAATCCATCAGCAAGAAAGTTTGTCTACTTAATAGTAACTTAAATGTGGAGCTCAGTTCTCTTTATGTAAGGATGATAGTGTCCCAAAATTCTTGATGCAGGTGTAAACTATTAATGCTTAAAACTGGACTAGAGTTTTTTCGATATTCTGTATATATGTGACAAGGAATCTGTATTTGTAGAATTAGTCTCTCTAACTTTGATGGGAAGCCTGGGTACAGATTGCGTCATCTCTGTCTAAATAATCTTTTAAAGAATAAGGTAACCATCCATCCTGGGGCAGAGACATGGAACCCAAATGCCAAAAGTTATCATCTTAGAATACCATCATAATTTATTCTAATGGCTACATTATTAAAACACCTAATTAAATGTGTGACTAGTTCCCCTGAAAAAGTTTGTATATTCCTTTTATATCATGTTTTGAAATAGATTTTAATTCTGAGATCATGATGACCAGGAGTTTGCTATTGATCTAACATTGAAAATCATTTAATATTTTATCTATCTCATAATGAATATGCTTTTCTCGTGTGAAAAGTCACCACAAGAAATGCCATAATGTGGAAAGCACACTGGTCTTAGAGTTAGGGGACCTTGGAATTTAGTTTAGCTGCAACTTCTAACTCACCACATGACTTTGCACAGATAATTCAGTCTCTTAGACCCTGTGTCTTCATCTCTAGAATGAAGTGATTGGAGCTAGATGACTGCGAAGTTTCTAGCTCTGACCTCCTGTGGCTAAACATTCTATCAGGGAGAAATAGGTTTCACTTTAGAGATTCTGTTTTAAAAGTGGAAGAGAAAAGCTAAAGTTCATTGAAGTGGTAAACAAGGTATTAGGTGTTGAGAGACATTGCTTCCTCCTTTGCTATGGAAATGCTAAAACTTAATTATGCTATATTGTGAAATTCTATGGAGACACAGCGTCTTGTATTCTTTATGTAAAGGTCTATGTAATATCTCTCTCTGTCTGTCTCTATCTTTATTTGTATCTGTCTGTCTATATCTCTATATCTAGCTATATCTATCTATCTATCTATCTATCTATCTATCTATCTATCTATCTATCATCTATCGGTATTTATATGTAGTGTGATACAAGTAAGAGTAGTAAGACATCCTAGTCTCTCTCTGTTTGTATCTCTCCCTCCTGTCCTCCATCTCTGTCTCTTCTCTCATTTGCTTCCCTTCTTTTCTCTTCCCTTCCCACTCTTTTCTCTCTCTCTTTTCTCTCTCTCTCTCTTTCTTTCTTTCTTTCTTTTTCTTTCTTTCTTTCTTTCTTTCTTTCTTTCTTTCTCTCTCTCTCTCTCTCTCTCTCTCTCTCTCTCTCTCTCTCTCTCTCTCTCTCTCTCTCTCTCTCTCTCTCTCTCCCTCTCTCTCTCTCCATTTAGGATGTGAGATATACAAATGATTATAGCAAGAGATCTCAGTACAGCTACAAACTGGCTTCCTCAATAACAGGTAATGCCAAATTAACCTTATTCCGTGTGTGTGCGTGGTGCAATAAGATTACTAAACTACTAGATGAAAGGAATTCTGTGGCTATAGATTATTACCTTGATTTAAAAAAAAAAAAACTTTTGATAAAGTATCTCATACTATTCCTCCAGGGAAGATGGAGTACTATGGATTAGAAGATAATAATAAATGGATTCAGAATAGATTGAATGGTTAAAATCATTGTTAATGTGGAGATTTCTGAAAACCTCCACGTTAACAATGATTTTAACCATTTTAATATTTGTGCATTTTAATATTTTTATCAAAGTCTTGGATAAAACATAGATAAGCTCATCAAATTTGTAGATCGCATATAGGTGCATTTTAATTGTGCATTTTAATGTTTTTATCAAAGACTTGGATAAAACATAGATAAGTTCATCAAATTTGCAGACGACATATAAGTGGGAGGAATACCTAGGCAACAGAGTCAAGCAATGGGCTGAATTTAGTAGGGAGAAATTCAATAGCAACAAATGTAAAATCTTTCATATGGATTAAGAAAAAAATTTCTTTTTTTTTTTGTAGATGCTCTGAAACATTTTATTTTTTAAAAGAGACAACAATAATTTATACCATTAAAGAAACCAGAAAGCTGAATGACCTTCCCAAACCCCAAAGCTGAGCCCAAGTACTGGCCCCACCCTACTCCTCTGACCTTCAGTGAGGCTGCTCCCAAGCCTCTGTCTGAGGAGTGAATTCCAGTCATCTCTTTGGAAAGGTGATAAAGGGACCAGGGAGCGACCTCTTTCTCATTCTCCTTTCTGGTCTAGTCTTCTCCCAAACCTGGGAACAACTCTGCTGTTTGCACTGAGTAAAGATCCAGTTGGACCCCAGAATCTGACACCCCAGCAGCATCACTGCTTGCACCAGAGGCTAGGAGTTTCTTTTATTTGCAAAAAGGTAAAGAGACTCGACGAAAACCTCAAAAATATAGAAATAATCTAATGAACGTGACCACCTCAAAATCACACAAGCATGATTGGAAAAATCCCTCTTAATTTCAGTTTTGATTCCGCCTTCCCCAGCCTCGCTATCACTCCCCCATGTTGATCTTATACTAGGTTTGTTTTTGAATTTTTTTTAAATATAATTTTTTAAATGTTCCATAAAAATACTATTGTTCTTAGTCAAACACAGATATTGCAATTTGAAGAGTAACTGCTTTTTCCTTGCTCTATAAAATGTGAAAAAGGTTATCACACTGGCTAATATGGAAAAATGCCAGAATCTCTGAGTATCACAAAAACTGGTACCAAATGAGCAAGGTGGAAACTTTACAGAATGCCAGATGTTAGGATGGGACTTGGGAAAACATTCCTCCCGTTCAGATCTTCAGTGAAATTTCTCTGTCAGTCTCTCCCACCTCTCCAACCTCTCTCAAGTCTAATCTGTCTGGATCAGCAATGATACAGAGTCAGGGCTCTCCACCAATTTTTAAGAAGCATGAAAGTCAAACCACTGTTTAGAAAATAAAAAAAAAGTCAACTTGATGCTCTGATTTTGCAGAGCCAAAGGTTCCTCCCTCACTCAGGTGCCCTCTAGGAATCATCTGGGTCTCCAAACACCCGATAATCCAGATCCTCACTGGAAGTCCTCACTTAGACCGAACCACTGAACTGGTAAAAGGTGAATCAATCTCTTCCCACACACGGGAGGGCATTGAGGATTGGCCTCTGGGCTTGGCCTGCTCTCGTTGTGCAAGGAATAAAGATTCCACCTTATTAAAAAGGCCTAACTGCTAGGGAATGCTGCAGAATGAGCAAGCCTCTTCTCTTGTCCCTCCATGTGGAAAAGGTGACTTTTGACCCCAGATTTGGGTTCGGGCCCAGCCAGGGTTGCATTCAGTTCTCAGAGAGGGACAGCGCCAGGGCAGCCTGAAATGTGGCTTCTTCTTCAATGCTGTAGTCCACAAAGGTGTCATAAGAGAATTTGAGTCGATGGAGGAGGTGCTGCAAGAAGTTGGTGCTCTTGTAGCTGGGATCGCCCCAGGGCGTGGCTGAACAGATAGGGCAGACCAGGGTGGGGTCATTTAGGTGATTCCCCATGCAGGGCTTTACCAGCTCCTCCTGGTCCAGATTGCGGGCTCCCCAGTACTGACACACAAAGGTGGATCTGTTTGGGATATTGCTGGGAATGGGCTGGGATACTGGCACTACTGGGACAAACTTGGGACGGTTGGTCATCTGCTCCTGGACCTTCCTGCAGGAAGAAATGTATGACTTCTTGTTGCAGCCCCGGCACGGAGCCTTGTAGGATGGCAGCTACTTTTCCTCATTGGAGGCTTTGTCTGCATTGGGCAGAGTGGGTAGAGTGGAGATGGCGCCTGGAGACACGGCTGCAAACACTCTCCACAAAATGTGCGTCCGCTGCTGCCGATGGCCTCGGGCTGATGGTAGACCCCCAGGCGGATGGGGCAGCTGCACTGGGCCGGCTGGGGGCTGTGGGGCGCTGGTGGGGGCTCAGGCCCGGGGGGTGCTACCGCTGCTCCACCGAGGCCACCAGGCTGCGGAACATGGCCCTGGCGGGGTCCGACCCGCCCCGGCCCGCGCCGGCCCTCCGGCCCCGCACGCTGGCCCCACTCGGGCTCGGGCTCCGACTCCCTAAAAAAAATAATTTCACAAGCATAAGATGAGGGAGCAAGGGTAAATGTCTGGGGCTTTGGTGCTCACCCACAGGCACTGCGGTCAGCGGGTGATACTGCAGCCCCAGAAGTGATTTGGGGAGGCATTAAGAGAGGCTGTGGCGACTGGGCGGTGCAGTAGAGTGCTGGCCTTGGAATCAGGAAAACTCCTCTCTTAGACACTTGCTGGCTGTGTAACCCGCGCACGTGACTCAGACTTGTTAACATCACTAAACTCTGTGTGCCTCAGTTTCCTCATCAGTAGAAGGTTGGACGAGAAAATGGCAAACCACTTCCGCATCCCTGTCAAGAAAACCCGAAACGGGGGTCAGGAAGAGTCAGACCAACTGAAAAAAAACGGCTTTGGAAGCAAGGTGGATTGACTTTTAGATGTGCTGTAACCTCCTCCGCGGACGCCGTCTGGTATACTCACGGCTTACGGAGCGCACTGCTAAATTGGAGAGTATCCAGAGGACGACAACCGGAATGTTGGAGGGCCTTCCCTAAGTCCATAACGTAAGAGGACCCTTGAAGGACCTAGATACTGTTAGCCTGGAAAGTAGAAGATCCGGAGAGGAGGGCGTGATAACTTGTCTGCAAATACCAGAAATAGTTGTGATGTGGAAGAAGAATCAGACTTCTCTGTGGCAGACCCTGGAGTGTGGCAGAAAGACCTGTACAGAAAGCTGTAGTTGCTTAAAAGTGGAATAGGAGGCCTGGAGAGGGGATGAGCTCCCACTCCTTCATCTTCAGGCAGAAGCTGGATAATTACCCTTCGCTGGGAATGTCAGAGTAGGGATTTCCTTTGTGTATGAATTGTAATAAATGGATTCTAAAATCTTTTTCAAATTTCCAATTCTGTAGTTCTGTGATTCTGGTTTTTCTAGTCATTCCCTTATCAACTGAAAAATATGGAAAACTGGTAGGCAAATTTTTCACTCCTGCTTGGATGATGTGATCCAACCCCATTTTTGTTAAAAAGTCTGTAGCAAAAGTGCTTATTAATAACATTTCCCATATTCATAATATTACCCATATTTCAGGTTTAATGTTCAAGTAGATACTGTCAAACATGACTAGGTAGAGGAAATTCATATCAGGAGAGCTAATGGGATCAGAGATGATGATGTATAAGCAATCTCTTCCTAGGCTCCTCAAGGAAGTCAGTTTGGCTGGAATGTTGCATTCATAGGGAGGAGTCATGTGAAATAAGCCTGAAATTGCTAATTTTTAGCGATGCCCTTGTGCACAAAGTACTTATAAAGAGCAGGAAGAAACCAAAAAGCACATTTTCATCATGTCTGACAACTCTATTCGTTAGGGCTTCTGAGTTAAGTATAGCATTGATAGTGTTCCATTTGTGGCAATGAGCAAAGTAAATTGGCCCTTTGACTAAATGTGTCCAGACAACATGGAATGAAAGTTGCAGATCAGAAAATCAACATCATGGCAGCATATAGGCAACAAGAAGAGAGTACAGTTTCATTGATGGAACTCCATTAAGAAGACAGGTGTAGTACGTAGTCATATTCTGAACTGTGCTGAAATGTATTTTTCAGACTGAGTAGAGGTGGTTAAATTTTTCCAGGTAAAAATCAATCCAAAGAGAAAGAAGCTAAAAAGAAACATGGAATAGAAACTTTAGTAGAATGCTTGACAAATAGACCAGTTAAAATGTCTAACTCTGGGAAGGGAGAGTGAAGAGCTGAGGATGGTTTAGAGGCAAGAATCTGTGTAACTAGAAGAATGGAAGGGAAGCTAGAGTGAGAACTGGTTTTAGGAATAATGAGTTATGTTTTGGATAAGGAGAATGGAGGTGGAACTCAGGGCAGAGATGAGTGATTATGCATAGTTGGGAGTCACTTGCATAGGCAATTTCAGGAGAAGTTGAGATGATCAAAAGAAAGGTATAAATAAAGAAGGGAACAGGACAGTCTTAGGTACACTCAGAACTAGGGATTGGAACAAGCCTTAGCTGCTGATCTTCTGTTTAAGTTGAATGAATACTACTTCATTCACAGCCCCTAGAAGAGAAACTTAATTTTTCAATGATCTGTGCCTGTCTATTTCTTTCAACATACCTAAAATGTAAAAGAAAAAAAAAAGAGGACACACAGATTGGTAAAAATTCTAGAAGCCATGTTGTATAAGAATCAGTTGAAGGAACTAGTGATATTTAGACTGGAAAAGAGAAGGTTTAGGGGGCATAATAACTGTCTATAAGTATCTCTCTGAGGTGTTATCAAGCAGATGAGAATTTAGGTCAATAGACAGAAGTCACAGAGAGGAAGACTTGGATGTGATATGAAGGACCTTTATAAATTAGAATTTTCTGAAAATGTAGTGTTTTCTTATGAGGTAGTGGGTCCCCATGGAAAAAGAAATGGCAACCCACTCCAGTACCTTTGCAAGAAAGCCTCAAAGGGGGTCATGATGAGTCAGACACAACTGAAATGACAGAACAACAAAAAGTAAACAACAGTGGGTTCCCCATTACTGGAAAACTTTAGACAGAAGGAGAATGATGATCCATCCCAACTATCTAGGGGGCTGGATGTGATAATGTCTACAACCATTTCTAATGAACTCATCATTGTGATTTCAGGGAAATTTCTTTCTAGGCAATCTATTTTTTTAATTTGTACTAATCAGATCTGACTATAAACATCTATGTATTATCCACCCCCTAAGGTGACTATAGGTGGTATAGCGGATAGGGCTCTGGCCCTGGAATCAGGAAGTTGTTTTTCAGTCATAGTGACCCTATTTGGCATTTTCCTGGCAAAGATACTGTAGTGGTTTGCCATTTCCTAAAGCAAACAGGATTAAGTGACTTGCTCAGGGTCACTAAAGTCAGATTTGAACTTATGAAGAGGAGTCTTCCTGAGTTAAAAAGACCCAAGTTCAAATCTTGCCTCAGATATTTTCTAGCTGTGTGTCCGTGAGCAAATCATTTGACCTCTGTCTGCCTTAGTTTCCTCATCTGAAAAATGGATAATACTATTACCAATCTCTTAAGGTTGTCAGTAGGCAAAATGAGATGACATTTATAAAGCATTTTCCATACCTTAAGGTGCTATATAGTGTATCAATAAATATATCAGGCAATCAAAATATGATATATGAGAAGCTTTTGAATCTGCCTCAATGTTTATGTTCATTCTTAATGTTAAATTTGTATAAGATGTACATTTAATATTACAAAGCCCTGTCCCCTCAGAGAAGCAATCATTGACTTTCTGGAAAGAGAATAATTAATTTGGATAAAAAGAGTACTGTTTTGTTCTAAGCCAGTAATGCTCTATTGGAGCATGCTAAAGCATCTCTAGAAATGAAACCATTGATTTCAGTGATAGGCTCCAGCTCAGACTTTCCTGGTTACAGCTTTAATAAGGTTATATCTAATAGTGAACACATATTCTTTAGAAGCTCCAGGTCTAAGAAGGCTGTGCAAGATAATGTCTCTTTCCCCTAACTTCTAAAAAGATCTCTAATTTAATTTGTGATATTTTAAAGTAATTGGGTCTTTTTTACATTCTGCATACCTTAAGTCTATAAACCTCTCAAGAAAAAAAAATTAAATTTTAAAAAAGTATTTTTAATTGTATGTCTGGTGCATTTACTTTTGGCTAAGATTTGAAAAGAGGAGACATCAGTGGGGGATAACATTGTGTGTAGATGTTTCCATTCTGAGTCATTATGAAAATAAGCCAGGGCTCAAACGTAAAAAACAACCATCATGGAAAACATGACTTTTTTTTAAAGGCTTTCCAGTCATATTGACCTGGGGTTGAAGATAGACCTTGCTTTCCATTCCCCCTATCTTTTTCTTTCTAGAAGAGTTCTTAGGAGCCAGTTCAAAGGGAGAGAAAATAACAGACAACTGTCCCCTAAAATTGCTATAGAAATGGCAATGACCACAGACAGCATAGTGCATTGGAAAAATCACTAGTCTTGGAACCAGAGAACCTGTGTTTTACTCCAGACTCTGCCACTGCGGGTATCTCTCTCTGAACCTTGGTTTTCTCATCTTAAAATGGTAATAATAATAATATGTATCTTCCCTGCCTCATGAGACTGCTGTGAGGAAAGAGCTTTTTAAATTGTAAAACATCATACACATAATGATCAAGCATTATAGGTAAATGTCAGCTTGGTCATAGTATTAGACATAGTAATAATTTGAATTTGTTCCATTTTCACACACAAATGTATTACATTAGAAGGAAAATGTGACTTGTGTTATGAAATCTTTTTGACATGCCAACATACATGAGAAGTTTTCTTTTTTTCTTTTGTTGGTTGGCTTATGTGTTCTAAGAACAGAATAGATTTTCCCTTTAAGTAGGTCAAGGGTGTTTAAATTATACTGTATTCTCCTCCATTCTTGCTATAAAAGTGGGTTTTTTTTTAACATCACTTAAAGCCAAATGTTGAAGTTTCATATACATCTGTGACAAATACAAACAAGATACACAAAAAGCACAGAACTCATTATTGATTCTTCCCTACATAGTTGTTTTCTTTAGTTATCTAGTATCTGCTTTAAAAAGTGTTGTCTTTCTTTTTCCAACTTTTTTCTTCTTTCAATAAAGTAGCAAGCAATTCATTGTGTGTGAACAGGGGTTGCTAGGAATTAGGGAAGAGCAGGTCTAGAAAGGCACTCTAGCAAAGAAAGAAACCTATTTTAAGACAAACATCTACTTTACTGGATTTAGGCAATGCAGTTCTTTCCTTTGACTATGAGGGATGTGTAGGACAGAATGCAAGACAGCTTGGATGTTATGCCTTCTACCAAGTCCACATTTCAAAGCACTATTTCTATAGAGATTGACCAGTGTTCTCTTTGCTTTATTCCCTGAGTTGCTGCAGCTAGCATACATTGTTAAAAAACAGGTATGCAATCCATTTTAGAAAATCTCTGGAGAACAATTCACTTGAGTACCTGTTATGCTAGTATGAGCTACTTGGCATCCATTATGCTCCCATGTACTTATTCATGTAAACAATGACATTTACTTTCCTTTTAAAAGTTGGCATTTGTAGTTCTGAAGTTCTAAAGAAAATGCTAAGGAATACATTCCCCTTAATGCCCAAGAAACTGATATGACATAGTTAGCCTGTGCACAAATACTCTAATAATGTACTTTCAAATGGTCCTCTTTGGGGTGACCTCCTTTTGGAGATGAGTTGTATGCAGTGACTGCTGAGGTCCCATCTAACCCTCAAATTCTATGATTTCATAATTCCACATCGGAAACAGCAACAACACCTCAGGTTATTAAATGAAAAATATGGCAATGAAAAAAAAGGAAGCTTATAAATAAATAAACCGAGTCTTCTCATTGCAATTATAGGATCACAATCAGGAAGACCTGGGTTCAGATGTTGCCATCCAGCTTTGAGACCCTGGACAAGTCATTTAATTCTCTCAGTCTGTTTTTCCTTTCACAAAATGAAGAGTTTGGACTAGATGATTTCTTACATCCCTTCCAATTCAAAATATGTGACCTTGTGATCCTTTGATTATTCATCGTCAGGAAATTCAATGCTTCATGATGATCCTCTGTGCCTTGTGTATCACCAGTACTTGATAATTTGTGACTCGCATTTAACCTTTTTGAAATAAGTTTCATGACATCATTTTTGAGAAAATACGGTATATCTACATAGTATTGTCAAAATAGTATGACATTTATATGGTTAGTTTTCTTAATCCTGCTCTTTTTCTACCAGCATAGGATCTTGCCCTTTTTGGTTTCATACTCCCACTAAGTTCATTTATCATCTTGATTCCCACATCCTAACTTTGCCAAAGGAAAGGAAAAGGACTTTTATCCTCTCCCTTCCTCTATATCCTCCAAGTATCATACAACTGCCCTTCATACTTTTTGGCATTTCAGTGGGTTTAGTAATTAAAGGATAAGGAGTGGGTTTGTGATTTAATATAAGGACTTACCTGATGAGGAAATTCCTTCAATTAAGGCAGATCTGAATATTCTGTACAATTTAAAGTCTTAAGGAAAACCCTAAATCACTGAGAGGTCAGCTGATTCACCCAGATTCATGCTGCCAGTTTGTGTGAGGGACAGCTTGGACCCAGTTGTTCATGGTTTCAAGGCCAACTCTTTATTCATTACATTAGGACTTCCTGTTTTAACAAAACTATAAGAAAACTTTTAAGAGATTAAAATAAACAAAGAGGAAAACTTACAAATGACTTGGCCAGGGCCATTTAACTGTTAAGTTTACAAGTTAAAAATCTCAACAAATAATCTTGTATTGCATTACCCTGACAATGGCCTGGTGGTAGACTGACACCCAGAAGTCTGGCTTTGTCTGGGACATCTGTCTACAATAGTTTCAGGGGAGTGTAATAGTAATTTAAATGGGAAGATCTTTCCCATTCATTAATAGGCCCATGTGACCTATTGGGTCACATGGAAGCCTGACTCACATGAGTCTGTAGTGGCAGGAGCTTGCTGAATGGGTGGAGCAGCAAGAGGTGGAACTGGAGCAGAGCTGAGAGGAAATTGGTCAGAGCAGTTGGAACTGAGGGGAAGAGAGAAAGCAGGCAACTGGTTAGCATGAGTAGAAGAGTTTGTTTCTGATTTGTTTAAGCAAATTGGTTTGTGGGAAGCCTTGGGGATGGTGTTGCCTCCTGCCTTGTTATTGTGTAGAGATTTTTGTTCCTATGATGAATTTGGTTTTCTGGTGTCTGAATAAATGTTTTGGTTCTGTCTTCCATGTGGAGAGTCTGTTATATTTTGAAATTCAGAACTGTGCTGGCGTATTAATGGCTTCTGTAGTTACTGTGAATATTGTACTGGCACTGCAGGGAGTCAAGGAGCCAAGAAGGAAGTGGAAGGGTTTGGCCAAAGGGTGGTAAATTCCATAGAGCACTTGAAGAGGGGTCAGAGGTAGAAGGGCAAGTCCAAGGTTCTAAAAGATGAGTCAGCAATAGGAACACAATGACTGCAGGGATAAAAAGGCATTCATGATTTAAAACTAGGAAAGAGTCCAAAGAACCAGTTACCCAAATATAAATGATGTCCCCCCAATATGATTTTCTCTTTCAATCACTTCTTTTGGGGGCTAGTCTTGCTCCTTGATCTTTTGCATGAGTTTCAAGTGTGGATAGTGCTGCGTACTTCTCCCCTCCACCATTGTTTCACATGTTGAAATGGCTAATTAACTATTTATTATTTACATAGCATTTTAAAATCTGTAAACACACACATATACAATATGTATATATGTATACATATAATCACATTTGATTCTCATTGGTGCTATTATCCCCATTTTAGAGATGAGTGATTTGCTCAGGGTCATATAATTGCTGTTTGAGGTAAGATCTGAACTCAAGAACTTCTTGACTCTGAGTTCATTACTCTAATCTACTATAACATGCTGCCTTTCTAATATAAACAGCTGTGCTTATATACAAATCCCAGTCTTGGTGCAGTGTAGGTACTTAATAAATGCTTTTTGACAGGTAATGGGAAAACATTCAGGCAAATGGTTCCTAATCTTTCTTAGTTCTCTTACCTGACTGAATTCTCTCTTCTTGGTTTTATCCTCAATCAGTAAGGTCAATCTTTCTTTTTAGTTAAATTTATTTATTTAACTTTTTACATTCATTTTCACAAAATTTTGGGTTCCAAATTTTCTCCCCATTTGTCCCCTCCCCCTACCTCAATACACTGAGCATTCTAATTTCCCCTATCACCAATCTGCCCTCTCTTCTATCATCCCTCCCTTCCCTTATACCCATCTTCTCTTTTGTCCTGTAGGGCCAGATAACTTTCTGCTCCCCATTACCTGTATTTCTTATTCCTAGTAGCAAGAACAATACTTGACAATTGGTCCTAAAGCTTTGAGTTCCAACTTCTCTTCATCCCTCCCTCCCCACCCATTCCCTTTGGGAAGGCAAGCAATTCAATATAGGCCATATCTGTGTAGTTTTGTGAATATTTTCCATAATAGTCATGTTGTGTAAGATTAACTATATTTCCCTCCATCCTATCCTGCCCCCCATTGCTTCTATTCTCTCTTTTGATCCTTTCCCTCCCCAAGAGTGTTGATTTCAAATTGCTCCCTCCTCCCATTGCCCTCCCTTCCATCCTCCCCCTACCCTGCTTAACCCCTTCTCCCCCACTTTCCTGTATTGTAAGATAGGTTTTCATACCAAAATGAGTGTGCATTTTATTCCTTCTTTTAGTCGAATGTGATGAGAGTAAACTTCATGTTTTTCTCTCAGCTCCCCTCTTTTCCCTCTGCTAAAAAGTCTTTTGTTGCCTCTTTTTTGAGAGATAATTTGCCCCATTCCATTTCTCCCTTTCTCCTCCCAATGTATTTCTCTCTCACTACTTAATTTCATTTTTTTAAGATATGATCCCATCCAATTCACTCTGTGCTCTCTGTCTGTGTGTGCGTGCACATGTGTGTGTGTGTGTGTGTGTGTGTGTATGTGTAATCCCACCAACTACCCAGATACTGAAAAGTTTCAAGAGTTACAAATATTGTCTTTCCATGTAGGAATGTAAACAGTTCAACTTTAGTAAGTCCCTTATGACTTCTCTTTGCTGTTTACCTTTTCATGCTTTTCTTCATTCTTGTGTTTGAAAGTCAAATTTTCTTTTCAGCTCTGGTGTTTTCATCAAGAATGCTTGAAACTCCTCTATTTCATTGAAACACCATTTTTTCCCCTGAAGTATTACACTCAGTTTTGCTGGATAGGTGGTTCTTGGTTTGAGTCCTAGTTCCTTTGACTTCTGGAATATCATATTCCAATCCCTTTGATCCCTTAATGTTGAAGCTTCTAGATCTTGTGTTATCCTGATTGTATTTCCATAATACTTAAATTGTTTCTTTCTAGCTGCTTGCAATATTTTCTCCTTGACCTGGGAACTCTGGAATTTGGCCATAATGTTCCTAGGAGTTTCTCTTTTTGGATCTCTTTTAGGCAGTGATTGGTGGATTCCTTGAAAACTTATTTTGCCCTCTGGTTCTAGAATATCAGGGCAGTTTTCCTTGATAATTTCCTGAAAGATGATGTCTAGGCTCTTTTTTTGATCGTGGCTTTCAGGTAGTCCCATAATTTTTAAATTGTCTCTCCTGTATCTCTTTTCCAGGTCAGTTGATTTTCCAATGAGATATTTCACATTATCTTCCATTTTTTCATTCTTTTGGTTTTGTTTTGGGATTTCTTGGTTTCTCAGAAAGTCATTAGCCTCCATTTGTTCCATTCTAATTTTGAAAGAACTATTTTCTTCAGTGAGCTTTTGAACCTCCTTTTCCATTTGACTAATTCTGCTTTTGAAAGCATTCTTCCCCTCATTGGTTTTTTGAACCTCTTTTGCCAGTTGAGTGAGCCTATTTTTCAAGGTTGTTATTTTCTTCAGCATTTTTTTGGGTCTCCTTTAGCAAGGTGTTGACCTGCTTTTCATGCTTTTCTTGCATCTCTCTCATTTCTCTTCCCAGTTTTTCCTCCACTTCTCTCACTTGATTTTCAAAATCCTTTTTGATCTCTTCCATGGCCTGAGCCCATTGAATATTTACTTTGGATGTTTGGGATGCAGAAACCTTGACTTCTATGTCTTTCCCTGATGGTAAACATTGTTCTTCCTCATCCTAAAGGATGGAAGGAGATATCTGTTCACCAAGAAAGTAATCTTCTGTGGTCTTATTTTTTTTTCCCTTTTCTGGGCATTTTCCCAGCCAGTTATTTGACTTCTGAGATTCCTCTCCACCCCAGCCTTGCCTCCAGATCCACCCAGCTAGTGCTTGGGGTCTGAGATTCAAATTCTGCTTCCCAGCCTCAGGGCTTTCAGTGGGGGTGGGGCAGCTATTCAGTGTGAGATTAAATTCAGGTGCTCAGGTGGGGACAGGGCTGCTATTCAGTGTGAGATTAAGTTCAGCTGCTGGGGTGGGGGCTAGGGCCGCCTCACAGGGTTCACTTCTCTCAGGGGGTTTATGTGGAGACCTTCAACAATGGATCTGAGCTCCTGTCTGCTTTGGGAGCTCCTGTCCTCTGCTGTCTCTGCTGCTGTCTCTGCTGCTGCCTCCCCAGGGAGCCTGAGTTATGGAGACACCCCACTCCCCTCTTGGCCAGTCAAACAGGCTCTCTCACTGACCTTTGGAATCTGTGGGTGGAGGGACCTGTGCGGCCTCTGGAGATTCTGTCCCTGAAGCCTGCTCGGATGTGCTCCTCTCGGTGCCACGTGGCCAAAGCAGGGCTGGGCTCTGCTCTGGGTCCAGTCCATGATGGACCTTTGGTGTTGGTTTTTCAGGGCTCTCTGGAACAGAAATCTCCTCCACTCCATTGTGGTGTGGCTTCTGCTGCTCCAGAATTTGTTGGGAGTTCTTCTTTACAGGTATTTTATGGGCTGTGGGTTCAGAGCTAGCATATGTGAATCTTTCTACTACACCATCTTGGCTCTTCCCTCCCAGTAAGGTCAATCTTGAAGAGTTGGAGAACAATATAAACTCCAGACTCCTGGTGAGAAAGCTTGGCTTGATAAAGCTAGCAGATGTTTCAGCTCTTCCAGAATTCATTTCTCACTTTGAAAACAAAACATTCAAACACTCAGAAAAGCAATGTTAAGTAATCCTTTATATTCCACCTAAAGGTGGAGAGGAGAAACTCAAGGACAGGCTTCCCTCTGAAAAAGAAATTTAAATATGTCTCCTCCCTGTCACCAAGAGAAGACCTAAAAAATACAGGTCTATCTATTCATTCCCTTCCCATCCAAACACTCACACCAAATATACAGGAGATACAGAGTAGTTATTTAATATTTACTGAACGCTTCTGGAATCACCTTTCTATAATTCTTTAACACTCTCAAATGGGCACCAAGACCTGGTATTCCTAACTAAACATGGTATCCTAAAGAGAAGAAGAACCAATAAGTGTAGAGTTATACCAATAAGGGTAGAATCATGGAAACATAATGAACTTTTTCATTCAAGGATTATATTTCTGTCCTTCAAAAACTTCCTTCTAATGGTCATTGAAACTGAATTGACCAAATAATCTGTTCCTCAAGAGTAGGAGCACATTGATTTCTACTATACCAACACATACTCAATAATAATAGTAAAAACAATGACAAAAATAATAGCTAGTTTTGATATAGCACTTTAACGTTCACTAAACTTCTATACAAATATAATCTTATTTCATCTGCCTAACAGTTCTGGGAGTTAGGTGCTATTATTATTCTTATTTAATATATGAGGAAATTGAAGCAGGTACAAGCAGTGATTTGCCCAGAAAGGACAAAGCATAGAAATGATAGAAAATTTCATTGAAGATAAAGGCAAAAAAATGAGACAACATTTCTGAATTTCAAGGATGCAGCCAAAGATGCTTTTAGGGGAAAATGTAAATCACCAAACACTTTTATAAGAGAGAGAGAGGTGTGGGAGGGGAGGGATCCAGGTGGGGAGAGAGAAAAAAAGAGACAGACAGACAGATAGACAGACAAAGAGACACACACAGACAGGGATGGAGACACAGACACAGACATAGGCACAGAGAAAGACAGAGACAGAGAGAAAGAAAGAGAGAGACAGTCAGAGAGGAGAGAGATGGAAAGACAAAGACAGAGAGTGTGGGGAGGGAGAGAACAAATCAATGAACTGGGAATGCAACTAAAAGTACTAGAAAACTAACAGACAAAAAGTTCAATTAGATGCCAGAATAGAAATCCTGAAAAGTGAAAAGAAAAATTAACAAAACAAAACAAAAAACCCATTGAATGATGAAATTAGAAACTGTTTTTAAAAGACCAATAAAATAAATGAGCCATTATTTAACTTGATTAGAAAGAAGAAAATCAAGCTCCAGTATAAAAAAAAGAATTCACAACAAAAACAAAGGAAATAAAGAATATTATTAGGACCTATTTTGCCCAAACATATGCCAAGAAAATCAGCAGCTTAAATGAAATAAATTAATATTTATAAAAATATAAAATACTCAAATCAACCGAACAAAGTATCAGAGATATAAACAATCTAATTCCAGAGGAAAAAAAAATGGTCAAACTAATGAACTTCCAAGGGAAAACAAAACAATAAACATACTCTGGGACCCAGTGAATTTACAAATTAATTCTATCAACTATGCAAAGAATAATTTATTCAAATATTATACAAGTTATTTGCAAAAGTGGCAAAATAAAATATTTTTCTGTGACACAGATAGAGTCTTGGGAGAATCAGGATGACTCAAAAGAGAAAGTGGAGATTCTAGACCAATATCACTAAGAGACAAAGGTGCAAAAGTTTTACATAAAATGTTACTAGAAATCTAATATAATATATCACAAAGATTATACATTTTGAGTAGATTGGATGTACACTAGAATGCAGGGTTGATTTAATATTAGAAAATTAAAAACAACCACATAAATAACAAAAAAAATCATATATCAATAGATGCAGAAAAAAACTGACAAATACAACTTTTTGTAATAATACTAGAAAATAGAGAATTCATGAACTTTTCTTTAAAATGATATATTATCACATAATGAAATATCTAAACTTAAAATCTACTACCATTTGTACCAGAGATAGACTGCAATCTTTTTCAATAAATTCAAGAGTGAAGCAAGGATGTCTGTTTCCACCACTTTTTTTTTTTTTGGCATGGTACTAGAAATGCTGGCTATAGCAATAAGACAAGTGAATGAAATTGAGGGAGTAACCAGCGGTAAAGAAGAAACACAATGATTACTTTTGAACATGACAAGATATACTTAAAGAGTCTAGCTTTAGCCTACTCCAATAGTGGGGATTACAAGTATGTACTACATTATCTAATGTGTTTATTCTCTTTATTCTTTATATACTTACATATATTCTTATCTCTTTCATTAGAATGTAAACACTTTGAAAACAGGAATTGTTTCATTCTTTGTATCTGTAGTCTCAGTGACTGGCATGCAGTAAGAAATTAACAAACGCTTGTTGATAGAACCCCTTGCTGGAACGTAATCTCAGCGAAACGAAGAACTGTTCTTCATTTTACCAATGCCAGGAAGAGGTCCTTGCACATAGTGAGAACTTAAATGTTTTGGGATCATTTATTTAGACTGGTCCATTTTTGAGGTACATGTAGGGAGACACAATGGAGAAGTAATATCTGTGACCATCGTGAGACAGAAGGGAGATATATGCTTTACTGAATATGAAGTCTAGTATTTCTGGGAGGAAAGAATTTTAGTTAGCTCCATCAACTCATGGTCCAAGACTGCTAGCCAGAAGACCTATGTGGGTCAATAAAGCACTTAAATCACTCTAGGTTTCCACTATATTTCTCCTGACTCTGGGTCCTTGACAGAGGGAAGGAAGGACAAAGACAGAAGGATTGTCAGGATTATGATTCAATTTATGAACACTTTAATTTTCAACTTTCATTCATTCAACAAATATGCACTGAAAGCCTACTTTTGAGGAAAACTATGGTAGATCAAGCAAAGAAAGATGCAAAGAAAAATAAAAGATGGTTTCAAAATCATGGTGTTTACCATCTTTTTTTTTTAACCATTGCGTTTTGCTTTTATGCCACATTTATTTTGGAATATATCTGTTTCCTCCTTCCAGAAACTATTCCCTGGTAGTATAGATTGATAAAGAAATAGAAAAAAAAATCATTTCAGCAGAACTAAAGAACACAAAAACAGCATCTGATGGTATTGTCAATATCTCACAATCTCAGTCTCTAACTTTTCAACGAAGGGAGGAAGTTGCATTGTCTTTGCTTTTTGTTGCTTACGATGTAGTAGGAGAAATGATATGCTCACAAGAGGTCATATGAAAGTACAATTGAAGAAGGGTTCAGAACAGAAAGAAATCACTTCTTTTTGGGTAGGAATCAGAGAAGATTATCATGGAGGACATGGTATTTGAATTTGGCTTGTGAAGTCCTAGACTGGACAGGGAGACTTGTATTGAGAAGATCACTAAGTTGAGGGAATGTTGTGATCAAAAATACAGAGGTGTGCATACTTGGGATAAGTTCCAAGTATAATCTGTAGCTTAATGCAGCTGGTCCAAGTTCTGCTGGTTCATATTAGAAGCAGGATTTGAATCCAGGTCTTTCTTTACTCTAGGGTCAAGTATCTTTTCACTATGCCTCATTGCCTGTGGGGACCAAGGTGAAGAGGAAAAGTAGTAAAGATTATTTCTAAGTTTTGAAACTGGATAACTGCAAGAATGATGTTGCTATTGACAAAAATTGGGAAATTAGGAATAAGAACAAATTATAGGGAAAATATAATGTTTTTTTGCATATATGAAGGTGTAGGAGCCAGGTGGCTAGATATAGATGAGAGCTGGAAAGGATGGTGTAGAGCTCAAAAGATTTGGAAGTCATTCAAATGCAACCCTAGTCCCAAAGCCCATTGCTATGACCTCTCTCCTTGACAGAGATTAATGCCCAATACCTGTGTAAGGGAGAGGGGGCTTAGCTGGTGAGAGCAGACAAGAAGGAACTGTCATTTCTTGACTTTCTTAGACAGCTCTTGGGTCCCTTTGAGCTCTACAGTTCTTCCGCTGCTTTTGACTTCCAGCTTTGAGAGAGAAGATGATATCAATCCCCCTAGGAGACTAAGCTCTAGGAAAAAAGCCTACATGAGAGGAACCAGCAGTCTCTGGCATATCCCTATGCCCAACTTGCTATACTAGAGAGTTCAGGAAATTTCCCTTGCGGGAATCTGGATCTCTTTTTTGGTTAAGCTGAGTTACCTTGTTCCAATAGGGGTGTTCTTTTCCTCTTCATTATCTGGTATATATTCTCCTATGTAAAACTTCTTTGGTTTCTAATTTGTTATTGCTTCTGATAAGTGGGTTCCTTTGCTACTTATTTTGTGTATTTATTGAAGAACTAGTATTTTTGAGAAGAAAGTCAAGTTTTGGATATAAAATTTGGGTCCTCTTTTCTCAATTAATGAATCCTAATCAAGGATTTAGCCTGAACTTTAAAACCTTATCTCCTAAATAAATAATATTTAAGGAAGCAGATGGGTATGTCTAGGCCAGTATTCCCTGTCTCAGAAGAGAGCAGAGTAGCCAAGCATCTGGGCCTAACCTCCTGCTTCTCCTCCTAGCAGAATTTCCTTTGGAAAAGAGCAGAAAGAGAAGAGGCTAGAGATGTCTATTCTGCCTTCCTTTGAACCACCCAACAACATCTCCAAACTACATGTGAAGACAGCCCTCACTGCATGGTGGTAATTGAAATCATGGGAGAGAATGATACCAGCAAAGAAGATAGTAGAATGAGGAGACAATTAATAATAGAAGCCTAATATGTCATTAAAATAGAAGTTAGAAACAGGAGTGAAATAAAAAATTCAGTGTCAAAGACAGCCTCCTGGTACCTCACCCTGCCCCCTCCCCTCTACATATGATTCTCCATCATTTCCAGAAATAGAAGGTGAGTAGAGAATAGCCAGAAAGAGAGGGAAGTCAATATTCTCAAGTGTTCCAGAGATGTCAGGGATAAAGACCAAAAACAGACAGATACATTTGGCAATTTGAGGCCCCTGGCAACCTTTAAGAGAACAAGTTCAGTGGAGTGATAAGGGTAGAAACCATATGGTATGGACATAAAAGTGAATAGTTGGTAAGGAAGCAAAAATAGAAGATATAGACTCACCTTTCTAGAAATATGGCAGTAAAATGGAGAATGTTTTGTTCTGTAACATACATAGCACTTTGTTTTGCCACTCTCCAACACTAATGGGGACATTATGAAATATAGTTATCCCTTCCACTCCACAGGGGTTAGGGGCACAGTGCCCTTGTGATCTGGAAAATCTGTGTCAAATTTCTTGGCTTTCCCTTTGTACCAGAGTAGTCTGAATTTTTTTCTTTTTTTTAATGAGGTGTTTGTAGTACTTTATTATAAAATCTGGGTTAAGTATTTGGTCATAGGCTCTGTGTCATCTGCTAGTCTTCAGGTGTCATCTGCAATTTCCACAAAATTCCTCCAAAATTCCCATTTAATATCCTATGCTGACTCACAATATATTGAAACCATAAAGGTGAAAGTCAAGGTATAGAAGGGATAATTGCAGTACGTACAGCGTTTAGCCAACCTTAAAGCGAAATCTAGCTAATTATATTATTATTGTTATTATAACTGTACTACTTAAAGAGTTCTTGTAAGTATCAGATAAAGAAATGTCAGTGAAGCACATTACAAACCTGTATAACTGCCAGCTATTATTATCTGTGCACTATGGTTACCTGGGTTTTTGTTTTATCTGTCTCTTAGGGTAGGAATTGTGAGTTTTCTGAACTTTTTGATTAATGCTAAAGAAGAGTGCTATCCATGCAAGAGAAATATAACAAATATTTGTTGAATGAATAGATGAAATGAGAAGCTTAGTGAAGATAATGAAGTCTAAAATAACACTCAAAGTTCAACTGTGATTATATATAAAGTTGTTGTTCAATTATATAAATCATAAGCCTGACTCTTCATGACCCTCCCCATTCTTTGGCAAAGATACTAGAATATTTTGCCATTTCCTTCTCCAGTGGATAAAGGCAAACAGAGGTTAAATGATTTGCTTAGGATCATGCAGTTACTTAGTGGCTGAGGCTGGATTAGAACTCAGTTCTTCCTGATTCCAGGCACACTGCTCTGCCTCCTTGAGTCATCTAGTTGTCGCCTATGTATGAAATAGGAATTCATATTGGATATTCCTATTCAAATAAGTCTTACTTTGTGCCTTTTTTTTTGTCCTGAGACCCTAAGCTGATATCAAGCAGGAGAGAAGAAAGGGGAGAGTGAGTTTACCCAAGATGGGGGATTGACAAGTCTGCTCTTTCAGAAGCAAGGGGGTGGGGCAAGGGAATTGAGGGTACCAGTAAGGTATTCTGAAATAGCTTATCACATATTAGGCCTTAGAAATCAGCTGATGAAAATGGAGGCCATGGAAGGGTTGAGGAAATGGAGGTCACAATGAGTATTCAGCAGAAGTGGGACAGTGGGAAATGCAGAAGGACATACAGTTTCAGACCTGGGGATCTTGGTGTTGGCAGAGTTCTGAATAATGGTTAAGTACATTGTCCGACCATACTCTTGATTGGCTGAAGTAGAATGGGTGTGAAAGTCAAGATGGTCAAAAACTGTGAAACTGGAACAGTTAAAAGGATGATTAAAATCTATGTTAAATTCACTGAGGATGACTTGTAGGAGATAGACTGGAGAAGAAGACGGTAAACCAGGTGACAAATCATTGAAGAAGACAGGAGAGTACCCTTGAAAGTAAGTAATGGTGACAATGATGAGTAAAAAGTGATATAAACAAATGCCCTGGGCTTCCAAAATCAGTTCCTGAGATATGGCAGGGGAAAGAAGGTCTAGAAATGAAAGTGAAGAGCAGAGTGCTCCTATTCTTTTGGCTCACTAAGGCAGATGGGGTAAGAGAATGAATGACTTCCATTAGAGAGAATTTTGATGGAAATTATGTCATCAGGGAAGTCAGTATCCAGCTAAGGCAAGTACGCAAAAATCTGACTGATGGAAAAGTTGGAGAATGTAAGAAAATTGACTCATAAAAGAATAGGGGCTCCATAGAGCCCTGTATATAGGAGGTGCTCAAAGGTGATTGGAAAGGATCAGAGGCAAGGATGTGTTATTAAATATTTAACAAGGTGAGGAGGTATATGCACCACATTTTAAAAAATTTATTCCACATTATAAACACTTTTAAGTCTAGAAAACAACAAAAAACAGTCCTCATTTGTTATTATTACCAGTTTCTGAGGTATAAATACTACTAATAAAACTTTAACAATCAATTATCACAAGGCTACAATAACTCCAGCATTTTACTTCCCTGATTATAGTAGAGATAAATGGGATTGATCACTTGAGAAGATAAGCATGCTGGAGGACTTTGGGCCTACTGCTTCAATTTAGAATAAAAAATAGAGAAAGGAAATTGAGAAACATGCTTAATAGACTGGGTTGCTGATCGGTATATCCTTGCGGTGAGGGAATATTGAAGAGGGTAGCATGTTGGGTGGCAGTTAAGTGGTACAATGAATAGAATGCTGATCTTGGGGTCAGGAAGACTCATCTTCCAGAGTTCAAATCCAGTCTCAGACATTTAGTAGCTGTGTTAGTAGCAAGTCTCTTAAGTCTCTTTGCCTCAGTTTCCTCATCTGTAAAGTAAGCTGGAGAAGGAAACTGAAACAACTCAACAAAAGACTAGGAATTCTTTTTAGATATGAGCTACCCCTGCACATAGGGAGATAAGTTACTATGAACTCTGCTTGACAAGGGGTAGAGCCAAGATGTCAGAATTGAAGCAAGCACCTGCTTGAGCTTTCCCTCCAAATCCCTGTAAAAATAAATCTAAACAAATTCTAAAGCAGTAGAAGCCACAAAATAACAGAGGGAAACAGATTTTCAACCCAAGACAATCTGGAAGACTTACAGAAAGTGTCTATTGCATGGGGCTAGGAGCAAAGTGCAGTCCAGCATGGAGTGCCCTGGCACAGACAGGACTGGAGCAGGCCTCAGGACACTTAATCTCTGTGCCATGATTTCCAGACTTCTCAACCCACAAACATCAAAGACAGCTTCAAAGGTCAGTAAGAAAGCTCTCTCATCTGAGTGAAAGGGGAGCTTGGTCTGGCCCCAGCTCAGCTCCAACCCCAGGGCAGCAGCCACTACTCCAACAACAACCACTTCTGGAGCTATGGGCCTAAGATGGCAGAGGAATCAAGCAGCTGATCTGGGTAATAGTACTGAGTGGAGCTCTTGGGGTGATGAGGAGAACTGGTATGGAAAAGCTGGTGGTGGCTGTGGAAAGGGAATCTTGATCACAGTTCCAGAGCAGAAAAGAGTGCTTATGGTTGTTCACAGATCAGGGTGCAGGCCGGAGTAGGAGGAAACACCTCTCCTTTGATTATACCACTTGGGAGGAACCGAGAATTTATAGGTCCCTAGAGATATCTGTGATACAAAAAATCTCTGCAACTTGGGGTAGTATACCCTCCACTTACAAAGAGCTCAAAAGTCAAGTAATTGGCTGGGAAAATATCCCAAAAGGGGAAAAATAAGATTATAGAAGCTTACTTTCTTGTATTTACTTCTGTCCTTTTGGATGAGGAAGAGCAAAACATACAATTGGAGGAAGATTAAAGCATACATCCAGAGGAAATAGCAAGATCAAGTCTCCTACATCCAAAAAAAATATATGAAATGGTCTCAGGTCATGGAAAAGCTCAAAAAATATTTTAAAAATCAAGTAAGGTAAGTAGATGAAAAATTGGGAATAGAAATGAGAGTGATGCAAGAAAATAATGAAAAACAAGTCAACAGCTTGCTAAAGGAGACCCAAAAAGTGCTGAAAAAAAAATAGTACCTTTAAAAATAGACTAACCCAAATGGCAAAAAAAGGTCCAAAAAGCCATTGAGAAAAAGAATGCCTTAAAAAGCAGAATTGACCAAATAGAAAAGGAGGTCCAAAAGCTCACTGAAGAAAAGAAGTCCTTAAAAATTAGAATGGAGCAAATAGATGCTAATGCTCTATGAGAAATCAAGAAATTATGAAACAAAACTGAAAGATGAAAAAATATAAGGCAATGTGAAATATCTCATTGGAAAAACAACTGACCTGGAAAATAGATCCAGGAGAGATAATTTTAAAAATATTGGTCCACCTGAAAATGATGATCAAAAAACAGCCTAGACATCATTGAACAAGAAAACTGGTCTGATATTCTAGAACCAGAGGGTAAAATAGAAATGGAAAGAATCCACCAATCACCTCCTGAAAGAGACTCCAAAAGGAAAACTCCTTGGAATATTGCAATCAAATTCTAGAGTTCCCAGCTCAAGGAGAAATTATTATAAGTAGCCAAAAAGAAACAATTGAAATTCAGTCAGGATAACACAGCATTTAGCAGTTTCTACACTAAGGGATCAGAGGGTTTGGAATATGATATTCCAGAGGTCAAAGGAGGTAGAATTAAAACCAAGAATCACCTACCCAATAAAATGAGTATAATATGTTAGGGGAAAAAAAATGGAATGTCAATGAAATAGGGGGACTTCCAAACATTCTTGTTGAAAATATCAGAACAGAATAGAAAATTTGACTTCCAAATACAAGAATCAAGAGAAACATGAAAATGTAAACAGGAATGAGAAGGTATAAGGGATTCATTAAAGTTGAACTGTTTATATTTCTACATGGAAAGATGATAGCTGCAACTATCTGAGACCCTTCTCAGTATTAGGGTAGTTAGAGGAAATATATATATATATGTGTGTGTGTGTGTGTGTGTGTGTGTGTGTGTGTAGACAGAGGGCACATGGTGAGCTGAATAAGAAGGGCGAATACCTGTAAAAATAAAATCAATTGTTGAAAGGAATGTACTGGGAGAGAAAAAGAGAGATGGCGAGGTAGAATGTAACAAGTCATCTCACATAAAAGAGGCCAGAAAGAGCTTTTTCAATGGAGGGGAAGAGGGGGGAAGTGAAAGGGAATAAGTGAGCCTTACTTTCATCTGATTTGTCTCAAGGAGTCCATAACATACACTCATTTGGGTATGGAAATCTATCTTACCCTGCAGGAAGGCAGCGGGGAGGGGGATAGGAGAGGGAGAATAATAGAAGGGCTGGCAGATTGGGAGAAGTGGTAGTCAGAAGCAAACACTATTGTGGGGGGCTAGGTCAAGGGAGAGAATGGAATAAATGAAGGGCAGGACAGAACAGAAAGAAATGTAGTTAGTTTTTCTATGGCTATTATGGAAGTGTTTTGCACGGCTACACATGTATGACCTATATTGAATTGCTTGCTTTCTCAATGAGGATGGGTGAGAAAGGAGGAAAGGAGAGAATGTGGAACCCAAAGCTTTAAAAATGAATATTAAAAAACTTGTTTTTGCATGCAACTGAGGAATAATATGTACAGGCAATGGGGTATAGAAATCTATTTTGCCCTATAGGAAAATAGAGGGAGGGTCATGGGAGAAGAGAAGTGATAGAAAAAGTGGATGGGGTATATATATACACTATCCTGAGGTAGAAGGTGGGGAGAGATGAGGAGAAAATTGGGATTTCAAAGTCTTGTGGAAGTGAATGTTGTAAACTGAAAATAGATAAATTATATTAAAAAAAAGAACTCTGCTTGACCAAAACTGGTGTACAGCTCCTCCTCATCCTGGGCACTGTAATCAAATCAAATAGATACTATTGCTTGTCAAAAGAGAGTGTCAACAGTCTTCTTTATTGCTCAACATATCGTCTCTGTGAGTCTTCAGACTAAAAGTCCTTTCCCTGACCACCACATCATACCATCCTTGTAGTCTCCCTCTATTAGATATAAATTTCTTGAGGGCAGGGCACTGATTTGCTTTTGTATTTTTATGTCCAGTGTGTACAGTGCTTAGCATATTATAAATGCTTCTTGTTCATCATTTGTTATCATGACCCTATCTCCCATCTCTCATGGCTTTCTGCCTGTTTAATTAAGTTTAAGCTCTCTATCTTGGTATCTAAGACCTTTTATAATCTCATCTAATTATATCTAGTCCCATTTATCTTCCAGTTGTTGTTTTTGTCCTTCAGTAGTATCTGACTCTTCTTGACCCCATTAGGGGTTTTCTTGGCAAAGATACTGGAATGACTTACCATTTCCTTTTCCAGCTCATTTTACAAATGAGGAAACTGAGGCAGACAGAGGCGCACAGAGTTACACAGCTAGTAAGTGTCTGGGACTAGATTAGAACTCAGGTTCTCATGTCTCTGGGGCTGCAGCCTATCCACTGTCCCACCTAGCTAAACCTAAACCAGTGTTTATTAAATACCCCCTATCTAAGACTTTGTGCTAGACATTGGGAATATAAACAAAAGCAACCAAGATAAAGTGAGAAACAATTGCTGCCCTCAAGGAGCTTATAGTTTACTAGGGAAATATAACATGTGAATAGATGAATATATGTAGCTCATTTGGGGAGACAGAGAATACTAACAACTAGGGGCATAAGAGAAAGGGGCCTAATAGCAGGTGGTGCTTGAATTAAGTACTAACTAAAACTAGGGCTTCCTAGAGGAAAAGGTGAGACATCCTGGGGAAAAGCACAGTATGAGCTCTAGAGTCTCCTGAGGGAGATAGGTTCTGGTTCTGTGGTTTGTTGATATGGTCAGCTTCCAGATTAAGAAGCTCCTCTTCCAATGTAGGCCAGCATCATTCTGTAACTTAGAATTTCAGAGAGTTGAGGTGATTTGTCCAGAACCAAAAAACAAGTATCTGTCCGTGGCAGGACTTGAACCCAGGACTTCTTGCTCTAAGGCCATCTGTCTATTCATTAAACCACAGCTGCCTTTCTGTATAGAATAATGCAAAATAGGCTTGAAATTATAGGCAGGAGTGGAATTGTGGAATGCCATAACTAATCAACCTGAACTTTCTCACTTCTGCCTGACCATAAACTTGCTGTCTAGTAACTTGAAGTTATTCAATTCAGTGTTTTTCATATGATTTCTTCCCTTGTTCTCTAATTTCTCTATGTGTGTAAATCTTCTCCTTCCTTTTTCTTTTCCCCAGCACTATGGAGAGCTCTTGAAAGTCAATAAAATGTTATATCCTTAACTTTTTAACCTCCTTAGCACTTACCATAGTGCTAGGTACATAAAAGGTGGTCTGTGAATGTTTGCTGAGTCAAATTGAAATAGGTGAATCTAAAAATATATGCATTTTAAAAGCAGCCTTGGAGTGGTAGCAAAAGCCAATTAGCTTCTGGCCAACTATATATATATATATATATATATATATATATATATATATATATATATATATATATATATATATATAAATATCAGCTCTTTTTCCAATGAGGAGATAAAATTTGTATGGGGTAAGGGAGTTATGGTGAGATCTTATCTATTCAGCTATTCAGCCTTCCTCTGAAGCTCCGAGTACTTCCCCCCATCCCCCTCCAATCACAGCTGAGTCAGCTGCCCAGGATCAGTTATGCAGCATAGGCTGAGTCAACCATCCCATTCTCCTTTGTGAGACTCTCAAACACCACGTGACTTTGGGGAGTCCTTGCTTGAAGAATGAGCGTATGGAAGTTATGGATTAGGGGAATTGAAGAAAAACTTGAAAAATTCAATCCAATTTCAAAACTCTCAGTCCTTACCCTGTAGTAGGAAGAAACACATTGCAAGTCAGCCCTAGGCTTCAGGAGCCCCACTGGGGATTGAGAGGACAAAAATGGAGTGATTCTTCCCCAAAGCCTTCCTGTGCCCAGCTGATATTTCTGCTATTTGATCATTATTAGAAGAGCTAACATTTCTATAGTGCTTCAAAGTTTGCAAAGTACATTAAACATAATATCTCATTTACTCTTCACAGCAGACTGTGAGGTAGAAGCTAGTGTTAGATCCATATTACAGATGAGGAAACTGAGCTTGAAGTCATGTAGTTTATAAGTGTCTGAGGGAAGATTCAAATACAGGCCTTCCTAACTAATTCCACAACACTAACTAGCTGTCTTCAGTGGCAATATATAAAAAAGGATAGAAAAAAAGATGCCATCAGGGAAATGTATGATTGAAAAGATAGCTGACCATATAGGAGGATGAGGACTGACAGCTTTCCCTTGGATTCTAGAACGAGAGAGAGAAAGATTTTTTAGCACCTTAGGTAGACCCAATGCTGCAAATTTAGGAGAGTTCATTGGACAGGGACAGGCATTCTTAGGTTGTGAATACCAATCTTGGGGGACCTTCTGAGTCAGTGACATCACAGAGCTATTTGCATATTTGAGAACATTTGAAGTGAAATGGACCGAATTAATAAGTCACAGGCAAATGTCAATTAGGAATTTCAAGAGCGTCATTTATTAGCCAGGCTGGCGGCTGCCTCATGTAGAGACCCAGAGGAGACAGCCCCGAACTGAGGTGGGTGAGTGCATTTTAAGCATTTCGGCACTACTCGGTACAGCCTTGTGGTTTCCACAACAAACAGGGTTCTGACAGAGTAAGGGGGGGTTTGGTAGGCAAGAACCCCCAAACAGAAGGTGGTTGTCAGGGTACTGCTAGGTAAAGGACCCCAACAGAGGAGAGGTGCCAGGAGAGGTAGCCAACCACAGACTGGTTGTCATAGTTGTCAGGAAGGGGGGTGCTCAGCAGAAGGTGGTTACCGTAATGGGGGTCTAACATTAGGTGGGGCACAGGTGGTTACCATGCAAATGGACTAAACAAGAGATGACTGTTAACAATTCATCAGATATTAAACCAAAGGGGAATAACATTTTGACAGGGGCTTAACAACAGAAGGAAACTGTTACTAGGCAAGCTATTCTGCCCAGTAACCTAACAGAGATCTCTC
This sequence comes from Bettongia penicillata ogilbyi, assembly GCA_023548195.1. Lineage (NCBI taxonomy): Eukaryota > Metazoa > Chordata > Mammalia > Diprotodontia > Potoroidae > Bettongia > Bettongia penicillata. The sequence continues at coordinate 1,128,649 of JAJHZJ010000478.1, read as the reverse complement.
GGCCTAGGGACCCAGGGAGAAATAATGTCCATTTTAGAAGATGAGCTACAAATCTCTCCAAAAACCATGACATTTGATGTTATTTGGAATTGTAACAATTTCTGATTTCAAATTTTGGCAAGAATTTTTTTTTTTAATGGAGAGAGGTTTAAGAAAAACATCACTCTTAAACAAAACAACTCATACCCACTGGCAGATCATTTTTACAAAATTTACCCTGCTGGTACTCTCTAAATATGCATAACTAAGATGTAGGGTTAGTAAGTATAGCCTATTCTTTGAAATTCAAAGAAGGGATAAACAGAGAACGGAATTTATTCATCAACATTTGAAGTCCCAATAATCAACCTGTTGTTTTCACCTCTTATGAAGAGGCAAATGATTCAGATAAAAGAATCTCAAGCCATCCAGGTGTGCAAGATGAGCATTTGGCAAGTGTGTGTGTGTGTGTGTGTGTGTGTGTGTGTGTGTGTGTGTTAGAGGAAGGGAGGGATGCTCATTAAAACAGGCTGAACATGATTTTATCTTTTGTCCTTTCAATTGGGACAAAATTAGCTGTTGGTCTGAGGGAAAAGCCAACTGCAAAAGTTAATATACAGACATCCTGCCTCAAAGAATTTGAACTAATTAGGGTTGCAGTAAATCAGTTAAATCAGATCTGAAGACTGCCACAGATGGGGGTTCTTCAAAGGCTTGGCTTCAGAGTTCTGGCATTCCTCAGATCATTTGCTCCTGAATGGCTTCACATGGCTTCGCTGTTAGTATAACCTGTTCCTTCTGGGTGCGGCATGAAGCAGTTAAGTGGAGAGCTAATGATACAGCTAATAAGGTCTTCAAGTCTTCCTGAATCCACTCCTCTGTCCATAGGACTATCTAGCAGTTTTATAGTGCTAGGGTGTGTGTGGGGAAGAGAAGGGGAAGTACGATCCTTTGATTATAAATAGTATCAGATCAACTGTGAAGAAAAAAATAACCTACTTTCACCAAGAGCAGATTGAAAGTCTTTGAACTATAATGTCAGAGAGACCTAGGGGCCATCTAGTATAACCTTCTACAACCTCTACAACAGCCCTGATAAATGACCATCTAGACTTTCTTTACATGGTGATTGTATGTTACATGTCATCCCTTTCCCTAGGGTACTGCATTATCTCTAAGGGGTCTGGGACTATCTAATCTTTGCCATGGACTCAATTCCCACCAATGGTGTTCCCCTAATTTTAAAGGTCCAACCAACCGAGTTCAATTTAACTACTTAATAGTCAGAATACTTTTTATAAAAAAAAATACTTCAAAGGCATAGCAAGAATAATCATGCAAACATTCCCCCTAATATAACTACCAGGTATAATGCATAACCTTTCATACTTCCTGAGTTTTTGAGGAGGGGAGGGGCATTAGGATTCCAGCTTAACTGAGTTCCTATGTAGCACAATCTCACCAAGTTCCAAGTCCAAAGTCCCCTTACAACCAGGCTTTTCAGGGCTTCCCTGCTGTCTTGATAACAACATTCAGCCTAGAATCCTAGATCAAATGTTATCATGGTTCAGGCTCCTAGATCTGGGACTTGCTTGAATACTCCCATTGTCAGGGAACTCACAAATTACAATGAGTAAGAACACAATACTTCACAATAGGAATAATATTTTAAGGTGTACCAAATGCTTCCATCATACCATAAGGTAGTACAGGCATCAATATCCTCATTTTACAGTTGAGGAAACTGAGGTTTGGAGAATTTAACTGATATGCTTATAGTCACATAGCTAGAAAGTGTTGGAACCAGAACTGGCATTTGTTCATCTATCTCCAACTCCAGAACTCTTTTAATGAAATCACTATGCCTCTCAAAACAACAGATTCAGTTTGGGGACAAATCTAATTGCTCATATTTCATTCCTTAGTGTGAGCTGAATCTTATATCCGTAACTTCACATTCAGTGGTACTGTCCTCTGAAGCTGCACACTAAGGTTATAGACTGAGCCTTATCCCTCTTTCATATAACATCCTATTTAAGATTTAACAATAAACATAATGTCTCTTCTCCCAGTTGCTAGTGTTCTTTTCCTATGTTAAATATCCAAAGTTATTTTAACTAAAAGAGTATTGGCTTTGGGGTCAGAGGACTTTTGTTAAAATTCTTCTTCACTTATCTATGTGACCTTGGGAAGATCATTTAATCTCCCTGTGCCTTAGTTTCTTCATCTGTAAAATGAGGGGATCAGACCAATATGGCTTCTGAGGCCCCTTTCAGTTTCCCTTCATGGCATATATTCTGTCTTATCAGTGTCACTCTTAGAGTGTGATCTCTCTTTATCTGAACACCATGCTCCACTTATTTTCTGACTTCTCAATATAGTAGGATAATTATCTTCCATATTTCAGAAACTATCTTTTGTTGCTATAGCCTTAGATAGCATTATCTTTAAAGCAGTCATGCTACTCAGTTGACTCAGATAAAATTTTCGTTTAATTAGAATTTTTCTTGTTCTTTCCAACTCTTCATGACCACATTTGGATTTTTCTTGGCAAAAGTACTGGAGTGGTTTGCCATTTCCTTCTCCAGTCAAGGAAAGTGAGGCAAACAGGATTAAGTGACTTGCCTAGGGTCACATCCCTAATAAGAGTCTGAAACCAGATTGGAGCTCATGAAGATGAGTCTTCCTGATTTTAAGCCCAATGCTCTATCCACTGAGTCATCTAGGTTTCCCTTAATTAAATTACCTAGATCTTTTGTTTATCAATAGGTGTTAAACCAAGTCTCTCCCCTCTCCCCTTACCTCTACTCTGTACAAATGTAGTTGAATTTGTGTATTAAAGTGCAGGAGTTTACCTGCATCCCTGTCAAATGTCATCTTGTCAATTTTAGTCCATAATTTTCACTTCTCCAGGTCATTTTGAATCCTAACTCTGTCATCCAAAATATTAGCTCCTAGCTTTTTGCCATTCGCAAATTTTATAATCCTGTCTTCATCCAAGTCTTTCAGATTACAGGATTCTGAGTCAGAGATAATCATCTAATCTTAGAGATAATCATCTAATCTTCATTTTATAGATGAGGTGACCAAGACCCATGGAACCTAAATCCACAGAGGCAGTAAGTATCAAAGTTCAATTCAAACTGAGATGCTTTGATTCCAAATCCTTTGCTCTTGACACAATGAAAGTAGTAAACAGGAGAAATACAAGTACAAAGCCATGGACCACATCTCTAGAGATCGCTCTCTAGGTTGATATCAATCTGTTTATCTGTTCTCCATAGTTATGGCTATTCCTCTAGCTACAAATTCAAATAACTGCAGTTATGTATTCATTCAGTTAACATATCTAAACGGTCAAATATCTTGCCTACACCAAGATACAGTATTTCTGAAGCTTTCCTAATACTATTGGACATAGATCTTAGGTTCATGAAAGGAGAAGATTAGACCCTGCCCAAGCTAAAACCCATCTTTTATGAATACTTTCTTCGAGAAAAGAGGCAGATGACACTGGACATGAACATTAAATATTACCAAAAAATGAAATTTACTGTATTTTAACAGACAGCAAACCACTACTTGAAGACATAGAGGTTATTTCGGAATCATCTGCCTGTGTGCAAGTCAGATGATTAGCTCACTAAAACAAAGGTCAAAGTCAATATCAAATTAGAAGAAAGGATTGAGATGAGAAAGAGATAGAGCATATGACTACAGCCTAAGTCATTTAAATAAGATTGGACTTCAAAAAATAGGAAGTAGTCAAAAGTGAAGATAATAACTCAATCAATCCCTTCTTAAAGAGAAATAACCTAAGAGACATCTTGGAAAAAGATATAAGAATCATAGAGCCTAACAGCCAGGGAAGTAGAGAGAAATTGCTGAAGATGACCAGCAAGGTGAAATAGGATGGGCTCATTAGATAAATGGATTTCATCTTATGTCTTTTTATTTTGTGTGCTTATTGTCTGCTTCTTTTTTCACTAATTGATCTAAAACTTATGTTTTGTTAGTACAAAAAGAGATTTTAGAGAAGCAGAGGAAGTTCTCTTACTTTCAGTAGAAGATAGGGACTTCCATTATGTCTTTTTATAATACTTAATAACTAACTTTTACATAGTGCCTAATATATGCCAGGCACAGCATTATGTGCTTTACAATTATTATTCTTATTTGATTGTCACAATGATCCTGAGAAGTATGTACTATTGAAGTAGGTGCTCATTTTGTAAATGAAGAAAATGAGGCAAACAGATGCTAAGTGATTTGCCCAGGGTCACAGAGTTAGTGACTGAGAACCAGACTTGAATTAAGGTTGTCCTAACTCCAGGTATGGAACTCTATATATCCATGGTGACACATTGCCTTGAATACAATGGGGGATGAAATAATTATTTGTGGAATTGAATTAAATATCTACAGTTCAGAGGTAACATGAAATGAGGTAGGTAGGGATTACTTAATTGCTGTCATGTCTTAGGTCCTTAAAAAAAAGAGAATGGGTCACAGAGCTAAAAGAGCTACCAAAAAGAAGCCAACAATACTTGTGGGTCAAAGGGATCTTGTTTTGAATAAGTATAGAGGGAAATGAAAAAAAAAATCTTCAGGGATTTTCAGAGGATGTACTATATTTGTCTTTCTGCCAGTATCAAATATCATTTCTATAGGATGTCTCCAAAGTCTTAGTGAAGGTTTAAGATAAGTAAAAGCACATGCTTAAGGATGTACTTTTTTTAAAAGATGGATGACTTGGATGACTTACTCACGGTCACATAGCTACTAAGTTTCTGAGGCTAGATTTGAACTCAGATCCTCCTGACTCCAGAGCCATGATCTATCTACTACACCACCTACTTGTCCCTTAAGGATTTACTTTTAAGTACTTTAAAACTGCATTGATATTTATTTATTTAAGGCTAAGATTTATTTAAGGTACTTAAAACTGCCTTAAGACTTTGGGGAATGTATATGCACTAGTGGAGGTTGGACTCTGTCTTAGGAGAATTTGAATAGTTTGGAAGAAATTCTCTCTCCTCTCCAGCTTATTAGAGAGAAAGGAACATTCTTTAAAAAAAAAAAAAAGTGGTACAAGAGCCTCAAGGAGGAAATGAAGAAAATAAAGAATATGAAGAGACAGAAGCAGAGTCTCACCTATACAAGGAGGTTGGAAGAAGAAAGAATGTGAGGAAAAGATCATTGCAGTGTTGGTACTATCATGCTAAATGATATGTGCACTTAAATCTAAGTTGTACATAATAGAGATTCACTGTTTCATAAGCAATCATTTTTATATTCTTTTCTGCATATTAAAATGTTCATGTTTGTTCTTAATAAAAAAAGTTAAAAACACACATACAGATGATGGAAATTAAGGCAAGGGTAAGACCCTTGGCCCAGTGAATTAGAGTACAGCTGTGATGGAAGCCCACAGGATCAGATAGGATCAGACCTCATTAATATATTCTGGTCTGAAAGAGAACTGGAATCCGTAACTGTCCTCAAGAAATGACAATATCCCTCTCCCCTTGTCTGGAAGGAGGAGGAAAGTTGAACTTTCTCAAAGGTAAGAAGTGTGCCATGTACTAAGGGATACTTAAGAGTCTTTGAACATCTTTCCTCATCAAACAATGACAGAAAATACAGGTTGCATAAAGGAATGGAGGAAAGTAGCTGGCTTAACCAAGCAATTTCAACTCTAACACTACCTGAAGCTGAGATCTTTATCATCCCTTGGAATCTTAACCCTGTTCACCTCAGTTTCCTCATCTGTAAAATGAGCTGGAGAAGGAAATGGCAAACCACTCCAGTATCTTTGCCAAGAAAATCTCAAATGTAGTTGCATAGAGTCAGACATGACTGAACAGCAAGAGAGTCTAAAAAGTCTAGGTTAAGGAAGTTGACTTTCTGTTAAAAATTCTAGAGCCCATTATTAGAAGGATGACTTGGGAATGCTTAGAAAGGGAAGCAGAGATCACTAAAAGTCAGGATGGCTTCATGAAGAACACATCATGCTACAATTTGTATGTCTACTTTTTCTTTTCTTTTTTTGGATAGGGTTGCTATACCAATAGGGGGAATTCTGTAGACTGGGCATACTTAGATTTCATCAAAGAATCTGACAACTTTTCATTGGATATATTGTTAGGTACCAGATGTTTTTAAATATAATACCAAATCTGTTGATAGATTGATGTTAGAATATCTCTGAGTTACTGTAATAGGATGCAAGTATGAACAATATTCTGATTTTGAACTGTATTCATGGTCAAATTATAATATAGTGATGATATCCTCCTTAAGTGGGAGCTATACAAAGAAGAAAAATAAAGATGTAATGCAAAAGTTTTCTAATTAAATGGAATAATAAATTTTGAAAAAGCAACAGTATTATACTGTTTTCTCTAAAACCAATAATCATATATATATAATATTATATATTATATATATATGATTGACTTCCAAATGTATGTACTAGGGAAATTCAGGCTTTGATTATGTTTTAGTAATAAATTCTCAAAATTAGGGTAAGCATTTTACAAATAAAATTACATTAAGGTTTGTAAATAAAGTGAAATTATTTTCCCATTTTTAAAATATTGGTCTGCTAATGTTAAAAGCTAGAAGAGTTCGTTTTACAGTTAGTCTCTTATTTTTTTTTTATATTCTTATATCAGGTACAGGGTTTAGATAAGATAAAAACAAGAAGTGATACATTAAAAAACTGGAATTCTCTGAAGTTTCAGTCTTGGAGAAATAAATTTAAGAGACTATGCTAAATTGTATTAAGTTTTGTTACAAGCAGATTTTATAAGAATTATCTAGACACCTCTAAAAGTGATTTGGAGTCACAGAAGCAAAGCCTCCTTTATAGCTGTCCTGAGAGGGAAGTCTATTACAGAATGTATAAGAGAAGATTTCCAGGGACCAGATGACTACATGAGACATCTGGGACTCAAAGCATGCTGATTAAATGGACATTGGGAGTGGGTTACTAGGATACAAGGAGACTTGATACTAATTAATATTGATTATATTATTGTGTTGCTTTGGTCTTTTGTTTCAAGATGTTTATGCTTAAGTTTGAATTCTCTTGGTTACTTTGGTGACATATAAATTTCTTTTCTCAAAATTAGCTCATTGTAAGCCCTTTAAGTAGTTTGACCTATAACCTGACTTAGGTAATTCTGATCATGAGTATATGAAAAACCTTATAGATTTGGCTTATAGATAAGTGATCTAATAGACAAAGTGGGCTGCCCACTCCCCCATAAATCAAAAAATTGAGAGAATTGAGGGGCTTAGGACAGCAAATGATTAATTTTGAGAATTGAGTGAACCACACTGACTCCATCTTGTGACTCAATTCTGGAGCTAGCTCAGTTCCATTTCTATTCAATTGTGGATCTGGTCCAAATTTCATCTTGTGAGAAAAGTTTTTTCAATTGTGGGAATTGGGAGAAAACCTAATTGTATTGTTTTAACCTAGCCCTGCGTGGCTGGGAAACTGGACCACCTCTCTCTGCTGCTTAGAGACCTTTAACCAAAGACTTAGGTTATGTTGACCAGACACCCAGTGAGATCCAAAGACTGACAGAAGGAGTTTTCTCACAATTGTGTATCCTAAGCAATGCATATGTTTTATCTGAAAATTGGTCCTGTAAATCAGTTCAGTTGTTTTTTCCATATCCCTTTGATTGTTTACGGACACTTGCGGGAGTAGCACCCCACCTTTTCTGAATTCAAATAATTGTACCTGTTTGCTCTCCCCCTCCCAACTTGGAAAGTCCCTAATCTTTCATTCAATTAAAAATCAGATTAATTGACCATATTTAATGCATTGTTTTTAATGCCTAAAAGTCTGTCTCCTCCTTCATTCAAGTCTAGCCCTAAATTGAGGAAGGGGCCTGGTCCTGAGTTTTCGGGCAGTTTCTATTCATTGCTTGATAAATCAATATACTTCGAAGATCAAGCATTTGTTTCTTCTGTCGTTTCATTTTCTGATCCCTCAAATACCCATGGTAATGTTTGGAACATTGTGTTCAGTTCTTGGAACCATATTTAATAAAGACATAGGCAAGTTGCATCACATCCAGTTGAGGAGACAAGGATGGTAAGAAGACTGGAGACCATTTTATTAAAGGCTAAATTAAAGGGACAGGAGATATTTAGCTTGTAGGTCAGACCTTGATGTGTCTGATATCTAACTAAGCTCCAAGCACTCTACAATACCTGCTTTAGCTACTTTCATGGCCGTTGGAACAAATTATTCTTATCCACTCGTTCCACCAGAGAAGTCTTCACATACTTGGAGTAGATGTTCCCTCATCTCAATGATAGGTTTGAAGTTTGTCAGTTACCCTCAACCTAGTTTATCCCATCTGTGAAGACTGTTTTACCAGAGTGTGGCCCCTGTGCATGATATAGCTCAGAGAGGTGGATTTAGATTTCGAAGTAGATTTAAGCTTAATGTAAAAGGAAATTTCTAAATAATTAGAGGAGAAAAATGGAATGAATAAATGGAAAGCATTTATTAAGTGTTTGGTATATATTTGCCAGGAACTATGCACAAATGAGTTGTCTTACGAGGTAGTAATTGGTCAATTTATGAAAGTCTTCAAGTGGAGATAGAACAATCTGTCCTTTGGGGACATTGTGGAAAGGATTCTGGCAAGGGCTGAACTGGTAACAGTAAAGAGATAAAAGGGTATGTTAGATGAATCCTATATGGATTTGTGTTGCCAAAGATCATGCCATCAGAGAAATGATGACATGACTTGCACTTGACTTTGTTTTGAGGGAGGGAGGGATGTGCAAGATCCTCAGCCTCACTTCTCCTCCAGTCATCTAAATCCAGTAACCAGATATTATTCAAGATGACTAGAGATGACCCAGGATGCAATGGGAGACCTTGTCCCTAGGCCAAAGTCCGGTTCTGGAGGAGAAGTGAGGCTGGTGACCTGCACAGCCCTCCCTCACTCAAAACAGTCATGTCATCATTTCTCTGATTGTATGGTCTTCTTCATCAACGAAAGACGAACACAATCCTGTGAGTAGATGCAGCTGACTGAACTCAACTCTTCCTCTTCCCTTCCCTTCCCTTCCCAACAAAATCAAGTGCAAGTCATGCCATCATTTCTGTGATGACATAGTCTTCTTTGGCAAGGAAGGATGAACACAAACAATAGGGTGAGGTAACGACCATTCAGTGAATAGGCCTGTTTAGGATGTAATCAGGGGATGGCTCCTTTAATGAGGCAAAGAAAAATAACTACATCAGGTTGGGAGGGAAACACTAACAGTTACTACTGATAACCACTCTGAAGCCAGGCAGTCCAGAAAACAGCCCTCAGGCAGAGGCCTAGTGTTGTCCAATCTATGGGCTTCAGAGTGCAGTAGGTTTAAGGTTGTCCTAATGGAAAGGGAAGGGAAGGAAAGAACAGGACAGGACAGGAAAGGGAAGGGAAGGAAAGGCAAAAGGAAAAAAGGAAAGGAAAGGAAAGGAAAGGAAAGGAAAGGAAAGGAAAGGAAAGGAAAGGAAAGGAAAGGAAAGGAAAGGAAAGGAAAGGAAAGGAAAGGAAAGGAAAAAGGAAAGGAGAGGAGAGGGGAGGGGAGGGGAGGGGGAGGGGAGGGGGAAAGGAGAGGAGAGAAGAGGAGAGGAGAGGAGAGGAGAGGAGAGGAGAGGAGAGGAGAGGAGAAGAGAAGAGAAGAGAGGAGAGGAGAGGAGAGGAGAGGAGAGGAGAGGAGAGGAGAGGAGAGGAGAGGAGAGGAGTCTAGCTAGTAAACTCCAAGTTAACTGGGCATCCTCTGACCATCCAAATTACCTTCCTTTGGAGAGGAGAAAGAAAGAGAGGTGAGTAGATGCAGCTGCCTGAATGGGAACCCAGCTAGCTGGGTAACTCAGTTCCTCCTGTCTATCTTTCATAGAAGATTTAAGGCAAACTATAGTAAAGAATCCCAGAATGAGAAGGGATAGAGGAGTAATAAATTATGCCAGGAAAAGGAGCATCACTTTGATGAAGTCAATGATTTAAGGTAGAAAGTATCTCTAATTTAGCAGTTTACTACACAGGAATGAAATTTATGAAGATCCTGTTGTAACTGGAATTCTCCTAAAATCATCCTCTCAACTCTGAGACTTGGAATCTACTATTTGGCTATTCTCAATCTTATGGAACTTTTCCTTTCTCCATGATTGCTCAGTTTGATGCAATTCAATTAAGCAATCATTTATTGGGCACTTACTATGTGCCAAACACTGTAATGGGTTCTAGGGATAGAAGGAAAAGAATAATAAGCCTTGTTTTCATGAAACTTAATGTTGTATTGTGACTTAGAAACATACACCCATTTAGATCTATGCAAAGTAAATAAAAGTAATTTCAGGGGTTGGGGAAAAAACTACCTAGGTCAGAGGTGGGGTTGAGGAGATCAGGAAAAACGTCATGTATGAAGTGACATTTCCATGGAGTCTTGAAGAGAGGAAGGAAGGCATTCCAAGAAAGGAGAACAAAGATAATGAGTTGAAAGTTACAATGACATTCTTAAAGACCATACATTATTTTGTACCCTGGTCATTTCATATGGTGCTGTGAATTTAAACTCATCTAAAATTTGTGGGTGCTCTATTAGAGTTCTCTTACTGTGGGCCTCACTTCTCTCACAATCACATTTGATCTACCCTTTCATATGTGAAGACCATTATCTTTGCAACAAAGCTAAGATATTATAGCAGATGCTAATGGAAGCAATATCAAAACAATTCTATTCCAAGAGACTTTTCCAAGAACAGCCTTCTTTGTCAGGGATAACATCATCACCCACTGGCTGTTGATGGTGTCTGCCTTCCAAGGCACCAGTTTCACAATTTTGGCAAGGAGTGTGTAATTTGTTTTTTAATTTAAAAACTCCAGGCATCAACTTTTATCTGGTGGAAAACAATGTTTTAGAGAAAGAGACATGGTGTTCAGTCTACTAGGTTGGCTTGTTCTCATACTAATCTCCCCTTGGAATCATACAGTCTTCATGTAGATCCAGAAAATGTTTAGTTGACATCAGTTCTCAAGACATTCTCCAATATTCTTCAATGTCTGAGTCAAATTTGAGTTCTTGATTCTGCGTTGCAACTTCCTTCAGCAGGGAAAGTCCAGAGAGAAGTAGAATTTCACCTATGGCAAAGGTCCTTCACTACCTCTAATTCACAATCAATGAGAAGGTACATTTTTTATGATCTTCCCCAGGCAAACCAAAATGAAAGTTTTGCTTCTAAATAAAGTTGAATTAGAGATTGCTAAATGCACATTTTGGGCATCAAAAGTTGAGCTTTCTAAGCTCCAATCAGAACATTTATTGTTTTAAACAAGATACTATCTTAGGATCTAGAACTTAAGGTAGTCTGACATTTACATTTTCAATTTTTTTCAAAGTATATACTACATGATATTATGGCAATATGAAATATTGGAGAGAGAGCTAGCCTCGGGGTTAAGTTTGACATTTGCTGGCCAGGTACCTGGGGCATGTCAGTTACTTCTCAGTATTCCCAAACAGTAAAACGGGACCTAGCAAGTGTTGATCGCCTATGGTAGAAGGGAGTTCCAGGACCTTCTCATTGAATGCAATTTTCTTCGTTCTGTGCAATTTAGGGACTGTGAACACTCATCATCATCATCATCATCATCATCATCATCATCATTTCTCAGCACACTTCATTTGGATCTGGCATTTTCTGGGTTCAATGGGGAGGAGATGAAATTTACCAAATGGCCCTTCATCTTTGATGCTGGCATTTACCAAATAACTTTGGTACTTTTTTAAAGCACTCCAAAACTTCATTGTTCCTTGGCATGTGAAAATGAAAAATAATATATTTAAAAGCATCTGTTTCTTTGAGATCCAAAGTCTTTAAACATCAGAGGAAAACAGTGCTGGGAAACAGATACTGGAGTCAGTATGTCAAAAACCGTTGGATGGAATTTCCCTGATTTTTACTTCTATAAATAACTAGCTGCATTTCCTTATGTAAATAAGCATTTTCCTCAGACAATCGGAGCATCATTAGGAATTTCTACAATCTGGAATTCTAGTTTGGCATCTACTTATCATTCATATCTTTAGCATTTCTTTTGGTTGAAATAAACATGTCCTTAAAAGAATCCAGAAAACTGAAAATGTCTTAGACAATTTTAATATGGGCTATTCTGGGCAAGCATAGGCTATTGTGATGGAGATGGGTTTGGACACTGAAAAGTTCTTTTATCACATACAAAAAAATGCAAGTCTTCTTTAGAGTTTATATCAGTATTTGTTGTTCAGTTACAATCATGTTCAACTTTTTGTGACTGTATCTGTGGTTTTCTTGGCGAACATATTGGAGTTATTTGCCATTTCCTTCTTTAGCTCATTTCACAGATGAGTAAATTGAGGTAAACAAGGTGAAGCAACTTATCCAGGGTCACACAGTAGTACATGCAGATTTGGACTCAGGAAGAGGAGACTTCCTGACTCAAGGCTAGGTACTCCTAACTGCCCCTATATTAGTATAGGAACCTAAAATGTACTAAATGTCTCTACCTGGATTTGGAAATTCCTGAAAAGTTCAATCTGAGTGGAGTTCAAAGCTGGCCAACACAGACAAGATTTCAAATTTTTTTCCGCTTTTTCTTTTTCCGCTGAGTCTTGGGAGAGAAACTGTGACATTGAAGGAAATAAATATCCTCATTCTTTACATTTTTAAAGGTGCCACACACACACACACACACACACACACACACACACACACACATTTCTTATCCAAATAATTCTGAACAATTAGAAGCTGATTATGAAAATGTATCTATTAATCTCCCCCATGCACAAAGCACTTTGCTGAATGCACCTGAACACAATAAACAAAACACTATAAATAGTCAGAATCCTGGAACTAACCCAGATAACCAGGGCGAGACATAAATATGGGAGAGCATTATGGTACAACCATATAACACCAAGAGTAATGGTGAGACTGCTAGCCCGCGTCAATACTTTGTGACAGGTGTATTGCTGAAACCAGGTGTGGAAAAGAGATCTTTTTTTCTTCAAATTGAATCATATTTTTAAGTAACAAGAGGGTCGCCCTCCTTAAAGGAAATCCTTATCCCCATCTTTCATTTGCAGAGGTCTTCCTTTATAACACCCAGTACTGAAGAGAACCCTAGACAGTATCACCTCATTTTTCAGTAGAGGAAACTGCAACTGGAGATTTCTCTTTTCCGTGATAATGCAGCTGGTAATTGATTGAGGCAGGATTCAAATCCAGCCCCTCCAGAATTCTAGCCATTAAACCATGTGCCTCTGCACTTTGCATGTCTTAAGGTACTATAAATGTGAGCTATTAACTAGCATCTTGTAAAAGTGAAATGTTATTTCATAATAAAAATTATGGTTTGGAAGATCAGATTTTGGGACGTTAGGATCACTGTCTTAGATTTGGTACTGGGGGAACTTTAGAGGTCAGATAATCCAACCCCTGTTCTTTTCATTTCAGGAAACTGAGGGGCAAATTCGATTAACTAACTTCATCCAAATATCAAGAGACAGAGCCAGCATTTTAGTCTATGTCTTCTAAGTGGTACAGGGCATAGGGCATGGAGTCTTTAGTCATCTTCATGAGTTCAAAAATGGCCTCAGATTCTTACTTTAGAGTGACCTTGGGCAAGTCACTTAACTCTATGTCAGTATCCTCATTTGTAAAATTAACTGGAGAAGGAAATGGCGAACCACTCCAGTATCTTTGCCAAGAAAACCCTAGATGGGGTCATGAAGAGTCAGATATACTTGAACGTTTAGGTTTTCCTTAATCAGGGCATCGTTTTATATGGTAACATTTTAGAGTGTTTGCATTTATATGTTCTTTAATGGATATTTATTGAGAATATATTATGTTTCTGCTGTTTCTTTGTTTCATTTTTAGTGGTGGTAGTGGTGATGATAAAAATATCAAGATGTAGAAGATGAAATCCCTGTCCTCCAGGAAATTATTTCTCTTCAAGGGAATTAGCTTAGGGAGCTCCAGAAACTCGTATCTGGGGAGGCTTGGAAAAAGTGGGGAAAAGGAGTGTTATGCTTTGTTTCTTCAGACAGAGGGTTATGCTATCCAGTCCCTGGTCTGCTACTCCTTAGAGTTTCATGGTCATAGCACTTTGTCAGGAAAATGTTCCTTTGGTGAGGGCAGATTGCTTCTGATAGCCTTATTGGCTGCTTGTGCTAACATGAAATCAGCTTTGAAGGCAGAAGTCCTTGGCCCATTGGTGTCCAGCCGCAGTTGCAGACTCACTCCTAGATCTTCTTGGTGCCCCTTCTCCTTTGTCCTCCATTTTTCGCTGACCGTTGCCCATGTCTGGAATGTTCTACCTCCTGACCTTCTCTCCTCAAGTTTCAGCTAAAATCCTATCTTCTGCAAGTCTCTCTGAGATTACCTCCAGTTTACCTTGTATACATCTTGTTTGTACATAGTTGTGCGCTTTTTGATCAGATGTAATCATAGCACTTAGCACAAAGCTTGGCACTTCGTGTTTGTTCCTTTCCCTTTTGTTTCCCCACTGCAATATGACCTCCTTGAGAGGAGGGGCTATTAGTCTAGTATTATTATATCTAGTACTTAACACAGTGCCTGACACATAGTAACTGTTAATAAATGTTTGTTGGAACACTCCTCTATTGTCAAACTCTCCTTCATTCTAGATCTCTTCCTCTGACATCCCTTCCATCTTCTGGTACACGTAGAAATGGAGCCTTTTTCCCCAAAAGCACAGCACACCTCTTGGTTCCCTCTTCAAAGTTGAGTGCTTCTTTCTTATTCCTTAATACACAAAGCTAGGAAGAAGAATTTGCCCTACAGGCTAGAATTCCTAGTTACTGTTCCTCTTTTAGCAATCTATAGCGTAGGTAGTCAGGAAATCTTGGACAATTCATGAAAAATTTATTTTGTAGATTCTTTCAAAATCAACAATAAAAACAAATACAAAACTCAAGCACTTAGTATTGGGTAAGAAAAGAGCTCTGGGCTCCTTGGCTGATGTACACTGTTGAACTGGAATGATTACTGAAGGATTCTATTAGAGTGCCCTTATTATTTCCATGAAGAAATAAACACCAAACATGGAAATTATTTGACCTCTAGAGTTTTATGAATGTTCTTTACTTCCCCAATTTTTCTGGGAGGGTGGTGGTGGTGGCATAGAATAGTGGGAGGGTATCAAGCTCTGTGTATGGACTTTCAAATTTAACTGATTCCTTCCCAGAAATAAGGACTCTATATCTATCCTGTATAAAGAAAAAAAAAGGTCTTAAACCTAAAGCCAAACACCAAATAAGAGTGACAAATGAATAATGGATTTCTACTTGGCTTTTTACGCAATTCCAGTGTTCTTTTTTTGAAAGACAGTTTTCTCAACTCTTGTTATCCTCCCCTCTGCACCTTCCCTTCCCAGTTTAATCTTTGTTGTGAAATGTGAACTGTTGATAAAGAAAGTAAGATTCCAACTGAGTCTACTGGTGCGGAAAGCTAACTTTATCCTTTGATGCTTTCTTGCTTTTGCCAAGTGGTGGAAAATTGCTTTTTTGCTTAAAGTTAAAGCTCACAACTTCAACTACAAAATTTGGGTTCCCTGACTTCATACATATGTATACACACACACACACACACACACACACACACACATCTTCCCTCACTACTGGATCTTAAAAACAATCTTTTTTCACCATATTATAGATGCAATTAATATTGTATACCATAGTTTGCCAAATTAGCTGCTTTCTATCTCAAAGTCAGTATCAGCACTGGCAACAGAGGTTAAGCATACACCCACATACATATATACATACACACGTACATATATGTATATACATGTACACATGAGTATATATTTATATACACACATGTGTGTGACTATGTATATATTTATATATATGTATATGTATATATACATATACGTATATACGCATGTGAGCATATATATGTGTGTGTGTGAGGATATATGCATATATATATGAAATGCCCTACAATTTTAAAGAAGACATATGAACACTTGAATACCCCATTCTTCCTCTCTAACTCAAGGATTATGGTCCTTGATCACTCATGACAAGGTAGCTGACTTCCTTATTGACCATTAACAAGTCTCCTAACCTTCTTTGCTTGTGTCTCCGTGTAGAAAATAGGACCAACATATTCTGACTTACTTAACAAAAGAATTCAATTACAATTTATCTTGGGTATATCAGTTCACCCTTCTGGGCTTCAGTTTCCTCATTTGTAAAATGAGGTGGTAAGACTAGATCCTTCTTAAGATCTATTCCAGATCCAAGGAAATGTTACTGTATCTTCAAGGCAGGAAATAAATGCTAGACATTTATGAAAGATCAGGGGACTTTTCTCTTCAAGTTGAAATCATTCCATTTATATGCCTCCGAGGAAATAATAATAGCTTAGGTTTAATTAGCACTTGAGGGTTACAAAGCACTTTGCATACCTTATTTTTGAATGTTCATAATAATCCTGTGATAGTACAGGTATTATTTATCACCTCCAGTTTACAGATGAAGAAGGTGACTTAGAGGTGGAATGATTACTCAGGGGCACACAACTGGTAAAGTTGGGAACATGTGGTTTATGAAAGCATTTGATTACTGTGAACTAGGCAAAGCCTCTCTGGATTGGGGGCCAGGTCTGGTCCTTGAGCCCCATTCCTTCTTGCAGTCTAGGTATCCAAGCTTCTAGCCTAATTCCTACAACAAAATATTGAGCTTCCACTTCCTCTTCCACATCCCAATCATTCTGAGTCCCATCATACCTTCTATATCTGGGTGTTCTGGCTCTGTAAAACAAAGGAACTGGGTCCCACAATCCTCCTCCCAGTCCAAGCTCTACTCACATATCTTGTGCTCTAGTCTCCATTCTATAACCCAGGTATACCAGGTCCCCAAACCTCCTTTCACTTAGCTTCTTATTACCTGTGCTACCTTGATCAAGTGACTTAGCCTCTCTGAGTCTCAGTTTCCTTATTTGCAAAATGGAGTTGATTAGATGAACTGTGAATTCTCTTCTGGGGCTAAATTTATTATTCTATGATCTGAATCCAGTTCTTTAAACTCTGTCTAGTGTTTTTTACTGTTAGGATTTATTAAGCACCTTTATTAAGCACTTACTATGTTCCAGACATTGTGTTAATCCCTTAACAAATAAAATCTCATTGGATCCTCACAACAGTGCTGGCAGATAAGTGCTATTATTATCCCCATTTTACATGTGAGATAAACACTGGGTAGGTGATTTGGCCATGGTCATGCCGCTAGCAAATGTGGGAGGCTGGATATGAACTCAGGTCTTTTTTGATTCCAGGAGTAGTACCTACCTAGCTTCCTCTTTTGTATTAGAACATGATAGTTTTTGAGGGTCAGTAATTACGTTGTTCACTCATGGATTAACTTTCTAATATGTTCATCTTGTCTCTCCTTGCCCTTGTCTTCTTTTCTTTAACTACTTCCATTTCTAGCCTTTATGTACATGTCTACCAATCTCTTTTTGACTTTCTATTTCACCCAGTGATTAGCATAATCATTGTACATAGTAGAAACTTAATTGCATTATTTTACTTATTAGCAGTTCTACATTTGGAAAGGAAGAAAATGAAAAGACTAAAACGAGATTTGGAAATTATTTATAGATTTAATTCATGCTTTTAGTAAATAAATATTTACCAGCTAAAACAAATAATTGGCATGTAAATAACAACACCAAAGTTGTCTAGGTTTTGGGCCTACTGTTCTATAAAAGAGTAATATAGACAATTTTGTGACTCCTGTAAATACTGACCTTACTTATGTACATTCAGGAATCCCTGGGAATTTCTCCTTCATTTTCTGCTGATATGTCTTGCAAACAGGTGACCTGGGTTTTAGGTTTGCACCTACTGGTTTTGTGACAATGGACAGGTCTTTTGGTGTTCCTGGGCCTTGGTTTTCTGAGGGGTTTGAATCAGGATGACCTCTAGAGAGCTGCTATCTCTAAGGGTCTAAAAACTGATCAGATAATGAAAGGATCTGTCCTCCATGAGCTGCCCTACATACATAACTGCCCTTTGTAAGTGCCCTTTCACTCCCGTGAGTGAAAGGGCTTTTTGTCCACTGATACCCAAAGCCACCCATTGTCCCACTGACTTCTGACCTGATTTCCTGCCCCTTTTGGTGCAAGATCTTTTGTTTTTGGACTGGTGGTGGTGATGGAGAGTGAGAGAGAGGAAGACAGCCCTTCCTTTTTCCTGTGGCCCTTGGTGCCTCGATGGCTCACTACTGCTGGCTCCATCAGTTACCATTCTATTTTCTTCATTGGCACCCCACTGAAACCCCTGGGGTTCTGTCTTCTCAGCCCTCACAGAAAAGTCTTCTTCTGATCTTTGCCCTAAACCAGAGTCTAAGCTTCCTCACCTAAGGAATTGTTCAGGAGAACTAACATCATATTTTTCCCTTTGAAACAAAGTAATATTACAAAGATCTTTGTTTATCATGTTGTATGTGTAATGTCTTTTTCTGCAGGATCCAAGGAAGAAATAAAAAGTGGAGAAAGCAGCATAGGGCAGGGGTTGGGGTTGGGGGTTGCCTCTCTGTTTCATCTTTGAATAAAGCACCTAGAAAATCTCAAAAGGACCAAAGACAAGTAAGGAAGAAAATTGGAAGATGTTTTCTGGTCTGTTTTGGTATAAGGACTGAGCCTGTAATTTAATTGGTTTAAGGACCTCCTGGATGAAGAACTTTCTTCCAATGTCATTGGGAAACTTCTAACATTACTCTAGTGTGAAGTATCTAGTGTTTAAGGGACTTGCCCAGGGCCACTTAGCCAGTATGACTAAGAAGCAAGACTTTAATCAAGGATTTAGGCTTCAGAGGCCAGCTTTCTATTACTGTGCAAGTTTCACCCATATGGGTGTGACTAGCTTTCTTTTTTTGAAAGGTGCCTGTTTATATCCTTTCACTACTAGATATATCTCTTCTCTCTATATCTTGGATATCAGACCTTTATCAAAAATATGCAAAATGTCACCCTCACCCAATTTAGATTACATTTTCACAGAGCTGGAAGGTGCCTTAAAGGACATCTAGTTTAACTTATTTTATGGTTGAGGATTCCTAAAATCTCTTCCAGCTCTAAACTTCTAGACTCCTTCCCCTCTCTACTTTTGAAATTTGTCGTTTAGCTGGTGTGGAGAAATTCCTGTGTAGAAACTCTCACCACTGGTGCGTATCAACTGTTCTCCTGTAATAGTCTTAGAGAACTGTCTGAGCCACTCATCTGGTAGATCTCCTAGGTCAGACATGAACTTAAATGTTCCTAACTCCAAGGTTAACCCCCTATCCATTGACATGGTGCCTTTCCTTCTGAAATTGAGGGACATAAAATCCAAACCTAGCACACTTCCTCCCTTCCCTCTATTCTCCCTGTATCTTGCATGTACATTTAATTTACTTTCTATGTCCTCCAGTAGAATGTGAGCTTGCTGATTGGTAGATTTCTTATACAGATGTTTTCGTTTCTTCATTTATTGACTATTATTTGTTTAGTTACTGTTTGACTATAAGAACATATACACCAATGTCTTGCAGAGAGCAGGAACCATTTGATGGAACACTTTTCTGAATGTTTAGCCCTGGACCAAATAAAATAAGAGGATTTGATGCGGACAGAAAGAGTGGAGTAAGCAACCCAAGGTGACAGTCAGTCAGTGCTAGAGCCTAGCCAGCTCTCTGGATTCCTAATCTAACATTCTCTCCACCATGCTCAGTAACATCAACAGATCTGGCTGCATTTCTCTGCTGGAAGTCATGAAGGAAAGGGGAATGGAGAACATTAGTATACACACACACGCATGCACGCACGCACACACACACACATACAAGGGTTTCAAAAACAGTTAAAGCATCCACAATGCTATAAATAAATATCTGGAAGACTTCCCTATTTGCAAATTGCCTCTAAAATTTGGGGCCCACAGCCCTCTTGGCTTCTTGGTTTACTGTTTTTTAGCACATTGTTTCATTCCTTATATGCTAATAATAATCACTGTTATTATAATGGGCCATGTACAATTACCTAAATTTGGTTTTAATAAAAACAGAAAAAAAACAGAAAAAAAATGTCCATGCCTACGGCTTTTTTCAATGTGACAGGAACTTATTGTCAAGAGCAATTTTTGTGACCATATGAAAAAAGAAGGCAGTTGAATTATAGTCAACACCCATTCATCAACATGTGTTGTGTCAAAGTTAACTTACTAGTTTCCTCTGTCCACCCTCCACCTCAACAAATGCACAGTCTGGATGACAAGGGAATGGAGACAGGAATGGATATAAATATTTGCAAGTCTTTGATACAGGGGTTGAAGTGATGGAGAAAATGGGGCTGAATGATACCACAGAGGAATATGTGATACTCTTTCTATGTGAGAGTCAGACAGGATCTGGAATTTCCCTTGACTTACCTAAATAGAAAAATCACCAGATATTCCTTTGTGATAGAAAGTGTTTGTTTCCTCTTACAACTGCCCAAATTTCTCTTTAATGATCTTCCCCAACCTCCCTTCCCCCACTTTTTAAATTGCTCTGATAATCACAAATAGAAGTCCAGAGGTCCTCGATTAGGGTTGATATTCCTTTGACATCACCTCTTTGCTACCTTACTAGCCATATGCCCATGAATAAGTCATTTTAATCTCATCTGCTTCAGCTTCAATTGTAAAATGTGGATAATAATAGCATTTACCAAAACATTTGTGAATGTTAATTGAGATAATATTTGTAAAGCCCTTAATATAGTTCCTGGCAAATAGTAGGTGCTTAATAAGTACATGTTTCCTTGCCTTTTTACTAATTAAGAGTCCTCCTAACTCATTGAAGGGAGCAGGGTCATAGCAGCTTGGTCTGTAGAGGCAGCATCAGAGAGCCGGGGACAGTGGGGCCTAATTAATTCCAATCTAAGAAGTATTTACGAAGTTTGCTATGTGTAAGACAGAGACAAAACAAGAAACATGAGTTGACCTCATGGAACTGATATTCTATTTTGCCATGATGTTAATACTATAGCAAATATTTAAAATCAGGAATTTGGAGTGCTCAGATCAGAATGTCTTTTAGTACTAAGTTGGTGGTCAAATAAGTCGCAATGAGTTAGTATTGTTACCTGAGTAGAGGGAAAAGTGACGTTAAAAAAGTCAGTACTGAGACCAATATTACTGAAGTTATTCATTAATAAAGTAGCAAGAAAAATTAAACATTGACTGAAATTTATATGTGAAAGTGAGGAAGGGACTGGGGCAAAGTATGAAAAATCAATCCAAAAAATACAGATAAATAGGCATAGCTTTAGGGACTTGGCAGAGCCAAAGAATTGAGATCGAATATATTGAAGTTAGCATACAGTAATACACATAGGAGGCTTAATATAGTGCAGAGATATAAATTAGGGCACAGTATAAAGAAAAGGACTCCGAAGAGAAGAGGTGGGGATAGTTATCAATCAAGCAGAGCATAGGCTCTTGGTGCAATGTCATTACGAGAAAGGGCAGCTTCATTTTGTCTGGTAAATAGAAAGGAATCATTCACAGGCCTACAATTCACTCAACGTGACAATTTTATAATGAACTGGCTAGAGCACACTTTAATAACAGGAATGCACGTAGCATTTTGTTTTTACAGTTTTGTCATATTGTTCACTTTAACTACTGTAGAGAAGTTTAAGAACTCTAATTCATTAATCAACGAATATGTATTGAGCATCTCTCATGCACCTAACATAGTGCCAAGTACTGTAGGGAATACCTATAAAGCAAGCATGATGCTGATCTTGAGCAGTGTCTAATTGTCATCTGGTATCCAATAGGAAAGGTGAGTTTTTAAATTCAAGTTTTATAACTTGTATTTAGATTTTTTTTAAAATCAAGAGACTAACTTAGTCATCCCTTCACCTCTCTCTCCCTACATATTAAAGAGAATTAAATGAGAAGATATATGTAAATGTTTTGAAAAAATTTTAAGTACCATTGTTATAATCTGGACAAAGTAAGTTTTGTTTTTTTTTCCTAGAGAGCTGGGGCGGGACTGGGGCAAGGCATATAGGAAGAGAAAGAGCTGGAGTGATGGCGTCTACGTCTATAGACACAGAACATCAAGAAATCTTGCCCTTATTTGTGCCCATTATTTTTCACTAGCCTTGTTATGATTGGGGTTTTCAGGGTCCCTGGCATCTGCTTATCTTGGATTAGTACATTTGTATAGAACTCTAGCTTCCTTTATCTCTTGAAACGTTAGCCCTGTCATTGGACGTAGTAACTTTGGTCAATATTTCTCTCCTAAGCTATTAGGTGAGCTTTATTATCTCTCAGAACCACAAGCAAGCTGATGGTTGGTTGATGTTGAAGTGGATGTGTGTGTGTGTGTGTGTGTGTGTGTGTGTGTGTGTGTATAACTTGTGGATTGTACAGAAGGGCCAAATCTCAGCATTAATAATGTGAAACTGTTTCTGATCCTCAAAATTTTAGCCTAGATAGCAGAGCTACCATCATCAACACAAAAACATAATTATCATCATGGTTATTATTTTAGTATAAAAATAACCCAAGGGAACTAACCCATTGGGAACTAAGGCAAGTGTTTAAAAAATAGACAAAAGTAAACAAGGAGGCTTGAGACTCCTGAAAAGAAATAGGATAGGATCCTGCTTCATCTTACTACACTTCCAACTATTTCTGCAAGGAGCTATTTGAGAAATCAAGTGTCTAAATAATGCTTGCTGAAATAACCTATCAGCTACTTGGCTTAGTATTTGCAGAAATAATATAGTTCACCAAGAAAATGAGGTAGATGCTCCAATTAGAATTCTCTTTTTTCTCTGATTCCTTTATTTTGAATAGACTTCAGAGAGAATTCCTTCCTAAATCCTGTCTTTGAACTTTAGAGATGGATCTTCATGTTCATTTAGGACCAGAGAGAGTAAGCAACTTGTCCAAAGTCACAGAGCTTATTTGTGGAAGAATCAGGATTCCTAACTATGAGTAGTGAAAAGTATGCTAGACTTGGAGTCAAGAGAAACCTTACCAGCACTATATGACCATGAGTAATCAATCACAAGCATTTACTGAATACCTACCATGTGCTGGGCACTGTAATAGGTGCCAGGGATACAAAGACAAGAATGAAATTGGGCATACAAATTAATTTTTCAAGGCTTCAATTCCTTCATTTATTTTTTTATTATTTATTTAACTTTTTACATTCATTTTCACAAAATTTTGGGTTTCAAATTTTCTCCCCGTTTATCCCCTCCCCCACCCCAATACACCGAGCAATCTAATTTTCCCTATCTCCAATCTTCCCTCTCTTCTGTCATCCCTCCCTTCTCTTGTCCCCATCTTCTCTTTTCTCCTGTAGGGCCAGATGACTTTCTATTCCTCATTAACTGTATGTCTTCTTTCCTAGTAGCAACAACAATACTAAACAATTGTTCCTAAAACTCGAGTTCCAAATTCTCCCCATCCCTCCCTCCCCACCCATTCCCTTTGGGAAGGCAGGCAATTCAATATAGGCCCTATCTGTGTAGTTTTGCAAATGACTTCCATAATAGTCGTGTTGTGTAAGACTAACTGAATTACCCTCCATCCTATCCTGCCCCTCATTGTTTCTATTCTGTCTTTTGATCCTGTCTCTCCCCAAGAGTGTTGACTTCAAATTGCTGCCTCCTCCCTTTGCCCTCCCTTCCATCATCCCCCCCCCATTGCTTATCTCCTTCTCCCCCACTTTCCTGTACTGTAAGATAGGTTTTCATACCAAAATGAGTGTGCATTTTATTCCTTCCTTTAGTCAAATGTGATAAGGGTAAACTGCTTGTTTTTTTTCTCAGCTCTCCTCTTTTTCCCTCCACTAAAAAGTCTCCTGCTTGCCTCTTAAATGACATATAATTTACCCCATTCCATTTCACCCTCTTTCCTCCCCCTACCTTTCTCTCTCACCATTTACCTTAATTTCTTTTAAGATATGGTCCCATCCTATTCAATTCATTCTGTGCTCTCTGTATGTGCGTGCATGTGTGTATGTGTGTGTGCGTGTACGTGTGTACATATGTGTGTGTGATCCCACCAACTACCCAGACACTGAAAAGTTCCAAGAGTTACAAATATTGTCTTTCCATGTAGGAATGTAAACAGTTCACTTCTGGTAAGTCCCTTAAGACTTCTCTTTGCTGTTTACTTTTTCATGCTTCTTCTCATTCTTGTGTTTGAAAGTCAAATTTTCTTTTCAGCTCTGGTCTTTTCATCAAGAATGATTGAAAGTCCTCTGTTTCATTGAAAGACCATATTTTCCCCTGAAGTATTATACTCAGTTTTGCTGGGTAGGTGATTCTTGGTTTGAGTCCTAGTTCCTTTGACTTCTGGAATATCCTATTCCACGCCCTTCGATCCCTTAATGTAGAAGCTGCTAGATCTTGAGTTATCCTGATTTTATTTCCACAATACTGGAATTGTTTCTTTCTAGCTGCTTGCAAGATTTTCTCCTTGAGCTGGGAGTTCTGGAATTTGGCCACAATGTTCCTAGGAGTTTCTCTTTTTGGATCTCTTTCAGGTGGTGATCGATGGATTCTTTCAATACTTATTTTGCCCTCTGGTTGTAGAATGTCAGGGCAATTTTCCTTGATAATTTCATGGAAGATGATGTCTAGGCTCTTTTTTTGATCATGACTTTCAGGTAGTCCCATAATTTTTAAATTGTCACTCCTGGATCTATTTTCCAGGTCAGTTGTTTTTCCCATGAGATATTTCACATTCTGTTCCATTTTTTCATTCTTTTGGTTTTGTTTTATGATTTCTTGGTTTCTCGTAAAGTCATTAGACTCCATCTGTTCCATTCTAATTTTGAGAGAACTATTAAATTCAGTGAGCTTTTGAACCTCTTTTTCCATTTGGCTCATTCTGCTTTTGAAAGCATTCTTCTCCTCATTGGCTTTTTGAACCTCTTTTGCCAATTGAGTGGGCCTATTTTTCAAGGTGTTATTTTCTTCAGCATTTTTTTGGGTCTCCTTTACCAAGGTATTGACCCGTTTTTCATACTTTTCTTGCATCTGTCATTTCTCTTCCGAGTTTTTCCTCCACCTGTCTAACTTGCTTTTCAAAATCCTTTTTGATCTCTTCCAAGGCATGAGCCCACCCGACATCCCCCGGGATATCTAGGGTACTGAGGCCCCGCCCTCCACGTCTTTCCCTGATGGCAAGAATATTTCCTCGTCATCAGAACCGAAAGGTGGGAACATTTGCACCTGCTCAAAGAAGCTCTCTGTAGTCTTATTTTTCTTCCCTTTTCTGGGCATTTTCCCAGCCAGTTACTTGACTTCAGAGATTCCTGTCCACCCCCGCCTAGATCTGCCCAGCTAGTGCTTGGAGTCTGGGATTCAAATGGGCTTTCCATGGCAGGCATGGCTGCTATTCAATGTGAGCTTTAGTTCTGGTGCTGGGGTGGGGGCAGGGCCACCTCCCAGGCTCAGCTCCTTCAGGTGGTTTATGCAGAGACTTTCAGTAATGAAGATCCTGCCTGCTCGGGGAGTCCCGGGCCACCGCCGCTGCCTCCACCGCTGCCCCCGCCTCTGCCTCCGCCGCTTCCTCCCGAGGCGTCCCGAGCCACGGAGACACCCCGCTCCCCTCTCGGCCAGCCCAGACGTCTCTCTCACTGACCTGTAGCATCTGTGGGCAGAGGGACCTTCCTGGCCACCGGAGGTTCCGTCCCTGAATCCTGTTCGGATCTGCTCCTCTGGGGCCACCTGGCTAGGGCAGGGCAGGGGTGGGCTCTGCTTTCCGGGGCATGATGGACCCCTGGGGACCGCTCTCCAGGGCTCTCTGGAATGGAAATCTCTTCCATTGTGTTTCTGCACGCCTTGCAATGATCCAGGACTTGTGGGGAGCTCTTCTTACATTAAACCCATGGGCTGTGGGTTCGGAGCTAGCATAGGTGAGTCTTTCTAATCCGCCATCTTGACTCTGCCCCCTCAATTCCTTCATTTATAAAATGGACACAATGATACTTGAAGAATCTACTTTACTGAGTTTTTATGAGGATCAAATGAAATTTTATATATGTGTACACATGTATGCTTTTGCAAGTGCTCTATGCAATGATTACTATGGAAATAAATTAATGAAACTGAGAGATCTGATGATGCTAAAGTGAATTAAGTGTATTATATAAGAAAAATAACAATCTAGCATTTTAACATCTAACCATCAAAATGGACCACCAAGTTTATCTCTATCATTAACTTTAAAACAAAGTCAGGAAGTCAAATTGCATATTTTCCTCACACTTGATCTTTGTCTGGTGGTTTCATAGGTATTAGACAGTTAGAAGACTTTTAGATTGAAAAATTGTAAATTTCTTAAAGAGGAGGAAGATGTTTTGTGTTTCTACTGTATCTCCCACAGGTTGTATTTACAGTATGAAACAAATTGTAGGTTTATATTAAATTAATTAAAACATTAAATAGTATTTGATTGACCTTGAAAATAAGGTCAGTAACCATGGGGGTTTGGGAGTTTGGGGTTAATGATGGGCACCTGTGAGACAGTGAAAATGTTTCACTAAACCCTTCTCCCTACTCCCTAGCCTCCTATCATGCTGAGGCTAATAAACTCAGAGACTAAGCACTAACACTTTCAACTTCTCTCTGGACTGGCACAATTAGGGTTAAATTCCCCACTTCCTTGCCCTTCTTCCTCACTCCTTTTCAAGCAATTTAGAAAATAGTTTTACTTTCTTGGTCCTACATATCACAAGTCAGTCTCCCAGTGTCTTTGTCTAAAACTTTAAGTATGAGACCTAGGGGCTCTAAGCCTTTGAATGGTGAATAGATGGACCCCTCCTCCCACCACTCTTTTTTCAACTGGCTACTGCCCACTTTGTCCATGGAGACTTCATACTGAAAAAGGTCCTACTGATAACTGTACCCCTCTTTAATAAGAAAAGTTGTTTAAAACTATATATATATATATATATATATATATATATATATATGTATGTATGTATGTGTGTGTGTGTGTGTGTAGGCTATTGCTCTTTATGTGAACTCCCCTGCACTATAACAACCTTTTCAATTTTCTCATCCATTCCTAGATACCAGTAAATGACTCCTAACCTTGTCATATAGAGTGTTAGAATTTGTTTCCCAATGTTGCATATCAGCAACTCACCTGTTACATAATCTTAGAGAATTGTCAGCAATTCTTGCTTTATGTAAATTCATATTATGCAAATTAAACTTTATGTAAAGAATTCTGGAAGAAATCTGAATGAGGATCTTTTTGAGCCGCTAGCTGCAAAGATTGAAGCAGAAGAAAGGGAAGCTTTGGAATTTGAGGTGGAACCAAAAAGGTTCACAATGAAACAAGTGGCAGAAGCATCTCGTCATTTGAGTGAATTTTTTTCTCGTATCAAAAGATAGATTCAAAGACTTCAAAATTTTTAAAATTTCAAACACTAGTTGAGGATAATATTGCCTACTAGTGTCAGATTTATGGGGAAATAAAGAGAGCCACCGTCCAAAGATCTCTCAATAGATTCATAACCAGAGTTACTCCAACTTCCAGTGATAAAGGTTAGGTGCAGTGGGCAGGGAAGCGGCAGCCAACTATACACCTAGGTTAACTTTATTGTACAGTACTGTGTGCACTTTACCATTAACTTTACTTTTCATTTCATAATTGTTTATTATCATGATACATTATTTAACATGTCTGCATTTTTGTACATTTTATGACTTGAATAAGATATTACTTTGTATATGCCTTTGTTATATAGGCTAAGTAAAGTGGCAAGTAGGGACAATTTTGAATTATGTAAAAATCGCTTTACACAGAGGTCTGGGGGAACAATCATTTACTCGCTAGTAAAGCAAGAACTGTCATAAAGCAAGAACTGTTGTTTACTTGGGAACAGGAAGAGGTTGCATGATGTGACCAGCATCACAAAGCCAATATGTGTCAGAGACAGGCCTTGAAATCAAAGCAGGCACTATTGCTATGCCATGTTATGTTCATCCAATGAATTCTTCTATTACAACTACCAGGTATTTGAAAACACCCTGAGTGAAGAATGATTGAACCTCTGTGACCCTCTGTTGCCTTCTCTGATTGGACCAGATAATATCTACCTTCTCTTCTGGCTATAAATCTGTGTTCTGATAATCATGTGACTGTAATGAAATCCAATGAATCACCTTACAAAATGTGCAGTGAAATCTGAATATATTCTCACAAGGATTATGTATTTCTTCAAACTGTTTTTACACGGAAATAAATGTTTTTTCCAGAACTAGAGGTTGGATGAGTTGGTCTCTAAGGTCTTCTCTTGTTCTAAATCTGCATTTTATCACCTATGGTCTATGGGTTCAAATTGTATCTCAAATTATCTCCTTGTAAATTTGTATCAGGGGAAACAAAACCCCAAGGATAGCCTATCTATACTTGTTCTCATTAGTGGAAATGAGGATATTCATAAATTCTAGGTAAACTTTATAGATTCAGAGACAATGATCATTGCTTTGGAAAGGATCACAGCTTTTACAAAGAAATGTCTAGTAGATGTGCATTTGTTGTATCTTGTCAACTCTCCAGGACTCCAGATTTTTCTATCCCAGAATCTCCTCGCCTCCAGCAAAAATACATGTGCTTGGTGGAGGGAGCCTCAGGCTATAAGCAATATCAGAGAGCCTGTGTCTCTGTGGAAGATCGCAAGCACAGAAAGTCTGCAGATGTGGTTAGGATATTAATAGAAATTTGGGTCACAGATGGGGAAGAAAGCTTGTGGTAACCATAAAGCAGCGTCTATTCCCATAGTTCTGGTCTAGGTATCACAACCAACCACAATCCTAGTCACAGTTTCTTGACTCTGGCAGAAAACTGGACAAGGAGACCTGTTGATAGTTTCTCTGCTGACTCACTGTGTGTCCGCTGGCCAACCATTTTATTTCTCCACCAGCAACTGAATAACAAATAATTAATGACTCAGCTTTCCCCAGTTACTCCCTAGGAATAGTAAATCAAGCATCTCAGGAATTGGTACCATGGTAACCCTTGCAGGGCAATAGAGTACTATTTAGTAAGTCATTACTTTAGGGCATTGGTGTGCTGCTTCTTCAGGACTTATTCAGCTTCTAATTAATCTCATATCTAGAGGCAGCTTGGTATCATAGATAGAGAGTATTGGGACTTAGAATCAGGAAGGCATGGTACTAGCTTTCTGACCCTCATCACATCATATACAAGCATTTGCACATATTGTTTGTATTATATATAAGCATTTATCAAGTGTCTACTATGTGCCAGGCACTGTGCTAAAAGCCCTAGGGATACAAATAAGATAAGAATCTTAAAATCCAATGGGGAACATGACACATTAAAAGAAGCTGAAACATGCAAGAGGGGGCATGACAATGGTGGGGAGGAATCCAAAGAGTGTAGAGGATAAGAAAAAGTTCACTAGACTTTTGACCTGTCTTCTTATGGAGGTTTGGGGAGGAGCTTCTTGCTCTGCCCTCCAATCAGAAGGGCAGAAGCTCCTGCAACTTCCAATGAGGTGTAAACACCAAAGCTGAAATTCCTTGATGATGAATTTTCTGGTGATGAGCTTCTCTTGGGGGGTGGTAAGGGGACATGATGATGATTGAGTGGAGTCCAAAGAGTGTACCTCTGTGTGGTTCAAGCAGCTCCCTAGGACTTATGCCCTAAATGATAGAATGGTTGGGATTTGTGTTGGCAGAGCAGTTTCCCTGCAGACAAAATCACCTCATGTATATCCTTTTTGGTAGAAACAGCATTCATAGTTATATAGTTATCTGTGTGGTTTGGGGCAATTATCCGTGTGGTTTTACTTCCCTCTCTTCCAGTGTTAAATGTATATAACACTGGAAGAGAGGAGAGTAAAAGCACACGGATAATTGCCCCAAACCACACAGATAATTAGTGGAACAGACAAGATCCAAGTATCCTAACTCTTATCCCAGATTTCTTCTTCTTTTTCCTCTTCTTCTTCTCCTTCTGTAAGTTTATTGGTATAGGGAACTACTACTGAGGAAAACTACTCTATTAATGCACATAAAGTCTTAGAAACTTGCCTGGGGACTACTGAGAGTTTGTCTTTCTCAGGATCATTTAGTTTATACCCATCAGAAGTCAGCTTGAACCTAGGTCCTCTTGATTCTCAGGCTGGGATCCTGACCCACTACTACTCTGTCTCTCTGCTCATTTCATAGAATAAGAGAATATTAGGTCAGGTCCCACTAGTTTGCACTGTGCCAGATTTCTCCATCATGCCCTAACAGCATTCTGTTCCTGGGAGATTACTTTAGCCCTGGAGCTCATACCTCTCAGAGGTCCTCACTGCCTAGTGATGCTCCCTCTGATTGGATGGCTCCCTTCACAATGTTGACTTCAGGAGGGTACCCAAACCAGGTCTCCCTTCATTCCCTACCAGGCTTCACTCCTCCTGAACTTCAGGGATCTTCTCTCTCGGATCATCACTCCCAGGCCCTCTGCTTCCTTTTATGCCTTGTCTTCCCTGCTAAAAAGTAAGCTCCTTGAGGACACAAACTGATTTTCTTTTTGCTTCTATTTATGTTTTCCAGCATAGCATAGTGCCTGGCACCTAGTAAATACTTAGTCAATGCTTTAAAAGGATAAAGAAAGGAAGTTAGGGCCCCAAAATATTAGTATCCTAAAGACATATTGCTTCCCAAATGATTTGGAAGAATCAGTGCTTCAGGAGGTGTCTGGCTTATTTCCCAAAAGTAACTTACCTCACTGGAAGAATCTGATTCAAGGCTGCCACTTGCCTGTCTCAGAGTGATACTGAGATCATGAAGAGATTCTTTGATATCCAGGAAACTTCAGAAGTTTTGAATTGAAAGGGAATTGAGAGAGATACTCTAGCATAGTGCCTTCCTTTTACTAAGGGATCTGAAGCCCAGTGAGGTGAGAGCCTCAGTCACAGAGCTACCCAGTGGAGGCACCTCAGTCTTTCCAGCAATGTTACAACAATAGGTATGAGCAATTAAAACAAATGGGTCCGTGTGTACACTGGTACTGTGGACATTAGCCATTCCCAGGGCTTTGGAAACTGGAGCCCCTGAAAAAGCTGAAAGAGTAATGTAAACGACCCTTGTATGATTGTGCTGTAGCTCCAGGGATCCAGGCAGGCTGTTAATTTAGGCTAGAATTGTTTGGAAATCAGTTGGTCTTGTTTTTATTTCCTAAATATATCTGTAGATAATTAACTCTCTGAAAAAGACAGTTGTTATGGAAAAGCTTAAAGGCTCATTCCTCCCTCAGGCTAAACTAGGACTGTGGAAGCCATAACAGGCAATTGCATCATTTATTTTTAATTTATTGAATATGTTCCCCAAGCCTAATACTGCTGCTAATAAATCAGAGGCGATCTCTCACATAATAGGAGAGGTCCCAGGATGCTTAGGGTATAACTGGGCTTATTAATTGCCATGTGACCCTAGTGACTGCTACAAAGCTAGGGCAGCCCCATTGTGCATCAGTTGTCTAAGGATAAAATTATACTTTAAAATGGGGGGTTATCTTTTCAAAAAGCACTTCACCATTGTGAACAC
The DNA here is from genome assembly GCA_023548195.1 of Bettongia penicillata ogilbyi. Classification (NCBI taxonomy): domain Eukaryota; kingdom Metazoa; phylum Chordata; class Mammalia; order Diprotodontia; family Potoroidae; genus Bettongia; species Bettongia penicillata. The sequence continues at coordinate 1,096,989 of JAJHZJ010000478.1, read as the reverse complement.
ATTTCAATAATTTCCCAGTGACTTTGGCATTATTTTGATTTTACAGATGAAGAAACTGGAGAGTAAATAACTAGCCAGGGGTCACACAGCAAATTACCACAGAGGCAGGAGGAGAATCCAGAATTCCTGATTTCCTTTTCCAAGTTCAGGCAACCCCACCCTGCTTCCTCCATCCTGACTGACTATATTTAGGTGGAAAAGAAAGTAAGTCCTATAAGGGAACATGACAGTCAGCTTTTCCCATTGTGCAGTAAAGCATCGTAGCCTTTGAGCTGTTATCTCTTCTTATGAGGTGAAATTCTAAGAAGCAGCATGGTACGGTGGAGAGAGTACTACATTTGTAGTTAGAGGGCTTGGATTTGAATCCCATCCCTACTATTTGCTACTTGTGTGAACTTGACTAGGTCAAAACTTCTCTGGACTTCTATTTCCTAAACTGCAAAATGAGTTGGACTAGATGACCTCTGACATCCACTTTCATTCTAAATTAGGTGGCACAGTGGGTAGAGTGCTGGGCCTCCAGCTGGAAAGACACATCTTTCTGAGTTCAAATATGATCTCAGATTTTATTAGCTGTGTGACCTTGAGCAAGTCCCTTAACCCTGTTTGCTTTAGCTTCTTCATCTGTAAAATAAGCTCAAGAAGGAAATGGTAAACTGATCCAGTATCTGTTCCAAGAACACCCAATATGGGGTCATGAAGCCATGACTGAAAGCTAGGAAGAAGATCCGAGGTGGCAAAGCTGGTATGTTTTCTATCTTTTGTTGTAAACAGATGAGTCTTTTCCCTGCTTTTCCATTTCTTTCTTTTAATTGGATTATCAAGACATTTTATTTCAACACAGCAAATCCTTTCAATCAACACATGCATACATCTTAGAAAGTATATTTCTTAAAAACAATTGTAAAGCTCTTCTGGAATCTGGTTGTGGATACCACAGGGGCCATCAAAACCATGAGACTATTCCCCCAGATCTCTCTGTCAGCAATCCCAGAAGTCTTCACACAGTTCATTAACCTTACCAGCCAGTGGAAATTTTATTACACAGTTAAGTAAAACTACCTAATGGAATGATTGTGACCAATCCTACGTATCTCTTTCCACTTTTTAATTTTAACAATTATGAATAGAAAATTATAACTTTAATAATTTTTAATTCTTTTATATTTTTATGTTTTTAAATTGTTTAATAATTTTAATTGTTTCTACTTTAATAATTTTTTCCCATTATCCATTGTGCTTAACCTGAGTTTGTTGGCTTTTAGGTCTGTTTATTTACATTGTTGTAGCCTTTGCATAGTTTGTCCCTCACTGCATCCTTTCATACCAACCTTCCCATATTTCTCTTCGCCTTCTTTGCTTTTGCTTAAGGTCTATCACATTTATATGCCACAGTTGGCTTGTGCAGCACTTCCTCAATCTGAGAGCATATAGTTTGTTTCTAACCTTTTGTGATTACAAATGCTGCTGCTGTCAATCAATAAGCACTTTTTTAAGGCCTTCTATGTGTCAAGCCCTGTGCTAGGTACTAAGGAAAGAAAGGCAGAAATGAGTGGTAGGTAGATTTTTTTGTACTGAAGGGTCTTTATTGCTATTATTAGCTTCTTTGGGCTATAAACTCTGTAGTGGGATTGCTAGAGAGCAATAACTTAGTAACTTTCTGGCATAATTCCTATTTATTTTTTGTTCAGAACGGCTGAAACAATTCAGTCATATCAACAGTAAATTAGCATCTCCACTCCCATAGTTCTTCTAAAACTGAGTTTTCTAATTCTTTTTTCCATCTTTGTCAACTGGACAGAGATGAGGTGATACCACAGAATTTGAATTTCTATGATTTGTTGAAATTTTATTAAATATATTTAATTTGGTTATTGACAGTGTTGATCTTTTGAGCATTAAAAAATATCCTTTGACCATTTTTTGGAGAAATGGCTCTTAGTATCCTTTATTTAGGTCAATTTACTATAGAATATGGATGTCGCACTTCTGTGACATTAATCTGAATGACTTTTCCTCAGTTCCATTCTATTTGATTTCTCTGAAGCTTCTAACACTCTTAATGATTTCCTAGTCCCAGATTGGTTCTCCATCCTTCACTTTTATATTACTATATACTACTGTGTCTTCCTTCTTCTACTTCTTATCTGTTGATTGTGTTGATCTGGTAAAAATGTTTTATCTCCTTTGACCACATTATTGGGGAATGGCTCTTTATCCTAGCTATTTCAGTTAGCTTCCTATAGATCTTGAATCTCATAATTTTATCTAGCACCTTGTTAAATTCAAAGGCTTTATCCTATTTGAACTCTCCAAATTTTTACACTGTCAACTAAACCTGGCACCTGAGTCTTCTCTTCTCTGTCATAACACTATTCTTCTACTAATCCTTCTAAGTATCAGACCACTTATTCTTTCTACCACCCATCAAATATGTGATTCCTCAAAGGATCTATCTTGGGCCTTGTATTTTTTTTCCCCTCTATGTATTGTCATATTGGGATTTTGCTAATTCCTGAAGTTCAATTACTACCTCTATCCTGATAATTCTCACAAGTATATTCCCAGACTTAATTTCTTTCCTGAGTTCCACTTTTGTATTAGCAACTGCCTACTGTATGTCTCTCCCTGGATGTTTCAATGGCATATCAAATTCACCAAATCTAAAATAAGACATATTATATTCCTTCCTAAATTCACTCCTACTCAAAAATTCCTTATTTCTGTTGAGGATACCTCCCTCTTTTTCACTTAGGTTTACAATTCCTTTGGAATTTGCTGTTGCATATGATACATACACTGATCTAGACCATTTTTTCCTCCTGTCAAAGCTCTTTCCAAATTTTCTAGGAATTCTTGTTGAATAACAAGTCCTTTACCTAGTTGTTTGGGGTTTAATGAATACCAGAATGCTTTGCATATTTGTTTATAGGTCCTGCTTATCTTGTCTGTTTCTCTGATCTATGTTGTTCCATTTTTAATCTAGTGCCAGACAGTTTTTTCTTTTTTTTAAATATAAATTTATTTATTTAACTTTTTACATTCATTTTCACAAAATTTTGGGTTCCAAATTTTCTCCCCATCCATCCCCTCCCCCCACCCCAATACCCCAAGCATTGTAATTTTCCCTATCACCAATCTGCTCTCTTCTATCATCCCTCTCCTCTCTTTGTCCCCATCTTCTCTTTTGTGCTGTAGGGCCAGATGACTTTCTATTCCCCATTGACTGTATGTCTTCTTTCCTAGTAGCAAGAACAATACTAAACAGTTGTTTCTAAAACTTTGAGTTCCAAATTCTCCCCATCCCTCCCTCCCCACTCATTCCCTTTGGGAAGGAAGGCAACTCAATATAGGCCACATCTGTGTAGTTTTGCAAATGACTTCGATGATAGTCATGTTGTGTAAGACTAATTGTATTTCCCTCCATCCTATCCTGCCCCCCATTGTTTCTATTCTGTCTTTTGATCCCGACCCTCCCCGAGCACTGACCTCAAACTGTTCCCCTCTCCCATTGCCCTCCCCTCCATCATCCCTCCCTCCCTGCCCATCTCCCTCTCCCCCACTTTCCTGTACTGTAAGATAGGTCTTCATACCAAAATGAGTGTGCATTTTACTCCTTCCTCTAGTCGAATATGATGAGGGTAAACTTCATGTTTTTTTCTCAGCTCTCCTCTTTTTCCCTCCACTAAAAAGTCTCCTGCTTGCCTCCCAAATGAGGTATAACTTACCCCATTCCATTTCACCCTCTCTTCTCCCACCACACTTCTCCCTCACCATTTACCTTAATTTCCTCTAAGATATGGTCCCATCCTATTCAATTCACTTTGTTCTCTCTGTCCCTGTAAGTGCATGCATGTGTGTATGTGTGTGCATACACGCGTGTACGTGTCTGTGTGCATGTGTGTGTGTATGTCTGTGTGTGGTCCCACCAACTACCCAGACACTGAAAAGTTCCAAGAGTTACAAATATTGTCTTTCCATGTAGGAATGTAAACAGTTCACCCTTGGTAAGTCCCTCATGACTTCTCCCTGCTGTCTACCTTTTCACGCTTCCCCTCATTCTTGTGTTTGAAAGTCAAATCTTCTTTTCAGCTCTGGTCTTTTCATCAAGAATGCTTGAAAGTCCTGTTTCATTGAAAGACCATATTTTCCCCTGAAGCATTATACTCAGTTTTGCTGGGTAGGTGATTCTTGGTTTTAGTCCTAGTTCCTTTGACTTCCGGAATATCCCACTCCATATCCTTCGATCCCTCAATGTAGAAGCTGCTAGATCTTGTGTCATCCCGATTCTATTTCCACAACACTGGAATTGTTTCTCTCCAGCTGCTTGCAATATTTTCTCCCTGGCCCGGGAATTCTGGAATTTGGCCACAATGTTACTAGGAGTGTCTCCTTTTGGATCTCCCCCAGGCGGTGATCGATGGATTCCCCCAATACTCACCTTGTCCTCTGGTTCCAGAACACCAGGGCAGCTTTCCTCGACAACTCCATGAAAGATGATGTCCAGGCTCTTCTCCCGATCATGGCCTTCAGGTAGTCCCATAATTTTTAAATTGTCTCTCCTGGATCTATTCTCCAGGTCAGTTGTTTTTCCAATGAGATATTTCACATTATCTTCCATTTCTTCATTCTTTTGGTTTTGTTTTGGGATTTCTTGGTTTCTCAGAAAAGTCATTAGCCTCCATCTGTTCCATTCTAATTTTTAAATAACTGTTTTCTTCAGTGAGCTTTTGAACCTCCTTTTCCATTTGGCTAATTCTGCTTTTGAAAGCATTCTTCTCCTCATTGGCTTTTTGAAACTCTTTTTCCAATTGAGTGAGCCTATTTTTCAAGGTGTATTTTCTTCAGCAATTTTTTGGGTCTCCTTTACCAAGGTATTGACCCATTTTTTATGCTTTTCTTGCATCTCTCTCATTTCTCTTCCCAGTTTTTCCTCCACCTATCTAACTTGATTTTCAAAATCTTTTTTGAGCTCTTCCATGGCCTGAGCCCACTGGACATGCACCTCGGATGTCTGGGATAGAGAGGCCTCCACCTCCATGTCTTTCTCTGATGGCAAGCATTGTACTTCCTGATCAGAAATGAAAGGAGGAAGGAACGTCTCTTTCCAAGAAAGTAGCTTTCTATGGTCTTATTTTTCTTCCCTTTTCTGGGCATTTTCCTAGCCAGTTACTTGACTTCTGAGATTTCTCTGCACCCCCACCCAGCTAGTGCTTGGGGTCTGAGATTCAAATGCTGCTTCCCAGCCTCAGGGCTTTCAGGGGTGGCATGGCTGCTATTGAATGTGAGCTTAAGTTCTGCTGCTCAGGTGGGGGCAGGACCGCCTCCCAGGCTCAGTTCCCTCAGGGGGTTTATGCAGAGACCTTTGGTAATGGCCCTGAGCTCCTGCCTGCTCTGGGAGTCCCAGGCTGCTGCTGCTTCTGCTGCTCCCTCTGCCACTGCCTTCCAAGGGGGCCTGAGTCACGGAGACACCCGCTCCCCTCTTGGCCAGCCCAGAAGTCTCTCTCACTGACCTGTAGCGCCTGTGGGTGGAGGGACCTTCGTGGCCACTGGAGATTCCATCCCTGAAGCCTGCTCGGGTCTGCTCCTCTGGAGCAGGGTGGCCAGGGCAGCGCAGGGGTGGGCTCTGCTGTCTGGAGAGTGATGGATCCCTGGGGATGGCTTTCCAGGGCTCTCTGGAATGGAAATCTCTTCCATTGCATTGGTGCGTGGCTTGCCCTGCTCCAGAATTTGTGGGGAGTTCTTTTTACAGGAAATTTATGGGCTGTGGATTCGGAGCTAGCATATGTGAGTCTTTCTACTCTGCCATCTTGGCTCCTCTCCCCCAGACAGTTTTGATAAGCACTGTTTTATATAATTAGAGGTCCATGTCTCATTTGTACTTTTTTCCCTATTCCTTTGACAATTTTGACTTTTTGTTCTTTCATATAATTTTGATATTTTTTTAATTAATATGGTATTCCCCTAATATTTTGACTAGTACAGCATTACATTTGTAGATTAATTTGGGTAATAATAGTATAAGCAAGGCATAAATATTGAACAAGGCTCCAGTTATTTAGCTCTTTTATTTTTGTAGCTTATTTTGTAGTTCTGTTTGTGTAAGTCCTGTGTGAGTGTTGAAAAGTTAATTTTCAGGGATCATTTTAAAAGGAATTTATTTTTCTCAATCACTTTTCTGGATTTTGCTAGTGTCAGAGACAAATCTTGGTGATTTTATGCATGAATTTTGTGATGTTCCACTGCAGCTATGAATTATTTCATTTTGCTTGATATTATAAGGTTTTCTAAGTAAATAATAATATTGTTTGCGAATTGGAATACTTTTACCTTTCCTTAGCCTATGTTCTCCCATTTTCTTGGGGAGTTTCTAATTATATTTCTAGTTTTATATACACACACACACACACACACACACACACACACACACACACACACACACATATATAGATATATATATATATATATATATAATATTTCCAATTATAAATAATGTTAGCTCTTGCTTTTAGATAAATGGTGTGACCATATTGGAAAGATCCTTTTTTTCATTCATATGCTTTTCAGCATTTTTTTAAACATAGAAGAATACTTTATCAAATGTTTTTTGGTACCTATTGCTATAATAGTATGATTATTATTTTTTCTACTAAAATGGTTTATTGTGAATTATTTTTCTAAAACTGAAGCATACCCATAGTCATAGTATAGATTTAACATGGCCAAAATCAATATTTTTTAACATATCAGTATAATAACAATTTTGTCAATATTTTATCTGAAATATCAGTCTATTGTTGTTTCTCTGTTTTTCATTCTTGGCTTTGTATTGGGATTATATTTGTTTCATTGGAGATATTTTGTAGGGTTCCTTCTTTCTTTGCTTTTGAGAGCAGTTTATAAAATTTGCTAGTTAAACAATGATTAAGTGTATGATGGAATTAATTTGTAAATCTGTCTTGCCCAAGAGTTACTTCCTTATAATCTTCCCTGCTTCCTATTTTGTGAGTTAATTTATAACTTGCTCAATATCTTTTTCCCCCTGAATTTGGTTGTCTAGGTTCTTTGTTTTTTGATTTGCCAATTAGAGTATTTTACATTTGTAAATATTCATCCATTTAATCTATGTTTTCAATTATGTTGAAATAGAATTACATATAGTGTTTTGTCATAATTTTATTTCCTGTCCATATGTTCCAAAGTATCTCTTCTCATTTTTTAAAATCTTCTTCAAAAAAAGTTTTTCTTCTTCTCTCTGATTAATTTAATTAATTAATTAATGGTTAATAAATTTTATTAGTTTTTTTTAAACAAATGACTGTTTTATCTGATCAGAAGGGCTTTTTAAATTTTCATTTTGTTATTCTCTCCTTTGACAAAAATTTTTATTTGTATTTCTCTGGTGTTTACTAATTTAAAGTTTCCTGATTTTAAAAATGTGCATACTCATTTCAACTCTTCACTGCCCTCCTTATTATTAGCAGCAATATTTAGAGATGTAAATTTTGCCCCAAAAGGGGCAAAATTTGTCAGCTATATTGCATAAAATTTGGTGTCACATTCCTGAAGTTCCCTTTAATGTAATTACTTATTTTTCCTACTAATTGTTCCCTTACCGTATTTAGCATAATGTTATTTATTTTCTATTCAGTTCTACATCTTTTGTTCGTATTTCCTGTATTGATTATTTTTATGCATTGTGGTCTGACCAGGATATGTTTAATATTTCAGACTTATGCTTTTATTTCTAGTTCCATAAGACCAGATCAGTTTTTTAAAAAAGATGCTGAATGATTTTGAAAAAAAAAGTATACCCTATAACCGAATTATAAGTCTACCAAATGTAATTTCCTAGACATTCTGTTCTCTTCCACAATTATTGCACATCCACAATTATCTTTCTGTTATATCTGTTGAGTTCTAATAAAGGCACATCAAAGTCACCTACAGTTATTGAATTGTGGTTTAGTTTTTATTAAAAATTCAATTAGCTTTTCCATAAAATGCTCTAATACAATGCCGTTAAGTGAACACAATTTATATCGCTAATATTTTTTTTCTGTATGACTCCTTCTTTTGTCTCATGGCAGTATGATTTTGTTGTTGCTATCTGCAATCATGATTACAAGTCCTACTTTTTTGGATTATCTGAAGCAAAAAAGAAATTATTCCAGGATTCTCTTTAGCTTTGTATGTTTTTTTTATATATATTTTAAGCATATTTCTTGAATTTAGGCAAATTAGTGGAATCTGTTTTCTAACCTATTCTGCCATTATTGTTTTGTAAATAAGATTTAGTCCATTAATATACAAGGTTTTTCCATCCATAAAATCCCCTTTTGTTACTTTTTCAGAAAAGTGATACAAATACACAACATTTTTTAAAACTCAAAACAACTCATTTCTAGCTTCTGTTCACATACAGAGACAGTTTTCCACTCCCTACTTCCACTTTTGCCACTCAGTCAGCTGGTGGTAACAGTGACAGAGTGCTGAACCTGGAAAACCGGAGTTCAAATCCAGCTCAGACACTTACTAGCTATGTGACCCTGGGTAAATCACTTAACATCTACTTGTCTCCATTTCCTCAACTGTAAAATGAAGACAATAATTACATGTATCTCCCAAGGCTGTTTTGAGAATTTTTTTGAGATATTTCTTTGCGATAATAATTATTTGTTTTCAATGTTCTATAATCACCTCTACTTATCTTAGATTTTTTTCCCCCTCCTTCCCCTTCTTTCCCCCTTCTCTCTCCACTACCTCCCCGAGAAGGCTTGCAATCCTATATAGGATCTACACATACATTCCTATTAAATACAATATAGTCCTCCCTTCTCCCTTCCCCTCCACAATAGGGTTTTAATTTTTGACCACTGCCTCCTATTTTGAGATACTTGTAAAAAGCATTTAACACTGTGCCTGGTACATAGTAGACACTATATAAATTCTTATTCCTTTCCCCTTTCCCAGCCCAGAAACAGATCCCTAGATCTAGCCTTAAAAAACAAAGCAAAACTACAACCAAGAAAACATTCCTAGGTATCAATGACTTACTTTTCTACATACAGTCTATTTCCAGCTGCCATCTCACACATTCTTTTTGCCTAGTTCAAACCTAAATCCTTTGAGTCTGATGTTGTCGGTACATATGTTTACATTTCTCTCATTTAGCCAAGATAAAATGTGACTCAGAGCTAAATCTTTCTTTTGAATGACCTTTAGTCGTGATGCTCTCAATTTAAGAAATACCAATCCACGTCTTCCCCTTTCCCTCGCCTTTCTTTGACTAAGGTGTCTTTATCTAACCCTCATATGGGATTGGCTCATAAATTTTTTCTTTTTGCCTTTAATGATCCTCAGAAGTGAAACTTCTAAGGAATAAAGAACTTTATCTCTTCTGTGTAGCATGTAAATACTGAGTCATTACCTAGGGTTTTTTGTGCTACAACGATTTGTTTTTATTAATTTTATTCTCTTTGTTGAATTGGTAGTTCAAAAGCTCTTCTTAGCTCTAGTTTTCTTTGGAGGAATGATGTAAAGTTTATGATTCCACTGAAAGTCTTTTTACCCCCATAGAGTATATTCATGTTTTTAGGATATTTTATTCGAAGGCTAAGCTTATTTCCTTTGGTTTGGGGGATATCGTATTCTAGTTATTTTTTATTTATATTTTGATGAATAGCTTTGTACAGTTAAAATTGCTTTTTCCTTGATGTTGCTATGTCTTGGTCTACCGTATCCTGATCGCTGAACATTCTGTCTTATCCATACATAGTAAGCAGTGAATAAATGTTTGCTAAACTGAATTGAACTACAAGATTCTTTCTTTGATATTAAAATTGATAATTGGTGAGTATATTTCTGGCTGCATTAAAATTGAGGCTCTACTCTGGTGGCATTTTGTGGAGTGTATCAGTCTGCACTCTAATTTCCATTTTGGTACTTTTTGACAATTTGTTATAATGATTTTTCTGAATATTCTATTCAGGTACTTTATTTCATTATGTTTTTCCCTCCTTGGAGGCCAATTAGTGTTAGTTTATTTTGCCAAGTTCTGTCTCCAATGTAAATTACTTTGACGTGTAGAGCCTCTAAATGCTTCCAGAGTTTCCTGTCTTTTGATTTTGCTGTAATGTTTGTTATTAACATTCATGTAAATTGTTTTTCTTCAGAGTTTCTACTGATTTATTCTGGTTTCCTACTGTCTATTCTAAACTGCAATTTTCTTGCTTTTTTTTCATTCTTGTTTACGTGCCTTAACTTTCCTTCCTTTAATTCTTTTCATAAAATTCTAAAACAAGGAGTTCTTGCGCTTATTCCATTCTCCTTTCTAGGTGCTGTAGTCATTGTTGCTGAAGTGTTATTTTTTTCTTCTTACATTGCTTTGACTTTTTTTTTCCTCTATCACTCATTATATTAGGGCCACTTTTTTCTATGAAGTTATTCTTATGAGTGCTTATTTTATTCCCCTCTTTAGGTTTTTCTTTTAGTGCATTTCTTGCTATTTTGAGATGATGGAAGTAATGTTGGTTAGAATGCAAGCTCTTATTCATCCACCTTGATAGAACTTTCACCAACTTCCCTTCCCTCCACCCCCATTTGCACCTATTATTTGTATGAAAACAGTGTTAGGTTTATTGCAAAGTTCTCTCCCAAATAGTTGCTCAATATTACCAAGGCAGTCTTTAAGCCCAATCAGGTTTATTGTTGACCTAGTAGCTATTACCACACTCCATTTCAGCAGGCTGGAGGGCATTTGCTATGGGATAAAGGGACGTGAGCAACGGCTGCTTTGCTACCTTATTTCGCAGCCTCCCTAAGCAGCCATATCCCTAAGCTCCTGGTTCCACTTGTCGTTTTGCAATGTTTGGTTTCTCTCTGCCTCACCCCACTGACTTACGTCTTTATGCTACTACCTCAGCAATCTTGAGAGTGAGGGAAGTTGAGGAAATAAAAAGGAGATAGTCCAGTGAAAAAATGTTGACAACCCTTAATATACTAAATCACCATTAATTTACATTTTCAAAAGCTTTTTATGAATCATTACTGCAACAACTGTCTTGGCTCTCTAGCCCAACTGTACCCCATTTCTCTAATCTTCAGAGATGGGATCAGTTAACACCCACCCACTTGAAGTTTTGTCCCTACTTGGACTTTTGGCCAAATGAGTCAATATGTGGCTACCACTCTTGCCTAGGTAATTGTAACCAGTTCTATTAATCTGCTTCTTGCTCATTTTCAAATATTTTTTCTTCCCTTGTTTACAAGTTCTTTTTTTTTTAATTTGCTTTTATCACTTCCTTTATTATACTGAAAATAGTTGACAGAGCATTTTTAATACAGAGAGAATATGCTGGTTCAATAAGATTCTTGTTGGGTTTTAGAGTAGAGGAAAATTTAGAGACTTATTTTAAGTTGCTGATTTGAAAAAGATTCAGGGAAAAATTTCATCTTATTCATATGTATTTTCCCCTCATGTTCCTTTTTCTTGTCCTCTCCAAACCAATCCAACACATGCTTCCGAATTTCTGTTTTATGCATGTCTTCTAGGAAGTGATCCATCTTTTCTTATATTAAGAAAACAGACACATTTAAATATTTGCATTGCTGGGGGACCTATTTAAATAGACAGAGGCAGCTAGGTAGTGTGGTGAATAGAGCACCAGTGCAGGAGTCAGGAAGACCTGAGTTCAAATATCACCTCAGACACTTGACACTCACTAGCTGTGTGACCTTGGGCAAGTCACTTAATCTCAATGGCCACATCCTGTGTCATCTCCAGTCATCCTGATGAGAATCTGGTCACTGGATTCAGATGGCACTGGAGGAGAAGTGAGGCTGGTGAACTGCACAACCCTCCCTCACTCAAAACAAAGTCAAGTGCAAGTCATGTCATTATTTCTCTGATGGCATAGTCTTCTTCAGCAATGAAGGATGAACACGTACATATAAATAGACAATCTTCACAAAGCAGTTCAAGTAAGTTTTCAGGATGATAACATACCACCTCTGAAAAAAAAAGATATGAATGAAGTCAAATAATGAAAGGCATTGAGTTAGACAATAAACCTTAAAAGCTTTCTACTTCTTTCAAAAACTTTTAACGTGCAAGATGTCCTCCTTTTCTTTCAATCTCGTGTTTAACACAATTTGACATTGAGGTCACAAGAATTGAACACACATTCTTTCATTCTTCATCATGAAACAACACACATTCTATATTAAATATTGCTAAATGGTCCATTTTCCCAAAAGTATTCTTGATTACATCTCATATGATTTCAATGGGTTTTAAATCGAGTTCTGAAGCCATTGAAACACATTTATCTCCATCTCTCAGATGTATTTCTTAACTTCTTGACTTATGAGAGTGCAAGGTCATATTGGAGTATTCCATCTCCATTTGGGAATTTTATGATTCTAGAATAGGTTTGCTTCTCATTACATCATTATAGTTGTAAGAATTTATCATTTCCTCCATGGGGAGAAGATTTTGATATCCATTGGAAGCAAAAAAAAATCTCTAAAATATGTTTTTGGGTGAGTGTTTTACAGTCTGATGAAGACTTGTAGTTTTTACAAATTGAACTGGACTTCTTCTGACCATGGTTTTTATATGTCCTTGAGTTAAAAGTTGTGAGGAGTCTATTATGTTATCAATTAGGTCAATACATTTTTGGACAGCTCTAAGAGTTGGGAAATTTTTTCCTTATCTTGAGCTGAAATGTACTTCTGCAACCTTCATCCATTGCTTCTACTTCAGTAATCTGAGGCTAAGTGAAATAAGTCTAATCTTTATTCCTTCAAATATTTAGAAAAAATTAGCTTTCCTCTATCCCTTACCCTCTTTCAAGTCATCTTTTTTTTAGGTGAAACATCTCAATTTTCTGTGAACTCTTTTCATATGTCATGTCTTTCAGTATTCTTATCTTCTTGATCTCCATCCAAAGGAGACACTCTGGTTTGTCAGTGTCCTTCTTGAAATGTGATACCCAGAATTGAATTCAGTACTCCAGATATGATCTGATTTGGGTAGTATAGTGTACAGTAGGACTCTAATTTACTATAGGACAGTTAGATGGAGCAGTGGATAGAGTGCTGGGCCTGTAGTCAGGAAAACTCATCTTCCTGAGTTCAAATCCAGCTGTAGACACTTCTTGGCTGTGTGACCCTGGGTCAGTCACTTAACCTTGTTTGCCTCAGTTTCTTCATCTGGAAAATGAGCTAGAGAAGGAGATGGAAAGCCACTTTAGTATTTTTGCCAAGAAAACCCCAAATAGGGTCACAAAGAGTCAGATACAACTAAACAACCACATAATTTATAATGTTTTTAATATTAGGTTTATATTACTACCCTACAATTTATTCTGTTACATCTCACTGGTGAATTTACATCGAGCTTGACTCTAACAATAATAGCTAACATTTATGTAGTACTTACTATATGCTAGGTACTTTATGAACTCAGGAACTCCTGACTCCAAGCCCATTGCTCTACCCACTGTGCCACTTATCTCCCTGTTAGCAACATTAGACTGTTATAATGGTCTACAATATTAGATTATTATAATGGTCGTTATCACGTCAACTGTTTCAATACATATCTCTCATCTTATTCTTGTATATTTGATTTTTTAACTCAATTTTTTAACTTTATGCTTATCCTTATTAAATTTTATTATATTAAGTTTATTTTTAGCCTGCATACTAATCTTATAATTTAGCCTATTAGTTATCCTTTTTAGTTATGCTCACACTTAATAAGTAAGCCATTGAAACTTACAGCTATTTCATTTTTAAAAATATTGAACAGCACAGGACTAAGGTAACTCCACTAGAAATCTGCCCACGGGGTAAAATGAATTCGTCTGTGATGGTGGTATGATTGTGCAATGAGCAAGGTCGTTCAACAATTCTTATTTGCCCCCTTAACTCTACCATTGGCTCATTGCCTATATGTGTTTCACAGCGTTAACACTTCTTTCCTACTCTGGGAAGTTGTATTAAAGTATCTATAATTCTCTATTTATTGTCTAAAGCTCTGGGTCCCCCAGCCACAAATAACTCCCTAGCAAAATACTCCAATATTAGATAAATCTCCCTCTCCTTTCTGGAAAGGTTCCCTTCTCAACTGCCACTTTTCAAATGCACTTCTAATAAATACATCCAGACTAGCAAATTTGGTGAACACTGTTTATGAAGACTAAATACTTAAAACAAAGCAAAAAAAAGTAAACCAGCTATCTCCATGTTCAGAAAGAAATTTTATAGGCTTCCTTGAGAGAACCTGAGAAAGGAAGGAGAAAAAGAACTATTGTCTTGGTTTTTGTAGTAGGAAAGGAGGAGTGTTTTAATAGCACATCTATCTCATCATTCCTCAGGCCCATCACTCCAAATGGCATGACTCCCAGTGGCTGGACTCCCTCCTTGTCTCAGCAGCTTCAACTCCTGCTTCCACTCTTCCAGGTTCAGGTGGTTTTTCAATGACCACTCCCTCCTCCAGCTAACTGTCTCCTAGTTCCTTTTGGAGTATGAATGTGACTGAACTGACTTTTTAAGGTCACCCTGGGGTATAGTCAATTATTTTTCATCCTTTGTTTCTTTTGTAATTAACTCAAGGGACTTTCTCACAGATCATAAAGGGATCACCTCTCCTATCTGCAGTTTTTACACTTTAACTCCTTATCAGCCTCTTTTCTGTGAATAGATTCTGGATTTTCAAAGTACAACTTCCTTATATATCAATTCTCTAAGTTTGGGTCCAGTCATGCCATTACTTTTACTGAATCCATTTTATTGTATAATCCTTCAGTCTGGGTCTCTCTAACTTGTTCACAGGAATATCATAAAGATTGCCAAATATCATACTACATGTAATAATCTTAAAAAAAAAAAAAAGCATGTCTAGGACTTGACTTCCTGGGTCCCCCTACTGGATTTTTTTCTTTTTCATCACCAGTCAATCTAATTGTTGAGGAGGAACAAAGAAGTTTTTCCTTTCTCTCCTGCCCACCTTCCCCCAAATGCCTTCAAATCTTTTTTTAATTGTTTTAAAATTATTTGTCATTTTTATAGGCATGCCAGAACCTGGGTCCAGGACACAGCTGGATATCCCAGTAAACTTGTGAGAAACATTACCATTCCCCCATCCTTGCCAACAAGAGCTAGAAGAACAGGGTTAGTGAGAAAGAAGAATTCGGGAGGAGAATTTCAGTCTCTGTGGTTGGCAAGTATAACAATAAGATCTTGGTAACTTCTAAATGTTTCCCTTTAAATTTTTATTATAACCTCTCTGTATCTAGTTCTTGCTACAACATAGTAATCATGGGCATATATAGAGGAGTTGGCACACTCTAGGATGATGTTACCATTGATGTTTTCTTACACACCAATAACTACTATGCAGTACTAGGAAGATACTAATATACAGGTATTATAATAACAACTTAAAAGAGAAAATACAGATGTTACCAAGATTTTACTGTCCTACATGCCAGTTACAGGAATGAAACCTCACTCTTAGTTCCTTCTCTTACCTTAACTCTTCCACCAGTTCTTGTTCTCAATGTTCAATAATTTTTACACATCTAGATGGTAGATTCAAAATAGATATAATCTGGACAGATTCTCTGGTGTTTTGTCCATCTAGAACATCTAGAACAGGAACCTGGTTGATACAACAGATAGAGTGTTGGCCTATAAAATTCAGCCTCTGACCCTTAATAACTATGTGATCCCGCTCAAGACATTTAACCTCGGTTTGCCTCAATTTCCTCAACTATAAAATGGGAATAACCCAGAGTTGTTGTGAGCATTAAATGAAATAATTGTAAAGAACTTAGCATGCTGTCTGGATCATATTAAGCACTATAAAAATGTTAGTTATTGATTTGAATCTCAGACCCCAAACACTAGCTGGGCGGATCTAGGCGGGGGTGGACAGGAATCTCAGAAGTCAAGTAACTGGCTGGGAAAATGCCTAGAAAAGGGAAGAAAAATAAGACTATAGAGAGTTTTTTCGAACAGATGCAAATGATCCCGACTTTTGGATCTGACGACGACGAGGACATATTCTTGCCATCAGGGAAAGACGTGGAGGGCGGGGCCTCTGTATCCCAGACACCCCAGGGGGATGTTGGGTGGGCTCAGGTCTTGGAAGAGCTCAAAAAGCATTTTGAAAAGCAAGTTAGACAGGTGGAGGAAAAACTGGGAAGAGAAATGAGAGAGATGCAAGAAAAGTATAAAAAACGGGTCAATACCTTGGTAAAGGAGACCCAAAAAATTGCTGAAGAAAATAACACCTTGAAAAATAGGCTCACTCAATTGGCAAAAGAGGTTCAAAAAGCCAATGAGGAGAAGAATGCTTTCAAAAGCAGAATTAGACAAATGGAAAAAGAGGTTCAAAAGCTCACTGAAGATAATAGTTCTCTCAAAATTAGAATGGAACACATGGAGTCTAATGACTTTACGAGAAACCAAGAAATCACCAAACAAAACCAAAAGAATGAAAAAATGGAAGAGAATGTGAAATATCTCCTTGGAAAAACAACTGACCTGGAAAATAGATCCAGGAGAGACAATTTAAAAATTATGGGACTACCTGAAAGCCATGATCAAAAAAAGAGCCTAGACATCATCTTTCAGGAAATTATCAAGGAAAACTGCCCTGACAGTCTAGAACCAGAAGGCAAAATAAGTACTGAAGGAATCCACTGATCACCACCTGAAACAGATCCAAAAAGAGAAACTCCTAGGAACATTGTGGCCAAATTCCAGAACTCCCAGGTCAAGGAAAAAATCTTACAAGTAGCTAGAAAGAAACAATTCCAGTATTGTGGAAATAAAATCAGGATAGCTCAAGATCTAGCAGCTTTTTACATTAAGGGATCGAAGGGTGTGGAATAGGATATTCCAGAAGTCAAAGGAACTAGGACTCAAACCAAGAATCCCCTACCCAGCTAAACTGAGTATAATACTTCAGGGGAAAATATGGTCTTTCAATGAAACTGAGGACTTTCAAGCATTCTTGATGAAAAGACCAGAGCTGAAAAGAAAATTTGACTTTCAAACACAAGAATGAGAAGAAGCATGAAAAAGTAAACAGCAAAGAGAAGTCTTAAGGGACTTACCATAAGTGAACTGTTTACATTCCTACATGGAAAGACAATATTTGTAACTCTTAAAACTTTTCAGTATCTGGGTAGTTGGTGGGTCCATACACACACATGTACACGCATGCACACACACACATACATGCATACACACACATACAGAGACAGAGAGCACAGATTGAATTGAATAGGATGGGACCATATCTTAAAAGAAATTAAGGTAAATGGTGAGAGAGAAATGTAGTGGGAGGAAAGAGGGTGAAATGGAATGGGGTAATTATATGTCATTTGGGAGGCAAGTAGGAGACTTTTTGGTGGAGGGAAAAAGAGGAGAGCCGAGGAAAAAAAAACAAACAAACAAGAAGTTTACCCTCATCACATTTGACTAAAGGAAGGAATAAAATGCACACTTATTTTAGTATGAAAACCTATCTTACAGTATAGGAAAGTGGGGGAGAAGGAGATAAGCAAGCGGGGGGGATGATGGAAGGGAGGGCAAAGGGAGGAGGGAGCAATTTGAAGTCAACACTTGGGGAGGGACAGGATCAAAAGACAGAAGAAAAACAATGAGGGGCAGGATAGGATGGAGGGTAATTCAGTTAGTCTTACGCAACATGACTATCAGGGAAGTCATTTGCAAAACTACACAGATATGGCCTATATTGAATTGCCTGCCTTCCCAAAGGGAATGGGTGGGGAGGGAGGGATGGGGAGAATTTGGAACTCGAGTTTTAGGAACAATTGTTTAGTATTGTTGTTGCTACTAGGAAAGAAGACATACAGTTAATGAGGAATAGAAAGTCATCTGGCCCTACAGGAGAAAAGAGAAAATGGAGACAAGAGAAGGGAGGGATGACAGAAGACAGGGCAGATTGGAGATAGGGAAAATTAGATTGCTTGGGGTATTGAGGTGGGGAGAGGGGAGAAAAGGGGAGAAAATTTGGATCCCAATATTTTGTGAAAATGAATGTAAAAAGTTAAATAAATAAAAAAAAAGTTAGTTATTTTATTTTTTTATCATTATCATTACTTTCAACTTTCAACTGCAGATGTAAGAAATGAAGACTTTGGGTTGAGATACCTGCTCTGGGACCACCACCCAAAATATTCCTTTTGTAATTCAGGTATGCAAAGAATTTGTCTCCTTCACTCTAGGAACTACAACCATAAATACAGTGATCTTAAATTAATTTAAATCAACAAGCATTTATTAAGCTCTACTATATGTAAAGTATTAGGTGAACAAAGATAAAAATCAAAGGGACTTTTGATCTACCCCATATTTACACATAAAGAAAAAAGTAAATCCAAAGTAATTTTAAAAAGGAAAAAACACCAGAATAGGGAAGGAACAAAAAAGTCTTCAAGTTTCTCTGCTCTGTGTGCAATAGTTCTGTATATCCTTCATTTTTATTTGAACAGTTTGATGGTTTAAAGTCATAAAGAGCTGTTATTTTTAAACATTTTAAAATCTGAGTGTGAAGAAACATAGTTTCATGGTCACAAAATGAAATGAGGGATCATGTCGATAACTTATGAGCTGCAAAGAGGGTGGGCTGAGTGACACACCCTGAAGTGAGCATGACCGTTGATTCCTTCCTGTACACTAATGACTGTTGTGCAGAAAGAAACTAGCCAGAGATGAATAGCAACTTAAAGAGAAAATTGAATAGTTACCAGGATCTTATTGTCTTACATGCTGACCACAGGTATAAAACCTTATTCCTAGTTCCTACTTTTGCCTCAACTAACCCTCCTTTATCACCTCTTACTGTAAATGTTAAATGATTTCTAGATTTCTAGCTGGTAATAACAATCTGACTCCATTCATCATGGGAATATGTGTACAAAGTAAATGTATGAGTAGTGTCGTAATCTCACCATTGTAGTCAATATCTTTGAGGTAGTGTTGGTTCATATTTATAGGAAGCTAGTGGGGAAATACATGAGGGAGGAAAATCCATGTGTTTGAGTTAATAACATTCTAGATTATAGGCTTCAATGTCATTGGCTCATTCATGAATGTTGAGACTATATGAAATTGCTCCTTTACTTATTACCTTTTTATACTGATCCTCTCTGTTCTCCAGGTGGACAAATCTCTATGTTCTTCTTCGCTTTAACTGATACAACATCTACAAGTTCTTCCAATTTTTAACCACCTCTAAAAAAGCACTGAGAAACTGTTACTTGTTCTCTTGGATAATGGCTTCTTTTATGCCAGAGAACTCCAAAGCTCATCAAGCTAACTATCTATGAGCATTGTAGAGGAGATTAGTTAGCTCTGTGCTCATTAGGTTGTTTCATTATACAATCAGAACAGAATTCACAGTAAATTGCTTAGGTTGGCTTTGTGAGAAAAGCAAAACAGCCCAGGAAACTCTTTTTATACAGCATGACAACTGCAGAACCTGTCTTTTCCCTTTCTGCTTTTTCCTTTAAAACCATAGGGGATAGTAAAGAACAGCATGCATTTCTGAGAGACTTTTCCTTAGCTTTGGGTGGGTTAAAGAGGGTCATTATCTGGAATGGAAAGTCTTGTCTAATAAAGTTGAGTTTTTCCCCAACCAATCAGGAATCATGTAGCCTTGTGTCAACTGAGAGTGAGAACCTGAAAAGAGCTTAGCCTTTTAAAAAGGACCAAGGTCTCCCATTGCATCCTGGACTATCTTCATTCTTCGTGATGAATATCAGGCCACTGGGACCCAGATGGCTCTGGAGGAGAAAGTGAGGCTTGCACAGTCCTCCTTCATTCAAATCTAAGTCAGCTGCCAATTGTGGCATGGTCCTCTTCGATAACAAAGGACAAACACAAGCTGCTGGTAGTTTTGTTAAACAGTTCTGGCAAACTGGCAAAACAGTTCTGCTTTTCCAACTCCATGCTATTTCATTATTCTTTGCTCTTCTCATCCTTCTATTTTCTACATCTCCCATACTTTCAATGGCTTAAATCAGAGCTTTCAGCAACTCAGTAACTTTCACATAAAAGGTAAGAAGTCACTAAGTGTTCTCTAAGAATATGACCATTAAAAAAATCATTGCTGAGTCTCCAAATTTCTATATATGATTTCTTCTTATTATTTTTTCTTTTTTATCCTTTCAGGTCTTAAAATACCCATATGCAAATGAACTGATCAACCTTAGGTTCAAAATTACAAAAGGAAGAAAGGGAAAAATGTTTAGTGGACTGGTAGAGCATATAGAGGTAGGGGACTAGAGGTTATAGTGAAGACAAAGCATAAGTTAAAGAGGAATGAGGAGGAGGAAATGGAAGGATAGAAGACTTTTTCAAAGTTTTAGATTATATAAATTGTGGTTGATGGTGAGACCAAAGTAGATTTAAAATGCATGTTATGAGACTTGAGGGGGTTGATCAACTGGGAAATAAAATGTTTGAGGGCCCTCACAAGTATATCGAAGGCCTCAAGAATGAGGACATGGACAGATAGTAGAAAGGCCATGAATCAAGTCTGAAATCCTTGAGAAAGCAAGAATGACCTAGAAACTAATATGATTATGCCAGTAATCTGAATAAGATGGTTACAATAATGGTTACAAAACAATGATTTACAAATAAGAATGAGGAATAGGGAGTATGCTTTCTTCTACTGGTCCCTTGTTTTGGTAGATCAAACTAGAAACTTGGGGTGTAATTTCCTTTATAGAACCAGGTATCTGTTAACACAAGAAGACAGAGGAGAAAGTAAAGGGATCTTAGAATAAGGGGAATTTTTAAAAATTAAGGCAAAGATACAAATGACATGTGAGAAGAACTGACACAAAGGAATCAGATGCAGGAGGAGGGCTGTTAGTTCTGGAAAACTACTTTTATCAGGAATGGGTTCAAGAGGGAACTACCCATATATACCTAGAAGAGGATAAAAGTATTCTAAATTCAGAAAGAATAAAATGCTAAGAGAAGGGAGGGATGATAGAAGAGAGGGCAGATTGGTGATAGGGAAAATTAGATTGCTCGGTGTATTGGAGTGGGGGGAGGGGAGAAAAGGGGAGAAAATTTGGAACCCAAAATTTTGTGAAAATGAATGTAAAAAGTTAAATAAATAAATTTTTATTACAAAAAAAAGAATAAAATGCTAAGGGGATGGGGAGGGGGAAGGGAATAAGGCAAGGATCTTTAGAGGGAAGGGTGAGGGAATAGGATAAATGGGGAATAGAAGAGTATTTGGATGAATGGGAATGGGGGATAAGGGAGGTATACTTGGGGGGCTAGGTCAAGTAATAGGGCAAGGTAGTGGATAGAAATAAAGTAGAGGAGTCAGGAGGGATAGGAAATAAGATACACACAGATATAAATAGAGATCAGGAGTATAATTTCTTAGAGAAAAAGGAGTAGGGGTGGTAATCATGATCTTGGATGAAGTTAAAGCAAAAATAGGCTTAATTAAAAGTGAAAAAGAGGAAAACTACATGATGTGTCTGCCATATTCATCAATGTCATTTTTGACTACTTAAAATAACTAGACAATATAATGCTGTAATATTGCTGTGGTATAGGAAATATTGAGTTGGTGGACTTCAAAAATATGCAAAGGCTTGGACTTAAGAAGGAAGAAGCTATATACCCTCGGAGAAACAGAGGACAAATCAGTACAGTCTTACATGTATATGAATGTGTCGAGCATGATTATAGATATCTCAGTATCTTTATGTATGTATATAAGTGTATGTATGTATGGGTGTATATCTACATATCTATATCAATATATCTTTGTGGGTCTATGTCTATGCATGTACATATGTGTATGAGTAATTGTGTCTGTGTGTGTGTGTGTGTGTGTGTGTGTATGTATACCTATCTATCTATCTATATCTGAACTTAATTGTAGCCTGGTGGGTGAAGAGAGAAAAATGAGCAAAGTGAAAAGTGCGCAGGAGAGAAAAGAAGAAAACTTACAAAGAAGCAAAGAACAGATGGACAGTCCTCACATAATGTGAAGTAGTAATTATATAAGTTTTCTAGAAATGGAAATTTATTGCTGTATATTTTGAATCCTCTCTTACATTCTACTGAGCATGACAACACGTTTTTTCTTTTCTTATTATGTATTTAAGTTTTAGTTTCCTTTTCTTTTTCTTATTACATATTTGTTAGTATTTAAGTTAAAAAAAATAGGGAGGAGCCAAGATGGTGGAGTAGAAAGACACACATATGCTAGCTCCTAACACACAGCCCATAAAATACCTGTAAAGAAGAACTCCCAACAAATTCTGGAACAGCAGAAGCCACACAACAACAGAGTGGAGGATATTTCTGTTTCAGAGAACCCTGAAAAACCAACACCAAAGGTCTGTCATGTACGGGACCTGGAGCAGAGCCCATTCCTGCTTTGGCCTCGTGGCACCAAGAGGAGCAGATCCAAGCAGGCTTCAGGGACAGAATCTCCAGAGGCCACGCAAGTCCCTCCACCCACAGATGCCAAAGGTCAATGAGAAAGCCTGTTTGACTGGCCAAGAGAGGAGCGGGGTGTCTCCATAACTCAGGCCCCTTCGGGAGGCAGCAGAAGAGACAGCAGTAGACAGGAGCTCCCAAAAAGGCAGGAGCTCGGATCCATTATTGAAGTTCTCTGCATAATCCCCCTGAGGAAACTGAGCCCTTGTGCAGCGACACTGCCCCCACCCAAGCACCTGAACTTAATCTCACTCTGAATAGCAGCCCTGCCCCCACTGAAAGCCCTGAGGCTGGGAAGCAGAATTTGAATCTCAGACCCCAAGCACTAGCTGGGTGGATCTGAAGGCAAGGCTGGGGTGGAGAGGAATCTCAGAAGTCAAGTAACTGGCTAGGAAAATGCCCAGAAAAGGGAAAAAAAATAAGACCATAGAAGGTTACTTTCTTGGTGAACAGATATCTCCTCCCTTCCTTTCTGATGAGGAAGAACAATGCTTACCATGAGGGAAAGACATAGAAGTCAAGGCTTCTGTATCCCAAACATCCAAAATAAATACTCAGTGGGCAGGCCATGGAAGAGCTCAAAAAGGATTTTGAAAATCAAGTGAGAGAGGTGGAGGAAAAAATGGAAAGAGAAATGAGAGAGATGCAAGAGAAGCATGAAAAACGGGTCAATACCTTACTAAAAGAGACCAAAAAAAATGCTGAAGAAAATAACACCTTGAAAAATAGACTAACTCAATTGGCAAAAGAGGTTCAAAAAGCCAATGAGGAGAAGAATGCTTTCAAAAGCAGAATTAGCCAAGGAGGTTCAAAGGAGGTTCAAAAGCTCACTGAAGAAAACAGTTCTTTAAAAATTAGAATGGAACAGATGGAGGCCAATGATTTTATGAGAAACCAAGAAATCCCAAAACAAAACCAAAAGAATGAAAAAATGGAAGATAATGTGAAATATCTCATTGGAAAAACAACTAACCCGGAAAATAGATCCAGGAGAGACAATTTAAAAATTATGGGACTACCTGAAAGCCATGATCAAAAAAAGAGCCTAGACATCATCTTTCATGAAATTATCAAGGAAAACTGCCCTGAGATTCTAGAACCAGAGGGCAAAATAAGTATTCAATGAATCTACCGATCACCAGCTGAAAGAGATCCAAAAAGAGAAACTCCTAGGAACATTGTGGCCAAATTCCAGAGTTCCCAGGTCAAGGAGAGAATATTATAAGCACCTAGAAAGGAACAATTCCAGTATTGTGGAAATACAATCAGGATAACACAAGATTCAGCAGCTTCTACATTAAGGGATCGAAGGGCATGGAATAGGATATTCCAGAAGTCAAAGGACCTAGGACTAAAACCAAGAATCACCTACCCAGCAAAACTGAGTATAATACTTCAGGGGAAAAAATGATGTTTCAATGAAATAGAGGAGTTTCAAGCATTCTTGATGAAAAGACCAGAGCTGAAAAGAAAATTTGACTTTCAAACACAGGAATGAAGAGAAGCATGAAAAGGTAAACAGCAAAGAGAAGTCATAAGGGATTTACTAAAGTTGAACTGTCTACATTCCTACATGGAAAGACAAAATTTGTAACTCATGAAACTTTTCAGTATCTGGGTAGTTGGTGGGATTACACCCCCCACACACACACACAGACAGAGAGCACGGAGTGAATTGAATAGGATGGGATCATATCTTAAAAAATGAAGTTAAGTGGGGAGAGAGGAATGTATTGGGAGGAGAGAGGGAGAAATGGAATGGGAAAAATTATCTCTCATAGAAGAAGCAGGCAGGAGACTTTTTAGTGGAGGGAAAAAGAGGGGAGCTGAGAGAAAAACATGAAGTTTACTCTCATCACATTCAACTAAAGGAAGGAATAAAATGCACACTCATTTTGGTATGAAAACCTATCTTACAATACAGGAAAGTGGGGAAGAAGGGGATAAATAGTGTGGAGGGGATGATGGAAGGGAGGGCAATGGGAGGAGGGAGCAATTTGAAATCAACACTCTTGGGGAGGGACAGGATCAAAAGAGAGAATAGAAGCAATGGGGGGCAGGATAGGATGGAGGGAAATATAGTTAGTCTTACACAACAAGACTATTACCAAAGTCATTTGCAAAAGTACCCAGATATGGCCTATATTGAATTACCTGCGTTCCCAAAGGGAATGGGTGGGGAGGGAGGGATGGGGAGACATTGGAACTCAAAGTTTTAGGAACAATTGTTCAGTATTGTTCTTGCTACTAGGAAATAAGAAATACAGGCAATGGGGAATATAAAGTTATCTGACCCTACAGGACAAAAGAGAAGATGGGGACAAGGGAAGGGAGAGATGATAGAAGAGAGGGAAGATTGGTGATAGGGGAAATTAGAATGCTTAGTGTACTGGGGTGGGGGGAGGGGACAAATGGGGAGAAAAATTTGGAAGCCAAAATTTTGTGGAAACTAATGTAAAAAGTAAAATAAATAAATAAATGGGAAAAAATAAAAAATAATGCAAAACACAAAAAATTAAAAATTAAAAAGCAACAACAACAGTGATAAAGCAAGACTTCCAGAGGACTCAATGGAATGGAAAGAGAGAGGAAAACATTTATTTTTTTGAGTATGTGGGCTATAATCAGGTTGGACTGAGATTGATACAGGAAAGAGTAAAGGGAGAGAAAGCAAGAAGATGTGATTTTTCAGTTCAGTAGACAATCCAAGGTCCTTGTTTCCTGTCATATAATGGGAGAATAACTTGTTGCTTAAGGTCTTCTTCAGTTCAGGTTCTTATGACATCTTAGCATAGCAGTAGTGTGTTGGAGGTGGTGACAACTTCTAACGCAGGTCACAGAAGAACTGGGGGGAGGGGTTGTTACAAAATGGAATTGAGTTTTGCAAGGGTGCTGGGAAGAGTAAGTAACTGTTCTGATTTCACAGGCTGGGTTGAACTTCAGTTTGATTCTAGCCTTATAGTCTCCTTCTAAGAAGGAAGAGGATGAACCACACCCAGACTTACGCCCTAAGGCTAGGGATCTGTGATGTAATGAAGTAATGTTCTTGTTCCCTGACTTCCATGATAAGAAGGTCCTTCCTTCCAGCATCCCTTGGTTTTACTCTTGGTCTTCTGTCCCTAATTGACAATATCTTTCTCACCTTACATAGAGATAGACGTCTGGGACCCATCTTACACATAGTAGGGATAAACAATTTCCTGTTGCTTAATCTTACCTCCCACAAATTGAGACCAACTTGGGAAATTTGAATCTTGTAGTAGTATAAAAAGCTCATCAGTGTGTGTGTGTGTGTGTGTGTGTGTGTGTGTGTGTATGTGTGATAAATATTTGGTATGTTCCATTTCTGTTTTGTCAATCACCTGTCATTCTAATCTTGCTATGTCTCTGAGATGATTTAAAGAGGTACACTCATGAGGAAAACTGCCATAAAGTGTTTTTCCTTGCAAGGACAAAGATAGGATATTTGTCAAAATTACAGGACAACTAACTTAGAAATAAAGACAAGAGAAAATTGTTTGCACTGTCATATGAGATAACTGAGACAAATGGCATGGCTAGATTATATTTAACATTTTAACTACCTTTTCACAGACTTTGCAACTGAGATTGATATGGAGACAAAGATTAAAATATTAGGGAGAAGTTATCTAGCTTTAGGGATCAGAAAGGATCCTTCCATACTTAACTGCCTATATATTCTCTATTTTAAGGTTTTCTTGTATTTTGAAAATTATTCATTAGATTTCTAGAATCAAAAGCTTTCCTTTTAGGAAGGTTATTGATATAAGCTGGAGGACATCCAGAGAAGAGCGATTATTGTGATGGGAGCAATATCCTAATCTGCCATCCCCACGCAAGTTAGAATAGTTTTTTCTACAAAAGGGTTGAAATCAACCTTAAGAATTGATTAACTGAAGGGACGAAAGGCTCAGGTTATTAAAGCTGTTTTCTTATCAATTGAGCACAGAACATCAATGAAGAGTTTAGAGCTCTTGGATCCTTGACTGGTGGACCACCCCTAAATAACTCAGAAACTTGATTCAACTGCCCTGACTCCAAGTACCTTTGATGTATAATCTTGTTTTACAACCTGGATAGTGAAGGAGCTCACTCTCCTACTACATTGGAATGATTTGAAGGGACTATGGATGTTTAACCTGGAGAAGAGAAGATTTATAGGGAACATAACCTTTTCTACTTGATCACAAAAAGCAGAACTAAGAACAATGGCTAGAAGTTGGCTAGATTTGGTTTTAGCATAAAGAAAGAATTCCTAACCATACTACCCCCAAATTATGAAACAGACAGTCATGAGCAGTGATTTACCTCACTAGAGGTCTTTAAGCAAAGGATTGGTGACTACTGGTCATATTGTAGAGGAGATTTTTGTTCAAGTATGTGTTAGACTAGATGACTTTTTAGGTTCCTTCCACATCTGAGGTTTTGTGATTCTGTGGAGTCAGGGAGGTCTGTTACTGAGACTTTTTGTAGCTCACCTAAGTTGATGTCCAGTTTAAAGACAGAAAACTACAAGCCATCAATAACGTTTTCATGTGCAGAAAAAAGGCATTCCACACTATCCTTTCTATTTAAGTCATAAGCATAATTATATCTTTAAGGAAAATCTATTTTCATTGAGAGAAGAGCAGGAATGGAAAGCCTCCAGAAAACCCTTCTCCAATATCATGTTTAGAGCAGATTAGCAGGTTTACGTGGTTCATCTTCCCCTCCCCAGTTTCCAACTTCATTACAAAAGACATGGTTTTTCTTGCTGTTTCCATCTACTGGCTGCCAGTAGGAGTGAATAAGAGCTGCTTGAAGCCTTATGTGAACCTCCAGCCTTTACTAGTGATGTGAAGCTAACAGTCAGTCACTTAGACAAGAGCTCTGTCCTTGGCTTGCCCTCATTCAACACTTTTATCAATGACTTGGACAAATACACAGAAAGAATATTTATTAAATCTGCTGATGACACAAAGCAGGGAGGGAAAGCTAATGTAAGAGATGATAAAATCAAGGTTCAAAGTTATCTCAATAGGCTGAAACATAGGTCTGAAATCAATAGAATGAAATATAGCAGCACTAAGGTGAAGTGCTGATTTTCAGGTTTTTAAAAAATCAAACGCATAAGCATAGAATGAGGAGACCTGACTTGGCATGAGTTCTCAGGAAAATGATGTGGGGGTGTTAGCTCACCACAAGCTTAATATGAGCCCAAAGTATTATGTTAAAAGGGCCAACACAATTCTCAACTGCATTAATCAAAATAGCATCCAGATTGCAGGATGAAACTGTCTCATTGTACTCTGTGATGGTTAAAGAACATCTGGACCATTGTGTTAAATTCTCCCTATAGGTGTCATACTTATTCCTGCCTATGCTTACGTTTCCCTAATTCTGAAATGATCTTATTTCCCACCTTTACCTATGTAAATCATAGCATAGATAGAGCACTGGTCTTGGAGTCTGGAACTAAAATCAAATGTTGCCTCAGATGTTTACTAGCTAAATAACTTTAGAGAAATCACTTAACCTCTGTTTTCTTCAGTTTCTTTGTCTGTAAAACAAAAATATTAGACTCAGTGTCCTCTATTGTCCCATCCAGCTCTAAATTTATGTGATCCTTTGGATCCCAAATTGCATCTCACCTCCTTACAAAATATTCTCTTTCCATTACAGGTTACCTTTGCTTAATTATTTTTTTCAAATTTCTCTCCAAAAGTACTGTCCTCCTTTTAACCAGAACCATACACACACAGCTTAATATTTCCTCTCCTACATCTGAATTCTTATGTCCCTTTCTCAGGCACTATTTTTCTTTTGGTATTCTAATTTTGTTTCCTTTAAAAACAGAGATAGGCTATCTTTGGCCATATTTGTATGGATATTCAAAAGTTTGTGTGGTGCTTTGTAAGTACTTAATAGATTTCTACGAAATGGAATAGTTCTACTCAATACAATTGGATACAGGAAACATAGCTTATACTTTCCTCATATTCTCTACCATATCAAAAAAAAAATCTATCACAGTGCTGAAGTCATCAATATTTGCATCCATTTCATCAATTCTACATTCTGTCTTCCTCTCTTGAATCCCCATCATCCTTATCATTCCCCTAGTTATGCCCTTCCAAGCCTCAGTCTTAAATCACCCCCACCATTCACCATCCTCATTCCTATACATGTTCTGTTAAATGAAGGGGAATAAAATCACAGAAGTATTCTGAGTTTACTAAAATGTTGTTATATAACCTCAGATGGTCCTTACTGCTGTTAGGCAATCCTACTATACTTGCCTTTTCAGCTATCCCACTTTTCACAGCAGCTCTTCCAAATCTTTTCATCTCTCCTGAAACCTCCAATGGCTTACTTTTCCTCAACCCTCTCAGTTGAGATCTTTGTCTCATATTTTGCAGAAAAAATTACTATGAGCTCTTATTTCCTATCATTCAGATGCCTTCTGCCACTATTTCCTCCTTCACTTTTGTCTTACATGATGAGGTAACTTTACTCCTTACCAAGGCTAAACTCTCTCTCTGCTCAAATGATCCCTTTCCATTCCATCTCCTTCAACAATTACCCCCTCTGCTATCCCCACTCTATCACTTATTTGCAGTCTCTTCCTCTGTACTGCCTTATTTCCTATTGCCTATAAACATGTCCATGTCTCTCCCATCATGAAAAAGCCTTCACTTGTTCCTTCTATCCCCGCTAATTATTGTCCTGTATCTCTTCTCCCCTTTGTCATTAAGCTCTTAGAAAAGACCATCTTCAATAGGTACTTCCACTTTCTTATTATTTTTTTCTAACCCCATGCAATGTGTCAGTCAGTTTTGTCACTCCACTGAAACTGCTGTCTCCAAAGTTACCAATAGTCTCTTAGTTGCCAAGTCCAATGACCTCTTTTTGGAGGTTTTGAATCTCTTTGACAGTCCCCCAGCCTTTGAAATTTTTGATTGCCTTCTCAACTTTCTTATACAACTTATACAACTTTCTTTCCTTGCCACTTATTGAAAAACTCCTTTAATTCCCTCATTTTCCTCATTCCCCTTCCTATGATTGCCTGTTTCTAGGTGCTTTTCCCTCTTACCCCTTTCAAACACAAGTACACACATCCAAGTCCATAGCTTCCAAGTAACTGAACTAGCTCGATGTTAGGTTTCCATAATAAATCCCTTATTTGATTACATCAATCAGCTTTAAAAAGTGACAAAAGGAAAAACCAGTTCAGCTAGGACCATTTTGACATATTCACAGTTCTATCCACAACTTTCTTACCTATTTCTATCCCAATGATTCTACATTCCTTGCCCCTTGAGGGCAGAAAGAATTTTTGTTTGTGTTTCTGTACCTGCAGTGCCTAGCATAGTGCCTGACACATATTAGGTCCTTAACAAATATTTTTGAAACTTAACAGATTATACAGGCTAATGCTGGGAAAGAATCCTAGCCAGATGACATGTCTGAAAAGTAAAGTTCTACCTACAAGGAAGTGGAAGAGACTAGATGAAGGAAGAGATAGATATAAAGCTTCTAGAGAGCTACTTCCTGTGAATAGTCACAAGCTTGGGTCTAAGCAGGAGAAGGTTTCCATTTCTCAGGCTTCTGTAAGTATTTACCTTCTCCTACAGAGCACTGGAGTACAAATCCTAAGACAAAACTCTCTATTTGGTCATAGTAGAACTTGCATTGCTAATTTGACCATGGACCAGGTCACTTCATTTATCTAGTGCTCAGTTTCCTCATTCATAAAATGAGAGTGTTTGCATTTTTGACAATGCGTATTCCAGAGCACACCTGCTAGGTTACCTTTGAACATGCTGTTGCTGTTACTTAGCCATTTTTCAGTCATGTACAACTCTGTTGATCCCATCTGGGGTTTTCTTTGATGAGATACTGGAGTAATTTGCTATTTCTTTATTCAACTCATTTTATAAATGAAGAAATTGAGGCAAACAGGGTTAGGTGACTTGCCCAGGGTCACACAATTAGTAAGTGTCTGAGGTTAGATTTGAATTCATGGTGTTGAATCTTCCTGACTCCATGCCTGGTGCTCTAACTATTGTGTCACCTAACTGCCTTGGCTTTTGAATAGAGATAAAAAATAGAAAGAATCACAATAGAGAATGAGGTAATAAAACTATCTCTTTTTGCAGATGATATGATAAAATAATTGGAAAATACCAAATACTAAACTAAAAAGTTAATTAAAACAATTAATAATCTTAGCAAAATACAGGATTTAAAGTAAATCCATATAAATTGTTATCTATATTGAGATATATAGATATCTCAAATGAAACTCTGCAAGAAGAGATAATAAAAAATACTCCAATTAAAATAATTCTAGATAGTAAAAAATACCTTGGAGGGCACCTGCCAAAACAAGCCCAGGAACTACATAAACAAAATTATTTTAAAAAACCCTTTGTGTGTAAATAAAATCAAATTTAAATAATTGGAGAAATATTACTTGTTCATGGGTAGGCAGGGCCAGTATACTAAAAATTACAATTTTGTCTGCATTCATTTCTATATTCAATTCCATCCCAATTAATTGCCCAAAAATTACTTTACTAAATTAGAAAAAAAGATAACAAAATTTATTTGGAAGAACAGAAAGTCAAGAATAGCAAAGGAACTAGTTAAAAAATGTAAAGGAAGGAAGTTTTGGAGTACCATATCTTACATTTTGTTATAAAACAGTAATTATCAAAACTATCTGGCACTGGCTAAGAAAGAGAAAGGTAGATCAGTAGAACAGAGTAGACATACAATTTACAGTAACAAATAAATATAGTAACTTTGTATTTGAAAAGTGTAAAAATTAAGTTTTTGGGATAAGAATCCATCATTTGTAAAGAACTGTTGAAAAAGCTGGAAAGCAGTCTGGCAGAAATTGGACATCGACCAATTTCTTACACCATTTACCAAGATAGGATCAAAATGGATACATGACCTAGATATAAAGAGTACTACTAGAAGAAATTTTGAAGAACATGAAATGTATTAAGTATCAGACCTTTGGATCAGCAGACAGTTTATGTATTAATAAGAGATAAAGAGCAATAAGGTATAAAATGAATAATTCTGAATACATTAAATTAAAAAAGTTTAGTAAAAATAAAACTAATGTAGTCAAGATCAGAAAGAAAGCAGAAAATTGGAGAAAATTTTTATATACAGATTATTAGAAAAAATCTGATATCTCAAATGTATAAAGAATGTTATCAGATCTATAAGAATATCAGTCATTTCCCAAATGATTAGTGGTCAAAGGATATGAACAGGCAGCTTTCCAGTGAACAAATCAAAATAATTTATAGTCATATCGAAAGTACTCTAAATCATTATTGATTAGCAAAGTGCAAATTAAAACAATCTTGAGATATCATTTTATACTTATCAGATTGGCTAAAATGATTGAAGAGGAAAATGACAAATATTGGAGGGAATGTGGAAAAATTGGGGCCCTAAATAACTCTGGGTGAAACTGTGAACTGATCTAACCATTTTGGAGCACCATCTGGAATTATGCCCAAAGAGTTATGAAACTGCCTTTGACTCAGCAATATCACTGTTTCCCAAGATGATTAGAGAAAAAGAAAAAGAACCTGTATGTTCTAAAATGTTTATAGCAGCTCTCTTTGTTGTGGCAAAGAACAGGAAATTGCAGGAATGACCATCAGTTGGGAACGACTGAACAAATTTTGGTACATGATTGTTGTGAAATACGACTGTGCTATAAGAAATGATGAGCTTGATGATCTTAGAAAATTAGAAAAATGGTTAGATTTGCAAAAAAAAAAAAATGAATAATGAAACGAGCAGAACCAAGAGAATGTTTTATGCAATAATGCCGCTACTGTTTTAAGAACAATTTTGAGTGGCTAAGTCACAAATTAATTACAAAGGGCACATGATGTAAGATACTACCTGAATTTAGAGAAATAACTGATAAACAGAAGTATGTATAGAATGGTTTTATGTATATATACATATTTGTGTCGAATGGTAACCATCTCTAGGGTGGGGGGAAGGGGAAGGAACAAAAAAAGTAAGAAAAGAAATTTACATGATTATTATATATTTAAAAGTTTTAAAAGGCAAGTTGTACATAATAGATTTATACTTTAATGATCATCTTTTTTCTATTCTACTATGTTATAGAAATGTTTGTTTTAGTTCTTAAGTTAAGAATAAAATAAATTAAATTAAAAAAAAGAAATTAATAAAGAGATGAGACTGTAGGAGGTGGTGAGGTTTTCCCTGACTGTCCATTTTGTTACTACTTCTAGCCTGGGTCCTGCATCTACAATCATACCCTACTTCATTATCTTGAGAGGGGAAAAATAATTCCACTTGGGAAAAGTTTTGCTTTTATGTAAAGAAGGAAAATCAGCCCTAACAATGGGGGTGAGGAAGAAAGAAAAGGATGTATATATGAGTTGTCTGACCACAGACCACAGACAGTGCAATGGAGAACTCATCATGCATCCATTTCTGTTGATGACTGGCATGTGACTTTGTACTGTCATAAGAGTCTCATGCTTTATTTCCTTTATTTTAAACAAACTATATAAAAAAGTGACATATAGCACTCCTTTATAGGGATGTTTATCAAAGTAGCTTATTTAACATCTGGTATATTAAAACATTTGGTCTAAGTACTTTTATTATCCCTTCAATGGTCTTCACTTGCCCTTTGCTGGATCACTGTCATCTGCTGCAAACTGTTACTACTGAATGGGTATAGAGATAATTTCTTGTTGAGTCTAGATGCTTTTTAACTCAATCAATCATTTAAAATCAATAGACTGCTGCCATATTCATAGGTACATGAAGGAAAGATATATTTCCATTCCTATCTCACTTTTTGATCTGGTGTATTCCTATTAGAATACTACAATGCTTAAAATTTACTCCCATAATCCCATGAGAAGAAGACCCCTTAAAATTAATAGCAGCATTTTTACGATCCAATCCAAACCAACAAGCATTTATTAAGGTCCTGCTGGGTACTGTGCTAAAGGCTCAGAGGATACAAAGCAGTCTCTGTATGTAAATGGATAATTTAAGGAAGGAGGGAGTGCCAGCTACTTAGAGGATCAGGAAAAGCTGAGATGGAATATGATCCTAGGAAACTGGGAATCTTGGGAGGCAGAGGTGAAGAGGGTTCGTGAATGAAGTTAGGGGTTTTAAGAGGTATAAGAAGGAAATTGTATGCTAGGTATGTGTGCAGAAGGAGGAAGGGAGGGATGGATGAACTTGGGGAGACAATAACTCCTTTCTTGATAGAACATAAAAACAATCTATACATGCAAACTGATACATTTTGACCTCTAGGAAATATTCTAAAGGAAATGTATAACTGAGCACGATGGTGTGCTCCTGCTAATGGAGACACCTGCTAATGAAGAGGTGAGACTGATGGATCCCTTGAGCTTAGGAGTTTTGAGCTTCAGCGGGCTGTCATTGCAGAAGGAGAGAGAGGGGACTCAGTCTGCCTAAGAAAGGGTAAAACAGCCCATGTCAGAAGTGGAGCAGAAAACTCCTATGCCCATTAGTAGTGGGAGCAGGCCTATGAAAGGCTACTTTACTTCTAGCCAGCACAAGATAAAAATATCCTGTCTCAAAAAAAGAGTAAAGAAAAAAGAAAAAAATATTCTAAATGTTACATATTATCCATTATTTCATTAAGTATCCATATATATCATAGAGTACGTAGTCCTCTGTTATTGTTCAGTCGTTTTTAAGTCAGGTCTGACTCTTGGCAGAGATACTGGAGTGGTTTGCCATTTCCTTCTTCATTACATTTTACAAATAACAAAGCTGAGGCAAATAGAATTAAATGACTAGCCTAGGGTCACACAGTTAGTAAGTGTCTGAGGCTGGATTTGAATTCAGGTCTTCCTGATTCCATGCCTGGTACTCTATTCACTGTTCCACTTAACTGCCCCTAGGTATTTTTAATGTTGCGAGATACATGCTATGTGTAACTCAAATGACACATAAAAGAGATTATTTTAGAATTCTTACTAAAATTATTTTAATTTAGTTCAATCTATTTTTTTTTACCTTGGGATATGAGATAGTTATTATCAGCTAAAACCAGATTTTAAGATTATATTTCTTTCCTTAAAGACAGGATCTCTCCCACCCCCAAGTTTAGAAAATAAATTTTCTACCCTCTTTTTTTCCATTTCTCAAACTGATATTGCCTTTCCCTTGACTTTAATAAATGCTTCCATCAAGTGGCGGTTGATCAGATGGCTTTTGTGACCTGCTAGGGTGACACAGAGTCTCTTTTCAAGTTGACAGAATGTTCAAAGCCTTTCCTCTTTCCACCAGTAAAGCTGCTTTATAAATGCCAGATTCTTTTAAAATTGTGTTCCTTGAAACTGCATGTATTATTCATCTGAGTGAGGTATGCCACACCGTCAGAGGGTGGGGGAAGGAGCCACCAGCTCGATGTCTCTGAGCTGCCCTTTGATGTTGTGAGAAGATTCAGAATGACTGGAATGGAAGGATGATTGCATTTTTCCTGCACATTCTGGTTAAACTGACAATATCTTTCTTATGCTTCATATCATCCTGTGACATGTCACCTAGAGGGATGACCCCAAGGTCCTGATTCGCAGAAGAAAAGAGAAATGAGTTGTACTAGCCAAGTGTCACTGAGGATCTCCAGATGCTGACAAACCATGGTCCATGTTTCTTTGGCTTTGTACAGGATGCTTCCTGACCTGGGAGCTCTGAGGAACTCATTGTCTAATTCTGCAGCGGTAGTAGCCAAGAGGTGGCTAGACAAGTTCCTTGTGGTATACATTTTCAGAGGGATATGAAAGTATGTATGAGCATCACTCATTTTAAAGTGTCCTGGAATCATAGAGCAGTAAAGCTAAAGATTACCTGCTGCAAGAGTTCTTAACCAAGAAAGGGTAAAACAACCCCACAGGAACTGAGAAGCTTGCTGAAAGGGTATAAGGAATATTCTAAAAGTGGTAGGGTCAGTATAAAAAAAATTGATAACAGTAACAATAACAATATTTAGCATTTATATAGCGCTTTAAGGTTTGCAAAGCACTTTAAGAATATTATATTAATTGATTCTCACAACAACCCTGGCAGGTGTGTACCATTATTACTATTATTTTACAGATGAGGACAATGAGGCAGCCAGAGGTTAAATGATTTGCCCAAGGTCACACAGCTGCATTTAAGCTCATATCTGCCCCTCTCTAGGCCTATTGTTCTATCCATTATGTCACCTAACTATCTCTAAATTTATAAAAATTAAAAAATATATAATAAAAAATAATAAAAATAAAATATTAATAATGAAATAAAATAAAATGTTGCTATTATAATTAGTTTTCTTTATAAAAATTAATCTTTTATTTCTTACATGCTTTTGCATATAAACTCTAAAATATATTCCCTTTTATATTGAAGAAAGGGTACAGGAAGTATTTATCAAAAGCCAAAGGATATGGGGACTGAAAAAAGGTGGAAACCCTGGACCTAGCCCAATTACTTCATTTTATAGTTGAGATAACTGTAGACAAGAAAGGTTAAGTTAATTGACTAAGGCCACCAGCTGTTTAACTGTAGAGCCAGGAATAGAACTGATGAGATCTTCTGACTCCTCATCTAGCATTCTTTCTGTGAGATCCTATGACCCTTTCAAGAACAATAATAAACCACTAGGTCTTTTCATCTGATTTGTTCCTAAAGCGTCCTAACTATACTATCTCTCCCTCTTATGAATTGTGAGTTCCTTGAGAGCAGAGGTTGTCCTGTTTTTCTATATGTATTACTGCCTAGCACAGTGTTTTGCACATGGTAAGCTTTTAACAAATACTTTTCATTCATTCAAATATTGGCAGGTCAAACAAGGTAGGTTTTAGTGTTGAAATTTCATAAGCCACTGTTGGGTAAGCATGACAAACCAGAATCTTACCAAGTTTCAAAAACTAAGCCCCGAAGAGCATTTAGGACTTAGATGAGTAAGACTGACCAGAAATAATTTGAAATTTCAGGAGAAAATAATCATGGAAATGACATGAAATTCATTCAGTGGGGACCACTCTTTTTGTAAGATTTTAGTACAGTACTCAGTTTAGTTAGCTGGAAAAAAGTACTTTTCTTGGGACATGATATCAAGAGCATTGACTCTGGCCTAAAAGGGCCTGGATTAAAATACCATTTCTGATGATGTGATATTGAACAAGATGTCATAGCTCCCTGGGCCTCAGTTTTCTCATTTATAAAATGAGAGGGCTAGACTAAAAGTCTTTATCTTTCTCAGTTCTAGAGTTATGATCAAAGATCACGTAATCACATAAAAAATAATGTTTACTACCTTAAACTGCTACCTTAAGGTATTGCTACCTTAAACTCTGGTGGCCTAGAGTGATTTCAGTTTAGAAAATGACCTTCAATTGACCCATATTCCCCTGAAAGTTAAAAATGGATGTGGTTTTCTGCTTACTTTCTTTTGAGTAAATTGTCATGTAGGCTTTCAGAGCAGCTGTCCGAAAAAGAAAAAAAAAAAGAGCCATAACTAAATGCTTACTGCATGAAGTAGCTCCATAGTATGGCATATATTATAATATAAGGGCAGGAGAATTTTCAAACACATATATATGCATTTGGAATGAAAGGCATTTCATAATATTGGGGAGAGATGGCCATGGAGAACAATTTCACTGTTTATGATTTGAGATGGTAAAGAACCTGAGTAGGGTTTATATCTGAAAAAATGCAGTGATGAAGGAGGGAGATGCAGAGAAGGAAAAGATCTAAAAGATCTCACTAATTCCCCTACTTGACTCAGAGACACTGAAGAGTTCTTTAATATTTTCATGACTAAGAGCTGATTCAGCATCATTGCTCTTGAAGACCTAAGGCATGTGGAATGCTTCCTTATTTCTAGGTCTTTGCTTACATGCTCTTTTCTGTTCCCTTATTCCTTTTACGATCATTGAAAACCCAACTTTCTTTCGAGGGAGATCATGAATGCTACTCCCTCTAAGAGTCTTCCATGACTTTCTTGGCAGAAATGATCTTTTTTGAATAGCATTTAGTACCTCTCATATGCATTTTATTTTCTCTTCTTTTTATCATTTTACATTAAATTCTACTTAGGCTGTTATGAAACCATTTTTAGACTATGAACATTAAGTGTTGGTACTCTAAATATGATATTTCTATTTAAGAACTCACAAGTCAACATTGGATGAATTGCATAATATCAATGTTGCTGTTTTATTAATGAAACTAAAAACATGGAATTAACCTATATATTCTTCTTGGAGATTTGGCAGAGTTCATGACCAAAATAACAACAAATTCCATTTAATGTAAGTCTGGGAGAGCAGCTAGGTGTTATAGTGGTTAGAGGATTGGGCTTAGTATCAGGAAACATCATGTTCATGAGTTAAAAATCTGTCCTCAGACACTTACTAGCTGTGTGACCTTGGTCAACTTACTTAACCCCAGTGGCCTGTTTCCTCATCGCTAAAAGGAACTGGACAAAAAATGAGAAACCAATCTAGTATGTTTAACAAGGAAACCTCAAACAGAGACACAGAGTCCAACACAAGTGAAAAATGACTGAACAGCATCATTTCATGGGGCACTTTATCATCTAAATCTATGGTACTCATGATGAGAATTATTAAGAAAAAATACAGCCCTGAAGATAATTGTGGCATATACATCAGTATTTGTTGTAGAGGATAAAGAGGTTGAGAAAACTATAAAGAACTTGATCAGATCCACTTTGGAAAAAGTAACAGCAAACAAAAGAAGTCAAAGGTTTACCAATTATACTGAAGCTTCATGTTTATAAAGTCTAGTTTGTTGAATAAAAATAGCTAGCACTTATAATGCAATTTAATGTTGGCAAAATGCTTTATAGATATCATCTTATTTTATCTTTATAGTAACCCTGGCAGGTAGGGTTCTAGTATTATCCTGCTATCCAGATGAGGAAGTTAAGGTAGACAGAAGTTAAGTGACTTGCCATGGGTCACGTAACTAAGTGGCCAGATTGAACTCAGTTTTTCCTGACTTCAAGTCCAGCCCTCTGTCCACTGTGCCACCAAATAAGGGTAGTTAAGAGAGTCTCACTGTGGTGTGTAATGTGCAATATCATACACATACACACACATATGACTGTCTCCTACCAGGCAGGAATGACTAATGATCAATATGGGAGTCATTTTCTAATCAGAAACCTGTGTACAATCAGACTCTTGTTAGAATAAGTAATAAAATCTATAATAAATTAGAAAGAATAAAGTAGAGAGGAAGATATGGTATATAATTGAAACAATTTCAACCTGATCTATTCAAATAAGCTAGTGAAATAAAGGGAAAATGGGTAAAGGAACAGGTATTGTCATGGGTCATTTCTTACCATAGTTTAGCCAATTTAAAGCAACAATCACAATAAAAATCCCCAAAGACACTAGAAACTGTAGCAGTCAGAAAGCATTTGATGTCTTTGCCAAGAAAAGAGTCATAGGAGCCAAGGGCAAAGCTAGTTTAGACTATAAACTCATTTGCAAAACTTAATGGAGGAACATGATGGAGGGTTATGAGCCAAGTGTCAACTCAGAAAATAGCAGAAAGCAGTAAAGGGGAAAAAAATGGAGTTTGTGGGAAAAAAAAGCTTGCCATGAGACCCAGGTAAAGTAGATCACCCTGAGCATTTAAAGGTGACACCAGAAAGAGGAAAAACAGAAGAAAAATGGAAAAGATATGTCAAAGTTTCTTTAACAGACCATTTTTTCCATCACCAATAATGGAGCAACCACATTTAAATTTTCCCGTCAAAGTCCTGTATGCTGCCTAAAGAAGTAGAAATAGAACTAAAGAAATTGAAGACAGAAAAAGCTGACCAACTATGGGAGGACGAGGTAGAATGGGAAAGGAACAAACATTTATTAAGAGCTCTAATATGTGATGCATTGTGCTTAAAGATGATGATCCCATTTGATCTAAACTGAGGCAAGTAGAGTTTAAGTGACTTACCCAGTGTCTGAGGCCCTGCGATTCAAAGTCAGCACTCTATCCACTGTGCCACTGAGCTGACTTTGTGCTGGAGATGCTGCAGTTTTGAAGGAATTGAAGGATTATTTCTCAAGATATATGAATGAGGAGAAGATATTGAAAAACTGGGGCAAAAAAGAGATAGCCCTCAATAATCAAGACCTCAAAAACTACTGAGTCATATGTCAACTTTCTCATTTCTATGAAAGCCTTTATGGGGATGTACGCATAGAGTGATGGGATCCTTGATAATATATATATATATATATATGCACATATATACATACATGTATATTTATAAATCTTTCCTTCCATCATGTGATTGTAAAGGTATGACCTGCCACAGAATTTTGCATTAAAAAATGTTTTATATATTCACATGTGAATACATATGCATATATTTATATATTCATACATATAGAGTGAGGGTATCCTTGATAATCTATATGAAGGATATAAATCTGTTACTTGGGGATATATAAAATTATGTATACATATATATGAATAATCAAGGATACTTTCACTCTGTGTATGTATGTATGCATGTGTATGAATACACACATATATGCATATGCATACACGTATATGTACACACACATATAATAGATTTAGGTAACGATCTCCAAAAAATTAAAAATATAATTTGCCCAAAGGGCAAAGGAGAGCTCTATGTAAAATGAATATTCTTCATCTAGTCTCTGTGAAGTTTTTATATTGTTTGAATGGATATATGAGGTGTTCAGGGAGGATTAGCACATCTGCTGTGATGACTTGCTGAGCCTCTTTCAGGGCTGCTCATCTACCTCTGGTGTCCACCCATCCCCCAATTCTCACCCATGGCTCCAAGAAGCTGCACACCCGTAAAACTGTCTTGGCAGATGGACTAGACAGGCTAAAGATATCTGACAGGCCTCAGACTGGTTGGTGAGGTAGAGAGGTCTACCCCAAGCATATGAAGGCTTCCCAGGAGAACTAGAAGGATATGAACCAGTGTGTTCCAATGGGTCATGAAAGCAACTGAAGCAGGTGTCGTGGGGCATTTAGAGCTCTGCTAAACACTGAAGACTCTAAAGTCATCCACTGCATCCCAGACCATTGCCAGTCTTT
The DNA here is from genome assembly GCA_023548195.1 of Bettongia penicillata ogilbyi. Classification (NCBI taxonomy): domain Eukaryota; kingdom Metazoa; phylum Chordata; class Mammalia; order Diprotodontia; family Potoroidae; genus Bettongia; species Bettongia penicillata. Next base: position 1,056,294 of record JAJHZJ010000478.1, on the reverse strand, counting down.
AAAACTCTGGAAGAGAGAGTGCACCTGACATTTTTGTACAACTCTGCCTCACTTAAATCCAATTCCCATGCAAGTCAAGCCATCACCTCATGATGTCACTGATCCACTTCAAAAAGGGATGAAATATAACAATTGAAAATAGTATTTCAATAAAACTGTTTTCCTTGTTTATTTTATGTATTTTAGAAGCATTTTTTTCTGAGGAATCCACAGACTTTTATTAGATTGGCAAAGGAGCTCATGACACAAAAAAGACCAAGAACCCCTAGCAGGGAAGGTATAGTTAGTGATACTTTGCATTAAAGAAATGTCACCAGAAATATTCTCCAAAATAGGTATGACCAAAAAAAGATAGGGGCCAGTCATTTAACAAGAGTAAGGACTAACAGATATGTAAGCTATGTGCCCTTAATGTAATATTAATAGACCTGAATGAAGGCCCCAGAATGAAGGATGTTGTGTGAATCCTCTGTGGAGGATTTATGAGAAGATACGAACTTGGGACACAGGATGAGATAGCATGAATGAGTTGTTCTCTACTCTTGGAATGTTCCCACAAGGACAAGTTCATAGGTCTACATAAGGATTAAAGAAAAATTCCGAATGTATCATAATCCCTCTATTAGACTGTGTTTTCTATGAAGGCAAGGATATAGTTTCCTCTGAAGTTTGTTTCTTCCCTGCAGCTGAACACAGTGTTCTAGACACAGTTAATCATACTGTAGGGCAACTGGATGCCCTACTGGATAGAGCACCAGGCCTAGAATCAGGAAGACCTGACCTCAGACCCTTACTAGCTGTGTGACCCTGGGCAAGTCACTTAACCCTGTTGGTCTCAGTCATCTCATCTGTAAAATGAGCTGCAGAAGGAAGTGGCAAACCAGCCCAGCATCTCTGCCAAGAAAATCTCAGTGGAGTCACGAAGGGTTTGACAAGACTGAAAAGCAATTGTACGGCGACTTTTTCAAAGGAATTTAATACAGCTTGGTAGAAGCTGTAAAAGGCTGTATCCTGCTGGAATAGACTTCAAAAATCTGATGACGCCTCTGTGTTATGATGAAGAATCAGAGGGAGATCTCAGGAAAAACATTTAAATAACAGTTGCAACAGTGAGAATGGAGGCTAAGAGCAGTTTTTATCCAACCCAATCCAATATAGCTAAGTGGAAAAATAGATAGAGTGAAGGACCTGGAGTCAGGAAGACCTGGATTCGAATTCTGTCTCAGACACCTATTTACTGTTTAACCCTGGATAAGTCACTTAGTCACTCCTAGTTTCAATTTCCTTATTTGCAAAATGCGGATAATAATAGCATCTACCTTACAGTGTTGTTGTAAAGATCAGATAAGATAGCATGTAAAGGGCTTTGCAAAACTTAAAGTCCTATAAAAATGTTAGATTGTCATCATCACCCTTATTACTATTAATGTACCATATCTTGGACAGACATTGTATTTAGAAATGAACTCAGCCCAAAATTAAATAAGAACGCTGGATTGCATTTGTGAAACTGGACAGCATTTTAAGTGAACCCAGTTGAAGGTCAGGTTGGACATTTTGTGATGTATTAATGAAGCAAAAATTTCTGCCCAGAGCACTTAGGTACCTTGGAAGGACTCTAGACACTTCTTATATTTTCCTTTTTCCTCATGACATCAATGAGTTTTTTCCACAAAGCAAATGCTTGCAGAGGGAAAGCAGATAGCTCGGTGCCTTGACAGTCAGTGGACATTTACTTTTGCCCTCAAGCTATGTGTTACCATTATAAAAATGCTAATATAAACATATATTAGGGATCACGCATGATATTCTGATGTCTTTGTCTTGTTAAGACTTTTAAAATGTTTGCAATAAAAATGCTGAATGAATCAACAATAATGGCAATTTTAATATTGTTAATAATTTGAAAATAAAAATTTCTTTCAACATGCTTTCATCCTGTCCCCTACATTCAGATATCTGAACACATGTGTGTGCGCACACATACACATGTATTCACACACATCCATGTGCACATATACACAACTGGAAAACCCTATGGCTTATGGATTGCCTCACTTGTGAACTTAGTCTCCGGTGCACAAGTGATCCTCACTTTAATTAATCCTCTGACTCTTCTGTGTGTTCTGAAGGAGAGAAGAGGGAGAGATATTTTGGAAAAACAAGCATTCAATGCTTCATCCTCAAGAGAGGCAGTGAGGCTTATTCAATGACAAAAAAAGAACTCTGAGGATATATTTTAAAATGAAAAGTGTATAAATTAGAGATACCTAAGGGCTCATGGTATTTGACTCAGGCTACCTAAACAGAATGTAATGTGGCAAAAATTCAGCATTGATATTTACAATTATGATTTCTCACATTATTGTATTTGCAGGTTTGAGGGCAAGAAACATGCTTGCTACATGTTTTTTCTAATTTCTGAGTCTCTTAATTGTTTTGTTTTTTAAAAAGTGAAGTAAAATTGTCTAGACATAGCCTTCATACTATTTATATAGGCTTAAGAAGTGTTCTCTTGGAAAATGACTTTTTTTTCTTTTTAAGGGAGAAAGTGAGATTTTTAAAAGCCCATTTAATTACTGGTTAATTTCTTTTATTAATAAAATTGTAAATCACAACAATTGTGTTTTTAAAATTTTTTAAAAACTATTAATATTGAGATATTTTATACTTTCTCTACTGCTTTCTAAGTTGCTTGTTTTTTTGACTAAAGTATCATTCATTGATTTATTCATTCCCACATGAATTCGTTCAAATGGGCTCTAGTGCAGTTGATCGAGTGCTAGAGTTGGGGTCAGGAAGACTTAGGTTCATCTTCCACCTCTGATCCTCATGAACTGTATGAAGCTGGACAATAAACTTAACTTCTCTGAGACTCAATTTCTTTATGTGCAAAATGGGAGTAGTAATGGTATCTGCTTTATAAGACTGTTGTAAAGGTCCAGTGAGCTAATACATGGAAAGAGTTTTGAAAACCTGAAGAACAACTTGTATATGAATTATTATTAATCTCTTCAGCACACATTGAATAACTGCCTATTATGGGTTGTGCCCATAGGCGCTGGGGGAGATGTAAGACATTTGTAGTATCATTATGACAGGTGAGATACGTATATTTTGCTATATACTATGCAAATTAAAATATGATAATTGACTAAGAAAAGCATAATTTGCTATAGGATCATGGGTCTAGAAGCAATGTCAGAGATCACCTGGTTCAAACTCATCACTTTACAGATGAGGAAACTGAGGTATGGAGAAGTTAAATGTCTTACCTCAGGTCACTCAAGTAGTTAATAAGGAGGAATGACTCCTCATTTGGAGGTAGAGGTTGTTAAAAAAAAAGGGGGAAGGTTTAATGGAAAAGAGGGTGATAAAAAAGGGAAAAGGCTAAATAGAAAAATGGTGCTAGAATTAGCCTTTTAAGAAAGATAGAACTTTAACAAATAGAGAAGGTGGGGGAATCTGGAGGATTTCCCAGGTGTAAATAAACAGGAAGCAGAAAGACAAGTGAAGAGGCAGAATCCAAAAGGGTAGATGAGGGGCCTTTTATCAACTGTTTTTTTCAACTTTTATCAACTCCCCCTCCTCATTTCCTAAATAAATGGTATAATTTGTCCTAGATCACCTGGCACAAGGTCAAACTTTAGACCACCACTTCCGTTTTCAAGATGTCAAGTTTGTTTTCTCTGAGGGTCACAGTGCTTTAGTTTTCTTATGTGAACTTCAGGTGAGCTACTTTGAAACTACGATATTCTTTCCCCTTTGGTCTTACCCTCCGTTAGTAAGGTGGGAAGAATAGCCATGCGAAATTATTGTGGGAAAAGATGTGTCAGAAATATTGTAGGGCAATGAAATTGCCCAAGAGATTGTGAGAGGGCAGAGAATGTAATTGTTTTGACTCTTGGCACTGAGGTAAGAGGCATCAGCATCCATTCCTTTTATTACTGAAAACCAAGTGATGCCCTTGGGATCCCCTACTGAAACTGAAACTCGGTTTTGATTATGATCTTAATGAAAGCAAAAGGAGCTTCTGTTAGAAGTATCTTCCCTGCCAGAAGATGAGAACTTGATTTCAATGATGACCTCTGAGAAAAGTGCCACCTACTGAACTGCTAACTCTACTTCCTTAAAGATGGCTCAACTTGCACATGCCTATGAAATCTGATATTGACCCTGTCTTTTGAGATCAGCAGGAAAGATACTTTTGCACTTAAGTTAATTTATTCACTCCTCCACCATTTACCAAGCACCTGCTGTGTACAGAATATGGTGCCATGCTAGAAAAATACAAAGACAATTAAGACATAATTCCTGCTCCTGAATGAAGTCATGATCTAAAGAAAACCTTTTTTGGTGTGTGTCATAGACCCTTTTGGTAGTCTGGTGAAATCTATGGATCCCTTCTCTGAATATTGTTTCTAAATGCATAAAATAATACACATGATTAATAAAGAAAAACAATTGTATTGGTATATAGTTATTAAAATATAAGAATATGCACAAACCCCAGGTTAAGAACCTCTGATCTATAGGGAAGATATAACACACACACATACACATAATTATAGAACATCTATAATGCATTCAGATTTCAACCCCTTCATCATTTAATAGTTACTGAGTTATTGTGACTGAAAAAAAATTCTTTATCTGGCTGCAAACCTCTGGAGATTAGCCTTTGTGAATATAACTGGTCTGATTTTTAAATAACAGAAATACAATCCATTGCTGAAACCACACTTGTTAGAAATGTCAAAATTTGCGTTCTGGTGGCATAGAGTTCAAGTATCTAATTTGATTCTACAACATAACAGCAGATAATTGCATGTTTAAATGCTTCCCTGGATCTATTGACTCATTTTTATGGGTAATTTCTCTAATGTTGCATACCACAACATATCTATGCCTTCTCATCATGTTTGATTCATGTGTATGTTATCCCATAAATCCTCCAGAGGGTTCATCCCAAATGCTGAATGCCCTCTTTTTGTTTTAACCTTCCATAGTACTGTGGATACTATGCATTATGCAAATTGTATATCATGTTATCTTTTGCTCTAATTCCATGACTGACCCATCTTTTTCTTTGATCATGAAGCTCTTGAATACTCTTTATCCCACTTCTTGCAATAAGACATCATATTCTAAGGCCTGTTTTCATCCACCATGCATCTGTTCATTGTTCTGTTGACTTGCAATTTTCATTTTTCAGAGATCTTCCTCTTTTGTGATTCATAACCACATGACAGAGAATATTGGTGTTATAAAGATTGGTTTTTGTTTCAGGGAAAAGCTTGGGGTCATTGAAAGTACTGCCTAATTTCCCAATCCATCCTGTTCTTTCATTTCTTTTCGATGGTGGGTTCATGTTGCTATAATCTATAGTGTCAGTTTAAGATATATTAATGAATTAGCCCAGTGATATTAACTATAGCATTGAAAACACCAGGTATTCATTAATTACTTGATTTTTCCTCTAAGGATTATTTTTTATGGGTTATAAAGTGAGGGAAAATGATAATGCAAAATATTGTGTAATAATTGCTATATGAGGCTGGGGAAAAAAGTATATAACTTACCAGTGAGACATGGGAAGGCTTCCTAGAGTAGCTATATTTGAGTTGAGCTTTAAAGAATGGATAGAAATTCAATCAACAAATCAAGAGAGGGAGAAAATATATTCCAGCTACCCATAATGGAGGAAGGAAAGCACAGGTTATATTCAAAGTGCAAAGAATACTTCAACTTGGCCAAAGCATAGAGTATCCAAAGGTGAATAACATTGAATTTGAACTTAGTTCTGATTCCAAGTCTAGCATTTGCTCATTTATTCATTTATTGTATCACACTGCATCTCATGATGCAATATATGCCTTCCTTCTCTCCCTTGTTTTTCTTTCTCTCATTCTCCTTCCTTCCTTCTTCCCTTCCTTCCATTGTTCTCCCTTTCTCTCCCACTCTTTCTTTTCCTCTTTCTTCTTTCCTTTTTCCTCTTGCCTTTCTTCTCCTCCTCCCTAAGTGAGCCTCCATTTCCTCATCTGTAAAATCAGGGTACCAAACTAGAAAATATTAAAGGTCTTTTCTAATTAGAAATCCTCTGATTCTATGCCTCCCTCTCATCAACGGCTGCCCTGCCTGTTCTTGTGTATTGTTGACTCTGCTGGTAATGAGGTTTTGGAGCTCTGCATTAGAAAATGCATGGGTTCGGTAGGGATAATGACACCAGTAGAGGAAGTGAAAAAGCCAAATGTAGTCACAAGTTTTCCATACTTGGAGGCAGTACTTCTTAGTAGATCATGGTGAGAAATTCCTTACTAAGCCTTTTGAACAAGTTATTTTCTCTAGGAAAACAAAGTGGATGCATGAAAATGAGATTGTTTTTAGAGGTGAATTAGCAGGAGAGTCTCATTCAATAAGACTAAAGGATAGATATGTTGCAAATATGAAAATGATAATGCACAAAGAACCCAAACTTTTATATTCTCAAGAAGAAAGGTCTTATTTAAGTCCAAAATAACAATGATGACCTGAATATTAATGAATTATTTTTTAGTCCTAAAACAACAAAATAAAGTGTGAAGCATTGGGACTATAAGCACTTTTATGTTTCTGAACTCAGATGATAAGAAAATCCTTATTCATTTAGCAAGAGAAAATTTAATGGATGCCAAGTAGATGTCGGCTTTACCATTTTCCCCACTCAATAAGAAAGCTCTTTCTTAACAAACAGATAGCTCCTAGACACTTACAAATGCAGCTTAAGTAGATTACAAAGTATGAATACTCCCACTTTCTCTTCCTTTCCCCGTCCCCAAATTAGCCCCTAAGGACAGGTAACTGCTGCAGCTTCATTTGACTCAAAGATAGGTAAAGCTATTGAATTCTTCATTCTTTTCCCTGTTCATGTGTAACTTGAAATGCTTGGACTAAAAACAAATACCACATCTTGAAACTGACTTAGATTTCTTGGTATGTTTCTCTGATTTCTTTTTCTCTTTTCTTGTGGGAATTGGAAAATAGAAGGTAGAAAGAGTGCCTAGTTAGAGCAAAGCAGTAAAATCAGCATCAGTCAACTTTCCTACTTCCCCATTTCTGTCAAATCATAGGAATATAGATTTATATCTGGAATGAATTCTAAGCATCTAATCCTGAGTCTATTAAAGTGAGTGAAGAGAAATGAAAGGAGTACTATACAGGGGGTCAAGAGACCATCTTTTTTAAGACCAGACTTCGTCCACATTTGGCCGTGGAATGTTTTGATGTTGTCTTCTGACTTCATCTCTTCATCTCCAATATTTTTATACAACCTGTTGCAAGGGAAAGAATTTGGGATTTGACTTCATAGGGATGTGGGTTAAAATCCTGCCTCTGCCATTTACTACTTGTGTAATCTCAGATAGGCTTTAATTTCCTCATCTGTTTTCGAAGGTCCCTTCTACCTCTGAATCTCTGATGTTATGGTTATGGTTTAGCATCCCCTGGGCAACTGTTAATGGCTCTCTATTAAATGTCCATTTATTTATTGTAATTCAGTTGTGTCTGATTCTTTGTGACCCCAATTTGGGATTTTCTTGGCAGAGGTACTGGAGTGGTTTACCATTTCCTTCTCCAGCTCATTTTATAGGTGAAGAAACTGAGGCAAACAGGATTAAGCTACTTGCCCAGGGTCACGCAGTTATGATGTGTCTGAGGCTTAATTTGAACCCAGGAAGAGAGGCTTTCCTCACTGATGGGCCAGCACTCTACTGGCCAATTTAGCCATCTAGCTGCCCAATTTCCATCTATACATCTGTAAAATGAGGAAATTGGAATGAGTGATCTCTAAGGGTCTTTAGTGGTCTAACACTCTAATTTTAACTTAAGAGGAAACTGATTATTGTAATATTAACTTCAATAATCCAGTTCATTTTACTTCATTTAGATGTCAGTCTCCAAGCTGTCAAGCCTTTTTCTTTTTCTTAAGAGCATTTTCAGAAAATTGTGTTTGTGCAGCTTTTCTGATTATCACCAAGTAGATCAGAAGCATAATGAACTAGTATTATATTTTCAGGGAACAGATTGATACAATACACACAGATGTCCTTACCTCCTTCCCAACACAACAGGGCAAAATGTTTTACAGATTGGAAGTTTGGCACGAAGCATAATTCTGAAATAAAACTCCTATTGTTTTTCTGTTTTTAAAGAGAATCACAATCTTGGTTATTTATTTTCTTCTAAGGAAAGAAAAAAGTGCACATCTGTTTGCAATAGTGGATTGAAATGTCTAAAAATAAATATACTTTAAGGAAAAGAAACAAAGCTCAGTTGGCACTCTAAAACCCATCGACGAGAGGGAAATGTTTGTTCTAGAAACTTGAAGCTTTCTTTTTTTTTTTAAAAAAAAAAGCAAATAATATAGAATTATAAAGCTCTAGTCAAGTGGTTCACCACATAAAAAAGTGTTATTTTTACTCATCTGTCTAAACAGTTTTAACAGTGTCATAATGCCTTAGCATTTATGTTTCAGTTCTTTGTGGGTCCTACATCAGTTATTTATTCTAACTGGAGACTGAGGAGTTGTGAAAATGGCTACTGGGTCATTATTTGCTATAGTACAGAGACTACCAGAATTTCAGAGTTGGAAGGAACTCAGTTCAATCTATACCTGAGACACATTCCCTGTACAATACATGTGACCCAGTCTTTGCTTGAAGGCCTCTATTACATTCCAAACTCTTTCCAATTTGGCTCCAGCTTACCTTTCAAGGTTTATTACACATTACTCCCCTTCATGTACTCTGGGGTCTGGCCAAACTGTCTTTATGTCTCCTCTTTCCATGACTTGGCATCGGAGGTTGATGCCTCAGATGCCTTCCTCATCTTGGCTTCTAAGAATCCCTAGTTTCCTTCAATGCTCAAATGCCACCTCTTTAATGAGGCATTTCCTTATCCCTTGTGGCCAGTTGCTAGTGCATAGTTTAGTAGAATGCTTTTTTCTCTCTCTATGAATGACTGGCTGAACATTTGTTGGGCCAAGGATGTTTTTATTCAACAAACATTTGATGCATTACACATTTTTAAGGACACACTTATGTGCAAGGCACAGTGCTAGGCCCTAGAGCTCTAAAGTTGAATGACTCAGGCAATAAGATAAATGGATAAATTGAAAAAATTCCCTGATATTGGCCTTGTATGTATTCTGTACTTACTGGTATGTGTATGTCATTTCACCTGATACATGTAAACTATCTTAAGTTAGATGATGTTTCATTTCTGTCTCTCTGTCACTGGTGCCTAGCACAGTGCCTGGCACAAGAAGGTGTTTAATAAATACTTGGTGATTTCCATTCTGGGATTGCTCCCTTTGAAGTTTGTTCTCAGATCACACAGAAAGGTGGAGTTTAGCAATGGCATTTGAAGACTTAAATTTCACTTTAGACACATCCATCCAAAATGCCTAGAAGAAAATAATTTTCTTTCTGGAGAGAAAATCTCTCTCCTGAAATGTAGATTCCAGGTGATATTATATGTGACACATTTGCTTTCTGTGGATGAAAATGCTATTAAATATAAAAGTAGGCTTGAGGAAATACTGTCATGATTGCTTTATAGGGAAGATATCAATGAGAACAGGTAGTCCATGTAATTAACATCTTTGGGAGTTTGGAATATATGATTTAAGGATGGGATGTAAGAGGAAATAAAAGTAAAAGAAAACTTTCAATGGAACAACAAGAGAAAAATAATTTAACTCACATTTATACAGCACTTTGAGTTTTGCAAAGCACTTTACACACATTATCTTACTTAACAGAAGGTGTTAGAAGATGATTATCCATAACCCCAAAGAGAAAAAAACATTTCTATTCATTGACCAAAGTCAGTTCAGCCAGAAAATTCTTGAAGGTGAGAAGCAACTGGGGAAGGGGAATTTGTAGAGGTAAGAAAAAAGTGTCCAGGAAACAGTGACTATTTCAGATAAATGGGATCATAGCCCTAGAAGGACCTTAGAACTCTGTATTTACTTCTGTCCTCTTGGCCTTAGTTTCTTTATCTCTACACCAAAGAATTGAATGGCATAACCTTTGAAGTCCCTTCAAGTTCTAAATCCTTTCACCATAATTGGCAAGAACTGTACAAAGGCAGACCATTATTTGTTTGAAGCTGTGTCTGAGTTAGAAAACATGTCTCAATACCTAATATACTTTGTAACTTGGGATTTCCTCACAGTTTAGTAGAATGCTTTTTGTTTTCTCTGTGAAGGATTGGCAGAACATTTGCTGGGCCAAGGATATTTCTATTCAACAAACATTTGATACATTACACATTTTAAGGGCCTACTATGTGCAAGGCACAGTGCTAGGCCCCAGAGCTTTAAAATTGAATGACCAAGGCAATACGATAAATGGATAAAGCTCTGGATTTGGACCTGTGAGGACCTCAGTTCAAACCATCACCCAGATATTTACTGTATCACCCTGTGTAAGTGACTTAACCTCTGATAAACTCAGTTTCCTCATCCATAAGTATTCCATGGGGAAGCTAGGTGGTGCAGTGGATACAGCACCAGTGCAGGAGTCAGGAAGACCTGAGTTCAAATCTCACATCAGACACTTGACACTCACTAGCTATGTGACCTTGGGCACGTCACTTAACCCCAATTGCCTCATCCTGGGTCACCTCCAGTCATCCTGATGAATATCTGGTCACTGGATTCAGATGACTCTGGAGGAGAAGTGAGGCTGGTGCCCTGCAGAATCCTCCCTCACTCAAAACAAAGTCAGGTGCAAGTCATGTCATCATTTCTCTGATGGCATGGTCTTCTTTGGCAACAAAGGAAGAGCACACACACATTATGTATTTCATAATAGTATGCATTTCACAGAGTTGTTGTGAGGATAAAATGAGATAATATAGGTAAAGTAATTTTCAAACCTCAAAGCAATATATAAATTCAAGTTATTATTACTATCATTATTCATTCTGTGAATTACCACAAGGTCGAAGGTTCAAATGTCCAGTTTCCCAACTTCTCTGAGTGTCCTGTCACGGTTCTATTGGCACCTTACAGTAGACCACATTTTCTTACGTTTATTTCTTCTTTTAAGTAAAAAATGGGATGTCCAACTTCTCCTTTGGTTGTTGATCACTAGCTGTCTCAAGACTGAACTTCTTCCAAACCTAGAAATTACATGGAAGGAAGAGAAGGTCCACTAGTGTGAGTCTGTACAATTTGTATTGGTTTGAATGTCATTCTAACACACACCATCTGCCACAAGTCAATGAAACGGCAGGGTGCATTGCCCGAGAGTGCACTAAATACTCCACTGGAGGCACATAAGGAAACATCCATGAAGGCACATTTGTGCCCCTGAGTAATGAGAGAACAAGTGAAAGAGGCAGAAACACAGAGAGTGGTAATTTCAGAAGTGAAAATACTTGGCTGAGATGGGAAGAATTTTCAGAACACTTCTTCAATGAGCTATATAATGTCACCAGTTTTTATAATACTGCCAGAAAAATTAAAGTGAGAATCTATCTAGTTGGACAACTAGATAGATAATTTGAGAATGGGTTGAAGAATAATCCAACAGAAAGGGCACTGGTTTCAGAGACCTAAGAGTCCAAGCCCTCTTTCTGTTTTACCCATAAGACCTTGCTGTAAGTTACTTAACCTTATTAGACCTCAGTTTTCTCACATCTGTTAAATGAGAGAATTGGACAAGATGACCTCTAAGGTTCATTTCATATCTATGTCTATATTCCTATGATCATACTTAGAAATATGGAAATATGAAAATTATCTGACCCAGAACTATGCTACTTTGCTTTAATTGGGCATTCTTGTCTCTTTCCAAATGGCACAAAAATCACTCTCCATGAGTAACCACGGAGCCTTAGCCAATTCTGAGAGGTTTTTTTTTTAAATCCAAACACTTAAAGTTACACAAGAATAAGAGAAAGCATCTGAAAAATTTGAGCAGGAGAAATGTCTTTTGTTTGCTTTCCAAACTTTGATGACTCAGGCAGAATTTTATATCCAAAAGAAAAGAAAAAAAAATGAAAGACCATGTTTGGGTTTTCTATAAACAAGATCATTTCTCTCCCCAATTCTCAGGTACTTGTTAATAAAGACTTAGAGTAAAAATTCCACTTCAGAATTTACTGTAAAAGAGTGGCATTAATTCTGATATGTGTGGTAGAAGTGGTGGCTATGGTTTTTTTTTTCATGGTTCTTTCTTTTTTTCTAATTGGTAGGACTTCCAGGAAATTTCAGGCATTTATCCTTCTCTTTTTCAAAATCTTATTAACTAGTCCAAAGAGGGGGTTTTACTCCCCCTCCTTTCTCTAACTAATCATCTGCTTAAAATATTGAGAAACTTACTCATAGCTTCCTGGAAAGTTTGTCCTCTTTCCCAGATACAGACAAAAATGCTCAGGAAATCCTAACTGTGGCCAACTCTGCCTCAGTGGTACCATGTTTTCTTTCATTGTCACACAAACTCAAAAAGACAGTCATTAGTTTCTCTAATACAGACTTAACCACTTCAAAAATAACACTCAAAGTCAGACTAATCAATTTTATGTATAAGGTGCATCTAATAAAAAAATAGTTGTGTAGTATGTACAGGATGATTTCTTAAAGGAACACTTTAAGTTGAATTTTCTGGGAGAAAAATCCTTTAATCGCTGATAATACGTAAGAGGACCAGGTTCATCCCAATAATTCTGGATGGTAGTATTGCCTACAAAGTAATAAACTGCATGACTTATAGCTTTATTAGTATGAAAAACTTGCCTCTAATTTAGCATTAATGCACACAGTGGGGGATTATCTAACTCCCAAATAAATCATTTTGCCTACAATAACCAAACTAAAACTTACTTATTCCTACTAATGTACTCTTATTGCCAACAATACTCAAGTGTCCTTAGAATGCTCAGTACTTGGATGGGGGTCACACGGTGATTAAGTTGTAAATGACCGTATGGCAGGGACAAGATCCAAGACGTGATACCAGATGCTTTTGTCCCAAAGGAAAAAGAATTGAACAAAGGAGAAAAGTAAGCTTGTTTCTCTGTCTGACTTCACCTGACTAGTGATGTGACTGGAGCCTCAAAAATATTCTCTATATTTTGATTAGCTAGTGTCTGGGGGGGAAACAAAACCTAAGAATCTGACAAAGTCAAGTCAATCTAATATTTCACAGACAGTGTAGAAATTTTTATATCATAAATATAAACAGCTCAAGAAAAAAATGTATTTTTTCTGTAACAAATGGTCCTTTACAGTTTCAAATGTCATATTTTATGATTGGTATTTCAATATATTATTTCAGGCCTTCCAATATTACAAAAATCCCTTGCCTTTTAAATGAAATTGAAAATTCTGCATAATTATTACAGTTAAAATTTATTACTTTTTACAAAATAGAACTTTACAGAAAAGATTTTTTTGATATACCTCAAGGACTATATAATAACAGATGTTTCGGTACTAAGTTCTACTTTGGAGATGGAAAAAGAAAGCCTGGGAAGGGAAATAAAGAATAATAAAAGGCAATAACTAAGTGTTTAAAATATTAGTTTCATCTTTCCACAGCTTCAAAAGTTTTTAAAGCCTATTGGGTACATGTATGTATGCGTGTGTATATCTGGGCATTAAAAAGGAAAAGAAAAAGAAAAATCTGCTCGATGTAAAAATAATGCCTAGAACATCTTAAACATCAAACTGCTGTTTACTTACTATAAAAACCAATTCTTTTTTTCTGCTCATGAAAAAGAAACATGAAACTTCTGTTTTGCTTTTCTTCCTGAACCTTACAAATGTGGGTTGTTTTTTTTAATTTTTTGTTTTTACCATGTTAGTCATCCTCAGGGTCATGCACAACCTTCACATGAGGCAGAAGGAAAACATTAACTAGTTTAGTGTTGCACTGTTTTTTTTTAATGTAGAGAAGCAGGCCGTATTCTTTATAGTATACGTAATAGGAGGCAAATGAATTTGAAGCAAATTTTAAAGTATTTCTTAACCCTTAGTTGATCTAAATGTGAACCCAAGCTTTATAAAAACTTGCTTTAGCTTTCAGTAAACTTCTCACTTGTCCATTCTTGTACCTTCCTCCTTTCTCTTTCCCTTAATTCACTCATGGTTCTCTTCTAGAATGAAGGACAAACCCAATCACCGCAGCAATTCACTGACACTAAGCAGGGATACACCAGTAAAAATTTTGGCTTGTGAATTCTGCAAGCAGTTTCATTAAGTGAAAGGTTTTCCCCATTCAATCCATCAAAAAGTGTTTAAAAATCTACTACATTCCTGGCATTGTTCCAAATGCTGGACATACCAAGGCAAAATGAGCTAGTCTGCCTCCAAAGATGTCCCCAAGGATAACTGCTAGGAAAGTGCAATTGTCGTTGTGATCTAATCTGCCACTAAGTAACTATGAGACCTTTCTGAGCCTCCGTTTCCTTCTCTGCAAAATGAAACCATTCCAGCTACAGAAGTTTTAGAACTCAGTTACAAAATGTGAAAGGACATTAGAATCTTAGCATTTTTGAGATGGAAGAGACCTTAGAAATAATCTATTTGAAAACCGTCGTTTTTAGATAAACAAAATGAGTCTCAGAGAGGTCCAGGACATGTGGATAATAAAGAGATAAAGTTAGGACTAAATTCCAGTTCTGATTCCAAAGTCAAATTCTTTTCTATGTTGGGGTTTATCAACAATGCCTGTGAGAGTGGGTACCTCTGTAAGTTGTTTAGTCTCCATGACAACACATGGAGGCATATCCCTAGGAATATGATTTAAGATTTGGTGAGAGAGGAAGAATCTGAGAAAAGATCCCAAAAGATCAGTCCTGACCTGGAGGACCCATAGAAAACAATTGTATTCTTGGCTTTTCCATTATTTCAAATCAGAAAAAGGATAACTCTGTATTGTTCAAGACTGAAGTGGTATAGACTTATTCTTTGGGTGTTAAATACTTTGTTCAAGTGTAGACATTACCATAATTCATCAGTCCCTGCAATATGGTTGCAAGATCGTTATCTGTGTCTCAACTAGATTGTAAACTACCATGAGGGCAAGAAAATTGTCCTAAACTTTGCAATTCCCCTAGCATCTAGCACAGAATTCTGCACGTGGTGGATGTTTAATGAATGGTTGTGGGATCAGAAGTCAAAATATTGCTTCTATTGGAAATAAAGTAACACTAAAATCTTGGCAGAATTAATTCAATGGAATAATTCAACAATCAGTTACTGAGTAATGATTACAAGCACCATCTTCTGTTGACACTGGAGATGATATAAAGACGAAGAAGACATTATCCCTGTCCTTGAGGCAAGGGGATATGAAACTTATACACAAGTAACTTATCATATACTATGATGAAGAAGACTGTATGTGATAAGGGCATAGAAGTATTCATACAAAGTACAAATACAAAGTATTCAGAGGGACACCAGCTTTTTAGGGTCAACTGCCATACTCTATTAGCTTTGTTCCTCTTCTGCTCCTAGGGCACTGTTATGTTCCAAGTATGTGTATAACTAGCTATTGTTAAAAAAAAAAAAGAGTGAATAAATATGCGTACCCAAGACAAATCTTATAAATTAGTATGTAAGAAAAGTTTTAGAAAAAGTCAACTTTGAAATACTAATATACTACTAGGGGAGCTGTGAGTTGGTCCAATCATTTTGGAAAGAAATTTGGTATTATGTTAAAAAAAAATGACTAAATGTCCATACCCTTTGACCTAGGGATTCTACTATTAGGAATATATCCAGAATAGGTTAAAGATAAACAGCTGTCTCTAACAATATATAAAATGGTGTGTGTGTGTGTGTATATATATATATGTATATAAATATAAAACATATAATACTATTATTTATAACATGTAATTTATACTTTATATAAATTGTATATTAAAGCACTCTAGATACTATACCAATTTATATCATACATATAATATATTAACTGAGCAACTAGATGGTGCAGTAGATAGAATGCTAGACCCAGAATTAGGAAGACCTGAGTTCTGTTTTGGCCCCAGACACTTACTAGCTGTGTGACTCTGGACAAGTCACTTAACCCTGTTTGCCTCAATTTTCTCATCTATAAAATGAGCTGGGGAAGGAAATGGCAAACCACTCCAATACCTTTGCCAAGAAAACCCCTAAAAGGTCATAAAGAGTCAGACATGGCTGAGAAACAACACAATATATTAATTATGTTATATGTAAATTAGTAGAAGCTAAGTGATAGTGTCTAAAGTTCAAGACTTGGAGTCAGGGAAATTCCATATATGTAAGTATTTTGTATGTATGTGTGCATGCATGTATTTGCATCTTGACTCATTTTTGAAGAATGACTAAACAAAATATTATACATGAACACAACAGGTTTTTTTTTTAAATCATGACTATGATTTAATTTTTATAGGGAACTCCCAGTGGGGAAAATTTTCCCACCAATACAGATCAGTGCCTGCTTTTCAACTGGTAGTCTTAAAGAGTTCCATGAGTCACTGAAAGTTTAAGTTACTTGCCTAGGGTCATGTAGGTGGTAGGTGTCAAAGGAAGCACCTGAATCCAAGATATCCTCACTCTTGGTTCTCTTTCCACTACAGCACGCTCCCTGCCTCTTTTTTAGTAAAAAAAGGACTATTGCTGCCTGATAAGAAATTACTATTTGAAAGAATTGAGAGAAACATGGGAAAACTGATACAAACTGATGAGGAATGAAATAAGCAGAATATGGAGGACAACATACATGATGGCTATAACCAAGTAAACGACAAACAGCCAGGAGACAGCCTAAGCCCTGGGTATGTGTGTAAGTATGAGCATATCCTCTATCTCCGTCTCTAGATATATGGAGATGCACATGCGTGCGCACACACACACACGTGCGCACACACACACGTACACACACGTACGCACACACACACGTACACACACGCACACGCACACGTACACACACGTACACACACACACGTGCGCACGCACACACACACGTACACACACACACACACACACACAACGCGGCATCTAGGCGACCCAAAGCATAGAGTACTAGGCCTTGAGTCAGGAAGACATATTCCTGGGTTCAAATCTGTCCTTAAACACTTACTGTCTATGTGACCCTGGAAAAGTCAGTTAAAACTGTCTTCCTCCATTTCCTTATCTTATAAAAAGGTCTGAAGAAGGAAATGAGAAACCACTCCAGTAGCTTTGCCAAGACAACCCCAAATGGGGTCACAAAATGAAACATAACTCAAATGAGTGAAAAGCAACAGCTCACATATGCTAGATATACTGTATCTATCTAAATACATATAGTGTATGCAGATCTAGATCTAGATACAGAGACATATTACATAGCTTTTGGCTGGGGATTACTGATCCAGGAGGCAGTGGCCCTACCTGGGAGTTAAGAGACCTGGTGTCTCCCCTTGAAACCATTCTGAACTTTGCATGTGGCCCATGACAAATCGATTAGCCTCTTGCTCAGTGTCTTCATGCAGAACACCAATCTGTTAATGCCTTCTAAGAGTCTCACAGTATAAATAAGATAGTAAAAAAGCAAAATAAAACTTTGAACACCTCAACTGAAAAGATACTCCGTTAGAGAAATCTCAAGTTCAGGGAGTTTCAAGATGACTGGAAAGAACTGACAAATTTCATCAGCCATGCCTCCCAGAGAACAGGTTCTATTTTTATTTTCTGGAGAACATGATAAGATTTAATGATAGACTTGGAACAGACTGGCCCTTGGGAGAAAAATGACAATTTAATATTCTGAACAGCTTCTTCTGAACCACAATAAGCAAATGTTTTTTCAGGAGAGGACAGCAGAAAACCTAAAAGAGCAAGTGGCAAAATGTTGAACTTGGTAGAATAAAACAAGGTATTTTGGGTAGGGGAAGCAGAGTACTGGAACTCAGGAATAAAACTTCAAATTCTTCACTTTAAATTTGCCCCTCCTCCCCGTTCTCTCTCTCTCTCTCTCTCTCTCTCTCTCTCTCTCTCTCTCTCTCTCTCTCTCTCTCTCTCTCTCTCTCTCTCTCTCTCTTTCTCTCTCTCTTTCTCTTTCTCTCTGTGCATGTGTGTGTATACACACACATATATGTATGTGTGTCTATATATTTTTTTCC
The DNA here is from genome assembly GCA_023548195.1 of Bettongia penicillata ogilbyi. Classification (NCBI taxonomy): domain Eukaryota; kingdom Metazoa; phylum Chordata; class Mammalia; order Diprotodontia; family Potoroidae; genus Bettongia; species Bettongia penicillata. The sequence goes on along the minus strand of JAJHZJ010000478.1, from coordinate 1,038,144 downwards.
CCTCCAGTAGGATATAAGCTTCTTGTGCATAGGAATAGTTGCACTTTCATCATTTAATCAGCTTTTGTTAAACACCTACTGTGTGGCAAATGCTGGGAATACAGATACAAAATTGAATGACTCTTACTCCAGAGAATCTTGTGTGCTTTTTTGTAACCTCAGCATCTAGTACTGTGAATACCATATAATAAGCACTTAATATCTGCAAGGTGAGCTAAGTGGTGCAGTGGATAGAGTGCCAGTTCTGGAATCAGAAAGACTGAGTTCAAATTTAGTGGCAAGCACTTACTAGCTGTGTGACCCTGGGCAAGTCATTTATACCTGTTTGCCTCAGTTTCCTCATCTGTAAAATGAACTGGAGAAGGAAATGTAAACCACTCTAGTGTCTTTGTCAAGAAAACCCCAAAGGGGTTCATGAAGAGTTCCTGAACAAAAACAAGAACAATAAATGTATGCTAAATTGCATAATTAGTTAGGATGAAAGATGAGCTGTATTCACTAGCAAAGGCACAAGTAAAATGGTGTCAGCACTTCCAATTTAACCTCCTTGAGATCACCTTTTAAATTTTCTGTTCAATCAATCAAGAAACATTTATCAGGCTTCTACCATGTGTCAGGAACTGTCCTAAGCACTGGGGATACAAAGAGAGACAAAAGAAAATCCTTGCCTTCAAGGAATTTACAATCTAATGGAAGAGACAACATGTAAATATATACAAAGCAAGTTTTCTGCAGGATAAAGAGGGAATAATTAAAAGAGGGAAATCATTGGAAGGAATTGAGACAGGTTAGAAAAGACTCCTCCATGATATGATAAATACTTAGCAAATTCTGACAACTTGGAGAGGTAGGTGAAATCATTATCACCATTTTCTAGATGAGGAAACTGAAGCTGAGGGGTTGCCCAGAATCTATAGCTCATAAATACCTGAGGTCTTCTTGACTCCAAGTCTGACTGTCTTAGCCACTGTGCCACCTAGCAGCCTTAACATACTGATAATGTGACCCTGGGAAGATCACTTTACTGCTCAGTAGCTCTCAGCTCAATTTTATTAAGCTGTTCTTCAAGGAGGAAGGAAGTTATTTTCTCATCATGCAGTTCTATGTATTTTGGCAGGTGGATGGATTAGGGATATAAAACAAGGGAACATGGGGCATCCCAGCAGTCCAAGCTTGCAATCATAAGAGCCTTGAAAGCTGAAGTCACATAGGAGCCTCAAATTTTTGACCTAGGTTACAGATTATACACATTTTGGACACAGTTGCTGCTATCTAAAGAAATATACACAGACACTTTTTTGCTATAGCTTGAAGTGACTGCATACTGAGACCAATCTAATGCTTCTTTATACTTGAGTATCTTGTATTTTGTTACAATTCAACATAAAAGCACCTCCCAAAATTGGTTGGGCACCATCTTTCCCTTAGAGGTTAGTTTCATTGGAAGGTCAGTTGCTTTCGAATACGTCAATGAAGTCATAAATGATACGTTTGTTCATGATTTTTTATAGTTTGTTTTAAAATAGTAGTTCCATGAGAGTTTCTTGTAATTCCATCATATTTAGTAAGTGCCCACTAGTTTAAGGCACTATTCTAAATTTTGAAGATGCAAGGATAAAAAAAATTAGGCATTCTCTATTTTTCATTTTTATGGTGGTTGTGGTGGTGATGGTAGATGATTAGATAAGACATGTAAAGGAATAAACATGAAACTAGACAGAGTGCAAATGAGAGGCATAAACAAAACTGTTAATCAATAAACATTTCTTAAATGCCTGCTATGTGCCAGGCACTGTACTAGTTGCTGGGGATACAAAAAGAGGCAAAAGACAGTCCTTACCCTCAAGGAACTTGAAGTCTAATGGAGGAAGAAATGAGAAAAGAACTATGCACAGAAAAAGCTATATATAGGCTAAATTGCAGACAATCAATAGACGAAATTCACTTTAGGGGGATCAGGAAAGTCTTCTTATAGATGATGGAATTTGAAGGAAGCCAGAGAAGCCAAGAGGTAGAGATGAGTAAGGACAATATTCCATACATGGAGAACAACCTAGAAAATGCCCAAAGTGTGAAAATGTTTGAGGAATAAGGAAGCCACCATGAATGAATCACAGAGTAAGGGGGAGGGGAGTAAAGTGCAAGAAGAGTGGAAAGGCTAGATTTTATATTTGATCCTAGAGGTGACAGGAGACCACTGGAGTTTATTGAATAGATAGGTGACAATCACTTTTGCACTTTAGGAAGATTAATTTGACAGCTGATTGGAAGATTGACTGAAGTGGGGAGAAAGTTGAGGCAGAAAGACCAACAAGCAGAATGTTTCCAAAATCTAGGTATAAAATGATAAGGGCTTTGCATTGGAATGTTGACAGTGTCAGAAAAAAAAGAAGGGAGCATATATGAAAGATGTCATGAAGATTAAAATGCAGTTATTTTTATAACTGTTATTAAAACCAGTGCTTGACGACAGATTGGGCATAAGATGGGAAAAGAGGAGAAGAAGAAGTCAAGAATGAGACATAGTTTGTGAGCCTGGTTAATTGGGAGGATGGTGGTATCCTCAGCAGTAACAGGGAAATTCAGAAGGAAGGACAATTTGAGAGGAAAGATGTTGAGTTCGGTTTTGAACATGTTGAGTTGAAGATGTGAATGGAACACAACAATACCTACTAAGCATCTGAAGATACAAATCTAGAGGTTAGAAGAGAGGTTAGAGCTGGATAAGTGTATCTAAGAATTCTCAGCATAGAGACGATTGAAACCATAGGACCTGATGAGATCACCAAGTGAAATAGTCTAAAGCAAGAAGGGAAGAACCATTGGAGGACACTAAGTGAGTATGACCTGGATGAAGATCCAGAAAAGATAAATGAGAAAGAGTAGCTAGAAGATAGGAGAACTAGGATAGAGTAATGAAATGAAAACCTAGACAAGAGGAGGATTTCAAGGAGAAGGAAATGTTTGACAGTATCAAAGAAAGGTAGAAACATCAGGAAAGAGGAGGACTGAGAAAAGGTCATTGGATTTGGCAGTTAAGAGATCATTGATAACTTTGGAGAGAGCAATTACAATTGAACAACGATATCAGATGCCAGACTGTAGAATTAAAAATAGAGTGATGAGAAAGAAAGTAGAGGTAACTATTATAGAAAATCTTTTCAAGGAGTTTGGCCACAAAAGAGAGAAGAGTTATGTGACAGCAGCTAGTGGGGAATGGCTGGGTCAAGTGAGCTTTTTTTAATGATTGAAAAGACATATGCATATTTGTAGATGGTAGCAGTGAAGTCAGTAGACAAGGAGAGATTGAAATGAGACAGTGAATCAAGATTATGGAAGGGGAAATCTGCTGAAGAAGATGGGATAGCATAAAACCACTTGAGCATGTAGAGAGGTGTGCCATGTGGAGCCATTTTTTTCATATAAGACAGGAATAAAGGAGAAGGTAGTGACAGAAGGCAGCTGAGTGGTGTGAGATATGGAGGAGAGAAGGGAAAGATCTTGGTGATTAGGCACATGTTTGTTTTGTTTTTGTTTTGTAAAATGTGAGGCAACATTATTAATTAACAGAACGGTTTTGAACAGTCACTGTGGTGAGATGGTGAGTTAATTAGAGACATAAAAAGACCGCCTTGCAGCAGCGAGAGCCCAATTGAGGTGATATAACACAAAATTTTAGGGGACTCAGTCTGCATATTTTTGTGATTTTGTTCAGTATAATGTGTAGAAGTGAAAGTAATAGATGGTGGGAGTAAATGATACAAGGTTGAGACTTTTCATGATGAAGAGCAAGGGAATCAAAAAAGAAGACAGTGGAGAGTTGAACTGGTTCATCATTGGGTCAAGAAAGGGAAAGGAGGAGACTACAGTTAGTGCAGAGGCGATATCATAGGCAATATCATTGTTACCTCATGTTCAGTCATTCCAGAGGGCACCATGGAAAGACTGAGTACCTGTAAAGTGGGACATTGGGTGGGAGTTATAATTAGGGGAAGGAGAATAAGGAATGACCCAAAATGAAGTTTGAATGATACCAGTAGGGGATTCAGAATAGCTGGTTTGGGGAGGAAATGACTAGAGAGGAGTTGATCACTGAGGAATGAGTTCAAGCAGGTTTTCCTTGTCCATAAGAGTTTGGTCTCAGGGGACAGTCTTTAAGCAATTTAAGTGAGGCAACAAGTGCTGGGAACTTAAGGAATTGTCTGATTTCCCTTCCCACAAAATAAAAGACTAAGGTGAAGATTTGATTGAATGATTGTTGAAAGGGAAGAGTACCATCCTAGATAAAATGGTTTCTTCTCTTTCAGTAAGAGACTGGAAATTTGTCACAATAGAATGATATTTTCTCCTCTTGCCCAAGCCAGGAGACTGGTGTACAATAGGATGGCATTTCTCCTCTTCCCTAGGAGAAACTTGAGGAAGAAGAGATCACTTTAATTTGGGGAGGAGAATACAAGCTTCCCTGAGTGGGGAATGGTGAAGCCTTTGGGGATGAGGGGGTTCCTAAGTTGGTTGTTTTTCTTCCTTCTGGAAGAGGACCAAAATGACCTCACTAGGCTAGAGTCCAGTTTCAATGTGTCTGACTGGCTGAGCAGACCAATATGAGCTCACAATGTTCTACTACAGGTCAGGCACAAATAATACATGTGAACATTCAGGTTGGATTCTCTAAATCTGCACATCTTGCCTTTCTTTTGAGCTGCTTTAATTTTGCTTTGCTCATGGAGCACAGCAGTTTCACTGATGTGGGCACGCCATGCTGAGTGGTCCTGTGCCAGTGTCTCCTATGTTACATAATCAATTCCAAAATTCTTAAGAGAGGTCTTGAGAGTGCCCTTAGTGAATACTTGCCCTGTGTGAGTTCTTCATAAAACAGTCTTTTTGGTAAGGGTATGTTTTGCATTTGAACAACATGGCCAGTCCTTTGGAATTGTGCTCTCTGAAACAGAGTTTGAATGCTTGGAAGTTTAAGTCAAGAAAGGACTTCAATTTCTGGTTTCTTATCCTGCAAGGTGATCCTCAAAGTCTTCCTAAGACAATTCAAATGGAAACAATTCATTTTCCTGGCATGGTGCTGGTATAATGTTTAGATTTCACAGGCATACCACAATGAAGTCAGCACAATGACTTTGTAGAACTTCAGTTTAAGTAGACCGTTGAAGGCACAGGTGAGACACGAAAGAGTTCATTCTAAGGAAGGAGATTGGTGGTGAAAGAAGGTGTAGAGGGAGAGAAGGGCAGGAAGACATGATAGATTAGGGCAAAGCCAAATACAGAGATGCAAGAAATATGTGTGTGTGAATAAACCTCAAAAAAAAATGAACAAAATTCCTTTCACTAATGTAGATGGGCAACATTCTTCAACTTGAAACTTAATTTGTTGTCTGGAGGTATTGACAGAATAAATGACATGACTAGGGTCACGAGATCAGTACGTGTCACGGGTAGGACTTGTAGCCAGGTTTTCTTGACTCTGTCCTCAAGGCTAATTCACTATGCCATGCTGCCTCTCTTATTCAAATAGCAATAGGGAACATGACGGTTTCCTGGACTAAAATGAGAGAAAAGTTTAAATCTATAATTCTCAATAGGCAAAGAGTCAATAATAGAGAGTTTTCAAAAGAATGGAATCAAAGTGAAGCAGGGAAGCTGGATATTTCAGAACATGAAAATGAAAGTAGGCAGCAAGAATAAATCAAACCTGATGAAGAATGCTGGTGTTTTAAACATACTACAAAAATCAGTAAATATACTAGACTAGAGGGTCTCTCCATTTTGGAAAGAACTTGACTCAATGTTGTATAAATAACATTCATGATATGATAATACATACTGGTTTGGGAAGAACAAAGAGCATCAGAATCGTAGGAATAAAACTCAAATTAAATGACAAAAGCCAGGATGTGGAAGTAAAATGATACTAGAAGGTCAGTGGGAGAATCAGGTACTCTACTCTTCTAATTTGGGTCTCAAGGGGTAGGAGCTAGATTTTGTTTAATATGTTGACAAGTAAAACTCATAAAAGAATATTAAGAAGAGAAGGGAGAGAAAAGGAGAGGAGAGAAAAAGAAAGAGAGAAAAGGAGAGAGAGGAGGAAAGAGAAGGGAGAGGAGGGGACATAGAGTAAGAGATAAAGGGAAGGGGATGGGAGGGGAGAGGAAAAGGGGCAGGGAACAGGGAGAAGGACAGCTAGAGTGTAGTAAAGTTGAGATTTGATTAATTCATACGCTTTGAAAATTCATCTTCTGGGAACTGTAGGCGCACTTGGGCTATGTTTCAAATACTAAATGCCACTCGGGGCAGCTAGGTGATGCAGTGGATAGAGCACCAGTGCAGGAGTCAGGAGGACCTAAGTTCAAACTGCACCTCACACACTTGACACTCATTAGCTGTGTGACCTTGGGCAAGTCATAATCCCAATTGCTTCATCCTGGGTCATCTCCAGTCATCCTGATGAATACCTGGTCACTAGATGCAGATGACTGGAGGAGAAGTGAGACTGGTGACCTGCACAGCCCTCCCACACTCAAAACAAAGTCAAGTGCAAGTCATATCATAATTTCTCTGATGGCATGGTCTTCTTCGGCAACAAAGGACAAAAGACAAATGCCACTACCTAGAAAGTCACTTGACCTATCTATGCAGCAGGTACTTCATTTGAAGATGGAGATATTAATACCTGTCTTACTTATCCCCTCAGTGTTATTATAAGGATAAAATGAGATATTAAATTAAACTGCTTTTTAAAAAAATACTGATATCTTTTGTTTTTATTTCACTTATATCCAAAGGATTCCTCCTCCACCCCCTACCATAGTACCATACTTTATGACAAAGAATAAAAAGGAAAGGGGGAAAAAGTAGTTCAGCAATACTAAGCAACATAGCAGTCAACACAGACAGTAGATAAAATGTTTCATGCCCATAGTACCCCACCTCTGAAAAAAAGGAGAGCAGTACATTTTCTCATTTTTCTTTGGAGTAAAGCTCGGTTATTATAATTATACCACATTGTTTTGTTGCTATTTCCATCTAACTGTTGCAGTTATACTATATATTGTTTTCCTGTTTCTTCTTACTTTACTTGGCATCAGTTCATATATTTTTCCATATTTTTCCTTTGGTTTTCCTATTCATTGTTTCTTATTGTTCTCATTGATGTTCCACAATGTGTTAATCACTCCCGAGTTGACAGGCATCAAACTTGGTTACAGTTCTTTGCCACTAAAAAAAGTGCTGCTATAAATATTTTGTGTTTATTTAGAACTTTTCTTTGTACTTTTGACCTCCTTGCAGTATTTGTCTAGGAATGGGTTCTCTGACTTTTTAAAAAGTAGTAAATATAAAGATGTCTGGTGACATAAACATCTTCAGATTTTTCCAGTATCTGTTTTTCAGTAATGTTTTTCAAAATATTATTTCAATTATTTCTTTTCTTTAGATGTATTAGTTAACAATTTTATCTTTCAAATTTATTATTATTCCTCAAAGGCAGAGGATGTATAATGACTGCCAGGGGAGGGTTGCAGATTACCTAATTCTAACTTTCTTACACCCTCCCCCACTGAGAACCCTGATGTCTGAAGGAATTTAAGTGACTTACCCTAAATGACATAAGTAGATAGTTTGGGAGGGGTTTTTATTAGAACCAAGGTTTCCTAACTTACAGTCCAATTCTATTTCTGCTACACCATGCTATTTCTTCCTTCAGGCTCCATATGCATTAGGCAGGTTGTCCAAATGTACCGCAGTTTCATTCACTGGCATTCAAAAATATTGCATTCAAGACTGGACACATTATTATCCAAGGGCAGGGGGTGGGGTAGGGGAAGCCAACACACAGGACAACCTGGAAGGAGTTCAGAGGAGAGTGACAAAAGTAATTAAGAGGCAGAAGGAGATGATTTATTGAGGGGAGAGCAAGAGCATTTGATAATGCACAGTGTAGTTTGGTTAAATGATGACTGACCAGGAACGCTGACAAACAGTTGAAAGGTATAAATGGCAACAAGAAAGGAAAATTATTCATCATGCCATGTGTGGAAGCATAGTATTGCATTTCTAACTTAAAAACGCCATCACTCTCCCCAAATGCTGGCATCCTTACAAAGGTTTTACAGTACAGGGGTTTCCTCATAGGAAATAGGAAATGTTGTTGATGAATGTTTCCTGGTCAATTAATTAGCATATTAGGAAATATTGAAATTGAAAATTTTCATCACCAAAATGACAAAATGAGGAGAGTAATAATGCATTTTCTGATATCCATGCATAAAACAGCACATTAGGAAATATGAAATTGAATATTTTCATTGCCAAAAGGTACAAAGGAAAGAGGGGAAGAGTGTATTTTCTAATATCCATACATTAAGCTATGTTACAGGAAATGCTGAAATTGAATATTTTAATTGCCAAAAAGGACAAAGGGACCAAGTGATGATGTACTTTCTGTTATTCATGCATTAATTTTACTGTATTTGTGTGATAATTCACAGTGAGGGTGATGGGATAGATTCTACAGTATGTCTGAGGATAATGGGCTGAACAGAAGAAAAGGAAGAAAAGTTTTAACAAAAAAAATGACTTTTTCCTGGGAGTAAAATCTACTGAATTGTGAAATCTGCCAAGGGAAGTAATTAAGCTTAATTTTTCTGAAGGTTAAGTGAAAACCTAACAGGGATGAGGCAGACTTGCTGAGTGTAGACAGATTATGCTCCTCTGACAATTCTCCAAAGATGCCAAACAAAAGCCTCCCTCAAATTGAAGAATTCCATCAGGATTATTTTTTTTAGCATTTCTGCCAAGAAACCAGAGCACTCTCCTATAGGATGTTAAGTCAAGGGGAAATGAAGAATTAGGAAATTTGTAGCAAGAAATTGACATGCCCAAGTTTTGGATGGCATTGTGGAAAGAGTCATTGATCTTCTGGATGGATAGAGGTTAAGTGAGGAAGTAGTGCTTAGGGGCATGTCTTGAAGGCTTTGATTAGCTTTTGAAAAAAAAAAGACATTTGTGGTTATAGGTTTGTAGAAATGATTGCTCCCTACCTCATAGGGCTATTGTGAGAAAAGCATTTTGTAAACTATAAGGAAAATAACATTAAGTACAAACATTCTTACTTTGATCTTTTATCTGCGAATTCATCAATGTGAGTACAGTTATCCCTTCCATATCACTGGGGTTAGGGACATGGTGCTCCCTGTGATCTAGAAAATACAAATAAAATTTTTTGGTCTACTAGAGAAGTCTGAATTATTATGGAATTGAAAGATAAAATATGTTGCTATTATACAATACTATTCATATATTTTTTGTATTTCTGAGTTTCTGAACTTTTTCGGTGTCATCTGTTGGCCTTGGTTTATCCCTCAACCTCAATATAGAACCAAGTATCTTTTTCAATCACATATGTCTCTCATGACATTCTTTATCTCACTTCTCTTTTGAAGTTCTTGTTTTCCTTGTGATCCTAAATGTCTTTGTAAATTGGGACATTCCATTACTTGAAACCATATGATACACCAGAAGCATATAGCTTAAAAAATATGCCTTTTCTTCCCCAGAAAGAAATTAGGAATCATTAAAAGTATAGTGCAATTTCACAATGGCAGCCTAGCCTGCTTTCCTCCTGTCCAATTTTCGGCTCAGTTAATTGATGATGCACATTGTCATGTCCAAGATACATACATACATACATATATACATACATACGTATATATGTATGTATGTATGTATGTATGTAGGGCAACTCTCTGAGTGTTAATCTGCATAATAGAAATTCTTCATCCACTTGGTTTTTCCAGTGTGGATAGTTAGACTGAATTCTTTTGAGTAATTATAGATCTTCTTTAGGAGGCTTTGCCATTTTCTAAGCCTTGATACAATCAGCATAATAGTAACCAAAAATAGGCCTATCTGGTGGACCTCATCATTGATATGAAATGTCTCTTCCATTCAAATTCTAGACTGGACAGCCTCCAGTGGAAAGAATTGGTGGAAAGCACTTTTGGTGAAGGTCCTCAGTGTTCACCATAATTAGGCAGAAATGTCAAGAACGGGAACAATCTATAAGGCATCTTATAATTATTTACTTTATTATCTATGTACTTATGGGGAAAAGACATGAAAATCATCAGTAAAGCTATGGTACCCACAATTATCTCAAAACCACTTGTCACACTTAGGCTCTACAGAACTCCCACTTTATCTTTTGCCAAAAGTACTTTTCTCCCTTAACATCTAAATTCATTCACAGTTTAATCAAAATGGAAATATTCCTGATTCATTTTACTATGCCTACAGCAAGATGTTATGAGCTACTTTTCATTCCTAAAACCTGAGCATATACATTCAAGAATAATTAGCTTGGAATACCATGTAGTAGTGAAGTGCCAACAAATTAAAGTTGATTTTCAATAAAGCTTAGTGATAATAGTGATGGGGATTGAGGGCTGGCATCGCAGTTGGGATGACAGGGTTCAGGTCTTGCCTCTGACACATTATAATTGTGTGATCATGTCACTTAAGTTCTTAGGGCACAGGCAATTCTTTTGGGTGATGTTAGAGATAAATGGGCCATATGAATTGGACGGAGATAATTTCTACGCTAGGATTTCTCAGATTTATGAAATTTCAGATCTGAATCCATTCCCTTCAAAAAACAAACAAACTAACCCCATCACATGTAAAGAACTTTGCAATTACGAAGTATTTTCTTTGTCTTATCCTCATCACAATTCTATGAAGTAGTTATTGCAGGTATCATGATCTCCATTTTATAACAAGTCCCGAAAGGTTGTGATATGTCCAAGGTCATATAACTATAGTCAGTGCAAGAACCTGGACTTAAGTTTCTGTCTTCAGAATAGTCTAATAGACCTATAATAGTGTGAATCCTGACTTAAAGACTTGAATATTCAGGAGAGTTCCTATAAGTTCATGTAGGAACTACCCTGCTGCTAACCTTTTGAAATATGATTTCTCACCACTATACTTAGAATATTTACTTATTCTTTTTAGGTTAAGATTGCCCTGAATCTCTATAATGTACTTAAAGAGAGAGGTTATATAAGGAGAGTCAACATTTATTTGTTTTCATTCTTTCACCAAATATTTGTTAAGCCAATGACTGACTGTAGATCATGGTACTAAATACTGAAAGTGATACAAAGTTTACAATGGACCTTGATTTCATGGGCTTCATAAACATCTTTGGGGGACCTTTGGTTGCCAAGGAATTTGTGATCAGAAAGTAAAGTTTCATGGGATAATAATTACTGGATTGATAATTATCATTAATTTTGAGAATGTTCTGATCCTTGTTTTAGGCAGCAGTGTGTTATAGGAGAAGAATATTGGCTTGGGAACCAGGAAATCTGGAAGCTAATCTTATCTCTGTAGCTTATGCTGTATGAACCTGAGCAAATCATATCTTCTCTGAGCTTATTTTTTATCTATAGGAGGAAAAGGTTGAACTTTTTGTTGTGGTTCAGGCATTGTCATGTCTGACTGTTCATGACCCTGTGGATCATATTGTCCATACGGTCTGCTTGGCAAACACTCTGCAGAAGTTTGCCATTTCCTTCTCCAGTGGATTAAGGTAAACTGAGGTTAAGTGCTTTGCCCAGGATCACACAGATAGAAATTGTCTAAGGTTGGATTTGAACTTAGGTCTTCCTGACTCCAGGCCTAGCACTCTATCCACTGAGACATCTAACTGTCCATGGCATAGTTGTCAGGATCTATAGTAGGACAATGTTGCACTAGATAATCTCTAAAATCCATTCCAGCTCTAAAATTCTTGACTCTATATTGGATCTAGAGTCAGACACCAAGAGTGCAATCCTTGACTCTCCTATTAGTATCCATGTGACCATAGGTAAGTCACTTCATATATTTGAGTCTCACTTTCCTTATCTGTAACGTTAAGGATTTGCACCAAGTGATATTTAAGGTCTTTTCCAGTTTCGAATTTTGTGATCTTATTAATATAGCTAACACACGTTTTCCCTTTGTTTAAAAATATGTACACACAGATAACACAAACAATAAAACCAAGCATTGGCTTGTAGAATGACTGAAATGTGTACTCTTTTTGACCTAGTCATCATATACACCAAAGTATTTGTAGCAGCACTTTTTGTGATGGCAAACAACTGGACACAAAGTGGACATTCATTGATAGAGAAATGGCTAAATAAATTGTGATACATGAATAGAATGGAATATGATTGTGCTCTCAGAAATAATGGATATTATGAAAACAGTGATGTGTGGAAAAATCTATGTGAACTTATTTAGAGTGAAATAGAGCCAAGATAACACTGTACACAATGACTACAGCAATATAAATGGAAGGAAAAGCCACAAACCACAAATTTAAACCTAATATTTCAAAATTTCAAACATGCCTCCAAAGAAGAGATCTAAGAAGATACACGGGCACCTTCTTTTTATCCCTTTGAGGATGCTGAAGGTACTTGAAATATTAGTATAATATATCTCAGTTATTTTTAGACTTTTGTGATATATTGACCAGCAATACTGATTTTTCTACTCTTTTTCTTTTTTTATCTCTAAAAATATTATTTATTATCTGAAATGGCTCTCTTGGAGGGGAAAAAGAGACAAAATTTTGGTGATAAAAAAGTGAAAGGCAACAATAAATATCAATTTAAAAATAGATTTCTAATGACACTGAAATTTTGGAAGCAAGTAAGGGTAATTTTCTTTCATGGCCTAGATGTGAACTATTTCTCCAAATTATTCAGTTCTTAAAATGTGTATCACAAAGTCAATCAATTGTCTTAAGTAGGTAATTTAGAATAAAGTGTACTTACTAGCTTGAAGAGTTTGTTGAAACCCCTAGACAGCTGGGTCACATTCTTACTTCTCTCAAGGCCTTTTGGATAAATCATTCTTTCTCCCTTTGCTTTATTTTACCACCTTATAAAGAAAGCGATTACTGTTCTGTCATGTGAAAATAACTTAGCATGTACCACATTCTCATTTCAAGGTAAAGCCGTTATGGAAATACAACTAGTAGGAAGATGCTGAAAGTCAGGCCTGTGCTTTTTCCATTTTAGCTTTTCATTTTCTGCTATGCTCTATCATTTCCATACCAAAATTCTTTCAGTGATTATTAAGTAGATTGGTGAATAAAAGCAGCTCATACAGCCCCCAGTTAAGGTCTTGAACTTATAAGCAAGGGAAGAGAATAGCAATTTTCTGGATAATTTTATGACCTTTAAGACAAAGTCCAAGGAACTGTTATTTTTCAGTTATCTTCCATTACATGAGAGTTTTGTCAGGTTTATGTCTGCTCCCTGAGCCTTGTAAAAATACACACATTAAAAAAATAAGCAAACAGGAGATAAAACCTTACCTGGAAGACTCATAAAAAATGTAGCTCATGAATACCTTTTCCTATGCATCAATGATCATTCATTTCACATAACACAGTTAACTATCAAAGGGAATCAACTCGCTGCTATTCTAGAGGCCATATCTTACAAAGAGAAATTTCTACCTGAAGAACATCTTGTCAATTTACTCATAATAAACACATTTTCATAATTGCACAGATTACCAAGAGCTTCCTTCAGCACGACCCTCTATTCAAGACTGTAAATAGAATTACAAGATCATTGGATCTTGTAATGAGAGGGAGCGACCTCAGAGGTCATCTGATGCAATCCTTACCAGACCTAGAGACCTCTGCATCATTCCCAACAGTGTTTATCCAACCTTCCCTGAAGGCTTTTAGTGAGAGTGGGAGTTAAGGGGAGAAAGGATAATGCCCTACCTCTTGTAGCAGCCCATTTTTACAATTGTGCCTGGAATAAACACCTCCATCCAAATATAATTCTTTGAGATAAAGTTATTTTCCATATTTGAGATGGCTCATTTATGGATTGGCATCTTCCTATTTTCTTCATAACCTAAATGTCTCTCTTTAAGCAAATGGCTCTTTAAAACTATGTCTACATGTTCTAAAAATATAGTTATTAGAAACCAGACAACTATATGTACCATACACCAAATATGTTTTCTTTCTTTTTATTCTTGATGTTTTCTATTATTACAGGGACTCTGGGATTGCCTCTTGAGTGACAGAACAAATGAAACCAAAGGGAGAAAACTCAGTGGCTTCTCAAATATTGCAGTTTTTCCCAGCTGAAATTGATATATGGTTTTATTTTTTTATTTTTTATTTTTTAGTTTTTAAGCCTCTGTAAACAAATTCACCAGGTTAACAGCTCAACTGACATTTACTGAAATTAATCTTTTTATAGAATGGGGATTAAGAATGAGAGTAGCTATATTATTCAAAGCATGAAGTAGATTCCCTGGGTATTTTAGAAAATGGATAGAATAAAATAGAACCAAAAAATATTACTTTTTGATACTATTGGCCTTAAAAAGAGCACAGTTCAGTAACCTTTGAGAAATAGGGTGCTTTCTCCTGTTTTCCTTTAATGGCTTGACAGACATGGTCTACTGTAATAAGTAAGGTTTGCCAGGATGAACTTTAAAAAATACCTCCCAGGTGTCTCAGCAATTTAGAAAATTATTTGGATTAGTCAATTCCTCTGATTTTGTTTATGAATGCTGCCTTCTGTTTATCCTCTTAGTAAACATTTATTGTAATCTACCCTCTCTTCCTCCTGAATTCCTTGGTCCATTTGGCAATAATTTCCAAAGTATTGCCATAACTCAAATAATAATACATCTGTAGTTATTGTCATTTAATCATTTTCAGTTGTGCCCAACTCTTTGTGCTCCCTTTTTGCATTTGTTTTGGCAAAGATCCTGGAGTGGTTTGCCATTTCCTTCTCCAGCTCATTTTATAGATGAGGGAACTGAAGCTAAAACGGTTAAGTGACTTGCCTTGAGTTATACAGCTAGTAAGGATCTGATTCTGGATTTGAACTTAGGTCTTCCTAATTCCAGACCTGGTATTGCTCCTTTTAAATTCACCAGTCATTCAAAATTTAAGAGAATATTCTTTTTAAAAGGTAAACTTATTATTTAATTTCTTATTATCTCCTTGGGGGAAATAGCAATTTTGAGTTTTACCTAAGGAGAGAAGGAAGGAGGGGAGGTCATTTTGAAATATAGAACCTCTTTGATGGAACAGTGCTAGTGACTCAGTCAGGGAAGAACTTTAGACAGGCATAAAATAAGAAACATAAGTGCACTAGTCCCCTGAGGTGGGGGTGGGGTAAGAGGGATCAGAAGGAAGAAAAGCATTGGAGGACAATGAAGAAAAAACAATTACTCTGCAATTCTGCTTGAGGCTCCAGTATCAGTTTTTGTGTAACTCTAAGAAATAAGCTGCCTCCATGTGCATGAGTGTAGCAAAGTGCTTATGTATCCTGAAGAATGAATAATAGGTATAGCTCTGGAGAGTACCTAATTAGAGAGCAAGGAATAGATGAAATTGCCCACCTGATCAAAAACATAGAAGTTGGTTCAACTATGAGGACCCTAAGAGAGCTCTAAGAAATAAAAACTTTTTCTTCATTCATTCTTTTTATGTTTTAGATAGGATGGGTGAAAAGAGAGCCATACTTAATTACAGATTAATGAACCTCATGGAGGGACAGTTCTAGATTTTTGACTTATAGAGAATGCCTGTTCAAAGAGTCTTTACCTCCAAGAACTTCTCTGTTGAGATTTCTATCATGAATTCTATCTATTTTAATAACAGTTCACAAGTGCCACAATTTCTAGCCACACAGGTTGGATCCTTCTTTGTCATTTAATATTTTCCCCCCAATTACATGTAAAAACAATTTTAATACTTTTTTTCAAATTTTTAGTTCTAAATTCTCTCCCTCTTGCCCTTCCCCTTTCACTGAGAAAACAAGTAATTTGACATAGGTTATACATACGTAGTCATGTGAAGTACATTTCCATGTAAGTCATGCTCCAAAAGAAAAAAACAGATTAAAAACATCCAAGAAAAATAAAGTTAATAAAAAGTATCTTCAATCTGTGTTCACACTCCACCAGTTCTTTCTCTGAGAATGGACAGCACCTTTCATCATAACTCCTTCAGAATTGTCTAAGATTGCATTGCTGAGAATAGTTATTTACAATTGATCATCTTACAGTACTACTATTACTATGTACCATGTTCTCCTGGGTCTGCTCATTTCACTTTGTATCAGTTTATGTAAGCCTTTCCAATCTTTTCTGAAATCATCCCTTTTATCATTTCTTATAGCACAATAGTATTACATCACAATCATATATAAGAACTTGCTCAGCCATTCCCCAATTGATGAACATCCCCTCAACTTTCAATTCTTTTCCACCACCAAAAAAGCTGCTATAAATATTTTTGGCCATATAGGTCTTCTTTTTCTTGGTTTTTAAAATCTCTTTGCAGTACAGACCTAGTAGTAATATTAAAACAAGAGTTCTTAATCTGGGGTTCAAGAACAAGTGTTCCATGGATAGATTTCAGGGGATCTGTGAACTTAAATGGAAAAAAATATATCTTTAATTTTACTAACCTTTGATTTCCTTTATAAAACTATGTATTTTATGCTTATTTATTTAAAAACCTTATTCTAACAAATGTTTCATAGGCTTCATCAGACTATCAAAGGGATCCATGACACAAAAAATTATAGTCTCTGTCAAGTAGTAGGTGACATTTACATAGCATTTTAAGGGTTGCAAAAAACTTTACAAAAATTATTTAATTTCATTCTCACAACTAGGAGGTAGGTGTCATCATTATTCCTATTTCACAGATAAGGAAACCAAAGCAAATGGAAGACAAGTAACTTCTTAAGGGGCTTAGTAAGTGCCTTAGAGGTTGAATAAGAAGACAGATCTTCCTCACTCTGGGTCCAATGTCCCATCCATTGCACTACCTAGCTACTTCTACTCTAGAGGGAGGTTTGATTTAGGTAGGTCTCAGTTTTACTTGTTTATTTTACATAAGGAGGAGTTGAAAGAAACAAGGGAAAGATGGGAGATAGGGCAAGGAATGGAAGAAAGGAGGCCTAAAGGACTGGGATGACCCAAATAAGCACTTGCAATCAAGGCTAAAGTGCGTATTAAAGCAAATTTTCTAGCTACAGAGGTTTCACAGCTCTCACTTAAAAGTCCTTGCTAATGACCTGGTAATTGTTTTAATAGCTTTTTAGTCAAGTGTGAAGTACTCCGCTGACAAATCAACAAAGTGTGAAACACTGTGAGGGCTTTATCCCTGCTTGTCTACAGTATCTTTATCTAGTACTGTTTACATTTTTAGCTTACACATAAAGAAAATATTTACTATAATCACAAAAATGGTTTCTGATATAGGGAATCAGTTCAGAATGGTTTTGTGAGAAAGTTATGAAAAGGATGATGGTTTGAAAGGCACTGACTTTTCCAGATGTGAAACTTCCTCTTTTACAGTCTTCCCCCTTCCACCTTTTTTTTTTTTTTAAAAAAAATATTTGTTATCTTTTCCATCTGATCTATTCAGCAATCTCCTAGGATGGATAGTCTTAGTTCTGTTGAAATCTTTACAGGGAGCTAGCTACTTAAAAGGCTAAATGAAGAAATCAGAACCAATAAGAATTTAGTATGCATGTCCAATGGAGGGGACCCTCTGAATGCTGGGAATATAAATATAAGTAGAAAGAACGGCAATCTCTGCTTTCTTTCTGTGCCTCAGTTTCCTCATTCATAATATGAGTGTGTTGGATTATGATCTCAAAGATCCTTCCAGTTCCAAACCTACCATCTAGTTTAAGCAGTCAATCCTCATACCACATAGCTTCCTAATTCTCATCTGGATCCTATCAAGTTTATCATCACTTAAGGGATCTGTTGTTTTTGCATATCACGTCCACTCTGTCTCTTAATTTTTTGACAATCTAGAGCAGAGATGTCAAACTCCCAGGTCTCATATTGCCTCAGTTGTTCCCAGTACCTCCCTAAACAGATTAACATATCTTTGGGAAATGGTAAAAAAAAAAAAAAATTCCATAGAATAACACTACAGCATAGATACAATGTTAATTTGCAGTTTCCCAACTTCTCTAGCTAACATTGCCAGAGAGAGATTAATTTTCTTTCCCTCCTGCTGCCATTAGCAAGTAGGTGGGGATAGTCATTGATTCCTGGAGAACACAGTCAATTATAAATGTCTTACAAAATGAGGGAACAGACTAGATAATTTCTAAGGTTCCTTCTCCCTCTAAATCTTATGATATTGTAACTACTGACATTGGTCACTTAGGCTCAAATCTACCAATCTGTCCAATGTGACAGGGAAATGGGTCGTTGACGGTATGGAAGGCTGACGTTTTATGTTCCTGAAAACTGCTGTGATTCTTAAAGGATGTGTAATTGGGAAAAAGCAGGGCTGGCATCATTCAGATAGAATCCACAGCAATAGGGTGGAACATTGGCTACTATTTCCATACTGTGCATGGGGTCTGGAGAAACATGAGCCTGGACCCTGGATCAGTGTAGACAATAATCAATAATTCTCACCACAATTGTGGTGGATTTTCAGGAGGAAAAGAATAAGAGCACACATCACTGGGTCAAAAATAGCAGACACAAACTCGTCTTCCCTGCACTTGCTTCACTCGCTTCATTGCACTCTCAATATCACTCACTTAGAAAAACCAGTTCTATAGCACCTCTATAGAGATGCTCCTGTGAGACGAGAAATCAGAAGGAAACTCATTTCACTATTCAAGTGTGAAATTTTACTTTCTAGGCATCCCCTTGTTATCCTCCCTATATCCCTGTTGCCATCTTTATCAACTTTTGTCTGCAAACTTGGACTCTGAAAGGTAAAGTTTTTGTTTTGTTTCACTGAGAAACAAGACTTCATAGCACTCCCCAAATGTCTGTATACCATGCTCCCAAAACTGCTCTCACCTTTTCAGCTGCCCCTTATATGTTGACTTTCTCAATTAGAATGTAAACTCCTTGAGGGTAGGTTGCTTGCTTGAATTTGTATCCATAAGCACTTAACATAGTATCTGAATTGTAGTAAGTGCTTATCCACAAAACTCATGGCCTCAGATGTCTAGATACATATAAACCAAGAAAACATAATATATAGGGTAAAACAGAGGGACTAAGAGAAGAAAGAAAGTTTTACTTCAAAGGTATCAATACAATTTAGTAGAACAGGACACTTGATTAAAACATGATACTGGAAAGGATGACATCTTTAAAAAGAAAAGAATTGAATAAAGGGTAATTAATTGATTATTTCTCTATGAAGAGAAATGAGGAACTCAATGAACTTAGAAAAAATGAATAGACTTGCATGAAATAATGAAGAGGGAAACTGGCAGAACCAAGAGGACCTTGTATATAGTAAAAGCAATTTTGTTTTAAGAACTGTGAAAAAAAAGAACTTTGAATAACTAAGTCATTTTGACTATTATAAGTACACAAATTAACTACCTGTATCCAGAGAAAGAACCAATAGATATAAGTATGTATAGAATGGTTTTACATACATACATGCATACATGTATGTATATACACATACACACATTTGTGTCCAATGGTAGCCATCTCTAGGGTCGCGGGGAAGGGTAGAAAAAAGAAAGTCATATTATAATTTTATTATATATTTAAAAGGAATTGCAAGTTATATATAACAGATTTGCAGTTTCATGTACAGTCACCCCTACTATGTTATGAAAATACTTGTTTTATTTCTTAAGTTCAGAATAAATTTTTAAAAAAAGAAGCTACAGAAACATAAAGGGCGGTAACACGGAGGGCATTTTGTTAGTTAGAAAAAGAAAAAAATCACATTTCAATGGGAGTATTCTACAGATCATATGGCTAAAAGGAGGAATTAGATGGGGCATTTAGGAAGAAAATCACAAACCCTGCCCAGATGGATAGTACTGTTATGATTAAGCCCTAGAGACAGGATACTTGGTTGATTTTGAGACATCTTCTAGACTAGCCCTCCTTATTCTGCCAAGTTCAAAGAAGTTGCTTACTTCTTAACTTGATTTAATGATAATAATCCTTCATCAGCTGGAGGAAATGACCAGGAGAACTCAGGATCTGATTCTGATTAACATGAAGAAACTATTTATTAAAGTAGAAGTGATAGGAACCTTGCAGAAAAGTGGCCACTCCATCAAAGCCTTCATGATAGAGGAGATGAAAACTGGGCATAGACCAACACCTATGATGCTATAATATGTGGCCCAGAATATAAAGTTCTGGGTTTACTGGGTCCAGTTTTGAGGATGATCTCCAGATAATATTTTTCTTTTGGCTTGTGTTGCTCTCACTCAGTGTTAACCTTGGGAAATTCTCTAAATATAATTGATGTCTAGGTCTCCTCATAAATAGGTAAAGAAACAGAATGATTCGATTTTCTTTAAGAGGCTAGCACAGTCCAGCAATTCTATGACTCTTTCTATATGGCTGGATTCCAGAAATATTTCTTGAAAGTAGGGATTCAGGAGTTTCCATTACTTTGATGCATGGTTTCCTTCTCATAGAGCAACATGATTAAAAGCATTGTATATTAATCATCTCCTTCATAAGACTGACTCAAAGCACAGGAAGTCAAGGTCCAGGAACTTTCCTCTTGTGCCATACGGATGAAAACACATGCGGCACCTATATAGTTTTACCCTAAGTCATTTGTGAATCCTGGGGATGGGGCAAGGTCAGGAAGTGAAAGAGGGAGTATTTCCTGGGACCGGATCAACTTTGAACTCTCCTGTTCTCTCCTCTGAGTTTTACTTTCTTGAGGACTTGTAGACAAACAGTTAACTCTGCAAGTGATGCTTTTTATTATAGATCAAGTTGACTCATTTAGCCTGAACCAAATTGTTTCTTTTCAACGTTAAAAACTGACCAGGGCTGTGTTCTCCTTCTCAAGGAGGAATTACAGAGCCTTCTACATTAGATGTCTCCCAGTTCTCTCAAGGAGATTGTCAATGACCGTAACCACATCCTTTTTAGTAGTATAAGATCAAAAACTGATGCCAAAGTCTTGCCAGTCTAAACTCAAATTGACCAGGAAGCATGCTTGAACAGCCCTCTATATTCTTTCTCAGTTAAATATTTACAATCCCTATAAACCAAACAGGAGTGTCTTTAGGTGCATTGATCTACCTGAGAGCTGTAATTATTCATTGCTGAACAAAAGTAGTAGTCCCAACACTGAGCAGAGGGCTCAGCTGAGTCAAAGTTTGGCATTTTTGGTGCCAACACACAATGACAGCAAGAATGATAGGATAGGCTTTACTTGCACTTCGTGATGTTTGGGCAAGAACCATTCTTATCTAATGAATTGTGCTTCTAAGTTTCATAAGATGGTGAGGATAATCTACTGAGTGAGGCATTGGCTGAAGAAAGCCTAACTACCAGCTAAAATTTCGTTTCAAAACAACTCCAACAGAAACAAATGAAGGTAAGCATTCAAGCTATCTGTTAAGGACTTTAGCAAGATGACAGAATCTTGTTGAGAAAGCTTGACGTAAGAGAGCACAAACAAGCTAACAGGTTGATGAAAAGCTATTCCCTAAACTATGCCCAAAGCACCATAAAACTACACGTACCCTTTGACCCAGCAATACCACTAGTATGTCTGTTCCTCAAAGAGACGAAAAGAAAAGGACCTATATGTACAATAATATTTATGGCAGCTCATTTTGTGGTGGCAAAGAATTAGAAATTATAGAGATGCCCATTAATTGAGGAATGCTTAATAGGATTGTTGCATATGATTGTAATGGAATACTACTGTGCTATAAAAATGAGGGGCAGGCAGATTTCAGAAAAAAACAGGGAAGACTTATGTGAACTGATGAAAAATAAAATGAACAGAATCAGGAGAACATTGTACACAGTAACAGCACTATTGTACAATGATCAGCTCTGAATAACTTAGCTATTTTCAGCAATACAACGATCCAAAACAATTCTGGAGAACTTATGACGAAAACAGCTATGCAGCTCTGGAGAAAAAACTGATGGCATCTGAATACATTGAAACATACTTTTAAAAAATTGCTACAATTATTATTTTTTAAAAACAGCATGTTAATATTTAATAATTGAAGTTTATAATTTTAAATTACTATAATAACTTATCTCCTTTATTTCTGTAAAGAGTTTTAAGTTTTTTGTTTATTTTTCCACACTTTAAAAAGTTATTAAAAAGACAAACATTTCCATAACATAGTATAATAAAAAAGATGATTTACATGAAACTGCAAATCTACCATGTACAACTTGCTATTCCTTTAAAACATACAATAACTTTATCATGTAAATTTCTTTTTTGTTCTTCCTCCCCTTCAGCCCTAGAAATGATCACCAATAGACACAAATAGGTGTGTGTGTATACACAAACACAAATTATTCTATATACGCTTCTATCAGTTCTTTCTCTGGATGCAGATAGCATCTTTCTTCATACGTCCTTTATAGTTAATTTGGGTATTTATAAGAGGCCAAATAACTTAATCACTCAAAGTCATTCTTGAAAGAATATTACTGGTTCTGCTCATTTCACTCCTCATTATTTCATGCAAATCTTTCCACATTTTATTAAAATAATTTGTCACTATTTCTTATGGCACAGTCGCATCACAATCATATGCCTGTTCAGCTATTCCCCAATTGTTGGGCATCCCTGAAATTTCCAGTTCTTTGCCATCACAAAGAAAGCTGCTATAAACATTCTAGAAACAGATGGATTCTTCTCCTTTTCCCCTAATCATCTTGGGAAACGTACCTAGTAGTGATATGTCTGGGTCAAAGGGTTTATATAGGCAGTTTAATAACTTTTTGAACATAATTCTAGATTTCTCTCTAAAATAGTTGGATTATTTCACGATTCCACCAACAGTGAATTAGGGTCCCAATTTTTCCACATTCTCTCCAATATTTGTTGCTTTTTCATTCAATCATTTTAGCTAATCTGGTAGGTATAGAATGATATCTCAAGGTTGTCTTAATCTTCACTTCTCTAATAAACAATGATTTAGAGCATTTTTAATATGGCTATAAATTTTGATTTCTTCATTGGAAAACTGCCTGTTCATATCCTTTGACCATTTATCAATTTATCAACATACTTTTTGAAACTTTATTATTCTAATTTTTTCCTGTGTTTTCTTTTGCAACATGGCTGATGTGGAAATGTGTTTTGCATGACTGCATATGTACAATCTATGTCAAATTGCTTACCTTCTGAAGCAGGGTGGAGACGGAGGGAAGTAGAGAATTTGGACCTCAAAATTTCAAAAAAAATGTTAAAAATTTTTGTTTACATGTAATTATGAAAAAATTAAATACAAAAAAACTAAATTTAAAAGCAAGTCATTCCATATCAAGTGTTTGAAAGACTAGGTGACTTCTGGTTTCATTTTCTAGTATAACATGTGCCCTTCTTGTGTTCCCAGGAAAGTGGTGGGATCCTAATAAAGATGAACCACTGGATGTAATACAACCACCCATTGCTCATAGGGGAGTTATTTCAACTCCCTAGTGAGCAGAAGCCAAGGAATGATGACTGACCAGCCAAGTGGACTCTGGACAGACATACCTCTTCACCAGTGTCGAGACTGTCTGAACCTGCTAATAGCCTATGCTGCTGATTTCGTTAAAGAGTACACTGTGTACTGTTATGTGCCATAAAATCTATCGACTTTATCTCCTTCTGAGGGGAACTGTGATCCACACAGATAGTGGATTCAGGGAAAGCTAAACCCAGAGATACTCTGTCCTGCCTAATACAGAAAGCCTAGAACTAGTGACCACACTAACTCATGATCTTTCATGGAAGTAGGAGATAGGATCATGGAAGATACCTTAACTCACTTTCAAGTCTATCCTAACGTAAACATAGGCACAGAATGGTTAAGTACCTTTCCAAAGCAACACAGGTAGCAAGTGTCTGAGGTAGAATTTGAAGTCCAATGCCCTCTCATTCGTACTATGATGAATGAATACAGATGAATGCAAGGTATGTTTTAGATGTAATTTCATATGTTGGTATGAGTTGATTCATGTGTTCATCCATCATCTATAAAGAGATGAGGGTTAGAATGTAGTATCATTAGGAAAATCTGGATCTGGTTTAAACACCAGGACCAAAGAGGAAGCAAATGGGCTGAAATCAGTTTGGATGGAGGGTTTTAGAATGTCCCAAAATTCTCTCCTGGGCACATTTTTGTCAGAGACTTTGATAAAGGCATAGAAAGGTGCTATTATTTTTGCCTTTTTAGATCATAGGAAGCTGAAAAGCAGTAGCCAAGACAGGGGATGGCAGTAAAGTTCCAAAAAGCAAAACACTGTTCCCCACAAAAAAATTAGGAGTCTAGAATTAAAGGACAAATCTAATCTTCTAAAATTTAATGGGGATAAATGAAAATTTTAATAGTTGACTAAAAAGAAAACCCTCAAAACTCCCTAAGTAAAAGACAGGGAAATGCTAATAATAATGATATCTAGCATTCAGTTTATATGCTATCTCATTTTATCCTCACAGTAACCATGAAAAATATTATTGTTATCCACATTTTATACATGAGAAAGCTGAGAATCAGAAAAGTTAAGTAACTTCTGCACAGACACAAAGGCAATAAATATCTAAGGCAGAATTCAAAATGTTTATAAATGTGTGAATCTTTCCCACATATAGCTTGGACTGTGTGTGTATTCAAACTAAACTGGCAATTCTAACATAACCTTGCTTGTCTACGTTCCCTTATGAACTTTCTTCTGCTTTTCCTCTATTAATAATCTTAATGTTCAAAACATTTCTTCCTCTTTTAGCATCGCTACTCTCCAACTCCACTATCTGGCTGAAAAACAAGGTAAAGAATATGATTCTGAGACCAAAAGAATATTCAGTAGAGTGTTTCTGATTTTCTTTTATCATTGATCTTTCTGGAGTCTTTTTCATATATTTTCAGGGGTATTTGTGGAAACCTAGACTTTTCTGAACTTTCATGCTTTTGTCTGAAGCAGAGGTCCTCATCATTTATTTTCACAACAATGAAAAATCAAATTTCTACAAATAAGTTGAATGAAAACATATTGCAACAATTTCTCAAAATGTCTTGTAATTAATTATTTGAATGCCTTCGAGGGGGTCTTTCTCAGCCTTCACTTACACAAGTAGACTGGGTTCCCAATGGACAGTCATCATTGTTAGGCTACAGAGTACCTAGTAGGTGGCCTCACTAGGAGCCCTCACCAATGAACTTCCCATTAACAGTAAGAACACTATCTACAAAACATTTTCCCCATGAATTTTGTGCATACCCTCCCATTAATATTCATCATCTGCAGGAGTGGTCACAAATTTAGAGTATAGTGATTATTGAGATATACACACAACACATGTAATCAAGGCAACTCATAACTCTGGGACTCCAGGGCCTCAGTACCTCCAGCGGAGTTCTCTCTGCAGCTCAATCGTCATTTTTTAGGAATAGTTCTTTCTGGGTGGAAGAAATCTCCCTTGTACTATTTCAGGAACTAAATAAAATGATAGAATCTGTGAAGAGTTGTTTTTGGTTCTGTTGACAAGTGCTGTACTATAATGATTGCATGACTCGTTTTAGAGGAAATAGGGGAGAAAAGGAGTACTTGACTTGAAGTCAAAAGCTATCTTAGTTTAACACTGCAGTTGCTACTTTTGTGAACCTGAGAAAGTCATTGAATCTCACCTCACTTTCAGCTTCTGGTTGTTGTGTATATCACCAGAAAGAATGCAGGGAAGGTGTTTTGCAAACTTTGAAAGTACTCCCCAAATATCAGCACTTGGTTCCTTAAAGACCACGTTAGTGCCAAGGATTCTGTACCATAGGATGACCAAGTGTTTTAGGACTGGAGAGAGTCCTTGAGATCATTTTGAGCTAATCCTCCATTTTATAGAGGTGGAAAATATGTCCCTGAGAGGTTGAGTGATTTTCTTTAGGTGACCTGGTTACTTTTCCCAGAACCTTAGCTTCTCATCTACTCTAGACACTACATTGATCTCTGGAAGCCAATGTCACCTCTGATTTTAAATAAAAGTTCAGGTCCCCTCCAAGTCACTAGGATCTTCCCTCCTCTCTCTGAAATAGGAACATGCAAGAATCTTCTCACTGATTGGATATGTGAGGGGAAAATCACCCTCGTACATCCTGGGACAAAACACCTAACCAGATGGAAAGATGTGGTTGTTTTCCAGAATCTCAAGAATTTTTAATTAAAGGAGACACTTAACTTTGGACATAGATTGGTCTAGGATCAAGTTCAGGCCTTGTCAATCACCTTCCTATACTTCCTTTATACTACTGTGAAATGTCTTAGTAGGAATAATACAATTTGTCTTGTGCAAATATCAAATCAAAGCAGTTGTGGTATAATGGATAGAAATCTGACCTTGGATTCAGGAAGACCTGGGTTCAAATGATACCTTTGGCATATACTGACTTGGGCAAGTCATTCAATAGTTTAGGCAACTTTCCAAAACTACAAGTTACATACATATCAACCTGCACTGAAATAGCAGAGCCAGCTCCTACACAACAGGTAGACTTTTATCTTATTATTTCTTATATTGAGTTTATATGTTTTCAGTACTCTACAGTCACTACCATATAACTTAGATTATTTTTTCCCTTCCCTCCCCAAGATGGCATGCAATTTTATATAGGTACCATACATACATTCCTATTAAATACATTTTCACTATAGTCATGTTGTGTAGAAGAACTAAAATGAATGAGAGAAATCATATAACAAACCAAAACATAATACGAAAGAAAATGATCTGCTACATTCTGCAGTTGAATTCCAAAGTTCTTTCTCTGGATGTGGAAGGCATTTTGCCTTAAAAGACCATTGGAAATTTTTTCAAGTCCTTGCATTGCAATGAAGTTCCAAGTCTAACAGGTAGACTTTTAAAAACTCATGAATATATTCTTCTCTGCTCCTCATTAGCACTTTTGATGAAAGTGGCCATTAATGCTATGAAAGACTCTACCCCTCATTACGAGGGAAGATTGGATTTTATGCAGAAAACCCATGCCCTTGGAACAGAATGAGAATTTCTGGATGTAGGAATCAGTGAACTATTTTTTCCCATGCTTAAAAATAGTCATTTTGTTCCTCACTGACACATTGGCAATATTTTTTTTTTGGTCAGAGGAGTTATGGGTAAGAATAGGAGAGCACAGGATCAACAGCTATAAAATGATATAGCCCTCCCCCCATTCCTTCTTGTTGTCGAAAAGACAACTGGCTAATGAAACACTTTGCAACAACATCTTCTTGGTCAAAGACTGTGAAAACCACAAGGTTTCCTCCTCATGCTCCCTGATCTGAACATTACAGTTTGGTTTCCCACCCCTGGTAAACTCTATGGGGTCTGCTGTTTTGCCCCAGCAGCTGGAGCACATTCGTGGTTACTTTCTGCCCTTCACAGTATCCAGCTCAGGCATGGTTTTCTCACCAGGTGGCCGGTCTGATGAGAAGAACCAGAACCCATTCTCTCTGTCACCCCGGGCTTACCTCAAGTGACTTCTCAGTAACTAACACTCTTGATTCATTAGCGTACCTTTGGGAAACACAGCGGGGGTGTCATTCTTCCTGGTGTTTGACATTTAACAGTTTAATTAAATTTTTCCTTAGGGGGCAAAGTAACAAATAGAAGCTTTCCTACTAAATAAAAAATGTCACTTTAGATGCAACAAGCCTACACTGCGATGCTACCAGCATTTCCATTTTAGTCAGATATTGAAAGGGGACCTGACTGAACACGAGGTGGAGCAACGTCTGATTTCCAATAAGTGACACCTTTCTTTACCGAATTCCTTGCCTTACTGGACCATGGTACATTTTATTGCTTCATTATTCCAGAAAATTACTAAAACTGGAGATTTAGAGTTGGTCATCCCTAAAAGCCTGCTAACTTAATAAAGCAAGGCCCCTGATATTGTCAAGATAATAACAATAGTGTTCGCTTGTGTCCTGTTCTTTGCAGCTCTTTTTGGGTTTTCCTGGCAAAGATACTGGAATGGTTTCTCATTTCCTTCTCCAGCTCATTTTATAGATGAGGAAACTGAGGTGAACAGGGTTAAGACTTGCCCAAGGTCACAGAGACAGTAAATATGAGAGGCCGGACTGAAATTCAGGCAGAGTCTTCCTGACTCTAGGTTTAACACTCTATATCCACTGCACCATCTACAGTAAAAGTAGCCCCTGAAATGATCTCACAACACTTTGCAAGATATTATTATCAAAATGACTGGCAGTTAGAGAGTTGGGAAATTAAAATCTAGAAATAGTGCAGCTTCTTTTCTTAGATGAAGCAATGATAAGAATTTGGCAGAAGTCTGATTTTCTAATGAGAGATCTCAGCACCTTTTGGACAGTAAACATTCATTCTTAATGGTTGTTGAAGTGAATGAATGTGATATCAAGGAGAGCCTTCCAAAGGTTTCCTATTTAACGAAGTCATCACTGCACTAATTCAGAACATACAGGCACTGCTTTTGGCTTGTTTTGCTTTTGATTTTACTTTTTAAAGTCCTCTTTGGGCTGTTCCGGACTTAACAATGACATGACTTTAACTAATAATTATGTTGAAAGAAAAGAAAGCAAGGTTCTCTTTTAAGTTTTGCTTCATTCATCCAAATATCTCTCTTCTTCTGCTCCCCTCCCACTCCAGTTGATTTATATTTAGTGTAGTGCTTATTCACTAGATTGTCAAAGAGTTATGTAAAAAAAAGCAAGAAAGGAGATGATGAATGGGTAGAAATATGTAGTCTATAGCAACTCTGCCCAACCAAATCAGTTAATGTCATAAAATGCCTTAATGGGTTTTCAAGAAGAAATACTTTCTATGGCCATTATTGGTTTTAAGGCAGTCAATAAGTAGTCCCTTGGTGTAATTAAGGGATATGGGCATTGGCAGAGTAAAGGTCTAATTGTTTTTTGAGAACCACAGTTTAGTAGATCTCCGTGTCCCCCACCCCATCCCCCGCCCGCATACACTTTTTTTTTTTTGCAGAGGCATCTTTTAGGGTTTAAGACATCTTTCAGTGTGCTTAAAATAAATACTAAAAAAAAACCCTTTAATAGACCAATCCATTCTATTTATACCATTCTTTAGAAAATTCACACATAAAACCACTTTACCATCTCAAAATAAGACTAAAGTATTATACATGAAGCCCATATAAAGGGAAAATTCATTCATTCATTCGTTCAATCATTTATTATTGAACGATTTTTTTTTGAGCACCTACTACATCTATAATATTGTGCTAGGTAATGTGGAAGATACAAAGAAAAAGAATGCATGACCTCCACACTCAAGGAAGCTACAATCTAATTAGGATAGCAGATAACAAGTCCATGAAAAGATGAAAACATCATTAAGGATAAAAAATAGTACAAAATAATAATGTTCTAAATATAAAAAAAGCAGTGTGGTCTTCAGTGCCAAATAAGTGGCACAGACTGCTATACATTCTGTGAAAGAGATTCTTGTGGGTTTGGAGAGCCAAGTAGTCTTCATAGAAATGAGGTACGCCTTAATCAATGCTTAAGATTGGTTGTTCTATCCTGTTGGGAATGGGGAAATTGTGTGAAACCGATGAGCTGAAAATTGACTGTAGTAGAAGTAATATCAATCAATCAATATTTGTTAAACACTTACTATATGCCAGACATTGTGCAAAGCAATGGGAATACAAAAAGAGGCAAAAGACAGTCTTTATTACCCTCAAGGAGCAGACAATTTATTGTGGAGCTTACATCTAATAAAATACCTGACTATAATCAAGGCTTGTTTTTCCTAAAAGGTGATTAAATCATCCTTTAGATTTAATTGATCTAGGGAAGTAAAATTCAAACCGTTTACACAGTTTCCTTATTACTACATTCAAAAGTCCAGAGAGGGAAGAGTCTGTGTCTCCTCAGGTTTCTGACTAGTGGACCATCACGGCATATATAGAAGCAGGGGAGATGCTCCCAAGTGAATTATTATTATATCCTTGCTAGAAGTCATTTTCTTATTATAAAGTGAACCTCCTTTTGTTAAATGTCAAACGGTCTACAAGTATGTCACTTTGTTCCAGTCTCAGCTCATGAAATGACAGAATAGCCCAAGTCAGGTCTTAACTAGAATATTAGATAAATATTGTAATGGGGTGCAAGAGAGATTGGATAGGGATCAGGTGAGAATTAGCAAGCCATTTGGGAGAACTTTTTAATAGTGCAAGTATTATTAGGTGACAAGGTCCTACCCTGGAGTATTATTGGTGAAACTAGAAACAAAAGCAAGTCATTGGGAAATGGAATGAAAAAAGAATTTGAAAGAGTCTGATATGAAAGAGTCCAAGACGACTTTGAGATTTTGATCCTGTGTGACTAAGGGAATGAAGTACATTGATAAAAATAGGGAAACAGTGATAAAAATAGGGAAATCAAGAAGGGAAACTAGTAATTGAGGGGAGGAAGAAGGTGAATATATATATATATATATATATATACATATATGATTCTATATATATATATGATTCTATATATATACACATATATATATTTTTGGCAGGTTGAGTTTGAATGACAGAAGGATGTCTAAATGGAAATGTCTGTCAGACAGATGGGTACTCAGTTAGGCTATAGGAGAGATCAGGTCTGAAAATGCAGCTAGGGGAGTAATTTGCAAACAGGCAGTATTTGAACTATGTTCTTTTGGGAAGACAGTGTAAAAAGAACGGCGGCAGGCCGTTGAAAGATAGCATAATATAAAAGTAATAAAAAAGAAAGATACTCTAAAAAGTTGTAGAAAGATAACTGAGTTTGGAGTCATAGGACCTGAGTTTGAACTCCACCTCTGCCATTTAGCATCTGTGCAACCTTCTATACCCTTCCTTGTCCTCCATTTCATCATTTGAAAAATGAGTGAGTTGGACAGGGTGGTGTCTAAGGTTCCTTTCAGTCCTAAGTCAATGAGCCTAAGCTCCTAGGAGGAAGCCTTGGGGTAGGTATGGCTAAGGTTGTGGGGCTCCAAGTAGGAAAGTGACCAGTGTGAAGATCTCAAAGGTACCAGGATGTAAAGAGGAGAGACGCTGACAGTGCTTGTGCTGGAGATGTCAAGGAGAAGACTGCCTTGTTCCTAACTGAACTCATAGTGATTTTCCATCATTCTAGTCACGTAGGGAGAGAACTCCTCCATGATGTTCGGAAGTCTTCCTTCAAATCAACCTTAATGCAGAAACTTTTCCTCTTGAAAATAGCCTGAAAAGGGATCAATAATCAATGGTAAATATGAAATCTCTTAGCTGGATGATTTTTAAGTGCACTTGACTTCCCTCCAACCCCCACCACAGCAGCATAGAATCCTTCACCTCAAATCTTAGAAACTGACAGTCACAACCACTTCAGACTATCTGGAGTTGAAAGAGGCTTAGAAATGAATAATTTATAATCTTAAAACTTTCCATTTTCAGGGTAAGGGTAGGACAAATCTTTTGATTTTGTTTTTTTCCAAATGAGTCTCCATTACCCAAATATGTGTTATTCAGGCATTAGCCTCCCCCCAAAAAAAAGTAATAAACTCATTACTGTTAATTGTGGTGCACAAAGTAACTCACAGGCTCCTTTCTTTTCTGAGCTGTTGCAGCTTCCAAGCTTCCTTTCCTTCCATTCCTCACTACCAGTAAGTTGGGGATTGTGTAGTAACCTCCTTTGTCTAACGCTGCCCTGTCCACTCTCCCTAAAGGTTTTATGTGGACAGGTGTTCTGATGAGCCAGAGCCCTGGCATGGGGGAAGGAAAAACCATTTTGACTATTGGAACTCTTTTTTTCATTTTTGTTCTTTTTGTACCAGGCCTTTGTTTTCATTGATAGTGGTAGAGAACTCCCTATGAGGAAATTTCCTTTAGTAAGGCAGATCAGTACCTGCTTAGTAATCTATACTCTTAACTACCTGAGATTTTAAGAGTTTAAACTATTATACTTAACTCAAAGGAATAAATCACCAGTGGTGGAATTATAAACATCTGTGAGTGGGGGTAATATTTTTCAGAAGGAAAACTTGCTCAGCTAATTTCCTCTTCTGTTTTAATATAATAAAAGTCCCTCATTTTTAGTAGTGTTTTGAAGACTGAAAAATGATTAACATACACAAGCCCATTAGAGATGATATAGGTGAACACACAGAACAGAGGTTCAGAGACATCATAAGATCATTGATTTGAAGCTAGGAGGGACTTTAGTGACCATTAAGTCCAACCTCTATTTTTATTGATGGGGAAACTAATTCACAGAGATGTTTAGTAACTACCCTGGGCTAGTGTCTGAGTAGTTTTTGAACCCAGGACTTCCTTAATACAAGTCCGATCAATTCTCTATCCACTCTTCCCTGTTATTCTTAGGTTAAGTGACTTAACACAGATAATATCGAACAGCTAAGTACCTACAGATACTATTTGAATCCAGGACTTAAACATGGCAAGTCATGCCAAGCTGCCTCTGGACATAAGGCAGTCCCCTCCAGGTATAGTCTACTGCTGCTGCTGCTACCACTGCTGTTTGTCTTTTGTTCTGAAAGAAGACCATGATACCAGGGAGATGATGCCAACTACAAGCAAGTGAATTGGATTTAAGTGAGGGAGGACTGTGCAAAGTCACCAGCCTTACTTTCTCCTTCAGAGTCATCTGGGTCCAGTGGTCAGATATCAAGCAGGACAACTGGAGATGGCCCAGGATGCAGTGGGGCACTTTGACCTTTTCAAGCTAAGAGTATAGCCTAGCTCTAAAGCACAGGAAAAAACACATTTACGAGCACTTTCTGATACTTGTTGGTACTTTCGGGGAGGGAGGAAAACATTTCCCAGTGGTGTTTTGTTCGACCCCCATAGACTAGTAATATAGAAACAATCTTTACACAAAAATAGCATTTCCATGAAACGAAACTTTTACTCATTTTGAATTGTGGGTTTGTGATAGGACCCAACTTGAAGAATTTCATTTTTATAGATATTATATATGAGCTTCATCAGCATCACCTGGGAGTCAGTTGGTTGCTTGTGCTAAATGTCAGCCATTCGATTCACATTCTGACATGGGTTTATTCACTTTTTATTTTATAGCCATCTTCAAAATCCTTTTCTACTTATGGTCAAATTAAATTTCCTCAGCAGTGATGGGGCTACTACAACTTGTGGATAATAAGATGACAGAACCTTAATTGAAAGTAAGCTGCAGCTAAAGACAATGAAGTACACTGTTGCTCAGTTATTTTTTCAGTTGCATCAGAGTCTTGGTTCGGGGGTTTTGTTGGCAAAGATACTGAAGTGGTTTGCTGTTTCCTTCTCTAGCTCACTTTATAGATAAGGAGACTGAGGCAAACAGGACTAAGTGACTAGCCCAGAGAAGAGGAGCCTTCCTGACTCCAGACCTGGCAGTCTATACTGAGCCACCTAGCTACCTCCAAGAAGTGTCAATAACAAAAACCAAGCAAACAAACAACCAACAATATTGATGCCCTTAAGTTCAAAGTTCAATTAGTAGAGAGAGTGATCTAGAAATTACAGCGTCAGAGTTGGAAGGGGCTTTAGGGATAATTTCACCCAGCCTTCCCATTTCATAGATGAAGATACTGAGGCCCACAGAATGGAACTACCTGCTCAAGATCACCCAAATGATTAATGGAAAAATGAGGACTTTAGGGGGGAAGAGGGAGAAGGAGAGAGGAGTGCATGACCTCACTCCTAAAAGTTTTAACTTAAATTTTCTTCCTCTGCCATACATCTAAGAGAAAAAAAAAAGATGCTGCTCTATTATATGCCAGGAGATATCAAAGGGGTGTCTCCTTGAGCTCATTGTTGGGAGGAGGTTGGTGGCTCTAAAATCATTCTTTCCACAGAAGTAGGACTCAGATTGCCCGAATGGGACTGGAGCCTCTCAGAAGCTAGCTTCAGAAGAGAACTTCTTCTCTTCTGAAAAGGAGGTTAAACTGCTTTGGCATCATTTATTATTTCCTCCAGGCAAACCTTATTTTGGAGAATCCCCCAGAAGTCTTGAAGTGGAAAGAAAGCACAGAAATTACATGCATTTCGTACTGGTTTTGATCTGGCTATTGCAAGATGCCTGTAAATCCTCTACTGGCCCTTTCTCGAAAATAAGTGTACTTGTCACCAGAAGGTCACATAAATTCTCCCCCGCCATTCTTTTGCAGGATGTTAGACAAATGCATGACTTTACCCTGAGAACTTTCAAATAAGCCCATAGACTTCCATCACTTCAGAACGAGGAAACAAGTGTGAGTCTAGACATCCTCACGTTGAATACAAAGGCTCCTGCAAACGTTTGCAGGAAGGATGACCCAAAGCAGGAGCAGGAGAAGTTTTTGGTCTCAGTTCCCTGCAAACTCTGCGTATGAGAAATGAATGAAAGCTACTCCAAGGTTTTATGTTCTGAGTAATCCTGAGGTCTTTGGCTGCAACAAGCCATGAAGCAAAGAAAAATACAGAATGGCCTTTGGGATAGGATGGCCCCTTTTTGCTTTTGCAGGGACATTAGCAGAGTGGAGGAAAGGGGGAGCAGAGAGTACTAAGAGCAGCTGTGTTGTGATGAGAGCTTGGCATCAGCGGGTGACAGATTAGGCTGCAAACCTGACAAGTGTATTATTGACCTCTAGTATATGAAAAGAGATTTCCTCCCAGGTATAGAAACTTCTTTTTCAAGCTTGAAAGATTTAACATACATTTAAGGTCAGATGTTAAACACTGTGCTTTTAATATGTGGGAATATATTTGGAAATAAGTTTGGCTGACCTTGGATCCTATACTTTGTGTTAGAGGCAGAGTCTTGTGAATGTAAATCCATTTGGTGATAGGCCCAGATTCCTTTACTGCAGTCATTTCTTTTTCTTGGGTGAGAATCACAGCAGAGGAAAAGGAAAAAAAATGCTTGAATAGCCATATTGGAGCTTATTGGGGGCTATATTTATGTTTTCAATTGTGAAGGTCATGGTTCAGGTATATCTTAATTAGGTAAAAAAGCATGAAAATCAGCCTTTTAAAACATATTTCTGAGGTAGGACACTTGCCTTTTTTGTTTACTTCTGAGCAATTAGCATCAGTTTGTGCTCCTCAGTCTAAGGTCAGGGTGTGACAATTTTTCCCTTGGTCAATTTGTGTTCTACCAAATGTTGACACACCCACAAGTGGTTTTGGAAAACAGATCTTTATTTAACTGGAATTGATTAGCTGTTGTCTTGCACTGCTTTAACACAGTACTCTAGGCAGGACACCATGGTCCCATTCTAGTGTTCAACCAACACAGAAATGTCAGAACTCACTTAAAGAGATCCAATGTATCCTTTTTTGTTGTTCAGTTGCGTGGGCTCTTCGTGACCCCATTTGGAGTTTTCTTGGAAAAGATAGTGTCCTGATTTGCTATTTCCTTCCCCAGTTCATTTTACAGAGGAGGAGTTAAGAGACTTGTCCAAGGGCACACAGCTAGTATCTAAAGTCAGATTGGAAGATGAGTCTTCCTGACTTCAGTGTGCCACCTAGCTGTCCTCCATGTTTCTTAGGAATCAGAATTGTGGTACACTGGAATAAAAACAGAATCTGATAGCTGGCAGGAACCTTTAAGGTTACCAAGCCTAACCCATTCCTGGTGAAGGGTCCCTTTTACAACAGATGACTGCTTGTGTCTAAATTCTGCCTCAAGACCCCAGCGAGGAAAACTTCTCATTCAAGTTAGCTCTTCTTTGGCTTCCTTTAAGTTGCAACTAAAATCCTACCTTCCACAGCAAGCCTTCCCTAACTCCTCTTAACTTAGTGCCTTCCTTTTATTTCCTATTAAGTAATTCTTATTATTTCTTATTCATGCTGTATATAGCTTGTCAAATACAAATAAGCTTGCATATTTTCTTCCCCATTACATTTTAAGTTTCTTAAGGGCAAGAATTATCTTTCCCCTCTTTTTGTACTCCCCAGCACTTAGTACTCTCTCTGGCACATGGTAGATATTTTTGTTGTTGCTATTTTTTCAATTGCGTCTGACTTCCGGTTTTCTTGGAAAAGACACTAGAATGCTTTGACATTTCCTTCTGCAGGTCATTTTACACATGAGAAAACTGAGATAAACAGGATTAAGTGACTTGTCCAGGGTCATATAGTTTAGTAAGTATCTGAGGCTAGATTTGAACTCACAAAGATGAGTGTTTCTGACTCCAGGGCCAACAATCTATTCACTAGGGCACTAGCTGACTAGTAAAATTAGACACACCAGTAGGGAGTTCACAAACCATGATGCTGAGTGGCTCAGAGTGGGTAAAGTAAGCATGTGCTTAAGGGAGTGTCCTAGATATTTCCCTACAAATAAGGTAGCATTGCCATCTGTTCAGACCTTAGGGCGAAACTTCTATAAAAAGGAATTGAGACAGGTTAGCTTATACTATGCCTGGTCATAGCCTTGGCACTGGGCATTATTATATGGCATTATTCTTTTATTCATAGGATGTCTTTCCAGTATCTGAACTGTGTGTGAGGACTTGTAGCTGATCAGACATCAATCTGAATAACTCTTTCCAACGTAAGTATTCCCAATGTGTTTGGTTTGGATATCTCTGAGAATAAATTGTAATTTGTCCCAGAAATCTAGAAGTACTCTTTGTAAAGCTATGCCTACCTCACCACACACTTATTTAAGGGTATTTGATATGCCTGAAAAAAAAATGAAATGAATGACAAAAATGCACTATTCTAAGTTAATAAAGGTGAGATGGAAAATGCAACTCACAGTTTAAGACAGACTGAAGGGGTCCTGAGTGGAAAACAAAATTTAAGAAGCCCTGGTCTAGATGACCATGTGCGAATGCTTCTAACCTACCTGTTACAGCTACCTTAAAAATAAGGCATTCATGTTAATGGAGTGAAGAAAACAAGTTATCTTGCTATACTCAGGCATTTTTTCTAGCTACGGTGGGTATGAACCATTTCTTTATGGAGACTCTCTATTACCATTGTTGAAGAGTGGAGGTTTTGAAAAGATTTTATTTGTAATTGCATGGATTTATAATAAAAATCTTTCAGGTCAAATATTAACAAAGTTGTTTGCGATTGCCATTGGGTGTTGTGACACCTATCACAAAACCCATAAGTAAAATAAACAGGTATTGAATTTCAAAATTCTGGGCAAAAATTTTCTCCCTGATGGGTACATTTCTCTGGTACCTATCACAGCAGTTAGGTCATACTCTGTCATAGCATACTCACTACATATCTGAAGAACTGAAAGCTGGTGTTAATTCAGACTCTTCTAACCAGCCCAAACTATTCAATAGTATGAGGTAGGTGGCTTGACAGACATTATAGGTTGTGACTTACCTCCTACTCCACTCACATCAAATTTCTTCTTAGAATTCAAAGTGCAGACAAAAGGTAAAAGACAACAGCAAGAAAACTTACAGACAGTGACATAAATTGAAAGGATTCGGGAGACACAAAGCCCACGTTTTCTTCCCTTATCTCTTCGTTTTGTGCTCTATTAGACTTTTTTGCCCTTATACTTGTTGAACCAATAGTGCTAGTTTCTTTCTCTCAGGAAGGTTTTGGGATAATAACAAGGACCTGTAGAGAAAGAGCGTGAGGGCTACAATGTGCTTTACATGATCTCATTTGAGTATTCCCCTGTCTATTGTCAGGATGCTGACATCTAATCATGCCTTGCAGTAAAGGGACTGTCTCGGGAAAGAGCCTGCAGGAATGTAGCTTTCACTTGCCCTGAGGCAGGAACTCCTCACCAACCAGCTCTCCTGTGGTGTGGCATGTGCCTGGACCTCAGGACAATTTGACATCATGATCACAGATTCCAAACCTCCTTGGAGATGCACCTATACATACAGATACATCTTGCTCTTGATCACATGAGGGCAGGCAGCACACCAACCATGTAGACATGCTGATACAAATGAAAGGGGGTGAGAGTCATAAGCCAGAGGCACAGTAATTGAACAGGTTGTCATATGTGATTATGACAGAATAATAGTATGCTACAAGAAATGATGAGCTCAATGATCTTGGAGAAAACAAGGATAGACTTGTACGTAACAATGAAGAGAGAAATAATCAAAACCAAGAAAACATTGTATATAGTAGCAACAATATTGTTTTAAAAACAGCTTTGAGCAAATAGGTTATTGGGACTATTATAAATATCTAAATTAGGTACAAGGGACTTATGAAGGAAGATACTATCTGTATCTGGAGAAGAAACTGATAAATAGAAGCATACATAGAATGATTTTATGTGTGTGTATGGGCGTGTGCATGTATGTATGTGTATGTGTGTGTTTGTCTCTACGTTGTTATCTTTAGGGGGAAGGAGAAGGAAGGAAAAAAGAAAAAAAGAAATTTACATGATAACTTTATTATATTTCAAAGGCATAGAAAGTTGTGCATAATAGATTTGCAATTTCATGTGCAATCATCTTTTTTATTACACTGTGTTATGAAAATGCTTCTTTGATTCCATAAATTAAAAACAAAATTAAAGAACATTGTGTTGCTTCCTCATAATGAAGATCTATCTGCCCTCTCTACCCTTGCACTTGGTTGACTGATCTATTCTTTTGGTTAGGAACTGAGAGAGACAACAAAAGAGCACTGGATTGAGAGTCAGTGGACTAGGGTTTAGTTCCCACCTCTATCATTTACTATGATCTTCGATAAGTCACTATTATCAGAGTACAAATGAGGAAGTCAGTGGTCTCTAAGTTTCATCCACTTCTACTCTTTGATTCTATGACTTTAAAACACCACCACCATCAATGGCCACATTGCATTCTTTTGCTTAAATGAGTTGATTGAATGTAATCCCAGTACAGATGTGATGGCATCTGGTGTTCTCTTACCTATTATGTCCCTTGCTGGCTTCATACCCTGGAAGTTGGTATTATAAGCTTAGTTATGCCCATTATACATATGAAGTAACAAGGACTAAAAAGGCTAGTTTCCTGAGCTGGTGAATTGGGTGGCAGAGAATCTAACTCAGGTATTCTGGTGCCATTCCAATGTACTAAGCTCTCTGAGATGGTTGGCCTTGTAGTAAATAGCACCTAACAAGCTTATAAAGTATACAAATTTTCTAAAGCAAAAGAACACAACATAAATAAAATACACAGTAAGCCAGTATAGCCATATTACACAATGGAAGGAAAAGAAAGCAGTGTGAAGAATTTTAATAACCTACACTTTCAGAACACTTGCCAATTTCCAAAGTGGTTTTGCTTTTGTCTGGTCATTTTAGGAGAAACTTTATGGAATGACAGTGCCTGGGAGAAGCTGGCATTGGGAGGCTTATTCTATTTGTTGATCCCCCACAACACACACACACACACACACACACACACACACACACTCACTCACTCACTCACTTTAACACCTGATTTTACTGCTCACCAGTTCAACTAGGGGACATTAGCTGAAACAGTTGAGCCGTCCAAAATGCCCAAGAAGAACTGAAACATGGCTGGAGTTTAGGACCGAATATAAATGGCTTATTAATTATTTATTATTAAGCTTATTTCAGCTTCGACTATTTGCTTTCAATTTTTACCCAAATATGTATACATTCAAGCATTCAAAGCTCTCTAAGTTTCAATTCCCTTGTATTTAGAAATATTCTAATATTCTCCTGATAACAGCTCACTTTACTCACCATCAGTTCATACAAATTTTCCAAAACTTCTCTGAAACTCTCCCCTCCATCATTTCTTACAGTATAATAACAATGTTACTTGTCACTTCCCTGAAAACACTGGATTCATTCCTAATTTTCCAAACTTAAATGTATTATTATATGTGTAGTTTATGTATAATAATAAAACAGTTGAGGCAACTAAGTGGTTCAGTGATAGAATGATAAGCCTAGAGACAGGAAGAGCTGAGCTCAAACATGACCTCAGACATTTACTAGCTATGTGATCCTAGACAAGACATTTAACTTTGCCTCAGTTTCCTCAACTTTAAAATGGGAATAAAGCACCCACATCTTAGGGTTTTGATCATCAATTGAGGTAATATTTATAAAGCACTTAGCACAGTACCCGATACATAGTAGATACTCTATGATCCCTTTCGCCCTTCACCTTACTCATGTGCAGTACTCAAAATACACATGAAATTTATTCAACATGGGGAACTCCCTATATGGAAACTCACTTCACCAATGAAAATTAGGGGATGTCTGTGACTTTACTATCTTATGAAGATGCGCAGAGAGGTTACATGACTTGTTCAGGGTCTCATAGTTAGGGAGTATCAGAGTCTAAATTTGAGCACAGGTTTTCCTGCCTTTAAGGGAAGCATGCTATCCATTACACCATACCCCTGTATGTACAATAATATGATCATTAGGTATTATTTCTTTTTTTTCAGGCATTATTTCTTAGACACAGAAAGTAGACACTCTCCAAATCCTCTTCAAAGGTTTAATGATTTCTTCTGATTAAAAGAAATCAGCAAAACAGAGTGACTTTATCCTACTTGGCACACAACTTAATTCTACTTTCAGGCAGTCACTTGGAATTTAAAGATAAGAGTTGAAGGTCTTCCTGCACTCCTTGAGCTCCTTTAACTTTGGTACAATATGGTTCAAATTATTTTCTTGACCTTCATACAGCCCACTCAGAGACTAATGACAAACTAATTACAGACATCTCCACTTCATAGAGCACCAAGCCTCTGAGACTTCAACATTACATGTGACCTAGGACCATTTGCTGTAGCCTCGATGAAGTTCTCTGACTGCTGGTGGCCTCCATAGATGATTTGGAAACCAATGAGGGCGCACATGACTTTCTAAGGCTGTGCCTCAGTTGATTAGTGGGTTTCTTAGCACTTATCTGTTGACAAGGGGGGCAAATAGTTGCAATTACAAAGGTAGTTTGAAATACTCCCAGGTTTTTTCTCCCCAAAGCCACACAGAAGGCAAACTCCATGATGTGCAGAACAGAACCACTATTTCCCACTCTGTTTTATAATTCCTTTTAAAGCACAGAGAGCCAAACAAATCATTAGCCCATTCAAATGTGGCTTTGGATAGAAACAGCAACGGATGCTTAATCCTTACCAGTCAGCCAGAAAAGCATCTGTTCAAGAGGGTACAGTGATTTATTTTTATTAGATCAGGAAGAGAGAATCAATAGGTGGAACCAGTCTTGCAAATTAGCATTTTAGGCAGGTTCACTGCTTAAAAGTAGTAAGGCTCAGTCTAAAATGACACTTAAATACACTGAATCTTTGCTGTCTCTGAGGTCCATGCAAGGAGGTCATTTTTATGAGTGTATAGTATTATCATGAGATCCCCTGGGTATCTTCAGTGACATACTTGATTGGATGGGGCTCTTGGAAGAATAACTTTATACTGAATTCTGAGTATTGTATTGTAGGGTCTGGGAAAGGGATTGAACCTGTGATCCATAGATAGATAACTCTAGATATAAATAAATATAGTATATTTTATATAATATAAATCATATATTATACAACAATTAATGTATTTATTTATAATATAGTTATGTATTCTAATGGTTTTTATAATATATGATACATAATATAATGTATATATATACTTTATATAGACGTCTACATATCCACATGTGTGTGCATTTGCAAGACAAAAATATGTAAATATATATAACATGTAATATATATTATATACATACACATATGTATGTATACATAGTTATATGTATATATAAAATACATTATGCATTTAATAATATAATATATCCATAGCATATGATTTAAATATAGATGTAGATATATATATAGATAGATAAATAGATAGATAGATAGATAGATACAGATACATATGTAGATACATATATAGATGTAGATATAGTAGCTCCTGGATGAGGAAATTCCTGTTTCTTAATAATTGTTAAAATTTACACAATATTTTATGTTTTACAAAATGCCTTATGCACATTATCTCATTTGAATCTCTCATCAGTCTTACATAGGAGGTGCTGAGCAAATATTCAGCTGATACTAAAGATGAGATTAAAGGTGGCTTGCCTCTGGTCACACAGCTAGAATGCTATCTCACAACTGAGGCAATATTCAAACTAAAGTCTTCTTCACACTCAGTCTCTCTCTGTCTCTCTCTTTCTGCCTCTCTTCTCTCTCTGCATTCATACACAAATGCACTATATGTATATACACACACACACATGCATCAGAAACAATTTAATTATTTAACTTTGACATACAGAATCTAAAAGAAACTTCTGCGAACTTGCAAGCACAGTCAGGATCCACAACTGTAAAAGTAAAGCACATTTTAACAAAAAAAAGGAAGAACAAATTTTAAATGTGAAACATTCAATGTCAATATCGATCATCATGTCACTGAAGACCCATTTGGGAATAGCATTTCTGTGGAGAATGCTAAAACTTTAACTGATAATTTATGTTATACTGTAACAGGCTAAAGACATACTTGGAAAAGTTAAATGGAATGGAATCTCGTCCCATACTCTTTCTATCCTCCTTCTCTGTGTTGTTTTCTCCCGTTAGATTGTTGGCTTCTTGAGGGCTTCTTTTTTTTTGCAGTTGTATCCCTAGCACTTAATACTGTGCCTAGCTCATGTTAGATGCTTAATAAATATTTATTCATTGACGGATTGCCTAGAACACATTTTTTTTTACTAAAAAACAGAAAGATTTTCACAAAGTTTGCAAAAGTAATCTAGTAATTCTATTTATTTTCAAAATTTGAACTTAGACACCAGAATAAGAAAAAGCATTTCCATATACACAATGAAACACAAAAAGAGAACTCTACACAATCTATGGATCTCTATATCATACCATTTGCTTTCTAAACAAGTATAAAATAAATTCTATCTCTGTCTGTAGTTCCTTCTGAACTTCTGCTTTCTTCTCTTAGTTTAAAACAATGTTATGCTGGATCTCTCTCTCTCTCTCTCTCTCTCTCTCTCTCTCTCTCTCTCTTTTGGCATCACTGTTGCTAATCCCCCAATCACCAACCTCCTCCACCCTCATCTTTAAACCAAAAGAAGGGGTGAGGGAAACTTTCATATAAGCATAGCCAAACAAAATAATCTACACAATGACCATATCCAGAAATGCATGTCTCTGTACCTTTTGTCCATTACCTCTCTGTCAAGAGGTGGTTAAGATGGTGCACTATAAATCCACTGGAGATATGCTTGGTAACTGGAGATCTTTCAAATTTATATTCCATTACAACGTTGCTGTCTTGCATAAGATGTTCTCTCAGTTCTGTTCACATTACTCACGTCAGTCCATACTACCCAGGATTCTTAGAAATAGTCTTCTTTGTTATTTCTTACAGCTCAGCAATACTCTATTACATCCATACGCCACAATATATTTAGCCACACTTCAGTTGCAGAATAGGCAATTCCTTAGATTCTATGGTATTTTTCCCCCTTTTTCTCACTTCCTTTTGCCCTATCAAGTTCAGGAAATATTTTGCTTTTGCTTTTTCCCTCCCTAGTATTATACTTTTTCTTAAACTAGTCCCACTTTTCATCCCC
Organism: Bettongia penicillata ogilbyi; assembly: GCA_023548195.1. NCBI lineage: Eukaryota > Metazoa > Chordata > Mammalia > Diprotodontia > Potoroidae > Bettongia > Bettongia penicillata. Next base: position 994,565 of record JAJHZJ010000478.1, on the reverse strand, counting down.
ACTGGCTTCTCTTTTGAGTTTAATTTCTTTACCAAACTGATTATATTTCTGCATGTGTTCAACCATTTTTTTTTGTCCACTTTGAAGAGTGAAGTTTATCTCTGTCTTCTCTCTGAAACTTTTATTCTATGTCCACATCTACTTTTTATGCACCCCAATTGTGAAAAATAGTCAGTTCTATCCAACCCTCCTCTGTTTCTTTCTATACTAGTATATTCTTTTTACTCTTCCTTCTATTTCTCCTCTTAAAACGACTAGAACAGATGGTTCTACCCCCAGGTCTTCTGTTTTTCTTATTTATCTCTTTCAATACACTTTAAGAGACACTAGGATTTTGAATGGCCACTTTTTCCTTCTCTCTCTCTAGAATATTAGCACTAGATCATCATAGTTTCTTAGAATTGTTTAAAGAAATTTATCTAGTTTTCTACTGATTCTTCTCCTTGTACTTCAAAATTCCTAGTCATCTCTTATCTTTTCATCATAAATTCTTGGAATCCCTTTATTATCTTAAGGTAATAGGTCAGGTCAGGTCTTCATGGGGCACCTGAATTTTATTGCCTTTAGGGTTCTAGTGGTAACCCTGAAGGTCACTGTAATTCTTTATACTGTTGCTCATAATTCCTGACCAATGTACTTTCTCTTAATTATAAGATAGATAATTAGTTAGAAAGACTATTTACTAAGTAGATATAGTAGGAATTTTTATTACAGAAACATCTCCAAAACTGAGGGAGTATTCTTCCTTTCCACACCCCAGGTTCGTGAGGAGACTGGGCTCAAATTTAGAGAGCACCTTTGTCTAAAGGGTAAATTCATAACTGGTAATCATTGGAAGTCCTTTTCTCCCTTCTGGGAATCCTAATGAAGTTCCTCTTAGGTGTAACACTCTTCTAGGTTTTAAAAGTCAGTGCTATACAGAATTTTGAAGCTGCCTTTCCTTGATGTGTCCCTTAACTCCATAAGCATTTGCCTTTGCTAGTCCCTGTGGTTCTGGGGACACTGCTATAGATGCCAAGGAGAACTCCAAATCTTTCAATTTTTTCAAGTACACAAGTTCATGAAAGGGTGGGGAAGATTAAATACTTCCCATGACCCTTTGTAAAATTCATGTAAATTTAATTATTTTCAGTTTTCAACATTTGCTTCCACAAAATTTTGAATTTTAAATTTTCTCCTGATCTTCCCACCACCTCTACCCCAGGACAGTGTGTATTCTGATTGCTCTTTCATCCAATCTGCCCTCCCTTCTGTAACACCCCTCCCTTAGCCCCTTCCCTTCTATTTTTCTATACCCCATTGCTTCTCTATCTTATTTCTCAATTGCACATAAACAACAACCTCTAAAATTCATTTTTAAAGCTTTGAGTTCCACATTCTCTCTCTTCCCCCCTACCCACCCACCCTCATTGAGAACGCAAGCAATTTGATGAAGGTTATACATGCAAAATACCTCCATAACAGCAATGTTGTGAAAGACTATATCTCTCTTTATCTTGTCCTGCTCACCATTTATTCAATTCTCTCCTTTGACCTGTCCCTCTACCAAAGTGTTTGCTTCCAATTACCGTTTTCCTCAATTGGCCATCCCTTCTATTATCCTTCCTTTTTTATCTCCCTCCCCCCTGCTGTCTTGTAAGGTAAGAAAAACTTCCATCCCTAATTGAGTGTGTATGTTATTCCCTCCTGAAGTAAAATCCAATGAAAGAAAAGATCACTTATTGCCTCTCACTTTCCCCTTCTTCCCCTCCATTGTCAAAGCTTTTTCTTGCCTCTTCTATGTGAGATGATTTACTACGTTCTACCTCTCCCTTTCTCTTTCTCCTAGTACGTTCCTCTCAGTCCTTAATTTTCATTTTTAGATATCATCCCTTCACATTCAGTTCACCCTGTGCCCACCTCTCTCTCTCTCTCTCTCTCTCTCTCTCTATATATATATATATATATATATATATATGTATGTATATATATATAATATGTAGATACATACACACACATATATCTTCATACACACACACACACATATATATATATACATACATGCACACACACACACACATTCCCTCCAACTATCCTAATACTGAAAAAAGTCTCATGAGTTACAAATTTCTTCTTTCCATGTAGGAATGTAAATAGTTCAGCTTTAATAAGTCCCTTATGGTTTCTCTTTCTTGCTTAACTTTTTATGCTTCTCTTGATTCTTGCATTTGAAAGTCAAATTTTCTATTCAGCTCTGATCTTTTCAACAAGAATGCTTGGAAGTCTTCTATTTCATTGAAGTTCCATTTCTTCCCCCCTGCCCCCCACGAAGTATGATACTCAGATTTGCTGGGTCAGTGATTCTTGGTTTTAATCCTATCTCCTTTGGCCTCTGGAATATCAAAGACCAAGCCTTTAGTGTAGAAGCTACTAAGACCTGTGTGGATTGTTTCTTTTTGGCTGTTGGTTTTTTCCTTGACCTGGGAACTCTGGAATTTGCCTACAATATTCCTAGGAGTTTTGGTATCTCTATCAGGAGGTGAATGGTGGAATCTTTCCATTTCTATTTTACCCTTTGGTTCTAGAATATCTGGACAGTTGTCCTTGATAATTTCTTGAAAGATGATACCTAGGCTCTTTTTTTGATCATGGCTTTCAGGTAGTTAAATAATTTTAAAATTATCTCTCTTGGATCCATTTTCCAGGTCAGTTGTTTTTCTAATGAGATACTTTACATTATCTTCTATTTTTTCATTCTTTTGATTTTGTTTTATAATTTCTTGATTTCTCAAAAAGTCATTAGCTTCCATTTGCTCCATTCTAATTTTTAAAGAATTATTTTCTTCAGCAAGCTTTTGGACCTCTTTTCCAAGTTGACTCATTCTACATTTTAAGGCATTCATTTCCTCATTGTCTTTTTGGACCTCTTTTGCCATTTGAGTTAGTTTAATTTTAAAGGTGTTATTTTATTCAGGATTTTTTTGGGTTTCCTTTAGCAAGCTGTTGACTTGTTTTTCATGATTTTTTTGCATCACTCTCATTTCTCTTTCCAATTTTTCTTCTACTTCTCTTACTTGGTTTTCAAAATTCTTTTTGAGCCCTTCCATGCCATGATACCAATTCATATTTTTCTTAGAGGCTTTGGATATAGGAGTTTTGACTTTGTTGTCTTCTTCTGGCTGTGTGTTTTGATCTTCCTCATTACCAATGATGTAAGTAAATATCTCTTCACCAAGAAAGTAAGACATTTTAGTCTGCTTCTTTTTTCTCCGTTTGCCCATTTTTCCAGCCAATTACTTGACTTTTGAGCCTTGTTAAGTGGAGGGCTCCAGAAGCAGTCTTGACTTAAGCATTCCTTCTAGCCACCCTGGATCTGGGGAAGGGGCTGGGGGCTGGGGCTGGGGTTAGACTATACTCTCTTCTCAGCTAGGTGAGAGAACTTTCCCAATGATCTTTGAAGCTGTGTTTATGGGTTAAGAAGTTTGGAATACATAGCAACTGCCAGCAATTCAGTCCCCCAAGACTTGCTCCTGCTCAGTGCATGCCTCTATGGACCACACAGAACTGTGCTCCATTTCTAGCTTGGTGCAATAGATCCTTCCCTTTGACCTTCCAGATTGTCTGGGGCCAGAAATTTGCTTCAGTCTGTCATTTTGTTGCTTCTGCTGCTCTAGAATTTGTTTAGAGTCATTTTTTGCAAGTTTTTTGAGGGGTTTGAAGGGAGAGCTGTGGCAGGTCCCTGCTTCTACTTTACCATCTTGGCTCCATTCCTCTCTCTATGACCCATAACCAAGTAAAATTCTCTCTCTATGACCCATAACCAAGTGAAGTTCTTTATCAGGAATCCTTGCTTATTAGATTCAACTACTTGATTAAATGCTACTGGAATCCAAAATTCTGAACTGATTTGTTGCGTTGTACACAGGCCCATGGGTGTGTGTGTGTGTGAGATTCTTTCAGCCAGTCATGAAATAAGCGCCTACTTTTACTCAGTGCCCCAAAGTCACTGTTTCCCTTTCAAATTGATAAAGGATTTGTTCAGACCTAATTTGAGAATCAGATGAGATGATATTTGTAAAGCATTTTTCACAGTGACTAGCACATAACAAATGCTTAAAAAAGGTGTGTTCCTTTCTCTTGTTTCCTAATTAGCATTTTTGATTTATTGTTTCAATCTAGTGCTCTGAGCCTTCTGTGATTATATTAATTGGGGTTGGGATGGAAATCATGCTCCTTAGAGAAATAACTTTATTTTCTCAATTTACTTTGAATGACCATGAAGTAGAAGCAGCATGGAATAATACATAGAGCTTATCTTGGAGTAAAGAAGGTCTGAGTTCAAGTTCTGCCTCTGATGTATGATGGCCTCAGAACCCTATCGCTAGTCATTTAATCTCCTTGGATCAGCATTGTCTAGTATATAAAATGAGGGAATTCTGTTATATAGACTCTGAGGCCCTTTGAAACTCTACATCACTGATTCTATGAAATCATATAACTTCCAGTTGCCCCAGAGAATTCACTGTTCTTTTGTGCATTGATGGAAAGAGTTTCTTCTCCTAAACGTTCTCATGTCAATGAAATCACAGATCTGCTTCAAAGAGTTTATGAACCGGCATTTTGGCAAGGATAAGACTGAGTTTAAAGTCAATATCTCCATTTCACAGATGGCATAAAAAAATGAAGCCTTATTCTACATTTCACCTAGTTTTCTTCTTGTAAGTCCTAGGATTAGATGGAATCTCTTATATTCGGTGAAAAAGAAGACATGTCCTCTTTTATTTCTTCACATTTCTTCTGCTTAGCATTTTAACTATGCTTAACTATGCTTATCTGTCTTTTTAATTAGTAACAGCAAAAAGAAATTTCTCATTAAATGTATCATTGAAACATTCTATTTCTTCTTAATACTATGGGCATGTTTAAACTTCCATCATTATCTTTTTTTCTTTTGTAGTTTGGAAACTTTTATTATGAAGCAAAATATTCACACTCTCTAAATATATATGTTCGTGTAATTTGTACTGTCTTTTCATTATCTAAATGTGGCCTTTTAATTTACCTAGCTCATTGGTTCTAAAAGTATTTCTTTCATCAACACTGTATAAATAGGATTTAGATTTGAAAGACAGCTTACAAATCATGTAATACAAACCAATTTATATTATAAATGGAGGAACTTAGACCCAGAAAGTTTAAATGAGTTGCCCTAGGGCACAAAAGGGGGTCCCTGGATTGATTTGAGGACTATACATGTACAATTTCATTAAACATATTTCCACATTAGTTATGTTGTAAAGAAGAATTAGAACAAAAGGGGAAAAAAACTATGAAATAGAAGAAACAAACAAACAAAAAAGAAAATAGTATGCTTTAATCTGCATTCAGCCTCTACAATTCTTTCTCTGAATGTGGATAGCATTTTTTCTCCTGAGTCTCTTGGAATTGTCTTTGATCCTTATATTGCTGAGAAGAGCTAAGTTTGTCATCACACAATGTTGCAGTTATTGGATACAATGTTCTCCTAGCTCTGTTCACTTGACTCAGCATAGTTCATGCAAGTCTTTCTAGGTTTTTCTGAAGCCCACCTGTTCATCATTCCTTACAGAATACAGATGTGTTCCATCACATTCATATATCACAGTTTCTTCAGTCATTCCCCAATTGATAAGCATCCTTTCAATTTCCAATTCTTGGCTACCACAAAAAGAGCTGCTATAAATATTTTTTGTACATGTGGATCTTATATTTTTATGATCTCTTTGGGATACAAAGCTAGAATTGGTATTGCTGGGTCAAAAGGTATGCACAATTTATAGCCCTTTGGGCATAGCTTCAAATTGCTTTCCAGAATGATTGGATCAGTTCACAACTCCATCAGCAATGCATTAGTGGAACTCAGGTTTTCTGACCTCCCACTACTGGCATGGCTTAGACTGAAGAGAATGTATAAGAAATATGACATGTATGAACAATTTAGGAGCTTATAATATAGTTGGGGAAGTAAGCCATAGGGGTGAAGTATTCATGAAAGACATTGCATAACTAACTGCCAGAACGATTGGCAATAAAAGCAAATGTTATCTAATGCTTTAAAGTTTGTATTTCCCTTCCTAGTTGTGCTTCTGACGCTCTTCACCTCAACACCAGCTGCCTCACCTGCATCTCTGGAAATTCCTTCAATGCTTGGGACCTTCTCATTCTCAGCTTTCCACCCTTACCTCCATTTTCTCATCCTGGAACATCCCTCCACTATAATGACCCCCTGGTCCCCTTGGTGAGTTCCTCCTAGTACCTCCATTTTGGGGAGGGATTCAGGTCCTTCCTGGTTGTGCTTCTGACTTTTTGAACTTCAACACCATACCACCATGTGGGTATCTTCCCAACACATGTATACACACTCCATTTTCAGCTCCCTTTTATGTATTGTCTTCTCACATTAGAATGTAAGCTCCTTGAATCTAGGAACTGCTTTTCTTTTTGCTTACATTTCTATCTGCAATATTTAGCACAGATCCTGGCAAATAGAAAGTACTTAATGAATGCTTGTTGACTACCTACAAAGCAGTTTATATATATAGTTTCTTATTTGATCTCTATAGTAAACCTGTGAGGTGGGTATTACTTCTATGATTATATTATTTTATTGATGAGAAAACTGAATCTGAGGTCTAAGAAACTTGTTCAGATTCACAAAGCAAGCATCAGAGCCAGGATACAAACCTGAGTCTCTCCTAATTCAAGATCCAACATCTTCTCCTATTATATCATACTGTCTCCTTCTTGGTGCTTATGGTATAATTAGTAAATAATATTTTAGGTGAAAGAGGACAGCCAATGGGAAGTAAAGAGCCACTGAATGTTTATGACTTAGTAAAATCAGAGTTTTAAGAAGGCGGGTTTGGTGGTGGTAGTGGTACACAACACTGATTGAAAAATGGAAATGCTAAAAGTAAGAAGAGTGAGAAGTGGGAAATGCTGAGTGAGAAGAGGGTTTGGGAGGTTGCTCCATTATGACAAGTATAAGGTGATGAGTAAATGACATAGCACTGGGGCAGTGGAAAAGGAAAAGTGGGTTTAAAATACATATTAAACATAAAAATGATAGGAAATTAGGATTAGATAAATAGAATTTGGATTGAATTTCCTATTTAGTTATGTTTACCATGATACCTGATTAGAGTTCCCCAAAAAGAAATAGCAGGAAATCTCTGCCTAGACATAGGAACTTTCATCACAGAGCTTATCTCTGTTGTGGAGGGCTTCCAATGGTTCCACTGAGGAATTCAGCAATATCAGAATATTCCTGAGATTCTCAGAGCAAGAAAATGAGTTCTGAGCTGTTAAGCATGGATATGCCTAGGAGCCTAACTCCAAGTGGAAGAAGCAAATCTTGCCATGGTACATCTTTTATATCCACTAACTAAACTAAGTTGGACAGAGAAATGGAATGACAGAATCTTCCTCCAAACCTTCAAAAGCTATGCAACTCACTGAGGTGTGAGTTTTCTGGGAGAGTTGCATCCAGTTATGCATGGGAGGCAAAGAATGTTTCTGTTGTTTGATTTGTCCCTTTTAATTCCCAAACTATTTTCTTCATTAAATAATTTTCTATTTGGATTAAAACTCCTAGCTGTTTTGCTAGGAGAACATAAAATGGATGGGAGTTCAAACAGAATATTAGCCCCTGATATCAAATCCAAGATTAAAGATTTGAAGGGGATAACTGTTTTGAAAGGATAAGAAAAAAGACAAATATTACTACAACTATAGGTTGCTAAGAGAAGAATGGTATCAATGACAGAAATCAGAAGGGAACACTGATTTGGCACAGGAGGTGATAAATTCCATTCAAACAAATTTGAAGTGATGGAAAGAGGCGCATAAGGAGAAGTAGGATCAGAGTTTGTAGCAAAAATTTAATGAATGGTTGGAGTTAGAATTAAGAAGTATAGTTAACCTCATAAAGGTGGCAGTTGAAATGAGGCAGAATAAATTCATGAAAGGAAATAGTTCAGAGAGAGTAGATCAAAAAGCCAGGGACTTGGTGGTGGTGATGGTGGTTGTGGTGGTGGTGTATGAGTGCGTGTGTGAATGTGTGCATGTGTGTGTGCATGTGCATGTGCATGTGTGCAGTAAGATTATAGGAGGAAGAAAACATATCAGAAGAGACAGAAAGGTTAATTTCTGTCTCTATATCAGTGAGTAAAGAGACTGGAGATTCTTATCGGTTGGCACATGTTAATTATCTTCTAGCTCCTAAAGGTGTAAGAAGTAAGTTTCAATTCAGTCCAGTTCAGTTCAGTTCCATTCAATCCAAGAAACATGAATTGACTACTGTGTTTCATATGGGCAGCTAAGTGGTGCAGTGGATAGAGTTCTGGGTCTGGAGTCAGGAAAATTCATCACCTTCCTGAGTTCAAGTTTGGCCTCCAACATTTCCTCACCTTGTGGCTTTGGACAAATCACTTACCCTCTGTTTGTCTCAGTTGCTTCATCTGTAAAATGAGCTGGAGAAGGAAGACGTGTACCATTCTAGTATCTTTTTCAAGGAAATCCCAAATGGGGTCATGAAGATTTGGACACAACTAAAATGACTCAACAGCAGAAACAACAAAATGTTTCAGGCTCTACACAAGTATCTGGGGCTGCCAAGACAAAAGCTAAGGGATTGTATTTGTTGTATTTGACCTCACTGGGTAGATGTAGAAACAAAAGGTAGAAGTTATAGAAAGCCAGGTTCCTTCAGAGTAGAAAGAAAACTTTCTAAAGTTTAGAGCTTCTTTAAAGGTTCTCTTAGTAACCTATACTTGTAGTAATATTTGTCTTTTTTCTTATCCTTTCAAAAGAATTAAAACAACTGGGGAATGAGTGTATATATGGTAGTATATGTGTACTGATGCTAGTTGTTTTTCAGAGCTGGTAATCAGGGAGGCAAGACTGCCAAGTACTTAGTCTGGCTCACTCTCTGAGAGTCAGGCTATTACATTTGCCCCTGAGAGTTCTAGAATATCACAAAAATGTGAGGTTCTCTCATCTCTACTGTCATTTGCTAGAGCCCCTATTAGATGTGTTCCCCCAGTCATTAGTGGCCAGTGACCAGCCACAAATGCCCCAATTTCATTTCACCACTTAACATTCATTAACTTTTATAAAGAGGTATCTACTCCAAAGATATAACAAGAACCAACTTAGAAACCTTTCCACCAGTTCCTGGGGGCATACCCTCCCCTACTTGAGACATTAGTTCATAACTTAGCTCAGTTCCTGCATTGTACTGGGCCCAATAAGTCCATGTCCAGGTGTAACATAATTGCCAGATGAGTCTTTCTTTCAACTTCTGCTGGCCTGGGTTACTGAAGATCACTCCTGAGTGTCAATCAGTTCATCAGTCAGTAAGAAACATTTGTTAAGTTCTTATGTTTCAGGAAATGGGTCAAATGCTGTGAATATAAATACAAGCCAAAAGACAGTCCCTATGCTTGTGTATAATACATTCTAATGAAGAGGACTGCACATAAAAGGGAGCTAGAAGGGTAAGGGGTGGAAAAGGAGCGTAGTAAGGAAAATCCTATAGGTATGAATCAGCAGTGCAGCCTGAAGAGAGATGAAGTCATCTTTGGCCTGGACCTCCTCAAATTGGAGAAGGAATTAGCCAATCAGAAGGCTACTCTCAGGGACAGTATGCACTTCCAATGTCAGTAGTCCAGTTTAAGTTCTTTCCCCTTACAGCATGGCTTCTCAAAAGATGCTGTGAACAAGAGTCCTCAAGATCCTCTAACAGTAAAGAAGGCAAGAGGAAGTGGATGATTCTGACAGTTACTCAAAGATCATCTTCTTCAACAAGTGATTAGCCAACCAGAACCAATAACAGAAGTCCTTCCGTACCTCACGGTCTCTACAAGACACCATTATAAGGGTTCTACCAGAAGTAAGCTTCCTGGCCCCTGCCTACAATCTCAGGCACACTGCACAGGGGTTAGAGCCGATTACATATGCATCAATGACAGTGATGTAGAAGTAAAAGATGACTATCTAACTTTTTTTAAACAAGTTAACAAGCATTTATTAAATGCCTACCATATTCCAAACACTGTGCTAAACACTAGGGATACACAGAAAGGCAAAAACATTTTCTCTCTCAAGGAACACCCAGTTTAATGGGAAGGCTCTTATGGAAGCAACTATGTACCAACAAAAAAAATACAGAATAAATCGGAGACAATCTCAGAGGGAACGCATTAACATCAAGGAAAGGCTTTGGGTAGAAGGTAGGATTTATAGAAGGGAGCTCCCCTGGTGCTAGTGGTAGGGCAGCCAATGAAAATGCATGGCTTTGAGAGAGAGTATTGTGCTAGAGAAACAGAGAGGTAGACAGTGCCACTGGACCATATGGTAAGTGGAGAGTGGTAAGTTCTGAGAAGACTGGAGAGTAGAAAGGGACCAGGTTGAAAAAGTCTTTAAAAGTCAAGCAGAGGGATTGTATATTTTATCCTGGAAATGTTGGGGAATCATCTGAGTTTCTTGAATAAGGGAAAAGGTGAATGATATGGCTTGGTCAGATCTTTGCTTTAGGAAGATCACTTTGACAAATGAGTAGAAGAGGGACTAGAGTGGGAACAGATTTGAGGCAAGGGAGTTCAGTGTTGGGGTGAGAAGGGCTTGTACCACGGTGGTACCAGTATCAGAGGAGAGAATGAGGCATACAAGAGATGTTTTGAAGATTAGATTGGCAGGTCCTGGCATAGATTGGATTTGGGAGATGAGAGAGAATGATGAGTTGTAGATGACAACTAAGTTGCTCGCCTGGGTGACAGGGGACAGTGTTGTCTTTGGTAGTAATGGGAAAGTCAGGAAAGGAAGTATTGTTCTTTTTTTCTTAATGAGGAATGAATTGCCTTTGAAAGTAATACTTATTTGAATAAGGCTTAGACTTTATAGCCTCTGAGGGTCTTTCCAACTCTGAGATTGGTGATTCAGTGATTAGGTCTACTGTAGATAGGCAGACTTACTCCATGTCTCTGAACGTTGCATCCTCTTAAATGCCTAGGCTTCCTAGATCTTAAATGTATTTTTACTGTTTTTTCCCTTCTAAGTCATTTCCTACATCATGCAGTCTAGAATGAGAGAGTACTGCATAATTAAGTGCATTGAAATGGGAGCTGCAACCTTAAGCTGGAGAGAGAAATTATTCTATAAGTTTTTATGCTTCACAGGATGGTGTATCATAGAAAAAATACATTTAAAAATCATATTGATTAAGCTGAATATCTTGGGGAAGCTGTCTTATCTGTTTCATATTAGCCTGAAAAATAATGCACAAGACAACATCAAAGTTTCTTATAAAGAAATTACTATATTATAAACTCCTTGAGTTTAGGGGTCATCTTATCTATCTTTGAGCTGCATAGTTATAGGGGTTTAAGGAAGGATGAATGAATGAATGAATGAAGAGAAACCTTTCCCACCTTACACAGGGCTTGATGCATAGTAAATAATAAGTGTTTACTGACTATCTTTTTAGATTCCTTTGTTGGAGGCAAGGTATAATTTTGGCATAATGACTGTTATAAAGAGATAGACCAGTACCTAGATCTTAGGTGCTAAGATTTAAGTAATTATCTCCAATGCCTGGAGGTTTGGTTAAACACTGGATTAAAGGAAAACTGGGTTGGGCATTTCTAAGGTAAGAAAAGAAAAAGTAAAAAGGACTAGACAAGTGATATTTACACATCAGTTGAAGACATTTTTCTACCCTGGCTAGACCTATTTCCCTGAGCATCACAAGAAATTTCCAAAGGATGTCACTGTAAGAGAATAGGCAGAGATGCAGGGTAAAATTTCTTGAAGAATCTGAGAAAGAAAAACCTGAAGTAGGAGAAGGCAAGGAGGGGATGGTGGGACAGAAGTACCTGGAAATGAAAGGAATGAAGAAAAGGAAAGAAAGATATTTGTGCCTGATTAAGTATATGTACCTTGAATTTTTCTTTTCCCATGACCTTATATTTTCTTTGTTTCTCTCCAGATTAAGTAGATATTTTTCTACAAAATCAAAACTATTCTCTTCACTTTGGATCTTTTTTCTCTCTGATTTGGTTAGTTTGTGACGTCCATGAATTACTAAACGTATTTTGAGAATTGTATTTTAATTTAGGTAGTTTCCTGCAAAATCCACTACATTGTTTTTTGCATTTCAAAGCATTATTCTGCCAAAGGGATCCATGATACGAACAAGAGCCCCTGATATGGGAAATGCTGATTTACTCAAGCATCTCTGGGGGAAAAAATAGTTGGAGCAACGTGGAAATTAATTGCAAACTGTACCTCATTATAAGTTCAGAAGACATTTATGACACCCTTAGCTTCAATGAGTCATCCAGTAGAAAAAGCTAAATTGTTCTCACTCATATCCTCCCACTTATAATGCAATTAAGGAGTTGAATAGGAGAAAAAGAAAAGAGAAAAAAAAAAACTTTCCGAGTGTCCCATTTAAAACAAATCACATGCTAATACATTAAGTGAGGCTGGATTTGAATAAGACCACTTGGTTCAGTACCATCAGGAAACCTTGGGTGGTTTGTGAATATGAATCCTGACCTCTTTGATCTTTTTTTTTTTTCTCAATTGCTATTGACCTTGCATAAAGTAGGACACAGACAGGTTAATTTAGAAGGGAATAATGCCAGCTATCTACCAACTTTTAGGGTTGTTTGAAGATTGTGGAGATGGTAGTAAAGATCAAAGAAGCTGTATAAATCCAACAAATTAGCATTATAAAAGACTGAACTTCGTTTCTCTTTCCTTTGTCCAATCCTTCACTGTGCTTCCTTTGTAAACTTTTTTTTTTCCACCCAAGGTCTTGATTATTAATCCCAAACTTCAGACCCTTGGTTAACCATTAGACAAACTAATTTCAAACCATTACACAGTTCTCATTACTTAAGATGTCTTTATTTGTTGTTTTCTCAGACGCTTATGCAAAATTCCATACCCTACAGGCATGACTCAAGAGTACACCCAGGAACACAGAGGTATTCTCTCTGCAAATCCTTGAACTAACAGAAGGTGAAGTTATCTTTTTATGAGCTTTCCAAATCCAAAAGAGACTTCTCACTCTAAAGCCTCCAGCAATCTGACTCATGAAGAGCATGCACATTTTTAGTCTGATTTCAGGATTAGTTGGCCTTACGAGAGATTCCTATATGTAGACACAGACTGAGAATCAGGGCACCTGAGTTCTATTTTTTGAAGTCTTCTAACTAGATGTGATCTCAGTTATTTCATATGGCTTTCTCCAGGAAGTGACAACACACCTCAATCCACCAATAATCATTTATGAAGGGCCTTTTGTGTGCCAAAAAGTGGTCTCATAGAAATACAAAAGTAAAGCTAATTCTTGCCTTTGGTCTCCTTAATATCTGTTGTAATATTTCACAAGGACTCTGGAAGACAAGATGAGATTAGGATTCTTTTTACTACAACCTCTTCTTGTCCCAGTGAGTTGAGAAAGATAAGATACCACCACCCATCTCCATCTCAGCTCCTGCATAAACTATGGGTAGGCAAATTACTGCAGTCATTAAAGGCATCAGGGAAGTAGAAACTATAAAGTCATTCAATCAGTAAGCATTAATTATTTACCTACTCTGAGTCAAGCACTGTGCTAAGTGTGGAGGATACAAAGAAAGGCAAAGACTGATCTCAAGTAGATCAGTCTAATTAGGGAGACAATTTGCAAACAACTATGTGCAAATAAGATGATAACAGAATAACTTGGAGATAACAAAATGAAATAAGAGACCAGCACTAAAAGCGATCAGGAACATATTCCTGTAGAAAAATTGGTGTTGGATTAGGGATTTTTCTGGATCCTTCTCAGTTCTATATCTACAATCCTACAAGCTACTTGCTACCTTCATTTCAAATGGTAGAATCTTTCAATATTGTATTGTATTGTTTCTCACACAAAATACTCTATCTCCATAAATTTTTTGCATTTTATTTTTTTATTAACATTTTTATTTAAAATTTTGAGTTCCAAATTCTATTCTTCCTCCCTCCCTGAGATGATAAACAATCAGATATAGGTTATATGTATTCAGTTGTGTTAAACATTTCCACATTAGTCTTTTTGTACAAGAATGCTCAAAAGAAAAAAAGACAAAAAATAGCATGCTTCAGTCTGTATTCAAACAATATCCACTTTTTTTTTCCTCTGGAGGCAGATAGTACACTTCATCATTAGTCCTTTGGGATTGTCCTGGATCACTGTATTGCTGAGCATAGCTAAATTGTTCTTTTATATTTAAATTTATTTATTTAAGTTTTCAGCATTCATTTCCACAAAATTTGGGGTTCCAAATTTTCTCCCCATTTCTTCCCTCCCCCTACCCCAAAATGCCGAGCCAATCTGTCCTCCCTTCTAACATCCCTCCCTTCCCTTATCCCCATCTTCTCTTTTGTCCTGAAGGGCAAGATAAACCTGTATTTCTTATTTCCTAGTTGCAAGAACAATACTCAACAGTTGTTCCTAAAACTTTGAGTTCCAGCTTCTCTTCATTCCTCCCTCCCCACCCATTCCCTTTGGGAAGGCAAGCAATTCAATACAGGCCATATCTGTGTAGTTTTGCAAATGACTTCCATAATAGTCATGTTGTATAAGACTATATTTCCTTCCATCCAATCCTGCCCCCAGTTTCTTCTGTTCTCTCTTTTGATCCCATCCCTCCCCAAGATTGCTCCCTCCTCCCACTGCCCTCCCTTCCATTATCCCCCTACCCTGTTTATCACCTTCTCCCCCACTATCCTGTAAGATAGGCTTTCATGCCAAAATGAGTGTGCATTTTATTCCTTCCTTTAGTTAAATGTGATGAGAGTAAGCTTCATGTTTTTTTCTCTCACTTCTCTGCTTTTTCCCTCCACTGAAAAGTTTTTTACTTGTCTCTTTTATGAGAGATAATTTGCCCCATTCCATTTCTCCCTTTCTGTTCTCAATATATTTCTCTCACTGCTTAATTTCATTATTTTAAGATATGATCCCATCTTATTCAATTCACCCTGTGCTCTCTGTCTCTATGTGTGTGTGTGTGTGTGTGTGTGTGTGTGTGTGAGATCTCATCAACTACCCAGATACTGAAAAAAAGTTTCAAGAGTTACAAATATTGTCTTTCCATGTAGGAATGTGAACAGTTCAACTTTAGTAAATCCCTTATGACTTCTCTTTGCTGTTTACCTTTTCATGCTTCTCTTCATTCCTGTGTTTGAAAGTCAAATTTTCTTTTCAGTTCTGGTCTTTTCATCAAGAATGCTTGAAAGTCCTCAATTTCATTGAGAGACCATTTTTTCCCCTGTAGTATTATACTCAGTTTTTCTGGGTAGGTGATTCTTGGTTTGAGTCCTAGTTCCTTTGACTTCTGGAATATCATATTCCAATCCCTTTGATCCCTTAATGTAGAAGCTGCTAGATCTTTTGTTATCTTGATTGTATTTCCACAATATTTGAATTGTTTCTTTCTAGCTACTTGCAATATTTTCTCCTTGACCAGGTAACTCTGGAATTTGGCCACAATATTCCTAGGAGTTTCTCTTTCAGAATCTCTTTCAGGTGGTGATCAGTGTATTCCTTGAATACTTATTTTGCCCTCTGGTTCTAGAATATCAGGGCAGTTTTCCTTGATAATTTCATGAATGATGATGTCTAGTCTCTTTTTTTGATCATGGCTTTCAGGTAGTCCCATAATTTTTAAATTGTCTCTCCTGGATCTATTTTCCAGGTCAGTTGTTTTTCCAATGAGATATTTCATATTATCTTCTATTTTTTCATTCTTTTGGTTTTGTTTTGTGATTTGTTGGTTTCTCAAAAAGTCATTAGCCTCCATCTGTTCCATTCTAATTTTGAAAGAACTATTTTCTTCAGTGAGCTTTTGAAACTCCTTTTCCATTTGGCTAATTCTGCTTTTTAAAGCATTCTTCTCCTCATTGGCTTTTTGAACCGCTTTTGCCAATTGAATTAGCCTATTTTTCAAGGTGTTATTTTCTTCAGCATTTTTTTGGGTCTCCTTTAGCAAGGTGTTGACCTGCTTTTCATGCTTTTCTTGCATCTCTCTCATTTCTCTTCCCTTTTTTCCCTCCACCTCTCTTACTTGATTTTTAAAATCCTTTTTGAGCTCTTCCATGGCCTGAGCCCATTGAATATTTATTTTGTATGTTTGGGATATAGAAGCCTTGCCTTTTATGTCTTTCCCTGGGAGAAGATATCTGTTCACCAAGAAAGTAACCTTCTATAGTCTTATTTTTTTTCCCCTTTTTTCGGCATTTTTCCCAAGTTACTTGACTTTTGGGTGCTTTGTCAAGAGTAGGGTATACTCGAGGAATCTGTGAGATCTCAGTTCCTCCAATGTGGTACAATCAAGGGTGTACTGGTCTGGATGCAGAGATGAATTTTTGTGCCCAGAGTCTTAGCAGTCACCTCTCCACAGCCACTTGGCCTCCAGTTTCCAAGTCAACACTGGGGGCTGATTTTCAGATAAGCTGGATGGGCAGGGCCGCCATTCAGTGTGAGAGAAAGACCAGCTCACCCAGGGCCTCCACATAGGGTAGAGGCAAGAATCAGCTCTTCAGTGCCCTCAGGGTTTTTACGCTCCAAAAATGTATGCAGCTACTGTGCCTGTGATGTAGCCTCTGAGGCGGCTGCCTGCTGCTGGAGCTATGCTAAGGCCCTTCTCCCTTCCTGGCCAGCTGGAAAAATCTGGTCGCTGACCTTTGGCACCTATGGGTTGAGGGATCTTTGAACCTGCTACTGCTGGGACTGGGGATTCCTCGACTGGAAATTCTACCCCCAAGGGCTCTTCACAAGCTGTGCATCATGTGGCCAAGGCTGGGTTGGGCTCCATGCTCTGCTCCGTGTCCCACGCAACCCATGTTTCCCGTGGGCCTTTCAGGTCACCCTGGGCTGGAAATCTCTTCCACTATGTTGTTCTCCACTTCTGCTGCTCCAAAATTTGTTGAGAGTCCCTCTCCACAGGTATTTTATGGGCTGTGGGGGGAGACCCTGCGTATGTGTGTCTTTCTACTCTGACATCTTGGCTCTGCCCCCATAGCTAAATTATTCACCGATCTTCATTGAACAATATTGCTGTTAACTATGTGCAACATTCTCCTGCTTCTGCTCACTATTCATCAGTTCATGTAAGTTTTCCAGTTTTATCTGAAGTGATCCTGATTGTCATTTCTTATAGCACAATAATATTCCATTGCAATCATATGCTACAGCTTCCTTAGTCATTTCCCAACTGATGGGCATCCTATTAATTTCCAATTCTTAGCCTCCACAGAAAAGAACAGTTATAAATGTTTTGCTACAAATAAGTCCTTTCCCCTTTTTTGGGATGCCTTTGGCAATAGACCTAGCAGGAGTATTGGTGGATCAAAGGGTATGTACAGTTTTATATGCCTTTGGTCATAGTTCCAAATTGTTCTCCAGAATGGCTGTATCAGTTCACAACTCTACGAACAGTGCATTAGTGTCCCAGTTTTCCCACCTCCCCTCCAACATCCAACATTTTCCCTTTTTATCATATTAGTCAATATGCTAAGTGTGAGATGGTATATCAGACTGTTTTAAGTTGCATTTTTTCTGATCAATAGTGACTTAGAATATTTTTTTCATATGACTATAGACAGGTTTGATTTCTTTGTCTGAAAACCACCTGTTCATATCCTTTGACCATTTATCAATTGGGTAATGACTTGCATTTTTATAAATTTAATTTAGTTCTCTATATATTTGAGAAATGAGACTTTTAACTGAGAAAGTTGTGGCAATTCCCCCTCACAGTTTTTTGCTTTCCTTATAATTTTGGTTACTCTGGTTTTGTTTGGGCAAAAATTTTTTAATTTTATGTAATCAAAATTATCTGTTTTACATTTTGTAATGCTTTCTATAACTTCTTTGGTTCTATTTTTTCTCTTATACATAAATCTGACAGATAAACTATTACATGTTCTCCTGATTTATTTATAGTAGCTTTTATATATAAATCATATGTCCATTTTGACTTTATCTTGGCATATGGTGTGAGATGTTGGTCTATACCTAGTTTCTGCCATACTGTTCTCCTATTTTTCCAGCAGTTTTTGTTAAAGAATGAGTTTTTGTTCTAAAAGCTTGGATCTTTGGGTTTATCATGTACTAGATTACTATGACCATTTGCCAAAATGTAATTTGTACCTAATCTATTCCCCTGATCTACCATTCCATTTCTTATTTGTACCAGATTGTTTCAATAATTACCACTTTATAATACAGTCTGAGATCTGATTGAACTAGATTACTTTCTTTTCAATTGTTTTCATTGAGTCCCTTGATATCCTTGAGCTTTTGTTCTTTTAGATTAATATTATTACTATATTTTTACACCAATGAAATTATTTTTTGACAATCTCATTGGTATGGTACTGAGTGAATAGATTAATTTAAGTAGAATTGTCATTTTTTAACGTATTGGCTCAGCTTACACATGAGCAATTAATATTTCCCCAACCATTTAACTCTGCTTTTCTTTGTGTGTGAAGTGTTTATGTTCATGTAGTTCTTGGGTTTTTCTTGGCAGGTAGACTCACAAATATTTTTTATTGTATACAACTATTTAAAATGGCATTTCTCTTTCTATCTCTTGCTGCTGGACCATCATTTAAAAAAGAAAAGATATGTTTGTATTGATGTTTTCTGTTTTGTACATTATCACAGTTCTCCCTAGTTTTTGTTATGGGTAGCAAGTCTACTAGACCAACATTTGTTAAGGATATTGTATTTGTGAAGTCCTTTGCTAGACATTGAGTATATGTAGAAAAAAAGTGAAATAGGGCTCATAGAAACCATCTGGTTCTAAACTATCCCTGCCCTCAAGGATGTTATGTGCTAAACTTTTGATACAAATTGGGATTCTCCTGTTTCCTAAGAGTCTTTTTCTTCTGTTTTCTACCTAGAAATTCTCATATAGGTCATATCTTCTCCCACAGTATTGTTAGCTCCTTGATAGCAAGAAATGTTTGTGGAATTAATATAAACTGAAGTCATTTTAGCAAGGTTTGGATACAACAGAATTTTTATGTTTTATCAAGATAATTAAAATGAGCTTCTTCTTGCAATTATAAACATATTTGATAAGTTTTATATTAAATAAAGGGTCCAATGCCCCATTCTGATTTAAAGCAAATTAGAAGATAAAGATCATACCTTCTTGACCTGGTGCTTTTCAAGGGTTACAAATTCACAAACTTTGTTGATATTCTATATGGTTCCTCTACATTGGTTGTATATGTAAACTTTCCTATTCTTTTCTTGGTTTCAGGGAACCAGGGAATAACTGTGCACATTAGGGACCCTTTCTCACTGTCCTTTCTGCCTTTTGCTGGTGGGTGAGCAATGACTTAGCAGGCAGTTGGTGGAGAGGAAGAAAGCAGTTCTCAGCTGGTACTAAGAAAGACTCAAAGAGCATTAATATGTGTCTCTTCCGCTCTCCTATACTCCTGACACACTTATATTATTTATCATCAAAACAATTTGGTATTACATCTATTATACATACACATGTAGTACCAATGCTATATTCAAAGCACCTATAGCAGCCATGAATATGCTGGCACAATTTTGAATCATGAATTACAACAGACTCTCCACATGGAAGGCATAACCAAAACATTTATTCAGACACCATAAAGCCAAATACCAACACCAGAAAGCCAAATCCATTAAAGCAGCAAAGAAATCCATACACGAAAGCAATGCAGAGGGCAGAACCATTCCCAAGCCTTCCCTCTTCTAGGCTTCCCACAAACCAAGTCCCTTAAACAAAATCATGAACAAGTTCTCTCACTCACAGCCACCTACCTGCTTTTCTCTCTCTCCCTCATTCTAACTACTCTGACCAATTTCCTCTCAGTTCTGCTCCAGCTCTGCCACTTCCTGTTCCACCCAATCAGCAAGCTCCTCCCACCACAGACTCATGTGAGTCAGGCTTCCATGTGACCCACACAGGTCACACGGGCCTATTAATGAATGGAAAAGATCTTCCCATTTAAATTACCATTGCAACACATTACCCAAGTTTAATCATTTATGATTCTTTTTCATTTTAGTCCTCTCTTGATATTAATTTCATATTGATTTCACATTTATTCTTCCGTTGGGAGAGGAGGCATAGGATAGGGAAAGAGACAATGATAGAGTTATCAAATACCAGAATGGTTTGCCCCATATTCTAATCCCCTTATGACTAGCACTAGCTCTCCATCTCCCCTAGGAAAATTCTTGTGGTCATTATTGTCTTTCAAAGAATTTGACGTCTAGAAGATGGATAGAAATATTGAAATAATATAACTAGAAAGAGTTATTTTTTACTGTTAGCTGATCTTTTATTTGCATTTCAGTATGGAAAGCTCAGCTTGACTCTTGATTTGCTTAGACCCATCCTTATCTAGGGTTCCAAATTCACATCAACGTATAGATAGCATATACATTCTCCAAGAATGTAGCTTGAAATAAAATCCAGCCAATAATCTCTCTTGAAGAAAAAGTCTGATCCAATGAACCACTGACATTCTCTTGACCAATTTCCTTTATGACTTACAGTCTGGCTTTATAGTTCCTTGCTCTGATAGAACTGCTGTAATAAACCCAGGCAACAATTTGATCCAACAAACATAAAATGCCTATTAAGTACCTACTATGTGCTAGACAATGTGTGAGGGATCAGGTTTTCATTTTGCCCTACAGCTCCCTTTGTAATCAGAAGAAGGAGTTTGTACTAACAATATTAGACATTCATTATTTTGCCATGTTTTTCCTTTGTAAGGAGAATGATGATAAACCACTGGGAGTAACAGATGCTCCCTGAATTATTTTCCCAGCAGTGCTAAAGGAGTGTACTTAACTATTTGTGCAGCTGGAGGTGTAGTTCCAATGCTAAGCATCCTTTTTGTTCAAGCTCAATGTTGAGACAAAATAATGCTTACAAATTATTGAACATTTAACCCAAGAGGTTTATTTTTTCCTAATAACAGCATGATTATGGTCCATTTGGAAATGTTTTAGGTCAGTGAGTCATCAGAGTATGGGGATTCGTGTGGTAATAGGTACCTATCAAATCTTAGAGGTGCAGATTACATGAACTTGGGATTTTATATGTTCCCAGACTCAAGTAAGGAGACTTCCACCTCTATATATTTAACTCTAATGTCTTCTTGAATTACAATTCCTCATCACCAAACACCTGCAAGTCATCTCCACAAGGTATTGTATTGACATCTCAAATTCAACATGTCGGGAATACATAACCTTCTACCATGGCATCTTTGTTTCCCTGTTTCTGTTGAAGATACCACATCTTTCTAGTCATCTAGGTTCATGATCTTACAGTCATAACTGAGTCTTCTTCACTACTTCTCCCATTATTCAGATAAGAGCCTTGTCTTACTTATTCCATTGACACACTATCTCTCCTGTCTGTCCTGTTCTCTCTACTCATATTTTTGTTGTTCAGTTGTGTCTGACTCTTCATGACCCCATTTGGGGTTTTCTTGGCAAAGACACTGGAGTGGTTTGCCATTTCCTTTTCCAGTTCATTTTATAGATGAGGAAACTGAGGCAAACAGGATGGAATGACTCACCCAGAGTCACATAGCTAGTCAGTATTTAAGCCATATTTAAACTCAGTTCTTCCTGACCTTTGGCCCCAGACTCTATCTACTGCACCACCCAGCTGTCCTGCTTCACTATTTTATTGAAAGTCTTATCTCCTCTTGCCTGGTATATTGCAAGAGTCTCTTAATAGATCAACTTGCTTTTAGTCTTTTCCTTTTCCTCTGTAATCTTTATATAGTTGCAAAATTAATATTCTTAATATACAAATTTGACCATTTCAGTTCCCTCTCCAAATGGTCAATGACTCCTTATTGTCTCCAAGCTAAAACATACATACAAACCCATCACTCTGGCACTTAAATCTTCCACATTGTGGCTCCCATTTTCTTCCTACATTTCTACTACTCCCCACCATAATCTTTATATTCCAGACAAAGTCACTCATTTCTTGTTTTCCTATCTCAACTTTATATTCCCCATATTTATAGCTTTGGTAGTCCCTTGTGTGTGAAATGCATTCCTACCTTTCTTGTGTATCCTAGTGTCCTTAGTTTCCCCTTAAGAAACAAAGGCCCACAGATCAGTGACTTGCCCAAGGTCACATAGGTAATAAGTGTTGAAACATGGGGTTTAAACCCATGGTGATGTACTAAAGAGCCTGTGCTCTTTTTCTTCTACCAAGATGCCTCAAGTAAATACTAAATAGTAACTGTTTCTCTTTTACCCAGGAACCCTGAGGGTCTTCCCCTACCAGTTAATATTTTTTTTTAATTAAAGGGGCCATCCCTTGAGTAATTAAAGAAACATATTCATTGAATGGATATATCTCACTCAAAGTGATGATTTGATAAGATCTTAGCCTAAATGGGCCAGGGTCTCATGTTGCAGCTTGGGCCATCTCCAGTCTTCCTGATGAACATCAAGCCACTGGACCCAGATTACTCTGGAGGACAAAGTGAGATTGGTGATCTTGCACAGCCCTCTCTCACTCAAATCAAAGTCAACTGCAAGTCATGTCATCACCTTGATGTCGTGGTCCTTTTTGAGAATGAAGGATAAACACAGCAGCAACAAGAAGTAGAATGCAAACTCCTTGGGGCCAGGAATATTTTCTGTTTTGATCTTTGTTTCTCCAATAGGGCAGAACCATTCCCAAGCCTTCCCTCTTCTAGGCTTCCCACAAACCAAGTCCCTTAAACAAAATCATGAACAAGTTCTCCTCACTCACAGCCACCTACCTGCTTTTCTCTCTCTCCCTCATTCTAACTACTCTGACCAATTTCCTCTCAGTTCTGCTCCAGCTCTGCCACTTCCTGTTCCACCCAATCATGCAAGCTCCTCCCACCACAGACTCATGTGAGTCAGGCTTCCATGTGACCCACACAGGTCACCACGGGCCTATTAATGAATGGAAAAGATCTTCCATTTAAATTACCATTGCAACACATTACCCAAGTTTAATCATTTATGATTCTTTTTCATTTTAGTCCTCTCTTGATATTAATTTCATATTGATTTCACATTTATTCTTCCGTTGGGAGAGGAGGCATAGGATAGGGAAAGAGACAATGATAGAGGTTATCAAATACCAGAATGGTTTGCCCATATTCTAATCCCCTTATGACTAGCACTAGCTCTCCATCTCCCCTAGGAAAATTCTTGTGGTCATTATTGTCTTTCAAAGAATTTGACGTCTAGAAGATGGATAGAAATATTGAAATAATATAACTAGAAAGAGTTATTTTTTACTGTTAGCTGATCTTTTATTTGCATTTCAGTATGGAAAGCTCAGCTTGACTCTTGATTTGCTTAGACCATCCTTATCTAGGGTTCCAATTTCACATCAACGTATAGATAGCATATACATTCTCCAAGAATGTAGCTTGAAATAAAATCCAGCCAATAATTCTCTCTTGAAGAAAAAGTCTGGATCCAATGAACCACTGACATTCTCTTGACCAATTTCCTTTATGACTTACAGTCTGGCTTTATAGTTCATTGCTCTGATAGAACTGCTAGTAATAAACCCAGGCAACAATTTGATTCCAACAAACATAAAATGCCTATTAAGTACCTACTATGTGCTAGACAATGTGTGAGTGATCAGGTTTTCATTTTGCCCTACAGCTCCCTTTGTAATCAGAAGAAGGAGTTTTGTACTAACAATATTAGACATTCATTATTTTGCCATGTTTTTCCTTTGTAGGAGAATGATGATAAACCACTGGGAGTAACAGATGCTCCCTGAATTATTTTCCCACAGTGCTAAAGGAGTGTACTTAACTATTTGTGCAGCTGGAGGTGTAGTTCCAATGCTAAGCATCCTTTTGTTCAAGCTCAATGTTGAGACAAAAATAATGCTTACAAATTATTGAACATTTAACCCAAGAGGTTTATTTTTTCCTAATAACAGCATGATTATGGTCCATTTGGAAATGGTTTTAGGTCAGTGAGTCATCAGAGTATGGGGATTCGTGTGGTAATAGGTACCTATCAAATCTTAGAGGTGCAGATTACATGAACTTGGGATTTATATGTTCCCAGACTCAAGTAAGGAGACTTCCACCTCTATATATTTAACTCTAATGTCTTCTTGAATTACAATTCCTCATCACCAAACACCTGCAAGTCATCTCCACAAGGTATTGTATTGACATCTCAAATCAACATGTCGGGAATACATAACCTTCTACCATGGCATCTTCGTTTCCCTGTTTCTGTTGAAGATACCACATCTTTCTAGTCATCTAGGTTCATGATCTTACAGTCATAACTGAGTCTTCTTCACTACTTCTCCCATTATTCAGATAAGAGCCTTGTCTTACTTATTCCATTGACACACTATCTCTCCTGTCTGTCCTGTTCTCTCTACTCATATTTTTGTTGTTCATTGTGTCTGACTCTTCATGACCCCATTTGGGGTTTTCTTGGCAAAGACACTGGAGTGGTTTGCCATTTCCTTTTCCAGTTCATTTTTATAGATGAGGAAACTGAGGCAAACAGGATGGAATGACTCACCCAGAAGTCACATAGCTAGTCAGTATTTAAGCCATATTTAAACTCAGTTCTTCCTGACCTTTGGCCCCAGACTCTATCTACTGCACCACCCAGCTGTCCTGCTTCACTATTTTATTGAAAGTCTTATCTCCTCTTGCCTGGTATATTGCAAGAGTCTCTTAAT
The DNA here is from genome assembly GCA_023548195.1 of Bettongia penicillata ogilbyi. Classification (NCBI taxonomy): domain Eukaryota; kingdom Metazoa; phylum Chordata; class Mammalia; order Diprotodontia; family Potoroidae; genus Bettongia; species Bettongia penicillata. The sequence goes on along the minus strand of JAJHZJ010000478.1, from coordinate 969,762 downwards.
AGATCAACTTGCTTTTAGTCTTTTCCTTTCCTCTGTAATCTTTATATAGTTGCAAAATTAATATTCTTAATATACAAATTTGACCATTTCAGTTCCCCTCTCCAAATGGTCAATGACTCCTTATTGTCTCACAAGCTAAAACATACATACAAACCCATCACTCTGGCACTTAAATCTTCCACATTGTGGCTCCCATTTCTTCCTACATTTCTACTACTCCCCACCATAATCTTTATATTCCAGACAAAGTCACTCATTTCTTGTTTTCCTATCTCAACTTTATATTCCCATCTTTATAGCTTTGGTAGTCCCTGTGTGTGAAATGCATTCCTACCTTTCTTGTGTATCCTAGTGTCCTTAGTTTCCCCTTAAGAAACCAAGGCCCACAGATCAGTGATTTGCCCAAGGTCACATAGGTAATAAGTGTTGAAACATGGGGTTTAAACCCATGGTGATGTACTAAAGAGCCTGTGCTCTTTTTCTTCTACCAAGATGCCTCAAGTAAATACTAAATAGTAACTGTTTCTCTTTTACCCAGGAACCCTGAGGGTCTTCCCCTACCAGTTAATATTGTTTTTTAATTAAAGGGGCCATCCCTTGAGTAACTAAAGAAACATATTCATTGAATGGTTATATCTCACTCAAAGTGATGATTTGATAAGATCTTAGCCTAAATGGGCCAGGGTCTCATGTTGCAGCTTGGGCCATCTCCAGTCTTCCTGTATGAACATCAAGCCACTGGACCCAGATTACTCTGGAGGGACAAAGTGAGATTGGTGATCTTGCACAGCCCTCTCTCACTCAAATCAAAGTCAACTGCAAGTCATGTCATCACCTTGATGTCGTGGTCCTTTTGTTTTGAGATATGAGGATAAACACAGCGAGCAACAAGAAGTAGAATGCAAACTCCTGGGGCCAGGAATATTTTCTGTTTTGATCTTTGTTCTCCAATATCTAGCAGATTGCCTTGCATTTAGTAACTGTTTGTTCAATTGAATTATAAGCAATCTATTTAAAAGATGGCTCATTGGGATTGAGGGGAGCATTCCGTGTCTAGGAAACAGTTATTTTCCTTTGTGCAAATAGCTTGCACAGAGATCAAAGAGACTGCATTTGTGGCTTCAGCTCGCCAACTGAGCGAACCAGTCCAGATGTCTTACTCTATTAATCACATGCTATCAATCTCACAGACTGAAACCTTCCACAAAGCATTCAGTTTAGCTAGATGTATCTATCTTTTTCTTCTTTCCCCTCCCATTCACATCATTAGAGATATTTACATGAAAATAGAGCCTTCTTTCCCTTAAGAACTCCACTCTCCAGCTCCTGGCTGGGTCTCCTCTCATGAGAAACAATAATGCTATCACAGTGAGTTGATAGTATGTCAAGGACATTATCTGCAATGCTAGTTAGACATATGTGGAAATGCTGAATTGGGGCAATGTCCAGGGAATTCAGGATATTGAATAAATAGTAAATCGGTCTGAACATTCCTAGAAATGTCATGCATTATTATTTTTTTTTTCAGTTCAAGCTACTCAGACAAGATTAGGGGCAACAAAAGTTGAATTATACTAATTAGATGAGAGAATTTCCTTTAATGGAATTTATTTTCATGGAAAACCCTGTAGAGTAACTCAGAGTAAACAACTAGCATAACAAAAACAAAAGGAGAACAGAAAAGAAATCCCAAACACAACTGACTCCAGACAGGCAGGACTTCTTATCTATTTGATGACTCCTTTTAAATTTCCAACCAAGTTCGCAACTTTGGAGCCTGAGCTTAGCAAAAAAATTGTAGTATGAGTTACATTCTGTTATCATCCGTGTTTTTCAGGAGAAACAAAAATGGGCCTACTAAAAGTCGGCTGCAGTGACTAATGTCTACATTTCTACTGAATTACCACACTTAGGAAGGTTTTATTAGAAGCACTCATTTCCCTGCAATTGAAACATAAAAGGTAGAAATTTGCCCCTAAAGAAAACAGGAAAAAATGGTATTTTATTTTATTCATTTTCCCCCACCCCCAGAAGAAGAGTGCAATTTCCATGTATTATTGTAAAACATTACTTAGGAGTCAGCAATCAGTAATTGCTCCTGGCTTCCAGATGTAGAGACTTAACAGCACAAGAAGCATGCACATACTAGTATAATTTGGGTGGCAAGATATTATAAAGACATTAATCTCTGAGAGGGAAAAAAGTCACAATTGCCACCCCCTGATGTGCTAATGAGGAGAGAGAGGAGAGGTGATGAGGACAATTGGCATAGGAAGGTGAGGGGTGCTCAATTACCACCCACAGTGGCACTAATGGAGGCAGATTTCAGGCAGTAGTTATGCAAAACAAAGGAAACAAAAAACGTATTTACAAAGGGAGTAATAGAACCATATACAGACATACTCACAGAAAACTTATGACTAGTTGCAGGCCCTTGCAAGGTTTGGGGGTATCAGGGACTGGCAATGTCCTAAATGACCTAATCAAAAAGTCATGGAAAAGCCTCTATGATAGGATCTTACCATATTATGTACTAAGGGTCTCCTCTCCCCTATCCAAATTTTTATAAGGCACATAAATAAACCACATTTACATAGCACTTTCAAGTTTGTAAAGAATGACATTCATAAAATAGTATTTATGAAGTTCTTTTCCTACCCACTATTCTAGAAGTTTGACAATTCAAGTATTATGGCTCCCATTTTACCAAAGAAGAAAATGAGGTTCAGAAATATTAAATGACTTGCCAATAACTATATGGATATGAAGTGCTGTTGTTAGGGTTTGAGCCTGAGTTTCCTGATGACATACTCAGCACTCTTTTGATTGTTCTACACTGCCTAGAATAATGGAAAAGGGGAATTGTATCTGGTTCTATTACATTCAGGATAAGATATAAAATCTTATGCCTGACTCGTAGAACCCTTAACAACCTTATTCTTTCCCACATTTCCAGTTTTCTTATACTTTAGTTCTTTCTATAGACTAAACTCCACTGACACATGTTTTCTTGTGTCACTTTGTACTTAAAATGCTTATGTCCCCAAGTCATCATTTTTCATTGGCTTTACCCTTGCCTGGGAAGCTCTTCCTCTTCATCTCTGCCTTCTGGTTTCCCTGGCTTTCTCCGAGATTTAGCTCAAATCCCACTATCTGGACCCCCCTTATACTGTCCTACCTCCCAACTGATAGAGTGTCTTCTGAGAGTATCTTCTATGTACACTGTATATATCTTGTATGTCTAGCACTTAGCGTATTGCCAGGAATACAGTAGTCATTTCATAAATACGCATTGACTCTACATGTCTTCACCATTTAGAATGTGAGCTTCTTGAAGGCAAGGATTGTGCCTTTGTCTTTCTCTGTATCCCCAACATTAAGCACTGCATTTGGCATGTAGTAAGCACTTAATAAATTCTCAGATGACCCTAGGATGAGTAATATCCTCAAATTACATCTCTGAGATGTACCTATCTAATGATTTCTGCTAGTACATTATCAAAGACCTCTAGTACTTCTAAAAAGATTACATTTATACAGAGGATTCAGTTCAGTCCATAGCTCTAAATATATGAACATGGAACACCTTAGCTATTCATTTTATTCAATTTTTAATTGTTCACAGAATTTCAGAGATCAAGGACCACTTCTTACAAGGCTTTTAGCATCTCCTAGGCTCAGAACAAGATCTATGGACATAATGAAATAATAGGAAGTTCCCCTTCACCCCCATTCCCTGAACAGGGGAAGAGGAAGATATTCTGACTATGGCCTTGGATTTTAGCATGATGATAAATGTCAATAATCACAAGAGAGTTTGAGTTGAGGTCTTGACTTTGAGGGTAGGCCTTGCTCTCAGTTCTTTTCCTGAATTACAATTCCTGACATTGCAACTCCCTGGAATGGGTCCATTTTATAAAATATGGACTTCCTGATCAAAAAGTGGAGTTTTTATCCTGTAACCTGGTGTAGAACACAGAGCCAAATCCAATCTTTGAATAAATGTGATGTCAGAATTTTTCTTTTTTTAAGGCATTACAGAAGTTATTTGGTTCCAAACCATTCTTGTAGAAGAATCACTTACATGTACCTCTGATAAGAAGTCACAGAGGCTTCCCTTGAAAACCTTTTATGAGGAGACTACTACCTTTTGAGATAGATCATTCCACTTTTAAACATTTCTAACTGTCAGGAAATTTTTCCTTATTCAAATGTTCTCCATGGTCTCTCTTATTTAGGTATGCCCTTCAAGAATGAAGATCACACATCCATGCCTTTCCATTTTTTTGAGATCCTTCTCACATTTTTCAAATTCTCCATATGGGTCTATGAAATGTAGTTGGGTTCTTTTTTATTTCCTCTTGCTATTAAGTGGCTACCAATGGAGCAAATAATTTGCTTTGTCTGTTAGCCAACTCTTATTTTTGCCATGTGACTGGCTCCTCTTTTTCATTTGTACATTTGGTAACATCCTTTATTTAAGCTCTTCATTTTGTTTCAGATTTTCCTTCTACTGCTGTTTGCTCATCACTACCATATCCATCTTATTTGTCTTCTGAATCATGCTCATTTTCCATTCTTGGAAAGATGTAATGTTCTACAACTCACAGGTATATGATAGAATATTGTGATAAAAATGTGGACCTTTGTTCTGGGTAAAGTTTGGGGTCATTGCAAGTGAGGGAGACAATACCATAATGGGAGAGACTTTAGACCCTCCTTATCCAAGGTCCACATGTGGCTCAGTAGTGAATGACCTGTGACTAGGAGTCTTTATCATTTGTCTCTGTCCTGATTTTAGGTGCAGAAATTGGAGAGAGCAATGACCCTGTGAACTTCAAACGGTCAGGAGAGTGAGCCAGCAGAAGGTTGAGTTGATATGGGGAGATAATGCCCACCAGGGGTGGAAGCGTCTTTTTAATATGCCCTTGGATTAAGCCCTCATACTATAGTATTGCCCCCACTGGTAACTGATTAGTTCATTAATTTCTATTATGACTTTACTGCTGGCCCCAGTTCTATTTAACCAATGAATAACCATTAGCTTTTATAAAGAGACATTTACTACAAAGATATTGCAAAAATAAAAGTACCCTCAACACATGGGTGAAATACCCCTATATCACGTTGTTCTCTGGGGAGACTGGACTTGAAACAAGGCAGTTTTACATATCATTTTCCCCCACTAAATTCACTTCCAAATTCTGCATGATTGAGGGGTGGGTGCGGCTGCATCTCTGCTCATTCTGACTCAGTTAGGCAGTTATCTTGGGACTTCACTCCTCATTGTCTGACTTCCAGCAGATCCTGGCACAAATTTTACTTTGAGATTTCTGGTGGCTCATTTCTCCCTGCTTTTGAAACTCTTAAGTTTGTGACTGCCCTCAGCTCCTTCACCTAAAATCCAACATAAACATACACAAAGAGTTAGAGAACAGAGACTTGGACTCACAGGCCACATTTGGGCCTCAGATTCACAGAGCCTGATGTCCCTCTTCTTGGAACATCTCTTTAACCCAGGCAGCTGCTAAGCAAGAAAGAGCTAGAACCAAGAGCAAGGCCTTGGATGATTATTGACCTTTGAATGCGTTCCATTTCCAGTGAGGCAGTCAATTAAAACTACTCATTATCATATGACTAGTAGATCAGAACCAGTTATAGAATACCTACAAATGAGCCAAACTGAACACAGTTCACATCATTGCATAGTATGCAGGCTCCTTGGTCTTTTCTATGTGGGGGCTGCATCCTTTCATAGAAATTTCTAGATTATGCAGTTCGTTACTCATTTTTTCCCATTTCTATATAGACACATGAGCTCAAGGGTTTTATTGCTAGCTCCTTTCTTAGATTTTGTCTACTGTTGATTTCTAGGCACCTGTCCCATCTTCCTTCTCACATATCAATTCATCAATATGCATTTATTAAATACTTACTATGCACTAGATACTGTACTAGGCACTGAGGTTAAAAATACAAAGAATCAAGGACTTTACATTTTAACAGGTGAATCAATAAATGCACATATGAATTTATACAGAATATACACACTGAATACAATAAGTATTTATTAAATGCCTATTCTGCACTAGATACTATACTAGACACTGGGGCTATAAATACAAAGATCAAGACATTTTAACAGGGAAATCAATAAATACACATATGAATTTATATAGAATACACACACTCGATACAATAAACATTTATTAACCATGTGCTGAGTGTTGGGGATACAAATAAGAAAAGAAAGATAGCCCCTGCTCTTAATGAGTTTACAATCTGTTAGACAGGTGAAACACACAAAAGGAGGGTGAAAAGTGGACAGGAATATGGGAGACCACCACAGGGCATGAAGTTCTTCTAGAGAGTCCAAACCAATCAGAGCTGCTGATGGAAAGTGGAGAGCTATGTAGAAAGTTCATATTCCAGGCAACACATATACCTAAAGTTTATATAGAATAAAATATATAGAAATAAATGCAAATTAAGATAGGGAGGGAAGGTACTAGCAGTTAGGTATTGGGAAAGGATTCACATAAAACATGATGTTTGAGTTGCTTCTTGAAGAGAAGGTTTCTATGAGTTGGAGGAGAGGAAAGCATTCCAGGTATAGGGGACTGCCATCACATGGCATGGAAAGATCAATGTCTTTATTCCTCCTCACAAGGAAATTAGACTAATTTTTTTCCTTAAGATGTTGAGATGATCCTCAAGCTTTGGTTGGCTCATGGCACCAAAAGTTCAAGATGTTGATGTAGATTTTTGACCACTTGAATACAAATCAGTCAGATAGGGCTTCAGGAATGATGCTTGGATGATGAATCACAGAAGGCAGCTTGGGAAAGGGAGTTTGCCTCAGCTGTGCCAACTTTAATTCTCCTTCCTTAATCATCACCGTCATCATCGTCATCATCATCATCACATGTATATCTGTATACCACTTACTATATGCAAGACATTGTGCAAATTGCTTTACAAATATTATCACATATGAACCCTAGGATATAGTGGGTGCCAGTAATATCCCAATTTCACAGTTGAGGAAACTGAGGTAAACAGAGGTTAGATGATTTGTCCAAGGAAATGTAGCAACTGATGGGGCTGCATTTGAACTCAGGTCTTTCTGTGCTCTATTCACCATATTGCTTAATTGCTCTATAATGCTTTTTGCTGTTCCCCTTCTATAGCTAAGTAAATCTTTTGTTAACTGTTTAGTGATCATAGTATATCTCATTTTATTCTAATATTAAACTTAAATATTAGGAAACTGGTCTATTGTGTGTGAGGAAAGGAGAGAGAAGGTTGATTTGGTAAGGTTGCGAAGGACCAAAAGTTAGAGACTGTAAAGATAGGTTGGGGCCAGATTGTGAAGGGCTTTAAAAATCTAGAGATGAGTTTATATTTTATCTTAAGGAATCAAGGAGTTCATTAATTAGAGATGTGACATGGTACAGAAAATCATTTTAGTAGCTGAGTGGAGTATGGACTACAGTGGGAAGATAGTTGAGGCAGGGAGACCAATTAAGAAGCTGTTCCTATAATCTAGGTGAGGGGTGATGTGGCAGTGGCTGTGTAAGTAGAGATAAGGGATTGAGTGTGATAAATGTTACAGAAATGGAAACAGGAAGGTTTGGCTACTAATTGGATATATGGAAAGGAGGAGAGTGATATGTCAAGAATAACACTGAGGTTATGAACATGGGAGAGTACAATAATAGTGGAATATATAGGAAAGTTTGAAAGAGGGGTGGATATTAGTGGAAACATAAAATCCTGTTTTAGACATGTAGAATCTGAGACATGCAGCTTGAAATGTCCAATGGGAAGTTGATGTTGTGAGACTGAAATTCAGGGTAGAGATAGGGCCAGGGTTGAAAATTTGTGTTACCTTCAGAGAGATGATAATTAGACTCAATACTTGGTGACCAAAGAAATCACCAAGAGAGAATGTAGACAGAGGATAGAAAAGCACTCAGAACAGAACTTCAAGGAAGCTACATAGTTAGGAAACATGATATGGATAATGAGCCATTAAAGGAGATCTAGAATGAATGGTTAGACAGGTAGATGGAGAACCCAGAGAATGTATAACAAAACCCATAGAGGAACAATTATCCAAGAAGAAAGTATGATCCACAGCATAAGTAGCAGGGAGGTCAAGAAGGACTGGAAAAGATCATCACATTTGCCCATTAAAAAATCATTGGTAACTTTAGGGAGAAGTTTCAGTTGAGTGATGAGGTCAGAAATCGGAATGCAAAGAGGTGAAGACAATGATTATAGACAACTTTTTCTAGGAGTGTGTCTAAGTAAAAGAGGAGAAATAGGTGAAAGTTTGAAGTGATGAAGGATTTTTAAGAATGGGTGACAGATGGGTATTTTTGAAAGCAATAGACAAGGAACAACTACTTCCTTCGTATGTAGTAAGGAAGGTCTTTTTCCTCTTCCATTCTTTCTCACCTCCTCCAAAGAAAACAATTTGGATGCAGGTTTTTGACGCAGTCTTTAAAAGCCAGATTGCACTTTTACTGGCTCCTCCCAGCACTTTGTTTGGATTTGATGTTGGGATTAAATGAGGCACTAGCAAGTCACTGAACAATTAAAAAAAGGAGGTCTACTTTCCCCTGATATAACAAGTCCATGGCAAACAAGTGGCACACTTTCTCTGGAGGTAGCATATGAAAACAATCTGATCAGCAGGGCAAGAGTGGTTCATATGATCTTCAGAAATCTACCAAGTACAAGGGCCCCCAACTCCATGTAGGTGGAGCTTTTTATGCCCTTAGGTGATCAGAAAGTACTTGCCTCCTTGTGTCAAGGGAGGCGGAGGCCTGTAAGGTCCTCAGGACTTTATTACCTCTTAGGAAAAACCATTTGTTCCTAAAGCACAAGGAAAAAGAAAGCAATGGAAGATTTTTGAGCAATAAGATGATGCAATTATTCCCAAACAGTCATAACTACCGATACTGGGGGACAGGAAAGGATTCTTATGGAGATCATTCCCCATTCTTAAAATGTCTTCCTTCTTCACCCTCACCTCCTAGAATACCTCAATCTCTTCCAGACTTCGACAAAGTATCATCTCCTCAATGAAGTCATTCCTATTTCCTACAGATGCTAGTGCCTCTCTCCCTGCCTTCTCCCCTATTGCCTTATATTCATTTAGTATATAACATATATATGTATACATATATACACATATATACATACATATACATACACAGACATAAATACATATACACACATATATGATTCATAAGAGAGGAAGTGTGTCATAGAGGATAGAGATTTGCCCTTAGAACCAGGAAGTATTTGGTTTAAGTTCCACTCTGATACTGGTTTTGTGACCCCAGGTAAGTCACTTAAACCCTTAGTTCTCAGGGCAAATCCCTCTGACTATAAACTGCAGTGAAGAACAGTACCCAGAGATGTCAAACACTGCTCTGCCAGCTACTGAACTCAATTAAAGTGTAATTGGGAAAATGTTTAACAAAATGAATGAAAATGCAGTAGAACATAGGTAATGTTAATATGTGATTTTCTAAATCAATATGTGGTCTGTAGGGAATCCAAATATGGTTTAGTTACTCCCCTCCCCATTTCTATTTGAGTTTGATACTACTGCCCTACATCATTTCCAGTCTCTAGCCCTATGATTTATATCTCCATAGCCTAGCAGAATGGTTGACACATAGTTCCCTAATACATGTTTTTTGATTTATTGAGGTATCAAGGAAGACTTGTTCCTCATCTTTATATGGCTACATATTTTCTATATCTTCTTACAGAGTCTCAATTGCTCAATGTCTCTGAATCTCATACAAAACAACACTATTTGGAAAGGAAGAGAAACTGAAATGGTATACAGTTAAGTTCAGACCTACTATTTATGATTAGTTTCTTCTCTGCTTTTCTACATCAGTTGTTAGAAATCATTACATTGGAGAGAAGCCATGAATAGGATACCACTGCAGATCAAGTTATTTTGGTGATAAACTAAATTGCCAAAATTTGCCACCTTTACACTATGCAGTTCTTATAAATTCATGTTGAATGACCTATGCTGGAGGATACAAACAAAGGCACTTCCTTTGATAGAAAGGAATCCTTAGCATCTTTCCATCTTTTCTGAAATTCACAAAGCCCACCAGTCTTTAAACTCTGTCTTGATTGATTTGCTGAGAAGAGTTTGTTGACTGGTTTGCAGTAAGCTTGTCAGCTTTCTCCAAAGGGAGTTCATATGGATTTTATCCAACCAATGATCTTTGGAGTGGGAGGCTTTTGAATGAGAATATAACTGATACATGTCAAATACTAAATCCTTAGCCATTGACTAAATTCCTTTTCCAAAATCACACACACACACACACACACACACACACACACACACAGGCAGCTCCCCATCTCCAAAGTAATCTTTGATCATGTGCTTCTAAAAGGCAGAATTGATAAGCATGACAAAAGTATTCAATTCAGACCTGTGTCCCTTGGTTTACTTTAAACAATTGTACACTTGGACTACCTATTCCAAAAAAAAAAAAAAATGTTATACAAAAGTAGGATAATGGAGAGGAGCAGAATGCATTTTTTAAATTGATGCTTTATCATTTAAATTGATTGCCTATTAATCCCTATCAAGAACATTAGCCCACTTCTTTCTGAAAATGGCTTTGCAAAAACATGGGGCTAAGTACCTCACCCCAAGAATGCAAGTCAATGTTTTAGAAACAACACTTCATAGACATCAATTGAAAAAGCACATCATTATTTGCTAGATATATTTATCCTAACAATCTTTCAATTTTTGCTTTATGGGGATAAAAATAGTACTTATTCATTACAATATAATACAGTACTCTAGACCAATTGTATTTTAATCTGGTATTAGTTCTTTTTACAGTAACTAATGTTTTTCTCTTGAGGATATAAACATTTCACAGCAACAAGAGGAAAAACAGATGGGACATTGATGGTATTGAATCTCTTCCTGGATCTATTGTTGGATTTTCTGTGTAACCTTGGTAGTCTCAATTTCTTTCTTTCTTTTTTTTTTAGTTTCTTTAATTCTAAACCAGGCATATGCTCTGTCAATTCACAAGGGTTGCTGTACTGAGGTTATAACAGATAAAATAATTCTTACATACATGTATTTATATATAAATATAACATTTATAATAATTAAAAATATAGAATATTTTTGAAAACCAATGGTATCTGAATTCATTTTTTGCTGTCAATTGCATTCCAACAGCATCGCTATTCATTATTACACAGTGTCTCCCCTTATGTTTTGCCACTCTCATGACTGCACCCCTTTTCAACATGAAATTTGAGTAAATGTACAACTAGATTAAGGCCATTATATTGAATTTCATATAACAAAAATATATACGCATGCAAGAACAAATCCTCAGAAGGCTTGTCCTGTACCTGTGAGTTAGTGTAGATTTCAGGAATGAAATGGCAGATCTGGATAGAGATTACAAATTCTTGATCTTGAGATTATGAAACTTGTTCTTGAATTCTAAAATTGTCAAGTTGAGATATGATCTCTCTTACCGCTGCTACTGATACTAATGCTGCTTTCTCTTCTTTCCCCTTTCTGTCCTCCCAATTCCCCCCATGATCATGTTATTGAGAAACTGGACTGGGGAAACCAGCACATCCAGCAAAGCAGCAGGGAGAAGAGAAAGAACACCTATGTATATGCTCTTAGACTGGATTCTCATAGCTAGCTACCCACTGGAATTGCAAAGTCATACAGGCTTAGTTCTAAAAGAAAGAAAACAGGGTCAATAAACCCTCTCCCCTGGGTCACCCTTCTTTTCCCCAATGAATAAGATGTATATTCTTTTAGGACATGGATGGTTTTTTTTGTCTTTGTTTTATATTTCCAACCTTTAACATAGTTCCTTGAATGTAGTATACTCAAATATTGGTTAAATTGAATTGAATTTAAGGACTTCTGGTAGTCAAATAGCTATGATTAAAGCCCAGTTGTTCTGCTAATCTATTGCTTGCTCCACTAAATTATAATCACTGAATGTTTAAAAGTATTTTATTTCATATGTTCTGAAACAAAATTCCTTAACTTCATACGGAAAAATCTTGATACAATATGATTAACCAATAAGAAGGTAGGGAACTTTTATTCTACTGAAGACCACTGAACCAAGGGGAGGGAGAAGCAGCTTAAATAATTTGTCTTCTTTAGAGAAATATTATAATCATTTGCTTTTTTTCAGGTTAAGAATAGGGAAAAAGAAATACTACGTAGGAAATGTAGTTTCTTCATCTAAAAAATAATAGAATTTGGACTAGATGATTTCTGAGGTTTCTTTTATTTCTAACATTATGTGATCTGTGAAGTTAATACATAGACATATAAGCATACGTGTATAATTTAATTTCAGAGAAAACTGTGCTATTTTAAAATTTCATAAAAGTATATATTGAACAGATATACTCTTTGATGTTATAACATATATGCATTTGTATATATAAATAGAAATTCCAAAGAAAATTAACATATTAGGGGATGGAAGAAACCTTAGAAATCTTCTAATCCAAACTCATTTTTTGGATGATGAAATTGAGGTGAACCATATTTCCTACATGGAATTTTATTTTCCCCTGTTCTTATCTTTAAAAAAAGGGAACAGCAATTATGTTGTTTTTTACCTCTTTCCCCATGTATCATTGATATTCAGGAGAAATGGTTTGTCTATTCTCTATCTATCTATCTATCTATCTATCTATCTATCTATCATCTCTCTCTCTCTCTATCTATTATCTATTCTCTTCACTCATACTTGGAAAAGTATAGGGTTAAGGGTAGAAAAGAAACAGATATAAACAGAGAAATGAATAGAGACACACAAAGAATAATGGATGAATAAATAGGAAGACACAAAGAATAATGGATGAATAAATAGGAAGACATCAAAAAAAAGCAACAATAGAGAAAGAAACAGAGACATATGTTTAAAGACAAAGTGAACCACAAGCATAAATACACAAGGCTACCTACTTATATCCATAGTCAGAGCAAAATAGGAATAGTGAGAGAGACAGAGAGAGAGAGAGAGAGAGAGAGAGAGAGAGAGAGAGAGAGAGAGAGAGAGAGAGAGAGAGAGACAGACAGAGACAGAGAGAGAGACAGAGAGACAGAGAGAGGAGGGAGAGAGAGAATGAAATAGAAAAAAACAGACACAGAAATAGACTTTCAAGAATTACCAGTATCACCTTATGGCCACTTAGGACATTTCTTTTAAATATTTCTTTTCTTGTTGTGTTGTGTTTTTGCAACTATAGAAACAACAACTCTCTGTGTTTTTGCTGAAGTTAAGGGGATAGATATTCTCGTCTTCCAGTATGATGACACTATCAGACAAGAACCTAGTTACCTTAGTCTACATTCAGTGGCCTTGATCCCTTACAATTTACATTCATTTTCTGGTTCTTTCCTGACTCCTAGAGACAGGCCAATTACCCTTAATTATTTTTTACTGTTCTCTCAGAAACAAGAAGACAGGATATATTTCACATGGGCTAATTCCTCATAGACTGACTCAAAAGAGGACACAAACCCTCACAAAGGGTTTGTTGAGGAAAAGATGCTAAGGCATGTCTGAAGTGAATGCCCTTATTTACATAGTCCTGCCTGTGACATTGTCTTAAGCTCCTGCTTTGCAATAATTCTCTTTACTAGGCTCACACAGACTGTTGATCAGATAATTGCCATCAAAGGAGTCCCTCAAACTCATACTTGCTGGTGTAGGTTAACTGCCTCCAACAGGCATGGCAGCTGATGGGAACACAGCTCCAGCTGTGCCATCTGTTCAATTGATCTCCCTCTGTCACACATCTGGGCTCTAGCTTTCTCTCTCAGCCTCTGCCATGATATTCTACACTGTTGCTTGTGATTGTATGGTAGCTATGACTTCGACCAAGGACACAAAGATTTGTTTTTTTCTTGCCAGGTCTCTGTATCTCAGATGTTCCAGGGTATTTCCCTCTTGTCTGTGTTGACAACAGAGAGCCAAAAGAAATTAAGTCAAGGGCTAGATCCGGTCCCTGGGTTGGAGTTCCTTATCTTTATTTTATGAATTAATCCAGTTCCATAACACTGGCATTATAAAGGACTTCTATTGAACTTCAAGTGGATTTGTTTGTAAAAATGAAATCAGATTCACTAATTCTTACATCTTCCACCCTTACTCTTTAGATCTCATTGCATTTTACCTAAAAGTAAGGCAACTTGGTAGTAATTTCCTTATTTTATAAGTTGCAACAAATTGCATGAAATTACAGCTGCCCTCTCTAGCAATTTCTACAATATTATGAACAATATCACTTTTCTCTTAAATGCATAGTGCAGTTGGAGTCTGAATTGTGCTCTTATTACTTAAGAAAATGACTCACTTTTTTAATGTACTTGTGTGCAGAACTTTATCATCACATGATCGAATGCAGCAATTATGATTTGTCTCCATGACCTTCAATAGTTCAGTTCAATGAGTATGACTTAATTAAAACTTAGATATTGGGAGCAGACACTAAATCAGGGCATGCCTAAGTAAAATATTTCATATCTACATACATAGCAGTTTTATTTTGCTCTCTTCCTGGCTTCTGCTGTGAAAGCCCAATTCTAATAACTCATCTAACATAGAGGTGACCACAAGCGTAGTTTGGTAGGTACTTCTGAACTGGGGTACTTCTGGGGCCCAGCCTAAGTTCACATTCTCATCCATAGAAAGTCTGAAAACAGTTGATTTTTTTTTTTGTCCCAATAACTCAAGAAATTAACAAAAACTCCCAACAGTCTTCAGTCCTGCGTAGTCTCTTTCTGTTCCTCAGTGGTTATGGAAGAATGATAGAAAAAAGAGGCAGAGGGGCTAAGAATTGCTCCATTCTTAGGTCTTTACAAGCTTTATTATTAATATCATTATTATTACTTTTTATTATTTTTATTGTAAGTTTTTTGGCAGTGTTAGAGGAACCAATCTACGTGCATAGTGATTATCTTGATATGAATTTAGTCAGAAGACATAAAGAAATTGCAAATGTGACATTTATGTTTGCTGGTCCTATTTGCCATTTGATGCGTGGCTTACTGAGAATATAGTTTTGCTCGTTCTCTAGGCCCAACTTAACTTTATTTTTATTATCTTGTCACAAAAGGAAATGAGGTTAGTCTAGCATGATCTATTCATGATGAAGCATTCTGGCCTTTAATGATTGTTGCTTCCTTTGTAAGCTTACAAATTCACCATGAAGAGAAATCAAAATCACTGAAGCTTTCAGTCTCCACCCTTCTTGAAAATAGGATAGCATTTGCCTTTTCCCATTCCTATAGCACCTCTCCTGTTCTCTAATAGCATTCAAATAATACTGACAGTAGCTTAGCACTCATATATGCTAATTCCTTCAGTACATTTGGGCTTGGTGACAACTTTATTAAGAACATTTAATACTGCCCCATTGTCTTCTCGTTTATCCTAATCTTCCATTCTGTTGATTTTATCAATGTATGCCCAAATATAAGAGAGATAAGACAGAAAAGAGTTGAATAGTTCAAGTTCTCCCCTTTCATCAGTTATTGTTTACCTCAAACAGTCGTTATGCCTCCCACCCCTTTTTATCGACATTTTACCCCAACAGAGATTTTAAAAATCCTAAATGCTTTTATTTCTCCTTAGCCTGAATTTAATCTAGGCCATAATATTGGAGACACTCTTCTTTTTGGATCCTGGTTCTCATTTTGTATTTTGCTTCAGGTAAATCTCGTTACTAAACCATCAACATCTGAATTTTTCAATGTGTTCCTATTCATCCACAATGCACTTTTTTTTTTTGGTAAGTCCTTTATTTTCCTCTTCAATGAACAGTTTCTACTTGTGTTATCATTAGTGAACTTGAAAGTTTCTTATCTTCCTTGGACCAACTTGCCCTTCAGAATATTAGGCAGAATATATAGTAGAATGAGTGTGGATTTGGAATCAGAGGCCCTGAGTTCTAAATGTGACACTGGGCAAGTAACTTCACTCAGTTTCTTCATCTATAAAATTAAGGTACTGGGTTAGATAGCCTTTAGGGTCCCTCCCAGTTCTAGTTTTAGATTCATAGCATGTGTGTTTGTCCTTTGTTGCATCAGAGAAATACTGACATGACTTGCACTTGACTTTGTTTTAAGCAAGGGAGGGCTATGATACCATGAAATGTCATCATATCTTACCTGTTCTTGGTAACACTGACATCTGCTCTCTCCAGATCTGGGGTACATGACAAACTATGATTGATTTTTCTTTTTGTCAGTTGCCCCCAAGTTTCCTGATAGAAACCACATCATGCTTGATGGTAAGAGTTGCATCCAGAATAGCAAGTTCAATTGTTGCTTACTCCACTTTTTAGATGAAATTAAGTGTTAATTTTATTCATTAAGATGAATCACAGCTTTTTCAGATGCTCTGGTATTGGCAAGAAGAAAACGTCAGATATCGAGATAAGGGGTGGTCCTTTTTCTTGATAGGTTAACTGCTCTACATGCATAAGTGGTCCCATTCCATCCTGTCTCCTCCAGCAGATTACCTCCTTGGGAATCCTCAATATCTCACTAATCTTCAATGTCTCCTTAAGTACCGATTGCTTTCCTACTGCCTCCAAACATACTCATATATTGCTCATCCTTAAAAAACTACATTTGTTCCAGCCATCTCCATTAAATGTAGTTCTATTCCTCCCTTTCACAGCTGAAGTCCTTGAGAACGTTATACAGTTGGTGCCTCCACAACCTTTCCTGTCACTATATTAACTCTGTAGTCAATACTGAATTCATCTATCATTCAATTGAAATAACTTTCTCCAAAGTTAGCAGTGATCTCATAATGGCCAAATCTAATAATCTTTTCTTATCCTTCATGACCTCTTTGCAGCATCTATCAGTGTCAATCATCCTCTTCCTCTTGATATTTTCTTCAAAGCAGTCTTTCCTTAAACCTTCTCCTGATTCTTCTACGTTTTCAGGCTGCTCCTTTTCAGTCTCTTTTGCTGGCTCTTCATTCAAGACAGTGGATGCTCTCCCCAACCCCAAAGATCCTAGAACCTGTACTCTTGCCCCTCTCTAGTATTTCACTTGATGATGTCATTGCCTCTTATTTCAATTCTATGATCATCTCCATATTAGTCATTCTCAGATCTATTTATCTAGTCCTAACTTTTCTCCTTGCCTCCGGTCTTTTATTTTTATGTTCAACAAATTGTCTGTTAGAAATTTTGAAGTGCATATCCCATATTCATCTTAAACTCAGCCAGTCCAAAATGAACTTGTTATCTTTTCCATTCAGTCTTATCTGCCTTCTAGTTTCTCTTTTGCTGTGGAGGGTGTCACCATCCTCCCAGTCACCCAGGCTCACAATCTAGGTATTATCCTCAATTGCCCCTTCATCCTCTCTCACCTCACGTGGAATGAGCTGCTAAGTCCTGTTGATTCTACCTTTCTAAATTCTCTTAAATATCCCTCCTTCTTTACCAGAACATAGCCACCACTCTCATTCAGGCCTTCACTGGTTCAGACTTGGATAATTGCAATAACCTTTTATTCTGTTTATTCTCCTGTTTATATGTATATCCTCCTGTTTATTATAACCTGTTTATTTTCCCTGCCTCAACTCTCTTCCCTCTCTTGTCTACCCTCCTTTCATGTTAAATTAATCTTCACAAAGTGCAAATCTGCCCATGTCACCTTCCCCAGAGCTTCCCTCTTCCCCCATTCAGTAAATCCAGTGACTAATCTTCACATTAGTATTTAAAATCTTCCATAACCTGGGCTATTCCCACCTTTTAGATGTCGTTACAATTTATATATCACCAAGGCAACATTCACAGCTCTGGTGGTGACTGTGAACAAGCCAGTGTAGTTCTCCGTCACCAAATATAAAAGACTCTTGGTATAGATGGCAGAAGAAAAACATTTATTTAAACACCAAAAAGCTAAATATCATAACCAGAAAGTAAAATCCATCATGGTGACCAAGAAGTTAATAAATATGATGACAGCAGGGGGCAAAGTCATTTTCAAACCTCCTCCCCATCAGCCAGGGCCTTCTCATTATCAACTGTCACACTATGTCAGTTGGCCTTCTCATTATCAACTGTCACACTACGTCAGTTGGGCCTGTGTCTGTTGGCCTGTGTCCGTTGGCCTGTGTTCTATCACCTCTGACCTGACCCCACTCACTCACTTCCTCCCGGTTCTGCTCTACCCTTCCGGTTCCATCTGTTCAGCAAGTTCTTTCTACCACGTATGACTTGGGCTTCCAGGTGATTTAAGCAGATCACATAGGCCTATTAATTAATGAGAAAGGTCTTTCCATTTAAATGACTACTACAGCGACCCAGTGATCCTGACCTCCTTACTGTTACTCACACAAAGACTCTCTCTTGACCCCAAGCATTTTCACTGACTGACCCCCATGCCATTCTCCTTATATCCACCTTCATTGGTTTCCTTTGAGTCTTAGCTAAAATTTCACCTTCTACAAGAAGTTTTTCCCAATTCACCTTGGCCCCAATATTCCGCCCCCAGTCCCGTCAGTCATCTCCAAGGTAACCTACATATTACTTCTTGGTCAGTTGTCTGTATGTTTTCTCCTCAATGAGACATGGACGTCCAAGAGAGTGGGTGGTTCTCCCTCCTTACCCCCATTCTTCGTATCCCTAGTGCTTAGCAGAGCCCTTGGCACATAGTAAATGCAAATACTTGTTGACAATTTTTTAACTTTTGGAATACAGATGTATTCTGACCTAAGTTTTCTCTTCCCTAGACTAAATATCCTTAGTTCCTTTGACTTATCTTCATTTGGCAAATCTTGGGGTTCATTGTCATCCTGAGTGTCTTACTTTGATGTTCCCCAGTTTATCAATATACTTGCTAGAATGTGGGATTAAGAACAGAGCAAAATAATCCAGATGTTTTCTGAGT
Organism: Bettongia penicillata ogilbyi; assembly: GCA_023548195.1. Classification (NCBI taxonomy): domain Eukaryota; kingdom Metazoa; phylum Chordata; class Mammalia; order Diprotodontia; family Potoroidae; genus Bettongia; species Bettongia penicillata. Next base: position 950,774 of record JAJHZJ010000478.1, on the reverse strand, counting down.
AGTGAGAGAGTTGATTTATTGAGGACCCTTACTCAAACTCCAAGCAGTATTAGTCCATTGTGACTCTATAAGTGATACTGATTGTTAACAATTATTCCTATATATTCACCTAGCAATGCTTATTAAATCAATCATTTAATAATGAGTATAAAATAAGCAGTATACTAATCCATATTTTGTATAATTTGCATACAAATATAAATTCTAATAGAAGAGCCATAATAGGCCTTAAACTTCAATGTAATGTTCATTTACTTGTCACCAGCTATGGAGATCACTTGCACAACCACAAGAATGCTGACAAAAAATTCCATGCTCTTTTGCTCAAATTCCATGACCAAACCAAGCATGGGTAGTTGCATAGTACAGAAAGTCCCCCCACATCTTCTTGGAGTGTTTATATACCTTGTACCATTTTCAGTTGCCTAATCTAAGGAGGAGTCCATCCATCTTGTGACCATCTCATCAGTGGAGATATTCCTTGCTTCATCCGACTTATGACCCTACTGACAGACCATTTTTGCTTATTTTAGCTTATGTGTCATAGTCAACCAAAGAGATTCTATATTTTGCCATATCTCTTTTGCACATTTGGGTTATCAAACTCTATAAATACTAGACCCTAGAAGAAGAGGGCATCTCAGATGTGATGAAGAACAAGGTCCACTTCATTAGAGGGACTGTGGGTCCTTTAATAAAATGTCATTGGCTCAGAACTCTGCCTCAGTCTCTTTTATTGTAGACTGGACCATTTTAATCCCCACAGTAAGTACAGAAAAGAGTGGGGCCATCACCTCTATGGACCCTGATAGTATGCTTCTTTTTAATAACTTCTAAAAATATGTGTGCTATACTTGTTGTCATAGTCCACTGTTGTCTCATGCTGAGTTTTAAGTTCACTTAAGAATATAAAAATTTTTTTTTAGGAAAAAAAATACTTTTTAGCCAGACTTCTCAGATATGATTTTGTCAATTTTTTCAATCCAACTGTAAAAATTTATATTTTTCCTCATTAAATGTCTTCTTTTGGGATTTAGGCCAATACTTTACCCTGTATACAAACATACATACATGTATTACAAATATTTAATTCTACCTTGCTCATCCACCATTTGAGTTTTCCCTCCTAACTTTGGTCTTCTGTAGTTTTCTGTGTGTCATGCATATCATACATTCAAGAAACTGATAAAAAAATTAAAGCAGAAACTCCTGAGACACATTACCAGAGGTCTTATTGTAAATTGACAAGGAATCAATAATAATTACTCTTTGAGCCCATGTATTTTGTGTAGTAGCAAAGCCTAGATTATAATACCTGGGCATCATTCAATAAATATTTATAAGCAATCATCCACTGTGTGCCAGGCATTGTGCTAAGCTCTGCACTAAGCAGGCATTGGGGTGTCTAGGTGGTACAGTGAATAGCTTGCTGGACCTGGAGTCAGGAAAACTGGAGTTTAGATTTGGCTTCAGATACTTACTAGCTGTGTGGCTCTGGACAAGTCACTTAACCCTGTTTGCCTCGATGCCTCATCTGTAAAACGAGCTGGAGAAGGAAATGACAAACTACTGCAATATCTTTGCCAAGAAAACTCCAAAAAAGGTCATGAGGAAGTGGACAGGACTTAACCTACTAAACAGGTAGGCATTATGTCCAGCTCCACTGAGGTATATGAGGTTATCAGTTCCCATTACTTTTTTTTAAAGAGATATGCATGATTATGAGCTACTCTGGTTCCTATAGTATACATATAGCACAAGGCCACATTTAAATGCCCTGGATTTAATTTTAAGTATTCAACAATACCCTCAAGGATGCACAGGTCCTGCCTTCAGTACAATATGATGAAGTTATCAGCAAATCAGAGTCAATAGAGAAGCAAACAGTGATGTCTGTCAATAAAGAAACAAACAGATGATTGACTATACTACAGTCAATGTCTCCAGTTTCTCTTGTTGGACATCTCCATGTGGCCCAAGGTGCTGTTTGCTGTTTTCTCATAGAACTACATTATCTACTGGTCTGTTGATGTCATCTAGTGGACTGTAGGTTCTCTTCTGAGATCTTACCATTACCTGCTGATTCTCCATTGAATTTTATCCACAATGGAGTGGTTAAATCTCTTTTGTGAAATAACCCACAGTCTCAAAACTATTTCAGTTCTTCTGTGTGGAAGAGTGTATCTTTTTGACTATTTGGTTGCTTTTTGTTTCCATCTCTTCGAGACCTGCCTAGTATTTCCCTTAGTAATTAGAATCAAGGCTATACAATTTATTGTAGAGCTTCACTTGTTAAGACTGGACAGAGTGAAGTAGAACTGACTACAGTTGTTATGCATTCCTATAACTACAACTAAAAATTGCTGTTCTTTCCACAAACCCATTCATAAACCCATTCCTAATCCTCTGGCATAATAAAAAAATTTAGAAATTTCTATATTCAAGCAGATGGAATTGACCATTACATATGTAGTAGTGATTTCAAAAATCAGTTGTCTTTATGTAATTAGGTTTTTGACTAGTTAGAGTAAAGATCAAAATAAAATACAAATTAAAATATAGGATATAGATGAGGTACAATTGAAAAACGATTGGTTTTGGAGTTAAAGTTCAGGTCATTCCTTAGTTACTACCTTGGTAACGCTGAGTAATTCTCTCTGGATCTCAATTTCTTCATCTACAAAAGAAGGGAGTTAAAGGAGCTGGCCTTTAGCATCTTTTCAAGCTCTCTGTGCTCCTACAAAAATAAGACAAATTGGAATTACTTTTGCTTCCATTAAGTGGGAAACTGATAAAAGTAAAAATACTGGCTATTATTAGCATGAGAAAGAAGATACTCATAATACTAATGAGAAAAGAACCCAGAAGCTGTGTTATTTGGAGTACACTTGATCTCCTTTCCAAATGAAGAGATAGTTGCAATAATACTGGTTTATACTACTGTTTCTTTGGTAAACATTATGGAGGACTATGATAGAAGATTATGAGCAGAATCATCTACACTAAAGTTTTACTTGAATGTTTCCTAATGATGTGGTGATTACCCAGACCCCTCAAAGATTATGCAAAGCAAAAACTTCAGGAAATCCTATAATAAAAGTTAACATTTATATAGCACTTTAAGGTTGGTAAAGCACTTCCACTGTGTTAGCTATAGCTCCCAACTTTTGCCATCCTCAAATGGGATAAACATGTCTTCGTTGATTTCATTCAAATCATCCTTCAGAAAGTGAAGCTGTATGGGAAATAAGCACAAATCCTAGAGACACTTCCACTGGAGAAAAAGGGTGCACTATACATAACTGAAGGAACTATTAGGTCAATGAAAGCACCTTAGTCACTTACTCAAAATACTGGTTTTGAATGGAGAAAGACTTTGTTTCAAATCATTCCTCTGATATATACTAGCTGTATGACCATGAGGAAATTCCTTAATCTTTCTGAACCTTGATTTCTTCATTTATAAAAACCTGATAATGGTACCTGTAGTACCTACTCCACAAGGCTGTTGTGAGGCTTAAGTGATATCTATCAATCAATAGATAGATAGATAGATAGATAGATACACACACACACACACACGCATATGAAAGTCTATAGAGCCATTGTGCTGACCTCATTGTGAAACACGGACAGTCCACCAGCACCATGACAGGAAATTGAATTGGTTCCATTTGAACTGTCTTAGGAAGATTCTGAATATCACATGGCAGGATAAGGTATTAGAACTGAGGTCCTTACTTGAACTAAATTGCCAAGCGTTCAAACTATGCTTCAGAGAGCACAATTCCGATGGGTTGGCCATGTTGTTTGAATGTAAAATGTATGCTTACCAAAAATACTATTTTATGGAGAACTCACATGGGGCAGGTGATCACATGATAGTCAGAAGAGACGATACAAGGATACTCTCAAGAACTTTGGAATTGATTATGTGACATGGGAGACACTGGCACTGGCACAGGACTGCTCAGCATAGCATGCCCACATCAGAAAGGGTGTTGTGCTCTATGAGTAAAGCAGAACTGAAATAGCTCAAAGGAAATATAGGATGTGCAAATTTGGAGTATCTACCGGACACATTGAAACTTGACTTTATCATGATGATGTCGTTTTGGTCCTCTTCTGAAATGAAGGACAACAATCAACCATATATATATATATTGACTTTCTTTTTTTGAATAATTTATTTTTTCCCAATTACATGTAAAACATTTTAAACTTTAAATTTTTTTTTTGAGTTCCAAATTCTCTGTTTTACATGCCTTAAAAAGCCATATAAGCAATAATGGATGGAGACTAGACCTGTGATTTTATTGGTGTAGAGATCTTCTGGTAAGGAAATTCTTTTTCCATACTCAAGATGGAAACTTCTTTGTAACCTTCCATCTTAGAGTATTTCCTAGAGCACTGGCAAATGGGGTCACTCAAGAATGTGACAGAAGCAGGTTTTGAACTCAGTATTTCTTGGCTTTTGGGATAATCCTATATCTATTACACTGTATTTTCTACACAGAAAGCCTTCTAATTTAAAATTTAAAGTTTTAAATTTAAGTATTAATAGCTTAAAAACCACAATAAAATTTCTGAGATATGCTGTGTAAATGTTAGTTATTAATACCATATTGAACTGGTCTACACATGAAGTGCATGGGTTATACATGGGTTAAAAACTTGTTTTCGATTCTTTTACTACATTCATAAAGTACAACATGGTTCATTTAGATCATATTTTTTGACCAGATTTCTAGTAAGAAGCTGTGACAATTCTGTACTTCACCAGACATATTTTCAAAAGTATCACTGCTAAAAGGTGACTTTAATGAGTTGAAAAGAAACAGTTGGTTTCAGTCCTCAGTAAAGGTATTTTATAACCTTTAATTGTAAGACACAAAAAATAACTGAGAAATATATCTTTTAAGCAATACCTGCACTAAATTGAAAGGATTTTAGGAAATATGATAATAACCCTCAATTAGTCATGGGTAAGCACCCTACTAATAAGAACCAAGATGGAAGTGAGGAGAACCAAAAATTAGTCATGTTGATAAAAAATCTTATTGGAAGAACATAGCTCACCACATAATAGAACATCACCACTACGGAGGATGATGATGTCTTTAATAATAAAGGACAAATTCAGAAGAGGGTAGAGTTTTGGAAGAAAGACATTGAATTTGACTTTGGACAAGTTGAATTCAAGATCCTTAAACAGCATCCAGTATTAGGTGACTAAAAAGGCAGTTAATGATGTGGAGCTCAGGAGAAAGATTAAAAATGAATCTATAAATCAGGAATTGTCTCCATAAAAATGATCACTGAAATCATGGGAGCTGATGAAACCATCACCAGTGATATGATAGAAGAATAGAAAGGTCCAGGACAGACCTTTGGGTGATATCCAGAGCTAGGGAGAATGACCTGGATTAAGCTCAAGCAAGGGAGACTAAGAAGGAGTGTTGGACAGGTAAAGAGGAGATTCAGAAGAAAGCAATGTCATAAGGACCAAGAGAAGACAGGGTATCCAGGAGAAGCTAACTAATGACAGTGTTAGAGGCTGAAGAGAGATAAAGAAGGATGACAACTGAGAAAAGGATTTTAGATTTGACAAGTGATCATTGGTAACTTTGTAGAGAGTAGCTTCAGTGATTGATGAGTTCAGAAGCCAGTTTGTGGAGGATCATTTACAAAAAGACAGACTCCAAATAGATCAAAATATTTACAGCAGTTTCAGCAACTCCCGATCTTCTAAGGGGATGGGAAATTCATGGCTGTTATCCATGCCTGACTCGAGGGAAGTCATGACCTATTCTCTTCCTGAGTTATTGCTTTTGACACTCAACACTGAACTGACCTGATATCTAAACCTTGAATGAATCAGGGGCTTAGAGAAAAGCCCCCTATGATGTAACAAAACACTATCTTCCTCACCCCACTAAAGTTGTGACTCAGGAGAACCTCCCTAATCAAGTCCACTTTGCTCTCTCTCCTCCTGATGGTGAGTCTCCAGAAATGGCCTTGAGACATCTTAAGGCCTGTCGCACATTACTATAGAGTGGTATATTGGGATTTCTAGTTTCATGGGGCTTTTTGTCTGAAGTCTGGAGGTGTATTCCCACTCTATCAACTAGATTCATCTTACATAAGTTGAATTAAGGGCAAGCTTCTACCTTACCTTGGAGAGTGTTTTGCATTTTTGGGTCTGTGCATTGTAATTGCTAGTTAGGGTTCTAGGAATGGAAGACAACTCGTGACTTTAAATGCTTGGTAAGACCCAGTGTGTATACAACTTAAGAGAAGGAACTAGGAAAATTGTGTAAGATATGGCTAGTGAAGAAAAGCATGGATGGATGGTCCATATGTAGGTCTCTCGTTGAATATCCTCTATTACAACTAATCACAATAGACACTTTCATAGTCATGTGGAATTACAAACATTACGGTTTGCTTATATGAACTCATTATGAGTTATGTCATGTTATGTCATGACAACAACTCTGAGGTAGATAGTGTATTATGTCAATTTTATGTACAAGGAAACTAAGGCTCAAAGGGTTCAAATGATTTGACCAAGGTTACTCAGATAGTAAGAGGCAATGTCAAGAGTCAGACTGCCTCCACTAAGTGGGAAGGACTAGAGTCAAGGTGTAGGCATTAACTTTCCTGATATTAGGAAGAATAAGAACTTCAGTATGATAAGATTTTATTAATTCCAGTTTACATATGAGGTAATTGAGGCCCAGAGGGCTTCAGTGACTTCCTCAAGGCTACACAGTTAAGCAGTAGTAGAAAAAAGAGTGGAGACAGGTGTCTTATACATGATCTATGTATCCATCCTCAGTCTTTCTTCTGAGGTCTAGTTACTCATCATAATCTACCTATTGGACATTTCAAACTGGATATCCCAGAGTCATCTCAAACTCAATATGCCTATAACAGAACTCATTATCTCCCCCCGTTCCCCCTACTCACTGTTTTTCTGAACTTTGCTATTTCTGTCAAGGACACCATTCTTCTTCCAGACACCCATGTTCTTAACCTCACTACAGCCTTGGCTTCTCACTCTTGCCAAAGCTTGTCATTTCTACTCTCAAAATCTCTTATGTTGTTTTATTCTCCAGTTAAACAACCACCATTCCAGTTCAGGTCCTCACACTCTTAGACCAGAGGGCATCAAAAAATCAAAAAGGGGCCACTAAGCTGTATACTTGCAGGTTGAATATTGACTTAGAAAACCAAATATTAATGCTATTTATATTCCTTTATATTTCTATTTACTTTGTTAAATATTTCACAATTACGTTTTAATCTGGTTCCATAGTACTCTAGAGTTTTGCTGATATATTGTGTATTTGACACCTCTAACTTAGACCATTGCAACCACCAACTAATTAGATTCCATACCTAAAATATTTCCCTGCTATATTCCACCCTCCACAGTTACTACAGGCATCCTTACTATTATTCTTCACACAAGGTGCTCTATTCCCTGTTTTGATGTCTTGACTATCCCTTAGGATCAGAATGCTCTCCCTTGACCTCTACCTCTTTGAATTCCTGGCTGCCTTTAAGACTCAGCTTGAGAATCGCCTACAGGAAATCTTTTGTGGTCCCTGCAGCTAGTAGGGCCTTACCTTCAGACTTAATCTTGTATTTATTTTAGATATCCATACAAGCACATAGTATCTCTCCACTCAACAGTACCAGATTGTAAGCTCCTCAAAGGCATTCATTATTGTCACTTTTGACTTTATATGCTCAGTGCTTAGAACAGTGATTGACACAGAGTTGGTGCTCAATAAATGCTTACTGATTAGTTGATAGATCTCACTTCTGAGTACAATGGCTATTTCCACTCTATTACCTTTGATATTTACAGGGATATTTGTCTTAAGGCACCCCTTATAATGATATTTGAAATAAAAAGGATGGAATCTTCACAAGTGAAATGGTAATTTAAATGGGAAGATCTTTCCCATTCATTAATAGGCCCATGTGACCTGCCTGGATCACATGGAAGTTTGAGTCACATGGAACCTGTGGTGGGAGGAGCTTGCTGAACAGGTGGAACAGGAAGAGTCAGAGCTAGAAGAGAGCTGAGAGGAAATTAGTCATGAGAACAGTCAGAGCTGAAGCATGAGTGAAAGAGTTTGTTTGTGATTTTGTCTAAAGGAGGCTGCTGATTGTTGGTTTAACGGAGCTGGTTTGTGGGAAGCCTAGCAGGGGGAAGACTTGGGGCTGGTATTGTCCTCTGCATTGTTATTGTGCATAGATTTTGATGGATTTGACTTTCTATTGTCTGAATAAATGTTTTGGTTCTGTATTCCATGTGGAGCGTCTGTCGTATTTCATGAATCAGAATTGCATCAAGATATTAATGGCCACCATAGGCACTGTGAATGTTGCATTGGTGCTACAACAAGTAAGCAGAAGATTTAAAGCAGACACATATTTATACTCGTAAAAGGCATTGTTTTTGTCAGGATTCTCACAGGGAAAATTGGTTTCCATTGAACCAATAAACGAATAAGCCTTTATTAAGTGCCTACCCATGTGCAGGACACTGGTCAGTGCTGGTTGGCAGAAAAATTAGTGCTTTAAGGTTTGCAAAGCACTTTTATACATATCTTGTTTTCCTTACAACAACCTTGGAAGATAGATGCTATCATGACCCCCACTTTATAGATCAGGAAACTGAGGAAAACAAGGCCAAGCAACATGCTAAAAGTCATAGTAAGTAATGTCCAAAACTACATTTGAACACAGATCTTTCTGACTTTAGGTCCAGAGTTCTATCCTTTGTGGCGCCTAGATTAAACTATTCTTAGCAACCCATGAAACATGGAAATGCTGTTTATTTGTTAGAAAACTGAAGGTGGAGAAGTCCCATTTTCTCTCTGTTTCCTCAAGGTTCAACATAGAAAAAAACATATCACTAGATGGTGGGTTTCTTGCTCTGGCATTCTAGTGTCTTTAAAATCTATCTAGAAACTTTTCTTTTATATAAAAAAATCACTCTGTACTGTTGCCTTCTCAAGATGTCTGACAAATGTTTGAAACTTTTACCTTACAATGAACAGAAGGTCAAGTAAGTTCTTTTATGCAGCCCTTTGTAGTGATGAATCTGTAGTTAGCAGTGAATGATCTGTTGTAATAGAAGAAGCCTCAGAAAAATCAGACAAACTCTGTTCTTAGTCTTATTATTGAATATTGGGACAGTAAGAGAAAGTATATTTGCTTAATAATACATCACAAAATCATAGAGTAGGTGGACCACAAGGAATTAGCCCATGTTCTTGGGAATTCCTCATCTGGTGACTTGGGTATGCATAACACCAAGTAAAAGAAGAGTTAGGGTGAACCCTTCAGAGGCAGAGTATGGAGCCCTACAGAGTACATTTGAACTCTTGAACCAGCCCGTGGCTTGGGGGTTTCTCTAGACCAGAGTAGATCATGACAATGTAGGCCATTGGATTTAGAACAAGAAGGGATTTTAGGTGTCCTTGTGTTCCAAATCAAAGATTCTAAGGGTTCTCAGAGACCCTCTGGTTAAATTTTCACCCAGACATGAATTCCCTTTGTAACATGGTAATGTTAATATAAGGTTAATGGTGGGTAGGGGGAAGACCCATTAATAGGTCTCAGATATCTTTTGCTAATTTCTAATCGGTTGCTAGGTCACATGGGTAATGCCCTTCAGCCCTGAAAAGTGTATATATACTCTTAAGTGAGGTTTTACTTTGGGGCTTATTTTTTGGAAGAATGTTTGAATGCTGGTTGAGACTCTGGGTAGCCACTAAGGAGCCCCCAGGTTTTGAAAACCCAGATGTTGGTGCTTCTCTCTCTGGTAATAATGTATGTATTACTTATGATCAGACAGTTGTAAGCAGCCCTGTCTGTTGGTATTTCTATTTGTATTTTCTCTGAAGTTCAGGGTGCTTTTTACCATGAACTAAGTGAATGATATATGTGCTTGATTAAAGGAGAGTGTTGATCCCTCAAAAGTTGGTTTCCTTTTAGAAAAGTAGATCTAAGAACTTGTACAGGAGGCCCTCTTGTGTATGCTGGGGTCTTAACTGTCACAAACATGCCCAACAATTGAGTGGTCATCCAGCTCTTGCTTGAAGATATCCAGTGAGAGGAAACCCATTACCTCCTGGGAGAGCTCTTCTATTTTTGGATATTTGTAACTGTCATGGAGTTTTCCTGACACTAAGCCTAAATTAACCCCATTGTCACTTCTACCCTTTATTCCTCCTGGAACTAAGAAGAGGAAATTTAAATCTTTTTTTTTCACATAACACTCTATCAAATAATTAAAGACAGTTCTGTCTTCTCTTTGTCCTCCTAGTCCCAAAAAATGCTCCTCCTTCCTTTAAATGATTTTTATATGATATGAGCTTGAAACTGCTTACCCACAAATTACCTCTATTGGATGCTTTCTATCTTATCAACATCTGCCTAAAATGTGATGCTCAGAACTGAATACAATACCCTAGATGTGGTTTGACAAAGGCAAGATGACCACCTCTCTTATTGCCTTAGTTTTCTTGGCTATAACATCATACCATTGACTCATATACCTTCCATACTTTTGTTCAAAAGTACTGTTGTGTATAATATCAGCCTTATCTTATACTCATGAAACTGACTTTTTGAACCCAAGTGCATGAATTTACATTGGTCTCTGATAAATTTCATCTCATTAGATTTGACCCAATTTTCTAGCCTATAGAAAAACTTTTTGATCTTTACTGTGTTATCCACTATTTTACGTGTCTCTCCCAGCTTTGTTTCATCTTTAAGTCTGATATTCTGTGCTCTCTGCTCCTTTATCCAATTAAAATATTAAAGAGCACAGAGCACAGAAAAGATGAAAAGAGATGACATGCATAGGAGCAAAGAGATAGAGAAAAATGAGCAAAGTCTAGGCACATCATGAAATAGTGATCTGGGCCAGAGATTTAACTAATCAGAAGAGAGCGCTGCAGGACAGAGGGATTACCAGGGTTAGATGGCTGCTGGAGGGGAGGTAGAAAAATCTGGAGAGTGAGGAGTAGAACCTGGAGTCTTAAAAGTCTATAGTATGTCCCTAATCTACTAACTCTGTTAAAAAAGGAAATGAGATTAGCTGAAAGATCTTTGTGATTACCATTTCTTTTTCATTCTTCTATTAACTTTCCTTTCAATTCTATTCAGGGTCAGGCACACTGACCTATACTCTACAGGCTCCATTCTCTTGCCTTTTGGAAACTGGTAAAACATCTTTTCTCCTGTCAGACCTTTTCCATTATCTTATAAAAATCACCAACAGTGGTCTAGTAGTCATATTTACTAGGACTCTCAGTGTCATGAGATGTAGTACATCAAGGTTAAGTAGGCATTCTCTTATTCTCACCATGATGACCTTGGGTAGCAACTCCTTGTTAGCTATTTGTCATTTATACTTTCCAATTTTGAGATCATTCTTCTTGTCAGGGAAAATATGAGCAAAATAAAGGTGAGTAGCTCTGTCTTTGCTGTCATTGGTTATTGTCATTCTGTCTATACAGCTTAACCCCTTTATTTTTATAAATGAGGCAAGTGAAGCCTAGAGATGTGATGTAAGGTGTTCAAGGCAGCACCAGCTATGTGAATCAAGCCCAATTTTTCTCACTATAAATCCAAAGCACTTTCCACTGCACCATAGAGTCTGTAGTTCAGCTCTAATCCAGATTGTCTCATGGCACTGACCTCAAAGACACACTTTTTTATTTACCTCTTTTACTCAGTATCTTTACCCTTTTGCCAAGATATAACTCACTTTTTGAAGATCTTTTCACTCAACAAAAAAGACTGAGAAGGAAAAAAGCAATTGGGATTTAGCAACGAATGTGAAAAAGAAAGAAGATGCCAATTATTGGAGACTAAGAAAAAAAAAGCACTGTGGGTATTCTGTCTCATCAAGGTCTCTGCAAAAGCAATAGCCTCCACGTCGCTCTTTCCACCAAAGGATGTGGCTAAAACCAGAACTCATCTCATAACACATGATCAATCTCTAAGTTCAAAGCACACAGTTCTCCCATTAAAAGGGGAAGAGTTCTGCACAATGCCATTTTGGAGCCGGAAATGCTTGCTTCCTACAGAAACAGCCTGTTTAAAGCACTATTACTAAAGTAGAAAGATCCAATTACAAATATTTCTTTGTAGAAGAAATTCTTGATAACTTTTAAGTGTAACTCCACTTTATGGAGCAAAATCATGGTTAGGTTGTATCTCTAGGAAAGTAGAGAGGGAATCCTCTCCCTTCCCCTATCCCATATTTTTCCTCTTCAAATCATTTTCTGAGCAAATGGGAAATTTTCTTCTACTTTTATTTCCTCTGTGGTGTCCCCAACCTGCCCCTCCCCCTCCAAAGACTGCAGAAAATGGTCTACTTCTACAGCAGAGAAAGAGTAATCAGGCTCAAGTTACAAAGGGAGGAAAAGGATGAAAGGTTAGAAAGACAGAGAACTTTGCTGACTTGCATACAGAAGCAGAGGAGGGTCTGAAAGGCAGGAAATAACTATTACCATTTGGACTCTATATCAGAATTTCCACTTTGGTTGAACCATTTGAAAGGAAACTGCAGAGATTAGTTTTACTTGCCATTTAGGGTAGTGCACAATTTTAGAAAAGGCAATCAATTAAAAACGATAACATCCTCATTATTCAATAGTATCCACAGTAATCTCACTCTTACTCAGAAGGCTCTCTTCTCTCACTAACAGCTGGATATGTTTTGCTTAAAATAAAAGGAGGCAGGTGAGGAGGTGGCATCCTGTGATCTGAGAGTAGAGGTATGGGAGAGGATGTGTGTATGATATGATCAGACCTGTGTTTTAGGAAAATCTCTTCTGCGGCTGACTGGAGAATGGATTGGAGTGGGGAGAGCCTCAAGGCAGGTAGAAACCCAGTAACAGGCCATTGCAATAATCCAGGCATGAAGTGATCAGGGTCCATAGGCTGAAAATAAGGACTTGATTAAAGTTCTATATATTGGTTTCTTCCAAGAGTCTCCTTTCATGTTCCTGAAGAGAGATTGGAACCCCATGTTTATTCTCACTTGATACTTAGCACTTGTAAAGTCTCAAGAGACTGAAGAGACTGGATCTCTCTTCCCCTGCATTCTCCACAGCTACCTACCCTACCCTACAAAGGCATGGGACATTGATCTCTACCAATGGGGAGACAGTTCAATATCATTGAAGTTTGTGGCTTGGGTTACAGTTAAGTGATTTCCTCTGTAATTTCAGTAAAGTCCTGTTTAAATGTCCCTTCATGAAATAGTGGAGGTCCTATGTTCTCGAAGGCAAAGACTACTTCAACTGAGCTTAAGTTATGTCTCATGTTACCAAGATGAATATGCTTTGAATATAACTTATGAGGGACCATATGACTATTATTCAAGGACCAGCCTGATAAATTCAAGATGTTTATCACCAGAAGGGTACTAAATTTTTCAGCCACAGCAGCTATCAAGATATCTACTAAGGTACTTAAGAGTTTTAGTTTGCTTTGCTGTCAAAATCATGGATCCTTAAGATATTGAAATATAGTCCTTTTTAACTTGTTTAGCACCTAGCACAGTTCTCAGGATGCAGTAGATGCTGTTTACAGACCTCAGGGTTATTACATCATGATACTCTTTTAGTATCATCTGATCAGGGTGAAAAGCAGTTGTCAATGGTTGAGAATTTTCAAGTTAATTCATGATTTAATTTCTTCTCATTAAGATGCATAGGTTGCTATTATTTCAGTTTTTCTGTTGACTATTTGTACTTAAATTCCACAAATTCCAAAAGAATAAGTATCTGTTTCATATTTGTAATGTTCTGGTGGAAGAAAATTAGAAATCACATGATAAAAGATTTATATCTGAAAGGGATCTTAGAAGTCATCTAATTCAACCCCTTTAACTTACAGATAAGGAAACAAAGGCACAGAGAAGTTAAGTAACTTGGCAACAGTATCAGGATTTGAACTCAAGTCTTCTGACTTAAGAGCCAGTGTTCTTTTCACTTTACCAAGATGAAGTATGCCAAACTTATAAAAGCAATCTTAAGGTAATTTCTTGAGAACAGTTGCTCATCAAATCTGAATAACAATAATGATTGTCTCAATAAAACTCTTGAGCTTTCTGGAGAAGTAAGCATATTAGGTAACTTGCTAATGTCAAGACCTAGGATCAGTATTTAGAAATGTAAGAAACTTAGAAGTTTTCTCAATCAACAATCATTAATTAAGCTTCTATTGTATACCAGAAAAAATGATAAACTGTGGGGACACAAAGGCAAAAAAGAAACCCAAAACAGCCCTGGTCCTTATAAGAGCTCACAATTTCATGTCACCTAGCAGAATTCTCGTGTTATATAGATAAAGAACATGAAATCCAGAGAGAGGAAGTCATTTGCCTCAAAGTCTAGTAAGTGGCAGAGCTGCCAAGAAAGAAATCCAGGTTTTCTGACTCCAAATCCAGTGTTTTCTCCAAAATTCAATGATTAAGGCAACAGCAAGAATAAACAACAATCTCTCCAAAATACCAAGTTGCCTCTTTGATCCATTAATTTTCTTTGCTCTGTGTCTTCATTATATTCAGGAAAATATCTTTTCTTCTTGCATCATGCTGTCTTATAATAACCCCCAATTTTGAGAATGCTTTTCGTAGAAGATTTTCAGCTCTTCTTTGCTCGGGTATTCTTATTAATAGTTAATAACTATTATTATTCAGCAATGAAGGACAAACACAACAAATTCTTATTAAACAAGGCCTGACTGGGGCCTCTTTTGCTCACTACAGCTGATAGAATGAGTTTTACTTTCACTGAAGTGGGAAAAAAAGAAGCTTTAATTCAAGCACTTGGAGATGGTTTCATTGAAGCTGTTGGCTGAGCCAATATCCAGATCACCAGTTATGAGAATAATGCTGATTGTCATCACATGGACATAACCATCGTCACTTTCCCAGAAGGTTAATGCAAACCTCTGCTAAAATTTCTGTCTAAATTCATCTTAATTCTGCAATGAAAAGGTGAATTGGAAAGGGATCTTGTCATCAAATAACTGAAGTTTGTCCCAACAACCATTTCTCATCAATCATTTGCATAACCATATGGGTCCTAAGCTCCTTTGAGTCTCAACATCACCATCTGCTGGGTAGGCCACTGCAGGAGCATTAATTTTACAAGAAGTAATGTGAGTTATATTATTACAAGTTATGAGTTATTACAAGAAGTAATAATGAGTTTTAGTAGGCAGTGTTTTGTTTTGTGTTTGTCCATGCCATCAGAGAAATAATGACATGATACCATAACTAAGAAAGCAGTAGTGGTCCACTTTTTAAAAAATACTAAGCTATCCCTTCCAAGCAACCTGCTAAATCTGCTAACCCCCCATTAGAAGTAGAAGAGAGAGAAGTGTATGAAAATGTTCATGCTGAGATGGATTCTACTATCTGGAGTGCTTTGCAAGAATTCACAGAATGGAGATATGGAAGAGACCTTATAGATCATTTAACTCTGGTCCTTCATTTCCTAAATGATGAAACTGAGGGTTGAGACACTCATTGTGTTGGCTAGGTCATATTGCTTGTATGTAATGGGGTTAGGGTTCAAACTGAGCCCTGTGACTCTATATTCATTGGTCTTTTCATCACATCATGGAGTCTTCTCTTTGAGATCAATATTGGATTACAGTTTCTGTATTATACATAGGGAAACGGAGCAGACATGGTAAGGGGCACTTTTCCTAAATACTATTTTAAGATGTGGATGTCACTGGAAAGATAAACAGTTCTTTGCCTGTTTTATCTGACTGCTCATGTTATTCGAAGTGTTACTGAAAATACAAAATTTGCAATCACAGGTTTTGAAATTTTCAGCCAAAATGTTTACTGCCCAAGAAAACAGCATATGGTCCGTATAGTAAATTAACACAATCAAATTTTAAATGGTAGCCTTTTATTTCCACTATTCTTACATTATGACAATCATAAGACTACATTGACTTGTTATAGGATTTCTCGACACTCAGTGTTCTTGGTTCTTTCTCAGTCTGGGATTGTGATTTCATCTGCATAGGATACTCTCTGTGTGGAAACTCCCTCCAGTGATACATATAGATTGGCAATTTGTAACCAATATTCTTCTAAAATTTATTAGGGACACTGTGAATTTAAAGCTAATATGTATCAGAGGAGGACTTGAAGGCAGATTATCTTCACTCCCAGGCTAGCCATCTATGCCACATGCTCTCTTTATAAAGCACTAAAAGCACAACTAATGGAGAAGCAGAGAATCAAGTTTATAAGAAATCTAATAGTATGGTCATGTCAAACTGGGGAATATATCATTTTCCTTGTTCCCTGAGATTATAATCACTCTCATGAACCCATCAAGATGTATTTACAAAAGACAAATGCAAGGGAGTAAGTTGCCATTTTGTGTGTGGTAGACAAGACCATGCGACTCACCACAGTATGGAAGAGTCTCTCTGTTTTTGTTTTTTTTTCTTCCCCTTATGCTTTAGGGACAAACAGGAATAAGGTCTTGCAGTGACTGAGAAATGTCAGTTGGTCAGTGGGGGATAAATAGAAAATGAAAAGTTAAAAACAGGTCAGAGTAATAGAAGCACAGCAGAAGTCTCTGGTGAGGGGTTCATGAATTTTACAATATACTGGGAATTTCCAGAGAGCAAATATTTTCCCTCGGCTTTGAATATGCTTTTTGTAACATCACATCAACAAATATTTCAGTTTTGATGAATAAAAGGAGTCAAAAATAATAGGCATTGATGAGTGAATGCTATTGGCTTTTGGCTTTGCTTAAGAGGATTGATGAGAATTCATTTGTGGCTACACTCTGAGTCCCTGCTCCACTCACTTAGGAAGATAAATTCACCACAGAGAGAAGCTATTATTTAGTTTCTTTTCTATGACATACTGTACAACATTGCAAATCGGGATGAAAACTGTTGGGAGAAAAGCAATTTGTACCAAAACTTGTGCAAATATAGACTAAAAATGACTCTTATGACATCATCTGGCATGCCTTTGCTCTCATTTCAGCCACCCCACTACTGTCACTCACCACAGAAAAAGAAAACAGTATGGCACAGTTTAAAAAAAAATACTAGATTTGAAGTCACAGGACCAAGGTTCAGATCTGGGCTCTCATATTTACTACCTATGTGACTTTGGGCAAGTCATTTAAATTCTCTGTGCCTTGCAAAATAAGAGGCTTAGAGAATTGTAACTCTAGAGGTAGAAGATGTGTAATTGTTGTTCAATTGTATCTGATTTTTCATGACTCCATTTGGGGTTTTCTCGGCAAAGTTACTATATTAGAATTCTGTTTTGCCATTTCCCTCTCTAAGTTCTTTTACAGATGAAGAAACTGAAACAAACAGGGCTAAGTGACTTGCCCAGGGTCACATAGCTAGTAAATGTCTGAAGCCAAATTTAAACTCAGGTCTTCCTGACTCTAAGTCCAGTACTTTATCCACCATGCTACCCAGCTGCCCGGGAAGGAGTTTTAGAAGACGTATAATCCAAAAGCACTACTTTACGGTGGAGAAATCCAGGTCAAGAAAGCTAAATGAGTGTTAACTTCTGAGGGAGGAGCCAAGATGGCAGAGTAGAAAGACACACATATGCTAGCTCCTAACACATAGCCAGAAAATACCTGTAAAGAAGAACTCCCAACAAATTCTGGAGCAGCGAAAGCCACACAACAACAGAGTGGAGGAGATTTTTGTTCCAGAGAGCCTTGAAAAACCAGCACCAAAGGTCCATCGCACACCAGACCTGGAGCAGAGCCTAGCCCTGCCTTGGCCATGCGGCACCAAGGGGAGCAGATCAGAGCAGGCTTCAGAGACAGAATCTCCAGAGACAGTCCCTCCACCCACAGACACCAAAGGTCAGTGAGAGCCTTTTTGGCTGGCTGAGAGGGGAGCCAGGTGTCTCCACAACTCAGGCTCCCTTGGGAGGCATCAGCAGAGGCAGCAGAGGACAGGGGCTCCCAAAGCAGACAGGAGCTTGGATCCATTATTGAAGATCTCTACATAAACCCCTGAGGGAAGTGAGCCCCATGTGGTGGCCCTGCCCCTACTTGAGCAGCTGAACTTAATCTCACACTGAATAGCAGTGCCCCCTCTGCTGAAAGCACTGAGGCTGGGAAGCAACATTTGAATCTCAGACCCCAAGCACTAGCTGGGTGGATCTGGAGGCAAGGCTGGGGTGGAGAGGAATCTCAAAAGTCAAGTAACTGACTGGGAAAATGCCCAGAAAAGGGAAAAAAATAAGACCATAGAAGGTTGGTGAACAGATATCTCTTCCCTTCCTTTCTGCTTAATATCAGGAAAAGACATAGAAGTCAAGGCTTCTGTATCCCAAACATCCAAAATAAATATTCAATGGGCTCAGGCCATGGAAGAGCTCAAAAAGGCTTTTGAAAATCAAGTGAGAGAAGTGGAGGAAAAACTGGGAAGAGAAATGAGAGAGATGCAAGAAAAGCATGAAAAGCAGGTCAAGACCTTGCTAAAGGAGACCCAAAAAAGGTTGAAGAAAATAATACCTTGAAAAATAGGCTCACTCAATTGGCAAAAGAGGTTCAAAAAGCCAGGGAGGAGAAGAATGCTTTCAAAAGCAGAATTAGCCAAATGGAAAAGGAGGTTCACAAGCTCACTGAAGAAAATAGTTCTTTCAAAATTAGAATGGAACAGATGGAGTCTAATGACTTTACGAGAAACCAAGAAATCACCAAACAAAACCAAAAGAATGAAAAAATGGAAGAGAATGTGAAATATCTCATGGGAAAAACAACTGACCTGGAAAATAGATCCAGGAGAGACAATTTAAAAATTATGGGACTACTTGAAAGCCATGATCAAAAAAAGAGCCTTGACATCATCTTTCATGAAATTATCAAGGAAAACTGCCCTGATATTCTAGAACCAGAGGGCAAAATAACTATTCAATGAATCCACCAATCACCGCCTGAAAGATATCCAAAAAGAGAAACTCCTAGGAACATTGTGGCCAAATTCCAGAGTTTCCAGGTGAAGGAGAAAATATTACAAGCAGCTAGAAAGAAACAATTCCAGTACTGTGGAAATACAATGAGGATAACACAAGATCTAGCAGCTTCTACAATAAGGAATTGAAGGGTGTGGAATACCATATTCCAGAAGTCAAAGGAACTAGGACTCAAACCAAGAATCACCTACCCAGCGAAACTGAGTATAATACTTCAGGGGAAAAAAATGGTCTTTTAGTGAAATAGAGGACTTTCAATCATTCTTAATGAAAAGACCAGAGCTGAAAAGAAAATTTGACTTTCAAACACAAGAATGAGAAGAAGCATGAAAAGGTAAACAGCAAAGAGAAATCATAAGGGACTTACTAAAGTTGAACTGTTTACATTCCTACATGGAAAGACAATATTTGTAACTCTTGAAACTTTTCAGTATCTGGGTAGTTGGTGGGATTACACACACACACACACACACACACACATACGCATGCATGAGCACACACACACATACACATGTGCACGCACACACAGAGACGGAGCACAGAGTGAATTGAATAGGATGGAATCATATCTTAAAAAAGTGAAGGTAAGCGGTGAGAGAGAAATGTATTGGGAGGAGAGAGGGTGAAATGGGGCAAATTATCTCTCATAGAAGAGGCAGGCAGGAGACTTTTTAGTGGAGGGGAAAAGAGGGGAGCTGAGAGAAAAACATGAAGTTTACTCTCATCACATTCAACTAAAGGAAGGAATAAAATGCACACTCATTTTGGTATGAAAACCTATCTTACAGTACAGGAAAGCAGGGGAGAAGGGGATAAGAAGGCTTGGGGGGGATGATGGAAGGGAGGGCAATGGGAGGAGGGAGCAATTTGAAATCAGCACTCTTTGGGTGGGACAGGATCAAAAGAGAGAATAGAAACAATGGGGGCAGGATAGGATGGAGGGAAATATAGTCTTACACAACACGACTATTGTGGAATTCATTTGCAAAACTACACAAATATGGCCTATATTGAATTGCCTGCCTTCCCAAAGGGAATGGGTGGGGAGGGAGCGATGGGGAGAATTTGGAACTCAAACCTTCAGGAACAACTGTTGAGTATTGTTCTTACTACTAGGAAATAAGAAATACAGATAATGAGGAATATAAAGTTATCTGACCCTATAGGACAAAAGAGAAGATGGAGATAAGGGAAGGGGGGGATGATAGAAGAGAGGGAAGATTGGTGATAGGGAAAATTAGAATGCTTGGTGCATTGGGGTGGGTTGGGGGGACAAATGGGGAGAAAAATTTGGAACCCAAAATTTTGTGAAAATAAATGTAAAAAGTTAAATAAATTTAATTGAAAAGAAAAAGCTAAATAAGTGACTCAAAGTCACACAGGTAATGTCAGAGGTAGGGTTTGAATCTAAGTCCTCTCGTTATCATGCTGAATTGGACCATGTAATCTTCAAATTCACTCTTTTCTTTCTATTTATGATTTTAAGGGAGCTACTAAAGATTTTTTTGTTTCGGTTTCGGTTTTTTTTTTGTTTGTTTTTTTTCTGACCTCAAAAGGGTATTGGACCTGGTGGCCTATCTTTTTCTTGATAAGCCTCCCCACAGTTAGGTAGACTAGTCCTAAGGTTGCAGATAGACTTTTGCTGGTCCCACATCAGAAGTCTTTATCGCTTTATGGAATCTCCCAGAGTTTGCATACTTCTGGCACAACCTTCAAGAATGCAGGGGTCAGCATCATGTCATAATGTGTTTTCAAAAGGGATCTTGTAAATCTTCACAATTATTAAAGACTGAGGGGTGACTGTAATATAGAGGACAGAAAGAGTGCATAAGAGTCACAAAGAGCTGGATTCAAACTCATCCTCTGTCATATACTGGCTGGGCTGTCCCACTCAGTTCTCTAAGACTGCAATCCTTAGAGATGGTGCAGTGGGCAGAGTGATAACCTTGGTAGTTAGGAAGACTCAATTTAAAATCCTCAGATATACTTATTAGGTATAGGACCATCAGTGTTTCACTTAACCTCTGTGACACTATTTCCTCAAATTTAAAATGGGGGTAATAGCAGCACTTAACTCTCAGGGTTGTTGTGAGGACAAAGGAGATAATAATTGTCAAGCACTTTGCAATCCTTAAAGGACTATCTACATGCTACAGACATAGTAGAGTAAATCCACACCAGTAAGGGAATTTCTACTGTTCTCTGGACCAATAAAATCATCAGCTTTAAAAAACCAAACTTCAAACATAATTATTGTTATAGGAACTGAGTTTCCAAAGTAGAAAGGAAAGCTATACTTCTCATGCATGGATAACATTATGTCTAATTTTCTCCATAGCAAAAATAGCTGGGGAATCAAGGAAATTATAATTCAGTGAGGAAAAAGGAATTGGAGGGAATTGCTTATTTATTTATTTTGGTGTTGGACATAGCTCACTGATAATTTTAAAATCACAGTTTTCCAAAGATTCAGTTAGCATACCTGAATAGCCCTTTTACACTACATATTTCAAAAGTATGTGAAGGTCACAGATGAAGGAAAAGAGACTCCCATGAGTCAAAAGGTTTATTTAGTCTATTACAATGCCCTTGAGATGAATAAAATATATCCTTCTAAAGAGCTGGGTGGAGTCTGGGGACAGTCATTGCTTCATATGAAACGATAGAGATTTGAGTCCTATTTTTAAGCATTTCCTATATTTTTTCTTATAAAAATTTCATTAATAACTTTTATTTGTATATCATTTGTATGTCCCCAACATAAACTCTCTCTCCTCCTCGGAGAAGCATCCTTTACAACAAATAATTTTTAAAAAAATCGGAAAAAAGTTGAACACAACTAGCCAACGTATCAAAAAATCTGACATTGTATGTAGTGTTACACATTCACAGTTTGCCCCTTAACACCCTCCTTTGCCAGAAGCATGGGAAGGTGTTTTCTTGTATCTCTTCTTTGAGGGTCAAATTTGGTCAATATAACTTTGCCGACTTTAGCTTTGATTGTTTTATTTTAGTCGTTATGTATATGATTCTCCTGGTTCCACTTTCTTCATTTGGTATCACTTCATGTAAGTCTTGCTCTTTTCTGTATTAACTATATTTGTTGTGGTTTCTAGCATAATAAAATTCCATTGTATTAATCTATCACAACTTCTTTAGTCATGCCCTAATCCTGGACCTCTACTTTGCTTTTAGTTTTTTACTATTACAAAAAGGGCTACTACAAATATTATGGTGCCCAAAGGGTTTTTTTCTCATTTACAACTTTGTGGCATGGGCGTATCAGAGGACTCTGTGGTCAAATAGTATGGACGTTACAAACATTATTTACATGTAACCTGAAAATCTTCTCCACAATGGTCAAACTAATTTACAATACCACTATCGGTGTACTTGTGGTCATCTTTCTACCATCTCTCCAACAATTATTCCTCTCTTTTGTCATCTTTTCTAATATTCTAATGAAGTATGAGGTGAAAACTCAGAGTTGATTTTATGTCTGTTTCTCTTATTGGTGATCTGGAACATTATTTTTCTTATGATTTTTAATAGCTTGAAATTCTTGTGAGGAATATTTGTTCAAATTTTTCCCCTCATCTATTAAAGAATGTCTTTTGCTCTTAAATATTTCTGTTAATCTCCTACATATCTTAGATACCAGGCTGTTATCAAAAATATTTGATAAAAATATTTTTTTCCAGCTAATTGCTTTATATTCTTTCCTAGATGTGTGAATCTTGTTCATATGAAAGTTTTTCATTTTCCTATAATTGAATTCTCTACTTTATTTATTACAATTACCTCTCCTTCATCACATGTGAAAAATACCTTATCTTATTCTCTTAAAATTTTTTGTGGTTTTATCTGTAACAGTTTAAGTATCTCTTTTAAGTTTATTGTGGTAGATCAATATAAGATGTTGGTTTGAATGTAATTTCAGTTACCTTGTTTTCTAGTTCACCCAGCAATTTTTTTCCTGTCAAAAAGAGTTTTCCTAGATAATTTAGGCTTTTACTTTTTATTGAACACCAAGTTGGCGAGTTCATTTATCTCTGAATCTTCCCTGTGTAGTCTGTCCCATTAATCTACCTTTCTGTTTTTTGACCTATGCTACATAGTCTTGATTATTCCTGCTTTATAAGATAGTTTGATATCTGAAAATGCTGTTCTGTTTTAATTCATACTTTTAAAATTATTTTCTTCAATATTTTATAACATTTTTCCTTTGAATGAATTATTATTTTGTCTACCTTTATAAAGACTACCCTGGGTATTTGGATTGACAAAGTATTAAATATGTTAATTAATTCTGCTAGTACTGTTACTTTTATTATATCAATGCAACAAACCATGAACACTGAATATTCTGCCAGTTACTTAAATTGTTCTTTATTTCTTTAGGGATCATTTTGTAATTGTATATGTGGAGATAATGAATATGCTTTGTAAGATTAATTGCCAGATATTTTATTTATCTTATAATTATTGTGAATGTGATTCTCCTCCCTATCAGCTCCTCTTGTGTTTTGTTGTGTTTATTTCAATAGGAGTTTGGTTTATACCTAGACTAAGGCAGCAACATCCCTGTGGAAGAAGCCAGAGACAGGCTTCCCAGAGAGTGGATGACTGGAGCTCTCATAGGCATTCTGTCTTGGCCTACCATATAGTTGAGAGGATTGTCTTTGGCTACATAAATGGAATCATTAGTATCTTAAAACCAGCCTGACTAAGAAACAGTGGAACTTTTTGCAGCAATTTGAGTGATCATAAAGGATTGTACTGACACTATGTAGAAGAGGGTCTGAGGACCATCTTTTCCTCTTCCCTTTCCTTTTAGGCTATGTGGGCCCCAGGAAAAGGCCTTGGTCTTTCGGGTTAGTCTTTTCCATTTTAGGTGCAGGAAGTGAAATCTCTCATATGATTAGGGAACATGAATCATGGAGATCTAGGGATTTAGAAACCAAGGCTTTATGTTGTAGCCAGTCTAGCAGCAATGCCCTAAAAAAACATGGGTCAATATCCCAATCCCACTGAAGCCAGTGCTGCTGGCTTTGGAATGGAACTTGGTGAGACTAATACTCTGTAGAATTTGAACCAGTCTTTGAGATGAAATTCCTCACCTCCCTAGAGTTTGAGGTGGCTTTAGAGGTATGAGAGAATTATGCTTCTGAGGTTTTGGGAAAAATGTTAGTATGCTTGTTTTTGCTATATATTGGACATAAATGTCCCTTTACAAAAGATAATCTGATATTAAGTGTTTAAATAGAACTAGGGTGTTTATCACTGAGACCTTAAAATTGGTTGGGGAACATAGCTAGTAGAGAATGAGCCAAGGTAAGAGAAAGGAGATTCTCCAAACCCTTCAGGGAACCACAAAACCCTGGGCAAGGAGAATGGGGAATGTGACAGGCCTGATACAAAGGGGCCAAGTCAAATATGTTATATTATATTAGCAAGGTGGTTGATTTCTAGGGATTGTAAAAATCTGTGACTTTCCTAATTCTTTAAGGCTTAGCATAGTGCCTGACACATAGGAGCAGTTTAATAAATATTTACTGACTGACTCAATTAATTTCTTTGCTCATTCCATAGGATTTTCTAAATCAACTGTCATACTATCTGCAAATGGGGTTGTTTTTGTTTCCTCTTTGCCAATATTTCAGCCATTAATTTCTTTTGTTATCTTACAGGCACCTCTTGCTATACTTCAGGGTATCATTTGATCCATACAAATGTGTCAGTTACATGGACAAAACAGAGTGACTGGGACCCATTCTTAAATTTCATGCTTATACTGTACTACCATGTCATTTTGTGTTCTTCAGGGTTGACTGGAGTTACTCTTGTACCTCATGAGCAAAATAGACAGCCACTTTAAGGTCACAGTAACAAGTCTTGCTGCTTTAGTTCTAGAGTAATGATGATCAATAAGAGATGCAGGGTTGCTTAGTGGAGAGAGAAAGTCTTGATTTTTAAGTCCTGCTTCTGCCACATGCTAGTTTGGTTACCATAGGTCAACCTCTAATCAGTCAATGCTCTATGGTAAGTCTCAAAAACTTTAAGTTACAGATGAGTTGTTTTTATTATTATTTTTTTTTAATTCTATTTATTTATTTATTTAATTTTTTACATTCATTTTCACAAATTTTTGGGTTCCCAGTTTTCTCCCCTTTTCTCCCCTCCCCCCACCCCAATACCCCAAGCAATCTAATTTTCCCTATCTCCAATCTGCCCTCTCTTCTGTCATCCCTCCCTTCTCTTGTCTCCATCTTCTCTTTTCTCCTGTAGGGTCAGATGACTTTCTATTCCTCATTAACTGTATGTCTTCTTTCCTAGTTACAACAACAATATTAAACAGTTGTTCCTAAAACTTTGAGTTCCAAATTCTCCCCATCCCTCCCTCCCCACCCATTCCCTTTGGGACGGCAGGCAATTCAATTTAGGCCCTATCTGTGTAGTTTTGCAAATGACTTCCCTGATAGTCGTGTTGTGTAAGACTAACTGGATTGCCATCCCTCCTAACCTGCCCCTCATTGTTTCTCTTCTGTCTCTTGATCCTGTCCCTCCCCAAGTGTTGACTTCAAATTGCTCCCTCCTCCCTTTGCCCTCCCCCCCATCATCCCCTCCCTTGCAATATCTCCTTCTCCCCCACTTTCTTATACTGTAAGATAGGTTTTCATACCAAAATGAGTGTGCATTTCACTCCTTCGTTTAGTCAAATGTGATGAGGGTAAACTTCTTGTTTTTTTTTTTTTTTCTCAGCTCTCCTCTTTTTCCCTCCACTAAGAAAAACTCCTACCTGCCTCTTAAATGACATATAGTTACCCCCTTCCATTTCCCCCTCTTTCCTCCCCCTACATTTCTCTCTCACCATTTACCTTAGTTTCTTTTAAGGTATGGTCCCATCCTATTCAGTTCAATCTGTGCTCTCTATCTCTGTATGTGTGTGCATGTGTGTATGTGTGTGCATGCGTGTACATGTGTATGTGTGGTTCCACCAACTACCCAGATACTGAAAAGTTTTAAGAGTTAGAAATATTGTCTTTCCCTGTATGAATATAAACAGTTCACTTCTGGTAAGTCCCTTAAGACTTCTCTTTGCTGTTTCCTTTTTCATGCTTCTTCTCATTCTTGTGTTTGAAAGTCAAATTTTCTTTTCAGCTCTGGTTTTTTCATTAAGAATGATTGAAAGTTCTCTGTTTCATTGAAAGACCATATTTTCCCTTGAAGTATTATACTCAGTTTAGCTGGGTAGGTGATTCTTGGTTTCAGTCCTAGTTCCATTGCCTTCTGGAATATCCTATTCCACGCCCTTCGATCCCTTAATGTAGAAGCTGCTAGATCTTGAGTTTCCTGATTGTATTTCCACAGTACTGGAATTGTTTCTTTCTAGCTGCTTGCAAGATTTTGTTCTTGAGCTGGGAGTTCTGGAATTTTGCCACAATGTTCCTAGGAGTTTCTCTTTTTGGATCTCTTTCAGGTGGTGATCGATGGATTCTTTCAATACTTATTTTGCCCTTTGGTTCTAGAATGTCAGGGCAGTTTTCCTTGATAATTTCATGGAAGATGATGTCTAGGCTCTTTTTTTGATCATGAGTTTCAGGTAGTCCCATAATTTTTAAATTGTCTCTCCTGGATCTATTTTCCAGGTCAGTTGTTTTTCCCATGAGATATTTCACATTCTCTTCCATTTTTTCATTCTTTTGGTTTTGTTTGGTGATTTCTTGGTTTCTCGTAAAGTCATTAGACTCCATCTGTCCCATTCTAATTTTGAGAGAACTATTAAATTCAGTGAGCTTTTCAGCCTCTTTTTCCATTTGGCTCATTCTGCTTTTGAAAGCATTCTTCTCCTCATTGGCTTTTTGAACCTCCTTTGCCAATTGAGTGAGCCTATTTTTCAAGGTGTTAATTTCCTCAGCATTTTTTTGGGTCTCCTTTACCAAGGTATTGACCCGATTTTCATACTTTTCTTGTATCTCTCTCATTTCTCTTCCCAGTTTTTCCTCCACCTGTCTAACTTGCTTTTCAAAATCCTTTTTGAGCTGTTCCAGGGCCTGAGCCCACCCGCCTCCCCCCTGGGGTGTCTGGGGTACTGAGGCCCCGCCCTCCACATCTTTCCCTGATGGCAAGGATACATCCTCGTCATCAGATCCGAAGGTCGGGATCATTTGCATTTGTTGGAAAAAACTCTCTATAGTCTTATTTTTCTTCCCTTTTCTAGGCATTTTCCCAGCCAGTTACTTGACTTCTGAGATTCCTTTCCACCCCCGCCTGGATCCGCCCAGCTTGTGCTTGGCCTCTGAGATTTAAATGGGCTTTCCTCCTGCCGGCTGTCAATCAGTGAGCTTTAGTTCAGGTGCTGGGGTGGGGGCAGGGCAGCCTCTGAGACTCTGATCCCTTGGGGGCTTTATGCAGAGACTTTCAGGAATGGAGCGGGTGGGGGCGGGGTGGGGGGCCCCCACCTCCCAATCTCAGTTCCCTTGGGGGCTTTGAGCAGAAGCCTTCAGTAATAGAGCGGGGTGGGGGCAGGGCCGTCTCCTAGGCTCAGCTCTGTCAGGTTTTATGCGGGAATCTTCCGTAATGAAGATTCAGCCTGCTGCTGGGGGATTCCTGAGTCCTGGGCCGCTGCTGCCTCAGCCGCCGCCCACACCTCTGCCTTCGCTGCTTCCTGCCCCCGTCTTTGCCGCTGCCGCTTCCTCCCGAGGGGGCCCGAGTCACGGAGACACCCTGCTTCCCCCTCCTCCAGCCCGGCCCTCTTTCTCACTGATCTGTAGCTTCTGTGGGCGGAGGGACTTCCCCGGCTGCCGAAGCTTCCGTCTCTGAAGCCTGCTCGGATCAGCTTCTCTGGGGCCGCGGCCAGGGCAGCTCTGGGGGTGGGGTCCACTTTCCGGGGTGCGCCGGACCCTGGAGACGGGTCTCCAGGGCTCCCTGGAACGGAAATCTCTTCCACTCTGTTTCTGCACACCTTGTATTGACCCAGAAGTTATGGGGGACTCTTTTTACATTAATTCTATGGGATTTTGGTTTCGGAGCTCGTAAACGTGTGTCCTTCTACTCCGCCATCTTGGCTCTGCCCCCTGTTTTTATTATTTAGTGGAGGTATTTCTGCCCTGCTAGCTTCCTACACTGATGAAATCACACATGTAGATGCCCCCCCAAAATAAGTTAATTTGCCCCATCCATGTGAAAGAAGGACCCCTAAGAAGGAAATAACACAGAAAAAAAACTAAGCCAAAAAAATAAGACATAATTGTATATATCTACCACCTTTTTCATCGTAGAACATTCTAGATCTCAAAGAAACTGCTCAGTTGGTTGAACTAAAAGAAAATGCCATTTTTTTTCACCTTTGGGCCAATTTACCTTAAATACGTCTTATAGCATCTTGTTAAATCTAAGCATTTAAAAGCAGGATGCTCTTCCTTTAGGTGGCTGGTTATCTGAACCATTACTTCTTCAAAAGACTGAATTGATCTTCAATCTTGGCACTTCTGTAAATATGATGTACTTTTATCAGCTCTAAGTACCTTCCCTACCTAACTTCTTTTCTCATTTTTTTTTGTGCCCAGGGTATTTGCTGCCTTCTTTTGTCCTTAAAAAATGTTGAAACACTTTTCAAAACTGAGTCACACCCAAATCTTTGCAGGCAATGATTAAATTTTACTATGCTATTATCTTACCATGAAAGAGATCTGAATAAGATTTTTTCCCCCTCCAGGTTAATACCTAATATGATTAAGGCTGAGACATTCAGGTTTAGAAAAAGAAATAAAAGAATTTCTGAAATGGGAGAGTGCTGAGCTATTTAATCAACTTTTTTAGCATCAAGACATTGCTGTTTCTACCTCCCGTAGTATCATGATCTTACAAAGAGTCCAGCATTGGACAGTGAAGAAAAAACTTATAGGGAAATCCAAGAAGTAAATTTAGTCAGATCTTCTTTTTCCAGGTATTGATGTCAATGGAGGAAGAAAAGCAACTTTTCAGTAGGGTGTACTATATCTGCCAGATTATTTGTATATAGGCTTAACATTCCTTAGTGTCCTGGGACCGTTTGCAAAAGAAATTTCACAGCACGAAACAAGAAGTATTGAGATTCAAATTAATCCAGGCAATTTTGCCAAGGTCAAAGGAAGTCTCTTGGGTGTTAAAATATATGTATAGTATAAATGTATAATGTTCATATGTACTATTATCATAGATTCATAAATTGAGAGCCATCTACTCCAGTTCTTCTCCACTCTCACTTCACAATTAGAGAAAATGATGACCCAGGGAGGTTAAAGGATTGCCTAAGGCCACATGGGTAGTAAGTGATAGGAAAAAAAAAAAGATTCAAACTCATGTCTCATATCAGGCACACTTTCACTGCATTTGATGCTTTATTTATATATTCATTTGTATATATCAAAACCATCAATAACGACCTCATTACTATTAATTCATTTTCAGAAACCAATTTGGCAAAATTCACCTATTAGTGTATTTAAAAGATGACATCTTTAAAATGGCATAGTTGTTAATGGAGCTTAACTCCCCTTGAAAAAGACAAATCATTGCTAAGAATTCAGGATACTTTTTTCTTTATTATTGATACATTTGTGACAAAAATAGAGGCAAAAAAATCACAATTCCACCCAAAAAGAGATAACTAAAACAGCTCCAAAAAAATGCTTGTAAACGATTGCAAATGCACTTGGGTACTATTTGTTGAAAGAAAGTAAAGGTGCTTTGCTTTATTTTTAAGAAGGTGCTTCCGAAAGCGTCTATTGGCTATAACCTAAGAATTGTTGCTGTTCGACGTTGTCTGATTAGCCCAAATAAATGGTATTCTTTTGGTGCTACTTTTTTCACTACCACTTCATATGTTTTCTCAGACTTCCTTGAATTGTTCGTATTTTCTCATTCCAATCAGGGAACAACATTCTGTTCTATCAGTTGATTAATCTATCAATAAACATTCATTAAGCATTTGCTTTGCCAGGTTTTTTGATGACCAAATGGGATAAAAAGAAAGATAAGGGATAGTCCTTGCTTCTGTAAAAAAGATTCATAGTCCTGGGGAGGCAACATGCATATAAATGAGGAAAGTACTTACAAGACATACACAGAATTTACAGCTTTAGTGGGGGAAGACTAGTAACTTTGGAGAGTAGTTGAGTCCTTCTGCAGATGGTGCTTGACTTGTCATAGGTTTAGAGCTAGAAGAGACCTTAGGCACCATCTTGTCCAATTTCTTCATTTTATAGATGAGGAAAGTGAGGTCCAGGGAGTTTAAGTAACTTGTTCAGTGTCACACAGGCAGTGACAGAGGTTGAATCCAAATCCTTCCCCTCCAATTCCAATGATCTTTCCATTGCATCATACTAGAGTGATGTCAAGGGAGAGGGAGCAAATGTATTTTAATTGTTCTCAGAGGACAAAACTGGGGCCATGGAGAAGATTTATAGGGAGATAACCATTTTTATCAAAGGAAAGAAAATGCTTTTTCATAATGAGATACTCAGATACATAAATATATGCATGATTTCATGACAGTACACATCCTTTACCTCAACAAACATATGTTTGAACCTACTATGTATGAAGTACTGTGAAAAATACTGAGTCTAGAAATCAGTAAAAAATAGTTTCAGCTCTGAAGGAATTTACAATGGGGGTGGAGAGGAGGAAATATATATATGTATACAAATAAGTGTTAAGGCAAGGAAGCTGGAGATACAATGCTGAGTTTGAGGGATAATTTATAGTATTAGTAAGGCTCCCTAACTTCTAGGATGAAAAAGAGAAAGCACTTAATATATTACTACAACAGTCCAGACAAGGGTTGGAGAAGTCTTGAATTAGATTAAAGGCCATGTCAACAGAGAGAGGGGGGCGGTTATGAGCAATGGCTTGGAAATGGGGTTGCCAGGGTTTCACCTTAGGTAGCAAATACAAAATCCTCTATCTGGTGTTCAAAGTCCTTTATAACCTACCACCTTTCTAGTCTTCTTACATCTTATTCCCCTCCATGTAATTATCACTCCAGTGACACAGGGCTCCTTGCTCCATAAACAAGGTTTTCCATTGCTCAACTGCACATTTTCTCTGACTGTCCCCTCTCCCTGGAATGTTCTCCCCTCCTCATTTCTACCTCTTAGCTTTTCTGGCAGTGAGACATGATGTTCTGTGGAGTTGAAACCAAGCAGAGCTGTTGGTAGGAAGTGAAGAGTTACCTGGAAAGTTCAGACCCCAGTCCTCTATAAAGGAAAACATTACCGTTGTTGTTTTAATCAAACTACAATGTAGGAAAAAAACAATTTTGTCATTTAGATTCTGAATAAAAGGGACAAACTATGAAGAAGTTTTATTGTTATTTCCTTTCTTCTTCAAAAGATTTATGTTGTTTATTTAAAAAAAATAAATTTCTGTTAATATCTTTACATCATCTACATTTCCCATTATATCCTTCTTCCCATCCTTTCCCAGGAGCCATACTTTATTATAAAGAAGAAAAAAAGGAGAAATAAATTCATTAAAACTACATATCATATTAAAAGAAAAGTTTTATGTTAAATTCATTGTTTCACCCATTCTAACCAGCCCCAGGTCTTTGTGGGACCCAGGTTGGCTCTCTGCCCACCACCCTACTTCCACTCATTCAAAATCTCACTCCTCACTGTCTTCCACCCTGTGTACTCATCCCATCAGGAGACAGATCTTAGCTTTTCTAATTCGAGTCTCTCCCCTTGAAGCCACCTCTCTAATTAAAGCCTTCATCATCAATCCCTTCTACCTGCATTATTGGTGCAGCCTTCTGATTGGCATGCCTGCCTCTAGACTCTGCCATCAACTTGTATTAAGTGCGTCCTCTGTGTCAGGCGACTCATTTTGAAGGGAACACTTGATTGACTTACAAATTAAAAATGTAGAAAAGACAAATGCAACCAAGGGCTAAAAACCTGATATTTCATAGTAATGAATGGTGATTATGATACATTGGGTGAGAACCTGCCAAAGATGATTGAGTCATTTGACCTCTTGATATACCCCTTATTTATGGAAACTCTTGTTGCCGTTATGCATAAGAGTAATTTTGATGAATCCAGAAACTTAACTTAAATGTGAAGGTCCTTAAATTCCAGACTGGGTAGTATAATTTTTATCTCAGAGTCAATAGGAACCACTGAAGATTTTTGAGCAAAGGAGTAAAATTCCCTTTACATGATTATCCCTGAATTTGAGAGATTATTTTGGCATCTGAGTAGAGGGTCAATTGGAAAGAATCAAGACTTGAGGCAGAGAGACCAATTAAAAAGAAGGAAACAAATCCTTGTTCCTAACACTTCTCAGCCTCTCTGGACCTCAGTTTCCTTATCTATAAAATGAAGGGGTCAGCTTTTGCGGTTGTTTCCAACTATGGATTTAAGATCCCATGTTCCCCTAGCTCAATGTCTTTTAAGTCTCCTCCCAGCTCTGATTCAATATTTTCGTGATCTCAACGCATTCACCTAGAAGTTCCATTGGCATCACCAACAAAGAATATTTCATGGAGAGAATAAGTTATCAGTTGAACAATTTTTTTCTAGCAGGGCAAGAACTAGACTTACATTTTTATTATGATTCTTATATGCAAAACCATATAGATGAGGGTTGAAGGGTGGGGATGCTGATTGTATTAAGGTTTCAGGCTCTATAGGTTGGAAGCAGATTCTAAAGGGCTTTAAATGTTCACATAGAAGCAGGGCTAATCAGTACTCTTTGCCTTTCACCACAACATCATAATATAGCAAAAATCAGGTTAAAATGAATTTCAAGTGAAGGGAAAAACAGTAGCAAAATGACAGCTTGAGGAGTAAGTCTTTGCATTCACATATGTGAAGGAGACATATGAGGAAATGAGAAGTGGTTTTTTTTGTTTGTCTTGTTGATAATACATGAATTCATGGGCTAATTGATAGACACACCCATACATACATATACTATATATAAACACATACATACACATATGAACACACATTTATGTGTCTGTGTATACATATACATACGTATATATGTATACACATACACACAAGTGTGTATGTATATATGTATATGCATATGCATGTATATGTGTATGTATATACATATATTCATACACACATATATTATACATATAATACATACATATATATACATATACATATATATATATATATATATATACCTCATATATATATATGTATATATATATATACCTCAATTCTTTTTTAGGGGCTACCTTATAAAATTCATAGAAGTGTCTCGATGGTTGGCTCCCCTTATTTTTTACCTCCGCCTCTAAGAGACAGTGGTAAAGACATTGAACAAAAGTTTTCTATTTCAATTCTTCTTGCTAGCTAGGTTTTAGAAGGGCCTTAAAAAGCTGGTCTAGCTGGAGTCCTCTTTGTTATCCCCTTCCCCTATGACATATACAGATAAAATTAAAAGCTCTACAGACTAGAATGGAATTCTTGGCTTATTTTGACTAAGGAGGGGCTGAGCGTCAGACAGACAGTTACTGGAGGATCTATGTCAGGAGTGATCAAACAAGTCATCAGCTGCATAGCACCTCAGGCAATGGGAGTTCCAAGGAAATTGAATTTTCTGTTTGACTAGGTGGGGGTGAGTAGAGATGACACAGAATCTGGACAAGGCATGAGAAAGGCAGAAAGAAGGCCCCAATTAGAGCTGCCTCCTCTCCTGGATGTGTGTTTCTTTGTCAAAAAAAGGAAAAACAGCAAAAGCAACTGGCATATGATATATTTTATTCACTGACATACAGAAATAAGACAAACAGAGATTCAGGTCCAAGTAGCTGGGACTCCTGAGCTGAATGAAATTTTAATTATAATTATGCGTTATATGTTACATATAAATTATAATTATGTAGATTATAATTGATAAACTTCCCAAAGTGGAGCAAGAACTGAGTTTCCACTGGACATAATTTTCCTTCTAAGTAAGCAGTTTTAAATTGATGTTCATCTTTCTTTCTCAAAGATGATCAATGATAAAAGGGTGATGACTTGCTGGAGAACTGAATTTAAGTGAGGTGGAGTTTTCCAGAAAACCTTGGAAAGATGTCTGATTGAGAACCTCAGAGGCCTGGACTCCAGGCCAGTTCATTCCTCTCATTGTTCTCTGTCCAGCGTCCTCTGGGGTAAGAGTGAAAGAAAGAGTCTTAGCCCTACTGGGCTGGCTGAAGGGAGGAGTTGGTGATAGCAGCCACCTAAAGGTGGGGCTATCCAAAAGGGAAAAGCTAATTTCTCTGTTAAACTAACCTCTCCAACACCATACGCAGTTACCGAAAGGGAACAGTGACGGGCTGGAGGTGAAAGACTTTCTTTATTCATCCACTTCTGTTCTCTTCACTCTCACCATTCATGTCCTCATATAGGCACAATTCCTGGCACTGATCTTCCATCTTTGAACACCTGTTAGGTGAATCCTAGTCCCAGGCAGGTGATGTCTGGTTTTTCACTGAGGAGCCAAGAGGCTGAGCAGTGAAGGTAATGGTAACAGGAATTCACTTCACCTAGACGGGGGTGGGTAGGGGTTGAGGGGGTTGGGGGTGGGGGAAAACCTGAGGCCTTGAGGCCACTTGTGGCCTTCTAAGTCCTTGAGTGCAGACTTTTGACTGATTCCAAATGTTACAGAACAAATTCTTTTATTAAGGGGATTTTTTTCTGTGAAGTTTGGACTCAGTCAAAGGGCCACACTTGAGGACCTAGAGGGCCATATGTGGTCTCGAGGCCACAAGTTCCTTACCCTTGACCCAGATTGAGTTAGTGTGGTCTTGTGGTCTTGTCCTTACCATATGTGTTGGGAGGTATTCTCAAAGAGAGTCATTTTCTTTATAAGTTTTTATTAATATTTTCTATTTCTTACATCATTATAGTATCTCATGCATTCCTCCCCTCCTCTTCTCCAAGAGCCATGTCAGATGATAAACAATATTATTTTTGGAGAAGGAAAACAAAGTTGAGAAAAGCAATTAACACATTGAAAAAGAACAAAATTATGTGCAATGTATAAACTTCTGGATCTCACACCTCCACAAATGGATAGGTTGGGGGTATCTTCTCATAACACTTTATTAGGGTCCCATTTGATCTTAATAATTTTGTTTCACAATTCTAAAAAATGTTTTTTCTTTCCACTCTGCATCAATTCATATAAATCTTTCCAGATTTCTTTATATTCATCACATACAACATTTCTTACAGCATAATAATATAACATTATATTCATGTGCCACAATTTATTTAGCCATTTACCAAGTGATGGACATTTCTCCCAATTTTTAACTATCACAAAAATTGCTGCAATAATTATTTTGGAGTATATGGGTACTTTTTTCCTTACCACTTGTCTTCCTTGGAATATAAGTCTAGTAATGAAGTCTCTGGTTCAAAGGGAATAAACATTTTAGTCACTTTATTTGCATAATTCCAAATTACTTTCTAAAATGTACTGCTTCATAGATCCACCAACATTACATCACTGTTATTATCTTCTCACAACACTGTACAACATTGACTGTTGCCATTTTTTGTTATTTTTGCCAATTTGCAACCTCCATGTTGTGTTGATTTGAATGTATCTTATTATTAGTGATTTGGAGCATTTTTCCATGTTGTGAATACTTTGCAGTTCTTTTGAGAACTGTTTGTTCGTGTTCTGTAAGCATTAATCTGTTGATGACTGGCAATTATACATGTGTACATATACACATGTACTTATATGTAAAATTCATATATGTACATGTGTATGTGTGTATGTATTTATTTATTGCTTATATATCTTGAAGGTCAAACCTTTATCAGAGACATATGTTACAAAGATTTACTTTCAAAGCGAGGCATTTCCATGTACAGCTCCCCCAGTGTCATGCTTTTAGGGAGGCTTGATTGCAAGAAGAAAGTTCTAGCATCCATTTATGGGGCAGGAAATGGAGGGGGCTTATGGCTACTGAGGCTGACAGGAGGATGCTTCCTTTCTCATTCTACTTAGTGGTATAGCAACCATCAGATATCCAACTACCGCCAAGCTCTGAGGTTTCTTACATTGTGAGAAGTCTGCCATTTTCATCTCTAATCCACATTCCCACCTAGATTTGACCTAGTTTGAGTGGGAGGTGCCAGGTTATTGGAGGCTAAATGGTCCTTGGGACTGGGTCCCTTTTTACTGCTCTTTCCTGGTTCTTCTACATATTTCCACACTGGGCATTTTTTCCTAGCTACTGAAATCTCTCTGAAATTCTCTGTGAGAATTGGCATGGTATACTGATAGAGAATTTACCTCAGAGTCAAGAACCAATCAATCTGTTAATAAGAATTTATTAAATATCTGCTCTGTGCCACTCACTCTATAAGGCACTATGGGTTTTTGTTGTCAATTACTATTCAGTCATTTCTGACTTTGCATGACTCCATGGACACCAGACCCTTCTGATCTCCCCTATCTCTTGCAGTCTGTTCAGGTTCATCTTCATTGCTTCCATGACACTATCTTATACTCTGCTGTCCCCTTCTCCTTTTGCCTTTAATCTTTTCCAACATCAGAGTTTTTTTTTTCCAATGAGTCCCATTTTCATTTAAGTATTTAAGCTTCAATTTTAGCATTTGTCCTTTCAATGAATAGTCAGAGTTAATTTCTTTAAGTATTAACTGACTTGATCTCCTTGCTGTTCAAGGGATTTCCAAAAGTCTTCCCCAGCAGCACAATTTAAAAGCATTGGCCCTCAGCTTTTCTTATAGTTGCACTATCACAACCATACATTACTACTAGAATGTGAAGCCTGACTTGTTTCCATTTCTGCTCTTTCTATTTGCCAGTAAATGAAGGGACCAGATGCCATGATCTTAGCTTTTTTTAAAATTTTAACCAGTTTTTATAATCTCCTCTTTCATTTTCATCAAGAGATTTAGCACTGTGAAGCTCAGTCACCATGGGGTCCCTGCCCCTGGCCTAAAGGTTCTTTTCTAGACCCTCCTGACTTCAGAGTGATTATCAATAGCTGTTTCCCTCCCAGTCTTACGTCTTTCTTTTCTTTGCCTCATTAAAAGGGCCATGCCCTGGCTACTTCTTAAACAGACCTATTCAATGAACGGGTGTTCTTTTACCCTAAGTGAGTACCTGCATAGACATTGGCTTAAAGGATCCAAGGTCTCCCTGTGCATCCTGGGTCATCTCCAGTCATCCTGAGGAACATCAGGTCACTGAATTCAGATGGCACTGGAGGAGAAGTGAGGCTGGTGAACTGCACAGCCCTCCCTCACTCAAAACAAAGTCAAGTGCAAGTCATGTCATCATTTCTCTGACGGCATAGTCTTCTTCAGCAATGAAGGATGAACACAGCAACAGAGTGGTATTATCAATATATCTGAAACTGTTAATACTTCTCCTAGCAGCTTTAATTCTTGTTTTTGATTTGTCCAGCCTGGCATTTTGCATGGTGCACTCTACATATAAGTTAAGATAACAGTATGTAACTTTCTTGTACTCCTTTTCCAATCTTGAATGAATCAGTTGCTCCATGTTTGGTGCTAACTGTTGCTTTTCGGCCCACATACAGGTTCCTCAGGAGACAAGTAAGATGATTTAGGGCTCCCATCTCTTTGAGGACTTAACACATTTTGTTGAAGTTCCTACAACCAAAAATTTAGTATCGTCAATGAAGCAGAAGTAGATGTTTTTTCTGGAACTTAGTGGATGCAGGAGCAGTGCAGGAGTCAGGAGGTCCTGAGTTCATATCTCACCTCAGACATTTGGCACTCACTAGCTGTGTGACCTTGGGCAAGTCACTGAACCCCAACTGCCTCATCCTGGGTCATCTCCAGTCATCCTGATGAATATCTGGTCACTGGATTTAGATGACTCTGGAGGAGAAGTGAGGCTGGTGACCTGCACAGCCCTCCCTCATTCAAAAGAAAGTCAAGTGCAAGTCATGTCTTCATTTCTCTGATGGTATGGTCTTCTTCAACAACGAAGGACGAACACACAACACAGAATCTGATGAATGTTGGCAATTTGGTCTCTAGTTCCTCTTCCTTTTGAAAACCTACTCCTCTGGTAATTCTTGGTTCATATATTGCTGAAGCCTAGCTGGAATAATCTTAAGCATGATCTTGCTGATATGTGAAATGAGTGCAATTGTTAGTAATTTGAATATTCTATAACATTGCCCTTATTTAGGATTGGGATATAAACTGATCTTTTCCAATCCAATGAAAACTATTGAGTTTTCTAAATTTGCTGGCATATTGAGTGCAACACTGTAACAGCATCGTATTTTAGAATTTTAGACATTTCAACTGGAGTTCTAATCACTTTTATCAGCACTGGAGATAGAAAGACCCAAATGAAACAGTATCTACCTTATCCTGCATCAATGAAATCACAGATTCTCTTTCTTGCCCTTACCTCTAGTATTAATACAATACAACAAAATATTATATAACCTCTACACACATATATACATACATCTATGTATGTATGAATGTTAGTATTTTCAACACATATATATACATGTATGTATACATATATACACAACTATATACAAGTATATATCAGTATATATACATAAGTGCGAGTATGTGTTTCTAATTCTTGTAAGGAAGAAAATGTAAACACTATTCACTATACATAGTAGGTGCTTAATAATTGTTCACACATCTTGACGTATGAAGGCCAAATTTCCAAATGAGGACCATTATTTCCATCATCTAGGAGTAAGGTGGCAAATGTCTAGGCTTTGGTAGTGAGAAGAATGATTTGAGAGATATTCTAAAAGCTAATTCTTCAACAGAACTCTGTGACTAACTGAACATAGTGAGAAGAGAGAGGGGAAGGAAGTAATAGTACATATTGGCTGTTGGAATGGAAAAATTTTCTGAGAAAGACTGCCTTTACATATTTAGGTCACCTTCATTTCTTTTGACCCTTTATCCTGATTCCCAAGATTTTAAGAACCCTAGCTAAGAAATCAGTGGGGAGACTTTTGCCTTTAAGCTTTTGCTCAGTTCTTCCATAGTCTTCCTCAGCATGCTGAGGACAATGGCGTCATGAGGAAAAGTAAAGAAGCACTCACTAACTAATGCCTTATTGGTAGCAGAGATTCATAGCCAATCTTGTTCTCTAGCTCCTGAGGACACAAGTTTGAGTAAGCCAAATGTGTCAGTGTCCAGAAACTCCTTTCGAAAGCAGAAGGAAAGTTTAAATACAGCTGAGGGATAAAGCTTTAAGCTGAAATACTGTGATAAGGGGCAAACATGAGGGTTAAAAAGAATTAGGAGAAAACTTTCAAGATTTTTAAAAAGAGAGAAAAAGTCACATTTTTAAAGGTGTGTGTGTGTGTGTGTGTGTATGTGTATGTGTGTATAAAGTAGATAAAGGGATTCTTTCTAGACAGTCTTCAATTAGTCCCACTAAAATCCCTAAATTAATGTCTTTGAAAATGGATATTGACCACAGCCTACAACATAGAACCAAAACAAAGTTCAATAAAGCGGCAGATAAAAGATCTGTTTTTACTGTTCTATAAACATCCAGTCAGGGCAGGAAGGCTTCCTTTCTATGTTACTGTTTGTTCATGTGTTTGGGAACAAGGGAAGTAAGAAAAAAATATTTTTCTCCCTCCTTTGGAAATAATGAATTCAGCTCTATGCATGTGTTTATAGTTTATTAAACACTTTATTGTGTGTGTTTGTTTCCATGAAAGATAGAGGGAGAGAGAGCTGTAAATAATATTTTGCTTTATCTCTGGATCAGGTACTAGCCATTTATTTTTTTCCATAACTGCCCTAATCTTTTTCTTTATTCCTTCAGCATAGGTTGCTGGTGCCAAAGCTCTATTTATTGCATTTCATGCTAGAATGAGCCAGAATGGGTTAATAAACCCATTCTGTCTTCATGTTCTGCCTGCTTGCATCTTTTCCCATCAAGCTGACTATCTGGCACACTTCCTCCAGTTGACAGGCACCAGGGGAGTTGAGGCTGTCATCATAGCTCTGTCTGGGCCATTCTAGATCATGGGTATTTGTGGACCTGCTCAACACCTCCTTTTCTAGGCTTCATCTCCATATTATGATTTTGGATCTTCTGGCATAGAAATATGGAGAAATATGAAAATGACTCTCTTGTGCCTAAATCTTTTCATTAATCTGAAAAATGGAGAATACCTGGTTATATTTGCCTGCTGCTAGACTATGTGCTGATGTTAGGACAGTATCATACAGATAAACATAATTCTGACAAAATAAAACTTATCCAAGTTTGGAGACACAATGAAATGCTTCTCTTGTTCCTTGGTGATTTAGGGATTCTGTTGAAGATGCTTAATCATTTCTCATTAAAAAGTCAGTGAGAGGGGGGAAAAGGAACAGGTCACAGTAGAGATTCACTGAAGAAGGTTCATCCCTTTAAATTCATACTTTCCAAAGGTTTTTTCATACTTTTTTTATCTAATCTATGCAGGATCATTTTTATCCTCTCTGAGTTGAGTCCTCTATCAAACTCACAATATTTTTAAAGCTACTCTCTACATCCCTGTCCGTTTCTATGCTTCAGGGGAGTTGTAGTGCTCAAAAGCATAGTCATGGCAGCTAGTTAAAAGTGGAAGAGAAAAGAGATGAAGGAAAAGGATGTGTTTAATTCTGAACATATTCTAGAGTAGCTGAAATAACATAGGTCCTTAAAATGTACTGATTTTCCATTAAGTGTAGGGAAAAGTTGGAAATAACCATTCCAGTGTCCATCCCAGCCTCATAAAAGCAACTTCCATGAAGACATATTTAGCTTGCTGATAAAAAGACTTGATTATTAGAATCCCTATTGCACATTAATGGGATCATCCTATTGAATTGTCTTTTTCGGATCAACTCAGTAAATATATATTAAATATCTTTGGGCAACATATCATGCTAAGTCTTGAGGGTCATTACATAGATAGGACATATGCATTGCTCTGAATGAGCCTAGCATTCAATGGGAAAAGGTCAAGTGCCAAAATAGCTCTGGCACAGGGGAGGGTGAGATAAATGCAAGGTCATAGTGGACAGAGTGCTAGATATG
Source organism: Bettongia penicillata ogilbyi (assembly GCA_023548195.1). NCBI lineage: Eukaryota > Metazoa > Chordata > Mammalia > Diprotodontia > Potoroidae > Bettongia > Bettongia penicillata. The sequence goes on along the minus strand of JAJHZJ010000478.1, from coordinate 909,646 downwards.
GAGTCAGGAAGGCATGAGTTCAAATCCTGACCAGGATACTAATTGTGTGACTCTGGGCAAGTGACTTATGCTTGCCTCAGTTTCTTCATTTGTAAAATAAGGATAATAGTGCCGGTGAGGTAGGTTGTGAGAAGGTTGTTATGAGGATTAAAACATGTAAATGTGTAAAGTGCTTTGCAAACGGTAATATATATATATATATAACATATATTTAAGATGTAAAATATATTTTAACATAAATATTGAAGGCAATCATACTAATTAAAATAATTAGTCTTAATATATGTCTATACTGTTATGATGCAACTCTCCATTGATAATTGTTTTTGAGACAACTTTAGGTACTAGTGATTATAGACTGGGGTGGAATTCTTTGTCTCCTTTTAACAAGGGACTCAAAAAGGAATAAGAATACATGTCTAGCTCCATGAGGAAGTGCTCCCTTTTAATAGGGGTTCACTTTTTGAAATCTTATCAAGTTGATCATCAGGCAGGGGAGGAGGAAGGAGAGAAAAGTCATACTGTTCAAAGATTCTCTTTATCAACCTGCCAGAGTACAGTAGGATATGTGAAAGGGAGTGTTTTGAAATGATGTTGGACACATATTTTTCAGCTCTCTTTTTTCAGTGTCAAAGCCAGGAGTTTATATTTGATTGGGTAGGTGATAGAGAGCCACTCAAGAAGAATGTGAGTCCAAGTGACCTGATCATTGTGGTGTATGTGAAGGCTGGGGGCGGAAGGGTGGGGGAAGAGGGTGCTAATTAGGAAAAGAACTGAATGGAGAAAAAGACCAGAACCAAAAGTGCAGAACTGTGTTTTTTGTTTTGTTCTAAAGAAGCAAAGGCAATTTTTTTCTAAGTACACATTCTCTGTGAATCATAAAACATTGTATAGGCCCCTTACGTATAATTTCAAATATTTATGCTATTTTACCAACTCATGACCTCTCTCTCTAAGGAATGACTGTCATAAAAAGTTGAGAGATTTCCTTAAAATTTAAAAAAAAATATTTTATTGATGTCTTTTGCTTTAATATAATAATCATTTCTAGAAATGCTAGAAATTTCCATTTCTAGGAATTCTTCCTTCTTCTTCATCCCCTTTAAAACTGAACCTCATTTACAACAAAAATACCACTATAATGACCAAATATTACAATGTATATATTCTATCCTGATAATGTCTTCCTTCTCATCTGAGAGAAAGTATGTTTTCTCAACTGTTTTCTGGAACCATTACTGGCTTTTCAATTATTCAGAATCAAGCTTGGTTTTAGTGGTCTTTTACCCTGTATTGTTGGGCTGTAGTAATTGTCAATGAATGAATGAATGAAAAAATATTTATCAAAGGTTTACAATATTCCAAGTACTTTGTAAATGTTGAGATTACAAATTGGAAATTTGATATGGTCCCTGTTCTCAAGGAGCTCACACTCCAAATTCAAGTTACTAAATATAGTCAAGCAGTGAGCTCTTAGATTATATAATTATGTCAGACAGTTTCCTAAAATTTTCAAGTAAGACAGTCAGAAAAATAGTAAAGATTGGAAGACTTCAAAAGGCAGAAGCAGATTAGAAGTGGGTAAGGCCTTGTGGTCCTTCAGTCATCAGAAGGAATGGAATTATTGACTTCCATCTTGCCCAAATTCTGCCACCAGTTAAGCAGCCTAAGCTAAGGGGAAAAGGCAGAGAAGGAGACACCTCTGCTGGTGACCACTTTTCTTGCTTTCAGTAGTCTCTAATAGGTTCTGGGATAGTGCTAGGTAGGTCAAGGGCCCTCCCTTGCAAAGAAGGCATGGAGGATTTATGTTGTGTGACTTCACTAATGACACCAAATGCCTTACTTTGCAAACTGGTAAAGAAAATGGAGGGAGGACATCTAATGTTAGATGAGGCTGAGAATACAGGAACAACAATAAAGAAAGGCAATAATTTGGATGGGACAACCTAGGCTGCAGGAAGACCTAAGGGGGGGTTAAAGAAAGGAAGACTCCAACATTTCTGCTTACTTCATTCTGCAACAATTCTTACAAATCTTTCCATATTTTTCTCATTCCTCACATTTGTCATTTCTTAGAATAATATTCCATTATAGAATAATAGGATAATATTTCATTGTATTCATAAATCATAATTTATTCAGTTATTCTCCAATGTTTGGGCACTGAACTTTGTGTTTCTGTTTCTTTACTGTTATTTTGTGTTTCTATATCTTTACTGAAACAAAGAGCAGAGTGATGAATCTTGTGGTGTATATTAGACATTTATTTCTATTTCTGACCTCTTTAGCATATTTGCCCTGATAGGGGATTAAGGTATGAGCACTTTAGTTAATTTTCTTGTATGATACCAAATTGATATCGAGAGTGATTAGACCAATTCTTAATTCTATATAATTTTTCCTGTTTTCCCAACTCCACTGAACATTGAATGTTCTGCCTTTTTTTGGTTATATTTAATTTGCAGAGAAACACATTTGGTATCATTAATGAAGCCACACACTATATGCTCACCACTCTTCCTTTGCAATTGTAAAAGAAATCCCATCTTTTCATATCTTGTAAATTTTTATCTCGTAAATTCACCTTCATACATTCTAGCAATTTATGCTAACAGGTCCATCTTTTTCATAAATTGTGTTAATAATTTGTATCTCTTTGGAGCAACAAGCTTACTGATAATTTCTACTTCAACAATTTTTTAAAATTCGACTAATTATGATCATGGCTTTTGGAGAATAGCAACTCTGCAGAAAATAGGAGTTTCCATTGGTCTGGATGGGACAGAAAGCTTCATAATATTTGGCAAGGGAATGGAACCAGGCAAAGAGTTTATAATGGGAAGGGAGAGAAAGAACTATGTGTTCATTTCTTCTTTACTTTCCCCTCCTTCCCTCTCCCTTTATGATTCATATTGTATTCCCAGATTTCCTTATCCTCAGGGACCTCTAGAGCCCTTCCTGAAGGTTGAAGATCAGCTGTCCAAACAAAACAGTCATTTAATAGCCTATCAATTCAGTCTCTTGGCTCTCTGACAAGAAGCAAATCTCACCCCATCTTCATCCAGATGAGGCCCGAGCATCATTTTGGATTAGAATTTTATTCTTTTTTTCCCTCGATGCTCCTCCCAGACATTTTATTTCTGAGAAAACTCCATTGCAAATCAATGGTAGTTCCAGCCACAGATAAAATCAGTCTTTGAAATCTTAGTATTTCCCTCTGTTCAGTAAATATTACCTTGAGTCTTTATTACTTTAATGAATCAACAAATTGAGCATCTGTGCACTGAACAATGCAGGTCTTGGGATATAAAATCAGTTAAGATGAGGCACTTGATCTCAAGTAATTTACCATATTTTTGAGGAAACCATACTAATGCCTAATGACACAACAACAAAATGAACACTACAAACAGAATGTTAATAATAACTGATATTTTTATAGCATTTTAAACTTCTAATGCTCAGTGGTTTTTAGATCTTTCTGACTTCTACTCCAGCACTTTATCCATTACTCAATATTATCTGTCTACCTGAACATAATTAAATAGAGTTACAGTGTGTGGGAGGACTTTGAATGTTTTAGCAATTGGGGGTAATTATTGAAGAGATCACTGGAAAATTAGTACATTTTTGTTCATTTGCTTCCTTCCCAATTAGATTGTAAGCTCCCTTGAGGTTAGGGGCTGCTTTTTACCCCTTTTTGTATCCCCAGTATGAAGTATAGTACCTGGCACATAATAATGCTTAATAAACATTTATTGACTGACTGACAGAAGACTGGAATGGGTAGACTTCATAGACATGGAATGGGCAAGACTTAGATTGTGTCCTAAAGGATATGAAAGGTTTGCACGAGACTGGGAAATATTTTAAGTTGGGGGGAAAGAAAGACAAATCATGACTGAAGAATGAAAGTGGGAATGAGTATGCTGTGCTTGCAAGGAGGCTGCCCTGACCTGGCACTACTCAGGCTGCATGTTCAAGATTCAAAGGACATAAAGTTCACTTGATAATATTCTAAGATAACTGACAAACTCTAGACTTCTGACTCTATACTTCCCTACTAAATAGCAAATAGTAAAGGCTAAGAAAATAATTACTTAGTCTATAATCAAAGACTTTACAGCTGTAAATGACCTGAGAGATAATCTAGTTCAGGAGTGGGGGATCTGTGACCTTCTAGGTCCTAGAGAGCAGATTTTTGACTGAGTCTAAATTTTACAGAACAAATCCTTTCATTAAGGAGATTTTTTTTCTGTGAAGTTTGGATTCAGTCAAAGGGCTGCACTTGAGGACCTAGAAGGCCACATGTGGCCTTAAGGCTGCAGGTTCCCCATCCCTGATCTAGTTCACCCCTCCCATATTATAAATAAGTTTATAGGTGATCTGAGTTGCCAAAGTCTTTATCATATTGAATGGGGGAACTGAAGTCCTTTCACTCAAAAAGCAGGGATTTTTTCACTGCACCATTCTATCAAGTTAATAGGAACTATTTTTCTTGTTTTGGTACCTATGGAAATGAATAAAAAAACATACTGCTAAAGTTTTCCCTAAAGTACTTTGGTTGATTTATTGCATGGGGGAAAACAGTCAAAACAAATTTATCATATTGGAGCTCCAAATGATTAATACATAGCTTGAGTTCTTATTTTATTTATTCTTTACTTAGGTATGATTCTTATCCTAGTTCACTTTTCCTTAAACACAGAAGATAAAAACTAAATGAGTTTCAGAAGCAGGAGTAGTCTAACCAGAGTTATAAATAGAAATTGTAAAAATTATATTATAAAGAAATTTTTAGGCTTGGGGGGCAATTAAATGAAATTTCAAGATCTGTCTTCAGTGTGACAGTGTGAAAAACAGTTTAACAAGAGGAGTGTTTGAACTGAGAGAAACCAATCCATTCTCCACAGAATCTGACCTACACCCCTGAGGGAGTTAAAGCTCAAGTTTGGACCTTGGAGAAGAACATTTTAGTGATAGGATTCTGAGAGTGACATCCTGAGACTGGGAGAGGAAATGGGTTGTGCCTAGGCTGGTGGAGGACTATAAGGCATAGGGATGACAGACTCTGGACTTCCATGGGAACAAAATATGCATGTTATGATATTGGCACCCTGAGACAAAGTCACAGTTGCTTCACCCTAAATATAGCTCTGGCCATGAGGAAAGACTATGAAGTTTGTGTCTTACTCTACTTCTTCTAGGTCAGGCCTATAGTGTAGCTGGATATGCCTAGGGTGCTTTGGTATCATGACATACACCTCTAGATCTGATCTTTTCAGGAGAGTTTTATTATGGGACTTCTTCTCTTCTCAAATTTTAAGACCTTCTGAAAAATACCCCTCATCAAATTTTTTTTTCTAGAGTCCTAATTTCCCGGAGAATCTTTATACTGTTAATAAATCTGATAAATCAGTCTGTGTTCACAAGATAATCAATGATTTAAAAAGCATTACCTTTCCTGAACAACATGTTTATATTTTTTATAGACATTTTAGAGACAATGTCTTAACTCCAAAGAATAATTTTACTTATGAATTTCACTTGCTACGCTTTGGGTTTAGGATGCCTATTCTATTAAACACACTGGACAACAAGTCAATTTAACAAGCATTTATTAAGTTTGTATGATGAGCTATGTACTATGCTAAACTTTGTAGATTCAAAGAAAGACAAAAGACAATCCCTGCTTTCAAGGAGCTCACAGTCCAATGCGTGAGACAACAAGCAAGTAGCTATGTATAAGCAAGATCCATAAAAAACAAATGGGGGGGGTTAATTTATCAGGGAAACCACTAAGATTAAGGAAAATTGGTGTGATAGAACCAGTTTCCCTGATATCCACACCATAGGGAGGGAGGGCCAAAGAAGACAAAATGCCTCCACCTCCCAGAACCCAGTTACCTCTGATTTTCCTGAAGCACCTTAGTGGTCATATTAGAGTACAAAAAGTCTGAGTCATGTGAAATCTAGGACTCTCAGACTTGGGGGAATTCTGAAGACCACATTAGTCACCATGTCGTTTACCATATCCTACCCTGATGACTAGACATGTTTCATTATGGAAATGGGAATGAGAAGGCTTCTAGAGAAGCTAAGGGCGACTGCATCCGTGTTGCAGAACCTTACTGTGTCAGGGCAAAGGGAACCTCCTTTTGTTAGCTGTTCAAAGATTCCTGAGTGCCTCATTTCATACCACATAAAATTTAAACTAAATGAGAACTAATGTGTTAGAACCACCTCTAACAACCATGAAAGGTTTCTTTTAGAAGTTAAGATTTTAGCTGGGACTTGAAAGAAGTCAGAGAGGTCAAAAGACCATGATCAGCAGGAGAGAATCCCAGGAAGGTGGAACGTCTTGTGTGAAAAAAAAGCAAAGAGGCTGGTTCAACTGGTTCTTTCAGATTACTGATCCAGCAGTGAAATTGAAGCATTGCTAGAAAGGGTGATCAATGAAGTTTTGTCTTCAGGAGAGTTAGTTTGCAGTGAGTGCATGATAATGGAAGAATTATGGAAGGAACTGATTTGAGATGAAAATGAGAGCAGGTGACCAGAGAATATGCTGGAAAAGTTGAGGGGATCTTGGGTGAGATTTGGGGGCTTGTTGAAGTAGATGGGGAAAAGGGAGAAAACAGTGGAAAACAGAAAATAGAGTTTGAACAATGACAGTCAGGGGTTCAGACTGATTGGGATGGGAAGGATTTTATGAGATTGGAATATGTTAATCATGAGGAATTGGTTCTGAAAGGTTATTCTCATTCTTCTGCCAACAGAATAACTCTTTTTTATAGTATGACTTAGAAAATGTAAGTTCTCATCAGTAATGCTTACAATGTCTCTACAGGTTTATAATGAGAATCTTTATTTCTTAAAGAGTTCCACATTCTACCTAAGTGTCAATAATTTCTCCTAACACATAATCTCTTAAGATCACCTTCAACAATGGGGCCACTTCTAATAGCTTACCTTTAAAATTCTTCTAGTGACATGTTAATTTTTCATGTTAAAAGGACAAAGCTTTTGGAGAATATATTTGCTGATTTCTAATAGGATCATATATTCAGAGCTGTAAAAGACCTAAAAAATTATCTAGTCCAACCTGCATTTTGTAGAAGAGGGAACTGGAGACCTGCATGGATGTAGGAATCAAGTGGTAGAGCTAATTTTTAGACAGGACTATTAGCTCCAAATGCTATGTACTTTATGCCGTTTTCAGGACATATATACTTTAGCCCTTCTCAAGTTATGCTGAAGTCGTGTTGTTGCTCAGTAGTGTAGTAGCATCCTACTCTTCATGACCCCATGAACCACATTTTCTTGGCAAGAATACTGCCATTTCCTTTTCCAGTGGATTAAGGCAAGCAGAGGTTAATGATTTGCTCAGGCTCACACAGCTAGTAAGTATCTGAGATTGGATTTGAGCTCAGGTCTTTCTGACTCCTGGCCCAGAGCTCTATCCACTGAGCCATCTAACTGTCTCGTGTTGTAGCTAGAGATGAAAAAGGTAGTGCCTTATAAAACATCTGTTAAATATAAAATGTGTTTCTTGTACAGGAAACATCCGTTATAGAATCATAAAAATCTGAAGAGATCTTCCTTGTACAGATGAACAATCAGATATAGAGAAATAAAATGATTTACTCAAACATATACATTTCAGAAAATGCATATTTTATGTGAGAGATATGGATACCAGTAGTCTAAGTTTAAAGAATGTTGTAATGTAACCTTACTGAGAATCATCAGCTAAGGTTTTCAAGAAGGCCAAGTTTATCTCAGCATGAAGAGGACCTTCCTAATTAGCCAAGATCCTCAACATTAGTATATGCTTCCTTATAACATGGCAAGTGCTCTTCACTGGATTGGCTCAACCAGTGTCTGGATGGCCACCTGTTGGGAATGTTTTGGAGGGATTCCTGTATGAGAAGAAGATTTCAAAGGTCACCTCTCCAATGGCTCTTTCAGCTCTAATGTCTTTGATTCTCACAGAACTGGAACTAGAAGAAAACTTCCAAAAACATACCCAGGACAAGAGGCATCAAACTTGCTCTAAAGTTAATTGGCTTTATGAAAAATTCGGTAGGAGGGGACAGAAACCCCAGAAAAATTCCTAGCAGGCAGTGGTGTTATGTAAGCCAGAGACCCTTGGCTATCTATCTGAAAGTCTGCTGCTTGAGGAACTTCCATTATAAATAAAACAGACCGGAAAGGAGACCATGGAAGATGTAGTTGATGAGGGAAGCTCTCCCTTCCAATAAATTAAGCTTACTAAGTGCTAAATTCATTTGTTTTTATGATGATGAAAGAGTCTAACTGCTGTCAGTAACCTTCATATTTTCTTTCCCTGGAATAAGACTAGGCTTCCCCTCCTTAATCAATCCTTTATATCCTATGACATATGTTTATCTATGTATCTATATATGTACGTATATATACATGTATGTATGTATTTATCTTTTAAATCATTAGCTGTAACATATTCACCATAATAAATACTCATGTAGCCTCTTTTTTACTGAGTTGGCTATGAATATAATATTATGTTAAATTGAATCATAAAAGTTTGTGGAGGAAATGGTATTTCCATTTCCATACATCTGTTTCAAATGACACTGCCTTTGGCCCTAGTGACTGGGCCACTTGGTCATAAACCACCTCAGGCAGCATGCTCACCAAATGCAACTCACTGTCTAATCATTTCCATCTCAACTTGTTGGAATTTTAAATAGGAAGGCTTTGTGTGATGAGTCCATAAATTGGTCTGAAGCCAAGGTTTGCTTTGTAGAGCCAGAAGGGACTCCAGGAGTCACATAGTCCAACCCTTAATATATTAAATGAGAAGAATGAAGCCCACAGAAGTCAGCTGACTAATTTGTCCAAGGTAATACAAATAGCAGGCATCAGAGACAGGATTTAATCCCAGGTCTTCTGGTTCCAGAGACTGTGCTTTTTTCTGCCTTTTCTCTGCCACTTTATATCTGGGGGTAGCAACTTTAAACATATGCTTATATTTTGTTGAGTCATTTCAGTCATCTGACCCATTATGACCCCTTTTGAGGTTTTCTTGGCAAAGATACTGGAGTGGTTTTCCATTTCCTTCTCCAACTCATTTCACAAATGAGAAAACTGAGGCAGAGTTAAGACACTCGCTCAGAGCCACACAGCTAATATGTATCTGAAGCTGGATTTGAACTCATCAAGATGAGTCTTCCTGATTTCCAGCCTAGTACTCTATCTAGTGTACCACTTAGCTGCCCCTTTATACATACAATTGTATATGTATAAAATTCTCTCTCTATATATATACATATATATTTCCATGTATATATGTATACATACATGTGTATGAATCAGAAAAAATGTGTGAATTTTTCAGAGTATATTTAAATAATTTGGCACATCGATATAAAGAAGATGAAAAAATGTAGTTGGTAGGTATCTGTAAAATATACACACACACGTGTGTAAAAGGGCTTTAGTTAAGATATATTTAGCTTCTTTATAGCACTGAATGGTAATTCTCATCAAAGTATCCAAGAGCAGTCAGAAATTTATGCACTCTGCCTCCTATATATCACAGTGAGCCCAATGAAGAATTTGAAAAAAAAATCATTTGAAAGAAGAGAAAGATTCATGACTTGAGAGTCATCCTTGACTTTTGATCCTTCCGTGGCCTCTTCTCTTGTCTGTAACTTCTCAGGACTCTTCCCCTCTATTACCTCTTCCATAGGCTCGCTTTTCTTCCTCTCATGGGTACTACCCTAGTTCCGTCTTTCATCAGCCTCTCACCTAAACCAATCCCCCTTCTTGGTCTCTTGGTCTTTCCTCTCTTCTGTTCATCCCCCACTTCTGCCAAATTGCTATTCCTAAAGCCCTCATCTAACTGTGACACTCCCCTTCTAAACAAGCTTTAGTGACTCCCTGTGTCTTTAGCGGTCTCTAGGATCAAATACAAAATCCTCAGCTGTGTATTTAAAACTCTTGTAAGTCTGGCTCCAGCTCCTCTTTCCAGACTGATTTCTCATTATCACTCTTCACACACTCTTTGTTTCAGTTATGCTGGCCAATTTGATGTTCCTTGTACGGAACATTCCTTTTGCCACTTCTGGAAGTTTTCATGGGCTATCTTCCATATCTAGAATGGTCTCTCTCCTTCCTTCCAACTCTCAGAATTCTTAGGTCCATTTAAAATTCAGATGCTACCCCCTTTATTGGGCATCTCTATATCCCACTTCAGTTCTATGAGTGCTTTCTCTCACACACTTGTTTAAAGTAAAATATTAATTAATTTCATATATTTGTATTTATGTATCTGTGTATATGTTGTGTACCCCCAGCCTGGCAGAATTGTAAGATCTTGTAAGGTAGTAATTGTCTCATTTCTGTCCTATTTCCAGTACCTAGAACCAAACAGTAAGTGGCACACTGGATAGAGAGTGCTGGATTTGATTTTGGGAGTCTCTGCATCCAAATCCTGCTTCAGACACTTAATTGCCTTGTGACTTTGAGCAAGTAACTTATTTCCAGTTCCTCATCTGCAAAATAGAGGTAAATAATTGTAACCACAGACAGTTACTGTGAAGACAGAATGAAGACAACACATGGAGAATGCTTTGTAAACCTGAAAATGTTATATAAGTGCTAGCTATTATTATGAATAAATGATTGTTAAGTGCCTTTGAAAGATCAGAAAAATAAAGACTTGAGAGGAATCAACTAAATGTAGATGCATCTGGGTTTAGTTCTGAACTACCTCCAACTTTGCCACATCTCTGATTCTATCACACAAAGAAACATGTTTGTGTTTAACATTGTATATATGTATGCATCTGTGTAGTGGGTGCACCCATGTGCTTTATTCATAGATGGAGTTCCTCAAAATAAAGTGTCAGGGGCCGTCCCGGACCTCCTGGGCAGAGAGGTAACGGCCAGGAGTCTATACCCGTCCCCCCCCCCCCCCCCCCCCCCCCCCCCCCCCCCCCCCCCCCCGGCAATCACGCGCCTCACCCGTGATTTCCGGGCTAAGGGGTGCAGGAAAGGCTCGTGTACAAGGCACGATACCGCCCTCGGGGAGGTGCTGAGGGAGCCCCAGTAAGAGTAAAACACACCTGGCCACCTGTGATAGGACCAAGCAGATGGTCCGAGTGGGGAAGGAAGGTCCAGAGAGACCCCTGCCCTATCGCCATAGGGCACGGCTGGCAAAGAGGAGGGGGGCTGGGGCGACAGTAGGCTGAACTCCCCAATCAGGAATCGGACAGCAAAACCCGGAAAGAATAAGGAATATAAGGCTATGCTCTGAGGGGGGTCGGGGGGACTGGACTGATGTGAACTGCTGAATAAACACCTTCTTTGCTCTACTACTCTGGCTCCTGCTTGGTTTCCGCCCGAGCTCCGGCCCCCGGGGACGGGTCCAGAGACGTCTGAAGCTGCGTGAAGCAGAGTGAGGGGTTACTACTCACCGGGAGGGTCGATCGGGGACCGTGAGCCCCGGACAATAAAGTAAATCTATGAGTAAGAAAAAGCTGGTGGTTCTCATCCATAGGCATGGACACACTTATCCAGAACCCTAGAGGATGTGGTTATATAGTCACAGATTTTTTTAGACAGTTGTCAGTAGTACATCTGTCATCATAGACTTGCATGGTATGAAAACACTATATGTTAATACATTCACATCAGGTTAAGCCTATATGTATTTACAAACATGCTACATCTCCTGTCTTTTGTGCTTTGGCAAGAGTTTTCAGGATTTAGTGTTCTGGGTGACTTGTATCAAATTATCTTTTAAAATTATATATGTAATATGTATTATTTTCACTATGTACTTTAATATGCATGAAGGAAAATACTATGAAGACTAGTCAAGGCTTGCATTTGTGCAGATGGGGCCTTTTATTTTCCTGCACTTTCATTAGTCATGAATAACACACACCCATCTAGGATTTTGACTTCTCTCATATTTTAAAGGGCTCGCAAACATAGACACACTATTTTATGAGCAATAAATGCACTGTCATTTTATACTCATGAAAACTATCATTTGTCCCGTGCATCAGTGGTGTCAAGTAAATAGACATCAAATAAATAGAAATGAATCCCTGCAGTTGCATATTGACCTAGAAAGTCACAAATTAATATCATTTATATTTTATTGTATTTTTAATTATTTTGTTAGATTTTTAAACAAAAATTTCCATTTTGCATCTGCTGCTCTGTCTGATTTCACTTCCATGGAACTCAATACCCCTCTCAGGATAAGCTCATCACTTTTAACCTCATCACCGTGCAACTAACTCAAGCTTTGACTGACACCACATCCCTCAAGCTCCCCTCCACTCTAGCTGAGGGTTTGGTGGCAGAGGACTAAACTCCTCAGAATGTCTTCCTTTTTATTTTATTTTTTACAGACTACATAATTTTACTTTATTGCAACATCCATTTCATTTAAAGAGAGCAGAAATTGAACTCAGCTCATTCCACTTTTCATTGGCTGCCTGATTTCAGCTCCATAGCAGAAGATGCCCCAATGATAGGTACCCTCTGGTGTGCTGTCCTTCCCACCGCCCCCACTCCTGCCTCCTTTTGTGTGTTATTTCCTCCCTTACATTACAAGCTTCTTGAGGGTAGAGATTGTCTTTGTTTTTGTCAGTCGTAGCCTCAGCACTTAACACAGTGAATGGCACATAGCACTTGCTTAATAAATGTTTATTGGATTGGATTTCCCAATTACATTTTAATCTGGTTTTGTCCATTCAAGGGAGTTTTGCAGGCTAAGAAACTGTTGGACAGAAAATTCTGTCTCTGTTTTTGTTGTTTTGTTGGTCCTTTGTTTTCGAAGAAGACCATGACATCGGAGAATGATGACATGACTGGCACTTGACTTAGAGTTGAGGCAATTACTCAAGTCACTTTAACAACAGATAATACAAAGAATTCAGAGGAGCATGGTAAGACATTATGAATTACTAGAGCGAAGTGATCAGAATCAGAGAAACAATATACACAATGACTATAGCAAAGTAATTGGAAAGAAAATGAGTGCTGGGACATTTTATAGACTAATGAGCTTATCCTTGCAGAAGAGATGGGAAAATGTACCTCACTCCCTTCTTTAAAGAGGCGAGAGATTATGCATATGGAAAATTACATATATTATCAGTCTCTTGGGATGTGTTGATTAATTTTGCTAACATTTTTTTTTCCCTATCACAAAATTGTGACAAAGGATAGATAAATAGATATGAGATGAAGGAGGCATATGTTTAGAAATGATGGTAATATAAAAGTCAATCAAAATTTTTTAAAGAAATTGGTTTTTTTATTATTTCTTGAACATTAAAAGTTTGAATCCTTCTAATAGACAAATTGAACAATTATCTTTTTATATGTCCAAGCTAGTCTTTGAAAAATTATTTTTGTAACACTATTTCCAAGAATATCAGGATAGTTATTCTATAGATTCCAATAAAAATGCAGATCATAACTATTGCTTCTTCTTAATAGATGTTCAAATTTCTTTTTAGCTGTTCCAAAAATATCATAATCAAGCTGATAAAAACATAAAAAACAAGATATATTGAAATAGAAACAAAAACTCCTTAAACATATTTTTCTTCTTCATAAAGTGTTTTGGAGAATAACAGCTTAGTAGGAAAGCCTGCAATTTTGAGATATTTATTTTTTATAAAATACCTAACTGCAATACCTTCATACATACCTTAAACTTAATTAACTAGAAAATTGCTTTAGTTGATTTTGTTTTGACCATGGAGAACTGGTCATACATTGAGCTTTAATTTCCTTCATTATGTTCAGGATAAAGTTGCAACTGAAGATAGATTAGCTAATATACAATCTGCATAACAAACATACACACATATACTCCAGTTTTGCTTATACATACAATGAGTTAACTGTCTAGATTTTAGGGTTAGAAGTTTGAAGTGTCTTTCTTTAATTTTGTTTTATTGTTAAAGAAGCAATCACTTCAAATTACTGAACATGACCTGGAAATTCTTTTAATTTGCAATACTAAAGTATACACTTGTGTAGCAGGTGGAAGATGAAATGACTAAGGAAACAAAAGTTCAATCTTCCAAGCATACTGATTTATTAAGCCATGCATGCCAGTTGTCTAACAAACTGGGATCAGATCTCCTCAGCTTCAGCTTGGACCCTGAATACGGAGGGAGACAGATTTTCATACATTTAAAACAATTAATCAAATAAGGCCAATTAATTGCAAGGAAACAATACAACATTAATTAATCTGATTTCTAATTAGATGAAAGATTAGAGACTTTCCAAGTTGAGAGAAGAGGGGTAAACAGGTGCAATTTCCTGAATTCAGAAAAGGGGGGGTCCCACTTCCCCCAAGTGTCTGGAAACAATTAAAGGACCATGGGAACAATAATTGGTTGATCAGTATATGGTCAGTTTTCAGATGAGACAAATGGTCTGCTCGAGATGTATAATGATGAGAAAGTTCTTTGCATCAATCTTTTGGGTCTGACTGGGTTTTTGGTCAGTATAACCTAGATCCTTTGTTAAGGATCTCTAAACACCAGGTAGAGGTGGTTCAGCTTCCCAGCCACAAATGAAGTTTTCTCCTAATTCCTACAATAGAATAAAAGTTTCTCACAAGACAGAATTTGGACTACATCCATAACTGAATAGAAATGGAACTGAGCTAGCCCCAGAACTCTCACAATATGGAGTACGTATGATTCACTCAGTTCTCACGATTAACCACTTCCTGTCCTAATCCCCTCAATTTTCCTTAATTTTTCCTCACATGAGGCATATTAACCTGTATCTAATTTTCAAACTTGAAATCCTGAGTTTCGGTTTTTTTTCCGAAGTGACTGGTTTTTATTGCACTCTTGTAGGTAGTGTGTAGAAGAAGTAACGTCCTGGAGACACCTCAAGCTAGCTCCCAAGAGCTGGTTTTCAAATTTTCAGTGTGACCACTTACACTTTAGAAATTAGCAAGCACAGCAAACTAGGAGTTCATTGGTTGTGTTATTGATTGTTTACGCTTAAAAATTAGGTGATGGAGAAAGTGTTAATAATGGAGATTAAACTTAAAAGTGTTTTAGATACTTTTTTGAGGGAAGGGATATTGTTGTTAGTCATTTTAGTTGGGTCCGACTCTTCACGACCCCATTTGAGTCTTGGCAAAAGACACTAGAGTGGTTTGATATTTTCTTTCCAAGTTCATTTTATAGATGAGGTAGCTGAAGCAAATAGGGTTGAGTTACTTGCCCAGGATCACATCACTAGTAGGTATCTGAGGCCAGACTTGAACTCAGGTCTTCCTAACTTCAGACCCAGTGACTGTGGTGGTGGTGGTGAGCAAGGAGGAGGAGGAGGAGGTGAAAGTGGTAGTAGATCTTAAACATTTATCAGTATATCACTTTCTATGTCATATTTTATCAGAAAATATGTCAACCTAAGTTAATATTTATTTGCAAAGCAGGTGTACATAGGTAGGTTTGTAAGTGTTCCTCTTTTCTGCTGCCCACTAGATCATAATTCTTTTACTCTGAATTTTTTTTTATTTACTGAACTCTAACTTAACTAATTTGTTATACTTCTGGTTTGCTTCTGTCTCAGCACTGCTTACACTACTAGCTTCACATGTGGTAAAGCACCTGGTGCTGATTCTCTTCAGCTGAGATTTACAAGGTGGGGAGACCATTGCTTGCACAAAAGCTGACTGAAATTTTCCAGGTTATAGGGCAAGAAGAAGTTTTCCCCCAGGAGTTCAAGGATGTCTCCATTGTCCATCTTTATAAAGGTAAAGGGAATGGATTGTCCTGTGACAATCATAGTGGGGGTCTCTTTCCTAGTCGTTGATGGCAAAATTCTTGCTGAATCCTCCTTAACAGGCTGATCCTTCACTTGGAAGATGGTCATATATCTGAGAACCAGTGTGGCTTCAGAAAGGACTGAGGAAGAGTCAATATGGTCTTTGCTGCCCAACAACTCCAGGGAAATGCCAGGAGCAGAACCGAGGTCTGCATACAATGTTTGTAGATCTGACCAAGGCCTTTGATACTGTTGGTCAAGAGGGTTTATGGAAAAATTATGTCAAAATCTGGCTGCCTGGAGAAGTTCATCAGTATTGTACATCAGTTTCATGATGGCATGTTTGTCTGGGTTTTGGATAGTGGACAATGCTCTCATGCCTTCCCAGTCACCAGTGGAGTGAAACAGGGCTGTATGCTTGCTCCCATGCTTTTAGCATAATGTTTTCAGCCATGTTGTCAAATGCTTTCAATGAGGATGAACACAGCATCAAGGTCAACTACCATAATGATGGTAAGTTCTTCAATTTGAAAAAGGTACAAGCCAAGACCAAAGTGGAGGGAAAGTTGATGCATGATTTTCTGTTTGCAGATGATTGTGCACTCAGTGCATCCTCTGAAGCTGAGATGCAACAAAGTATGGATCAATTCTCTGATGCCTGTGCTAATTTTGGCCTAATAATTAACACAAAGAAAACACAGGTGCTCCATCAGCCACCACCACACCATCCATATGTGGAACCATCGGTTACAAGTGGAGAAGTTTTGAATGCTGTGAATAAGTTCACTTAGCTTGGTAGTGTACATTCTAGGGATATATACATTGACAATGAGGTTGATATATGCATTGCCAGACCTAGCTTAGGGTTTGGGAGGCTCCAAAAAAAGTTTGGAAGAGAAGAGGTATTAGATCAAACTGAAGGTCTGCATCGCCGTTGTGCTGACCTCATTGTTGTATGCCTGTGAAACATGGACAGTCTATCAGCACCATGCCAGGAAACTGAATTACTTCCATCTGAACTGTCTTAGGAAGATTCTGACGATCACCTGGCAGGATAAGGTACCAGACACTGAGGTCCTTGCTCAAGCTGAAATGCCAAGCATTCAAACTATGCTTCAGAGAGTGCAACTCTGATGCGCTGGCCATGTTGTTTGAATACAAAATGTACACTTGACAAAAAGACTATTTTATGGAAAACTCACATGGTCAGGTGATCACATGGTGGTCAGAAGAAGCAATACAAGGACACTCTCAGGGTCTCTCTCAAGAACCTTGGATTTGACTATGCAGCATGGGAGACACTGGCACAGGTCTCCTCAGCGTGGCATGCCCACATTAGAAAGGGGGTTGAGCAAAGCAGAATTGGGACAGCACAAAGTAAACATAGGATGCACCAATTTGGAGTATCCACTCCAAATGCTCACATGGACTATCTATGCACAACCTGCGGTAGAGCATTCTGAACTTGTATTGGTCTGATCAGTCAGTCGGACACACAGAAACTTCACTTTATCATGGTGATGTCATTTTGGTCCCCTTCAAAAATGAAGGACAACAACCAAACCACTATAAAGATATTCTGCTGGAAGATGGTGGCTTGGATTTAGCAAGGACACACAATTTAGTTTACTTCTTAGTTCTTCTCAACCACATTCTCCTTCCCCAACATTAACTTTTTTTCTCATTTCCCACCAACAGAAACTCATAACCTTCAAAAATTTCAATCACTCCACCAATAATGTGTCAGTCATGATGGCAACATGTCTTTCCACTATAGAGTAACATACTTGAGTTCTTTTTTCTTCTTGCAGGTTTGAAAGGTTTTATTTAAATTTTTTTTCTTTTTTTTAAAAATTTATTTATTTAACTTTTAACATGCATTTTCACAAAATTTTGGGTTCCAAATTTTCTCCCCATTTCTCCCCTCCCCCACCTCAAAACGCCGAGCATTCTAATTGCCCCTATCACCAATCTGCCCTCTCTTCTCACAACCCTCCCTTCCCTTGTCCCCATCTTCTCTTTTGTCCTGTAGGGCCAGATAACTTTTTATATCCCATTACCTGTATTTCTTATTTCCTAGTAGTAAGAAAAGTACTTGACAGTTGTTCCTACAACTTTGAGTTCCAAATTCTCCCCATCCCTCCCTCCCCACCCATTCCCTTTGGGAAGCAAGCAATTCAATATAGGCCATATCTGTGTAGTTTTGCAAATGACTTCCATAATAGTCATATTGTGTAGGACTAACTATATTTCTGTCCATCCTATCCTGCCCCTCATTGCTTCTGTTCTCTCTTTGCATCCTGTCCCTCCCCAAGAGTGTTGACTTCATATTGCTCCCTCCTCCCACTGGCCTCCCTTCCATCATCCCCCCCACCCTGCTTATCCCCTTCTCCCCCACTTTCCTATATTGTAAGATAGGTTTTCATACCAAAATGAGTGTGTATTTTATTCCTTCCTTTAGTCGAATGTGATGAGAGTAAGCTTTATGTTTTTCTCTCAGCTCCCCTCTTTTTCCCTCCACTGAAAAGTCTTTTGCTTGCCTCTTTTATGAGAGATAATTTGCCCCATTCCATTTCTCCCTTTCTCCTCTCAATATATTTCTCTCTCACTGCTTAATTTCATTATTTTAAGATATGATCCCATCTTATTCAATTCACCCTCTGTGTGTGTGTGTGTGTGTGTGTGTGTGTGTGTGTGTAATCCTAGCAACTACCCAGATACTGAAAAAAGTTTCAAGAGTTACAAATATTGTCTTTCCATGTAGGAATGTGAACATTTCAACTTTAGTAAGACCCTTAGGACTTCTCTTTGCTGTTTACCTTTTCATGCTTCTCTTCATTCTTGTGTTTGAAGGTCAAATTTTCTTTTCAGCTCTGGTCTTTTCATCAAGAATGTTTGAAAGTTCTCAATTTCATTGAAAAACCATTTTTTTCCCTGAACTATTATACTCAGTTTTCCTGGTAGGTGATTCTTGTTTCTGGAACATCATATTCCAAGCTCTTCAATCCCTTTTTGTAGAAGCTGCTAGATCTTGTGTTATCCTGATTGTATTTTCACAATACTTGCATTGTTTCTTTCTAGCTACTTGCAATATTTTCTCCTTGACCTGGAAACTCTGGAATTTGGTCACAATGTTCCTAGGAGTTTCTCTTTTTGGATTTCTTTCCAGTAGTGATCAGTGGATTCTTTCAATATTTACTTTGCCTTCTGGTTCTAGAATATCAGGACAGTTTTCCTTGATAATTTCATGAAAGATGATGTTTAGGCTCTTTTTTTGATCATGACTTTCAGGTAGTCCAATAATTTTTAAATTGTCTCTCCTGGATCTATTTTCCAGGTCAGTTGTTTTTCCAATGAGATATTTCACATTCTCTTCCATTTTTTCATTCTTTTGGTTTTGTTTGGTGATTGCTTGGTTTCTCAGAAAGTCATTAGCCTCCATCTGTTCCATTCTAATATTTAAAGAACTATTTTTTTCAGTGAGCTTTTGAATCTCCTTTTCCATTTGGCTGATTCTGCTTTTGAAAGCATTCTTCTCCTCATTGGCTCTTTGAACCTCTTTTGCCAATTGAGTGAGCTTATTTTTCAAGGTGTTATTTTCTTCAGCATTTTTTGGGTCTCCTTTAGGAAGGTGTTGACCTGCTTTTCATGCTTTTCTTGCATCTCTCTCATTTCTCTTCCCAGTTTTTCCTCCACCTCTCTAACTTGATTTTCAAAATCCTTTTTGAGCTCTTCCATGGCCTGAGCCCATTGAATATTTATTTTGGATGTTTGGGATACAGAAGCCTTGACTTCTATGTCTTTCCCTGATGGTAAGCATTGTTCTTCCTCATCCTAAAGGATGGAAGGAGATATCTGTTCACAAAGAAAGTAATCTTCTATGGTCTTATTTTTTCCCCTTTTTTGGGCATTTTCCCAACCAGTTACTTGACTTTTGGGTCCTTTGTGAAGAGTAGGGTATACTCTGGGAATCTGTGAGATCTCAGTTCCTCCAAGGTGGCACAATCAAGTGTCTACTGGTCTGGATGCAGAGAAGGACTTTTGTGCCCAGAATCTTGGCAGATACCTCTCCACAGCCACTTGGCCTCCAGTTCCACAAAGTCAACAATTGGTGCTGATTTTCAGATAAGCTGGATGGGCAGGGCCACCATTCAGTTGGAGACAAAGACCAGCTTAGCTGGGCCTCCCCTCAGGGCTGAGGTAAGACTTAGCCCTTCAATGCCCCCATGGGTTTTTATGCTCCAACAAAGGAGCTTCCAGACAGGCTGCTGTGCCGGCTCTGTAGCTACTGCCTGCTTCTGGAGCTATGGGAAGGCCCTTCTCCCTTCCTGGCTCCCTGATAAAATGCTGTCACTGACCTTTGGTGCCTGGAGGCCGAGGGATCTGAGGACCCACTACTGCGACTTGAGATTCCACCGCCGAGGTGTTCTCCTCCCAGAGTCTCATCAAGCCAGGGCCAAGGCTGGGCTGGGTTCCGCGTTCGGCTTCTGGATCCAGCACAACAGACGTTTCCTGGACCTTTCAGGTCACCATGGGCTGGAAATGTCCTCCACTCTGTTGTTCTCCACTTCTGCTGCTCCAAAATTTGTTGAGAGTCCCTCTCTACAGGTATTTTATGGGCTGTGGGGGGAACCCTGCATAAGTGTGTCTTTCTAGTCTGCCATCTTGGCTCTGCCCCCCTATTTAAATTTTTGAGTTCCAAATTCTGTTCATCCTCTGCCTCTCCTTTCCTGTCCCTGAGACAGTAAGCAATCAGATATAGGTTATGCATGTCCAATTATGTAAAACATTTCCATTTAGTCACTTTGTACAAGAATATTCAAATAAAAGAAAAATATGAAAGAAAGTGAAAAATACCATGCTTCAGACTGTA
This sequence comes from Bettongia penicillata ogilbyi, assembly GCA_023548195.1. Classification (NCBI taxonomy): domain Eukaryota; kingdom Metazoa; phylum Chordata; class Mammalia; order Diprotodontia; family Potoroidae; genus Bettongia; species Bettongia penicillata. The sequence goes on along the minus strand of JAJHZJ010000478.1, from coordinate 888,960 downwards.
TTCAATCAATATCAATTCTTTCTCTGGATAGAATAGCATTCTAGATAGAATGCTTCATCATTAGTACTTTGGGATTGTCTTAGATAATTATATTGCTGAGAATAGCTAAGTCATTCACAATTCTTCAGTGAACAATATTGCTGTTACTGTGTACAACATACTACCTGTTCATATTCTTTGGTCATTTATCAATTGGGAATGACCTGTACTTTTATAAATTTGACTCAGTTCTCTATATATTTGAAAAATGAGGCATTTATCAGAGAAAATTGTTGCAAAATCAACCCCTCATCTAGTTTTCTGTTTTCTTTATATTTTTGGCTGCATTGGTTTGCTTTATGCAATATCTTTTAAAATTTTATATAATCAAAGTTATCTATTGTACATTTTGTAATGCTTTCTATATCTTCTCTGGTCTTAAATTTTCCCTTATCCATTAATCTGACAGCTAAAGTATTCAATGCTCTTTTGTTTATGATATCACCCTTTATATATAAATTATGTACCCATTTTCACCTTATCTTTGTATATGTTGTGAGATGTTGGTCTATACCTAGTTTCTGCCATACATCCAGTTTTCTTGGTAGGTTTTGTTCCAAAAGTTTAGATCTTTGAGTTTATAATATGCTATATTACATGGTCATTTACTATAATGTAATTCATATCTAATCTATTCCACTGATCCACCACTTTATTTCTTCACCAGTACCAGATTGTTTTGATAATTAACCCTTTATAGTGCAGTTTGAGATCTGCTACAGTCAGATCACTTTATTTGGCATTTTTCCATCGATTCTCTTGATATCTTTGAGCTTCTATTCTGACTGAATTTTATTATTTTTTCTAGCTGTATACAACATTTTTTTGATAAGTATGATGGTTATGCACCAAATGACTAGATTAATATGGGTAGAACTCTCATTGTATTATATTGGTTTGGCCTACCCATAAACAATGAACGTTTTCCTAATTATTTAGATGTGACTTCATTTGTATGAAAAATGTTTTATAGTTGTGCTCACATAGTTCCTGAGTTTTTATTCACAGGTAGAATCTCAAGTGGTTTATATTGTCTACAGTTATTTTAAATAGAATTTCTCTTTCTCTCTTTTGCTGCTGGACTTTGTTGGTAGTTCATAGAATGCTGGAAAATTTATGTAGGTTTATTTTGTGTTTTGCAACTTTGATAAAATTGTTAATAATTTTAAGTAGCTGGGGAGGAGCCAAGATGGCAGAACAGAAAGACTCACGTAGGCTAGCTCCAAATCCACAGCCCATAAATTTCCTGTAAGAAGAACTCCCCACAAATTCTGGATCACTGCAAAGCGTGTGGAAACACAATGGAAAAGATTTCCGTTCCAGAGAGCCCTGGAGAGCCATCCCCCAGGTCTGTTGCACCCCAGAAAGCCGAGTCCACCCCTGCCCTGCCCTGGCCACGGCCCCAGAGGAGCAGATCCGAGCAGGCTTCAGGAACAGAATCTCCGGGGCCACGAAGGACCCTCCACCCACGACGCTCCAGGTCAGTGAGAGAGACGTCTGGGCTGGTCGAGAGGGGAGCGGGGTGTCTCCGTGGCTCGGGCCCCCTCAGGAGGCAGCGGCAGAGGGAGTGGCGGAGGGAGCGGCAGAGGCAGCAGTGGCGGCCCGGGACTCCCAGAGCAGCAGGCAGAAGTTCAGGTCTCTGCATAAACTCCCTGAGGGAGCTGAGCCTGGGAGACGGCCCTGCCCCCACCCCAGAACCAGAACTTAAGAGTCAGTCTTGGGCCTGCTGTTGTTTGACATTTATCTGTGAAATCAAGACAATAATATGTCAATGACCTAGAAGGGAGAAAACAAACATTTTCACTGAATTCATGGAAGGTATAATAGGGAAAATAAAAAAAAAAATTTGCTTTGAAGTGAGAAGAACTTGAATTCTATCATTCTTCTTACCACATATGTGATATTAATCATATATTACTTGATAAATCAAATCACTTGAAACTGTGAGTCTTGTTTTCCTTGTTTGTAAAATTAGAAGGTTGGACTAAATTCCATTCTAGGTCTAATTCTTATAATCTGACATTTTTTATCAATGACTGATGAAAAGTATCAAATTTTATTTTACAAACATTTCTTGAGAACTATGCTAAATACTAGGTTAGGCTCTGGGGAGATAAAATAAACCATAACCTCTAACCTCAAAAACATATATAAAGGAAAAGGCAATACTATGTTATCCACCCAAAAGAAGTTAAAGGAGAAGTCAGTAAGTCCATAAGCATTTATCAAATGACTTTATGTGATAGACATTATGCTAAGTGTTGGGGATATTCAAAAAGGCGAAAATAGGTCTCCTCATGGAGGTCAGAGTTTAACAAAGGATACAACACAAAACAACAAAATACAAACAAGGTAACACATGATAAATTGAAGATAATCCCAGAGGGAAGCCACTAGCATTAAGGAGGATCTGGAAAAGCTTCAGATAAAAGATGCAACATCAGGTGGACTTGAAGGAGGCCAGGGAAGGTAGCAGGTGGAGGTGAAGCATTTCACACATAAGGAACAGTCAGTGAAAACAGCTAGTGTATGGAGTCTGGAGATGGAGCATCCTGTGCAAGGAACAGCACCAGGAGTCCAGGGTCACTGGATCGCAGGGCACATGAGAGCAAGAATGAAGACGACTGGAAATGCATGAGGGGGTCAGATTAACTGAAGTTGTACAAAAACAGCATGCAATAGGGAAAAGAGAACTGGACCTTGACTTAGAGATCTGTGTTCAACTTGGTGTGAGTTGGGCAAGTCACTCAACCAGTTTGATGCTCAGTTTTCCAATCTGTCAAGTCAAGACAATAATATTTCCATTATCTATCTTCTAAAGTTGTTAGGAGGCAAAGATCTCATTCTGAGCAACACACACTCTGTAAGCATCAATGTGCAATGAAAATGTGAATTGTATAGAAATGCACAAGCTTAGGAAGGGCGTAAGAGAAAAAAGATGAGAGTTCCATATTGCTTATTCATTTTTTGTGTTTGTTTTGCATTACAAATTTATTTTATTTTTCAGCTCACAGAACAAAATAAGCATTTTCATAACACAGTACAATGAAAATGATGATTGCAATGAAACTGCAAACCTACCATGTACAATTTACCATTCCCTCCAAACATACAACAAAGTTGTTATGTAAATTTATTTTTTCTTTTTTATTCTACCTCTATCTTAGAGATGGAACCTGTAACACACATATATGCATATATATGTATCCATGTATGTAAGTAAACATATTCATGCATGTATGTATATGTATGTATACAAAATTATTCTATACATAGTTCTATTTATCAGTTCTTTCTCTGGATGCAGATATCATCTTTCTTCATATTGTTTTTAAAAAAGGAAGGAAGTGGTCCAAACAAATCAGAACAAAACTTGTGAGACTAGCACAGATTGTACAATTATAGTATAACAAGCTGTGCCAGTAAGAACTAACTAAAAATGTCAGATTGATGTAGGACCTAAGAGATGAATATGTATTAGCAAGATGGGTATTGGAATTTCCCATCGAAGTTTGAAATATAGAAACTGTGGGGCAGTCCTACCATTATCCTTAGCAATTCTTACAACATTCCCTAGGGGCTGTGGAGTAAGGGGAAAAATGCATTATTTAAGAGCAAAGTTGAGAATTATAGAGAGCTTACACTAGAAAAAGAGAAAAGATAATTAAAGGCAAGAAAATCAGACTTATGAAAATTTTAAAAGAATTAGGCTCAGAACCCCTAGAGAAAAGAAAACTCAGAGGTTTCCTAAAAATAATCAGGAAAGAGGTTTACTAGGCAGAAAATGGTGGTAAGCTTTTCTGCATCTATAACAATAGAACAAAAGGATAATTGTTTCAATAAGCAACGAGATAGATTTTATATTATTAGTTAGAAAGTACTCCTGGCATAAAGAATTGCCCAATAGTAGATTATTTTTCAAAAGAAAATGGAGATGTGCCACCTTAAAGAAAGGACAAAGAGTTCAAGTGTATCTTTGTGTAGAAACCCAGGAATAGATTAGGAGACCTCTCCAACTCCCCTCCCACCATAGGATTGCGCCAAAGGTAGGCACTGTGGATGCAGTGGGATGTGTCTGAACTCGCAATTTGACCTTCAATAAGACCTCAACCTCTATGAGTCCCAGTTGCCCCATCTGTAAAAGCATGGGAATGGATGCAATTCAAGGGAAGCTAAGGTCTTTTTCAGCTCTAGATTTGTGATTCTAAGGCAATGAGAAAATCATATAATGTGACAGTTGGATAGGACCTCAAAAATCATCTAGATCCACGGTTCTTAACCTGGGGGGGGTCTTTAAATTTTTTAAAGCTATTTTTCAATATAATTGGTTTTCTGTGTACTTTATACTATGCATTTGAAAATATTATTCTCTGAAGGAGTCCATTGGTTTCACCAGACTAGCAAAAGGGTTGATGAAGCAAACAAATAAGCCAACAGAAATGGTTAAGAACCACCTTTGTAAAGCAACACCCCTCCTTCACACAAGATCATATGTTTAGTAATGGAATCCCTTTGACCAGAGCACACAATGTCTTACGTGAAAAAGAACACAATGCTTTCTTCATCTTTAAAAAAAAAATCAGAATACAGGAAACTGGAGACAATTTTTTTACATTGAGTCAAATTTATTATAAGTCTCTGGAGAAAAATCTACATACAGTGTTCAGGACTAATTTTACATAAAGTGCTTACTGAAAACCATAACTCAGAAGCATTCTTGTTTATTAATAAATAGCAAGAAACCTAAAGGATGTGGGGGAGTTTTGAAGAATGGAAATACACATGTTTTTGTTAAGAGGTCTGCTTTTGGCAGGCTACATTATATAATAAATTCTCCACAAGTATTTGTGGGTTCACTGCTTTCAAAAAAAGTCATAGCTTCCCGGAGAGCACTAAGATGGAGTTTGCATTTTCAGTGGGAGGAATGGGTATTTTAACCTTCACTAGGAACTTCTTTGAACTCAAATTTTTATAATTAAGGAATACTTTTACCAAAAAAAATAGGAACATGTCCAAATGTGTATATAAAGTACTTCCTTCTCCTGTTGTCAGAGAGAAGTATAACCAAAGGCTTAGACAAAGAATTGGAGTTAAAAGGAGCCACATTCCTCTGAAGAGACAGGCCTAGATCTTTATAAAATAGAGTCTGGTCGGATGTTCCTACCTGGTACATGGCAAAGAATACTGTACTCAGATTTAGAAAATGAAGTATCTGTCTTGTCATTTATAGACCACATGTCCATATTCAAGTCATTTAAACTTTTTTGAGCCCCAGGTCTTCATTCAGTGAAATGAGGTTAATAACACATCACCTATCCTCAGAGGGTTGTCAAGAAGCTCCAATGATATGAATGGATGTGAAGCACTTTGTAGATCTAGTGTACTGTATAAATGTAAGTGAATTTGGGGATGGTATGGTGTTTTCACTTTTTATTCAACCTTTAAAAATTAATTAATTTTTAGTTTTCAACATTGACTTCCATAAGATTTTGAGTTTTAAATTTTCTCTCCTTCCCTCATCTCCCCCCCATCCCCAACACAGCATGTAATCAGATACAGGCTCCTATTAAACATATTTCCACATTAGTAATGTTGTAAAGAAGAATTAGAACTAATGGGAGGAGCCACAAGAAAGAAGAAAAAAAGAGAGTGTGAGCAGATAATATACTTTGATCTGCATTCAGATTTCACAGTTCTTTTTCTGAGTATAGCAGAGAAGAGATAAGTCCATCCAAGTCTGTCATTGCCCAACATTGCTGTCACCATATAAGATGCTCTCCTTGTTCTGCTCACTTCATGCAGCATCAGTTCATTGATGTTTCTCCTGGTTTTTCTGATGTCCACCTGCTCATCATTTCTTAGGGAACAATAGATTTCCATTACATTCATATACCACATTCTCCAATCCATTCTCCAATTGATAGGCATCCCCTCAGTTTCAATTCTTGGCCACTGCAAAAAGAGATGCTATAAATATCTTTGTACATGTGGTTCCTTTTCCCATTTTATGATCCCTTTGGGATATAGACCTAGAAGTGGTATTGCCAGGTCAAAGGGTATGCATGGTTTTATAGCCTTTTGGGTATAGTTCCAAATTGCTCTCCAGAATGATTGGATCAGTTCATAACTTTACCAACAATTCCTAAGTGTTCCAATTCTTCTACAACATTTATCATTTTCCTATTTTGTCATGTTAGCCAATCTGATTTGCATTTCTTTAATCAATAATGATTTAGAGTACATTTTTATATGCCTATAGATAGCTTAAATTTCTTCAACTGTAAACTACCTATGAAAAGTGCTTTGATAATTTGTTGTTGTGTTTGTCCTTTGTTTTCAAAGAAGATCGTGACATCAGAGAAATGACATGACTTGCACTTTGTTCAGTTGGGGAATGTCTTGTGTTCTTACAAATTTGACTAAGTTCTCTATACATTTTAGAAATGAAGCCTTTATCAGAGAAACTGATTGTAAAAATTGCTTCCCGGCTTTCTGCTTCACTTCTAATCTTGATTGCATTGGCTTTGTTTGTGTAAAAACTTTTCACTTTAATGTAATCAAAATTATTCATTTTGCATTTCATAATGTTCTCTATCTCTTATTTGGTCATAAATTCTTCCATTCGCCATAGATCTTATAGGTAAAATATTCCTTGTTCTCTTAGTTTGCTTATAGTATCACCTTTTATGTTTGTGTACCCATTTTGACTTAATCTTGGTATATGGTATAAGATGTTGGTCTATGCTTAGTTTGTACCATACTGTTTTCCAGTTTTCCCAGCAATTTTTATTAAATAGTGAACTCTAATTGCAGAATTTGGAGTGTTTGGGTTTATCAAACACTAAATTACTAGATTACACAGTAGTTATTGACTGCTGTGTCTTGTGTACCTAATCTATTCCACTGATCCACCACTCTATTTCCTAGCCAGTATCAAGTATTTCTGATGATTGCTGGTTTTTAATAAATTTAAGATCTGGAATGGCTAGGCCACTTTTGGGATGGCATTTTCTAGGCAGGGACCATAGCTGAGTACATTTTGCCCCATGACCTCTCATCTTCCTGGGCCAGGCTGATCATGGTACCACCACAGCATAGGGAATCAAGGAATACATTATTAAATCCTTTTCCTTTTTAACTCAATAAAATTTGGGATTTTTCAAAATAAACCTTTACTTAAAAATAGAAGGAAGATAATCCTCACAAAAGCATTGAAATTGGATGAGTTTACAGAATAAAGGTTTCTGGTCCTAAACTATCTAAAGCCTTGCTGCAGATGACACTGATTTATACAGATTACACAACATTTCATATCCTTCCTTTCACCTCAACTTTATTTGCTCCTTTCTCACCAGGGGAGGAGCAGGAGATAACATCTTTTCTGCCCTTCTGATACCTAGGCAGGACAGTAGATTATTAAATGGATAATAGACCAACAGTGTCTTAATCAACAAGCATTTATTAAGTAACTACTGTATATAGATACTTTGCTAAAAGCTGGATCTATAAATATTAAAAATTGAAACTGTCTCTGTCCTCAAGAAGGCTAGGAAGGATGGGAAGGGGAAGGGAATATTTATATAGTGATTGCTATGTTCTAGGCACTATGCCAAGCACTTTTTACATATATGATTTCCTTTGATTCTTATAACCAGATAGGTGCTATTATTCCTATTTTACAGTTGAGGAAACTGAGACAGTCAGTGGTTGAGGGCTTCCCCAGAGTTACACAGCTAGTAAATGTCTGAGACTAGATTTGAACTCGTCTTCCTGATTCCAGGCCTAGCTCTGTGTCTTTTGAACCAATTAGCTGCCCCAGATGAAGAAAGACCATTAATTTAAGTAAGAAGCAATTGCATTTCACTCATTTTTCCAGTATGTTTATGTGTATGTGCTATGTGTAACTATGAACACTAAATATTGTGTGTGTGTGTGTGTGTGTGTGTGTGTGTGTGTGTGTGTGTGTTTGGGGTGGAGGATACAAAAGTGAGCAAATTAGAGCAGCTACTTAAGTCTACTCAGCAAATGTCTGCCTCTACTTTTTCAAAATGCACATTTTACCTCCAACCTAGTGGAAATATTTCCTTTACTCCTATATCCCTCAGGAGACTAAATGAAGTGCCAATTTTGAGAGGCTTATATATGAATTTTATTGATCTTATAGCCTCATCACACTGTGGAGCTCCCTTATCTGGACAGAGATTCCATCAATATTGCCCTCCAAGAACTAGACTCAGGAGCATAACGTTGCCTTCCTCTCCCCTCATCCCCAACACACAACACACACACACACACACACACACACTCACTAAGGGATCACAGTCATGAAACACTGTATTGAAATTATGAGTTTTTCAAAGCATTAGTATTTTCTAAAATCCTTTACCTTAAAATTTTCATAGCCACAAATGAACAAGTTACAGATTAGGGATTCCTTTATGATTTTGTTGGCTGTCCAGATTTAGGAAAATGATGCGGCAAATGGTAATAATGTTGATTAAACGTAAAGGTGTGTCTTACATACACTGTATTGTTTTTCTAGAGAACTGGTTGTTAATCATTTGCCATCATATCTCCTGACAGTGGGTTACCACAAGGGAAAAATAAGTGTCATGATCTTCCGAAAGGGGGGTAGACTTTCAATCCCCATATGCCAAATGGCACATTGTACTTTGGAAAAAATTACTATGAAATGGGACATTCTCTAACCTTTCCCTATCACTTTTCTCAGGCTTGTCTTTGTGTTATGGATACTATGCATCTCACACAAGTAATCACAATCATCCGTCTTACCTACGTGTATATGTCAAGGGAACAAACAGGTAACAGAAGATGGATGATGCTTCAGGAGGTCATATCATTTTCATTAGGTAGTATGCAAGCTCCATGGAGGTAGGAGCTGTTTCATCTTTGCCTTTTAATCTCATGCCTAGAATAGTGTTTGGCACATAGTAAATGCTTAATAAATGCTTCTTGATTGATTAATGACTAGAAAAATTACTCCAGGTACATAGTCTATCAATGGTAGGATATGTTAACATAATGTTTAGTGCCTACTTGCATGTGGAGCATATGAGTTAATTATTTCTTGATTAATTATTAAGTCAGTAGCACCATAAAAGCAGAGACTGGTTTAATTCCCAGAATAGTCTTTGAAGTCTTTATAAAGTACTCTTTAAAAAGAAGGAAGATTGTAAAATAGAAACATCAGTTAAAGAAGCATAAATCAGACTAAAAAATGAAAACCTCTTCTCCTTTAGTTATTAAGATAGCGACAGCTTGAGATTTTCATGTTTCTCATTTATGCAAAACTAAGTTGAGGCTTGAGATGTCAGTCTCTCAGGGAGGAAGATAGTTCTAAGAGGTCTTTATGCATTCATTTTGTGAGATAGGCTTGTTACCATACACTAAAGATTTAAAAAAAAAATACTTCACTTTATCTTTTTCTTTGAGTCTTAGCTGAGCACCAACACAATGCCATAGACCAGGCATGGAAAATGAGCTGGAATTTGAAACATTAACCTGAAGTATAAAGACTGGAAAGCTATAGGATGGCTCATATCTCTTTTATTATCAAGAACTCTTTCCATCTTGAAGAAGATGAAATTAAAATTTGCAAAAGAAGTGCCATTTTTTTTAAGTCCTTGAAAAGGCTGAGGCAAGATGGTTGAGAAGGATAAAGAGATACCAGATGAAATAATAGAAGTGACTTATCATAGATCTTCTTTGGAATTAGAACATTAATAAACTTGGTTACATAAGATTGTATAGTTACATTTGCTACTCTTCTATCCCTTCCCTAATCTTTTCTTACCTTCTTCTACCATAATCTTCTTACTGTTATCTCCTGACTCCCTAATCTTTGCCTGCTATCATTCTAGACCAGAATATTCTGTACTTCCCTGACTCCATATCTTTGCTCACATTATTTCTTGTCCCTGGAATGCCTCTTTCTATGTCTCTGCATATGGAATTTATCCTTAAAAAGTTCACCTCAAATATGAGCTCCATCAAACCTTTCTGATTGCACTTGCTGACAATGGCCTCCCTTGAACATCACAAAGCACATTTGTAAGAGGAAAAGGACTTCTTACTATCTCACTGAAGTCTAAATTTGATGCCTCATTGTGGGAGCAAACTTGGGTCCTGCAAAATTATGACAGTGGAGAATAACATTTCATAGATTCTACCAGGTTAGAAAAGCTTTGAACATGGCCCTGATTGAACTGGATATCCAATGTTCAGGTCCTGTCTAGATTAGCTCAGAGAAGACCATCATTAGTTTGACCACGGGATGATGAATTTTTCAGCCATAGCAACTCTCAAATATTATCTATTAAGCTATAGAGGGGTTGGGAGCTGTGTTGATGAAAGGAGTACTGCACTAGTAAAATTATAGGTCCTTGAAACGGTAAAGTATTAATGAAAGGCTGTCACTGTGGCATAATCTGCCTATTTGTCATAGTGCACTATAGGAAATCTGTAAGTATAGGAGTACCTGTGCTGGAAACAGATAGCACAAAAAGTTTTCTCAATTGAACAAGAAAGGAGAAACATAGAAGCATTGGGAAATGGGAGAGACAGAAACCTTAGACCAACAGTACGACACTGTGCCTGGGCAGTCCATCATGGCAGAAGACAAAGTGGAGGAGGTGGTGGAATGCATCTGACGAATTCCCATTTTAACTAATCATTCTTGTGATATATAGTGACATATAATTTTAGAGGACATAGGACACAATTATTTCTGATGACCTGAAAAAGCCTATCACAGAGAAGGCAATGGAAAGGCGTATGCAGGTGTGAGCAGGCTGTAGTATATGACTGATAAGAAATGAGTGCCTACATCTCTGGACTCCGATGAATCTAAGAATTCTGAACCAAGAAACCATTAGTGAATCTACATTCAGCAAAAGTGCATTGAGATAGGGGAAAAGATAATGCATGGTATAACTGCTTAGGGCTTTATCTAAAGTTAGTGAGTTTTGAGCCGTTAACCATACAATCACCCATAAGGGCCTTGCTATCAAAGATGTCTTTTGAGAGAGCTGAATGTGGAAGGGAGCAGCTGCCTGGGCCGTGACCTGCATTTCCAGGCATATACTATCATGCCTCTGACAACGGGTCATTACAGGGGGAAAATGGATGTCAGATATTGATGCCAATATGTCCTCGGTAAGAGAGTGGAAGATGTGGAACTCTTCCATAGAGCAGAGATAATTTGGCCATCCCTTTGTCATTCATGTCTGACACTTCATGACTCCATCTGGGGTTTTCTTGGCAAGCATAATAGAGTGGTTTGTCATTTCCTTCTCCAGGTCATTTTATAGATGAGGAACTGAGGCAAAGAGAGTTAAGTGATTTGCCCAGGGTAACACTGCTGCTGAGTGTCTGGAACTGGATTTGGACTCAGGAAGATGAGACTTCTGGACTCCAGGCCCAGCGCTCTATCTATTGTGCCACCTGACCACCCCACGTTGGAGATAATAATGATTAGCTAATCAGTGATCTATTTAGTAGATATACAGTTTTATAAACTCCAGATCGTAGAATCACAGCAGCATAGATTTAGAGCTGGAAGGAACTTTTGAGGGCATCACACTCAATCACCTCATTTTATAGCTAATTGAGTTATATGGCCGTAGTCATAGAGCTACTGTGTCAGAATTGAGATTTGAATCCAGGCCCTTTGATTCCAAATATATCACCTTTGGACTTGAATTGTAAATAGACTCTCACTGTTTATGTTAGAGGAATGGCTTTATAAATGGCAATATGTTTTCATACATAAAGATTGAAATGACAAATACAAATCCTGCTTTCCTGCATTCATTGACTATTAGGTCTAAATTTTAAGTACAAGCATTGCTTGTACATAATGCTTCCCTATCTCTATAGTTGTTTTTTTTTTTTTGATTTGATGAATGAAAGGCAAAGAATTACAGAATGTTAGGGCAGAAAGGAAGGTACTAACTATTGTCATATAGGGGATTCTTAGTCTTTTTTGCAGTCATGAATTCCTTTGGAAGCTTAGTGAAATTTATAGACCCATTCTCGGTATACTGTTTTTCAATGTATAAAATATATGCTGCTTTTAAATGTATAAAATTAAATACATAGGATGACAAAGGAAATAAATTATTTTAAAATATAGTGATCTCTAGCTGCCTGCCTGCCTGTCTGTCTGTCTATCTATCTATCTTTCTATCTAAACAACTTCATAGACCTCAGGTCAAGTCTTGATCTTAACTAATTCCACATTTTAAAGATAAGAGAATTAGCCAGGAGCTTCAAAAATCCTAAGGGAAAAACACAGAGCCTTGTCATGGTCTGGGTCAGATCTCTCTTTTTTCATGAAAATTCTTTCTGCGAGTCTTTTTCAATATGTTTGAAAACTACCAAAAGGAAAACTTTTCCTGGAAATAGAACAAATGACCCTAAAGCAACTTGCTCAGTAGGTAATCTCTCCTTGGCTGGTTTGCTCATTAGGTTATCTCACTCTTCCCAATCAATCAGCCATCCCAGGGGGCTCTTACAGGGTTTTGATGCTACATCAATCACATAAATTGGCCTTTAGGTATTTCGGTCAAGTCTATTCCTCTTTATATGTGATGATTCTGAAAACTAAGATATTAACCATTTTAGAAAGGTCTGGGCAGCTAACCAGTTAAGTTTAAGATAAAATTAGGCTTATTTGTGTACATATAGTCATACCTAGTATTTGGGTATTAAAGCAGATTTTAAGTTACTTAAATGACTATTAGAATAATACCTCAAATAAGTATAACATTTTGACTTCATTCAATAAGATTTTATAATCTATCAATTCCAGTTTATTCTACTAGACTCTCCAATCTTTGAATGTGGGGCATCTATACTGAAAGTTGTCTGTGTGCAAGCTGAGGGCTAAAGCTTGACTGCATCTGGGGTTTGAGTGGAGTATATGCACATCACCTCAGACCCTTATTAAGCTATGTGACCCTGGGAAAGTCAATTGACTTTTATCAGCCTGAATTTCATCATATGGATATTAATAACACCTACCTCACAGGGTTGTTGTAGAGATCAAAGGAGATAACAGTTAAAGTGTTATATTAATGCTAGTTGTTATTATGTTTTTTAATCATTTGGATTTGGAAATGCTATTAAAAATTAGAGGCAACATGATGATAGAGGCCTGACTTTAGAAACAAGAAAACTTCAATTTCTCCTAACTTTGACAATGTTAAGTATCCTTCCTTTTATTGCCAATTAGAGGACCACAAGGTGTCAGAGGGAGGCACCCTAGCACGAGTTGTAGTGTCAAACAGAAAGGTGAGGTGTTCTTGCTGGTCATGAATGGTTTCTTCCCAGCTTTGCTCTTTTCTTTCTGAGATAAGTTTGAGAAGTGGATATGGCTGCTGAGAAGTCTCTGTCCAGTCCTAGGAAATAGCTAATGGTCCATGGGAAGGTTTCTTGATGCAAACCCAAGAATTTTAATTTCTCACACCAGTGCGTTCAGGAGAGAAAAGGATGCCTGGAGGCGATCAGGTGGTGAGCACAGTACAGTGTTTATTAGTAAGACTCACAGGTTGCAGACTCAGGGACATGGCAGTAGGTCTTTGGACCTGGGCTAAAGCACTGACTGGCAGAAAGGCCCCTACTTCATTTCTTGTTTTATCTAGGTCAACTAAAACCTGGGGTTTCCCTGAGGAAGACCAGGGGTTGCTGTTCATCCTTTTTCTCAAAGAGGACGGATGACATCGGGAAGGTGATGTCTTGACTTGCAAGTGAAGTCAGATTTAAGTGAGTCAGAGCTTTGCAAAATCATCAGCCTCGTTCTTTCCTCCAGAGTCATCTCAGTCTGGTGGCAAGATATGGGTCAGGATAACTGGTGATGGCTCAGGATGCAGTGGGAGAACTTGGCCTTTTTAAACAAAGGTCTTTCTCAGGTATTAGGTTGTCTGAGGCAACACCCATTGAGAAGTTAAAGGCTAGGTAAGAACTGAGGTAAAAGACAGCCTACTTTGCCTTCACAAAAGAATCAGTCAGGAAGGAGAAGACCCTCAAAGTTACTAGCTAGAACAGAAACAATTGCTGTTTATACTTATTCTAAGCAATGGAAACCAAAACAATGAGTCTTGGGCTGGGGCCTATTATTGGCCAATCTGGATTTAAAGGCATAATCAAGTCAAGTAGTTCTATTTGAACTCCAATGGGCTTTATCAAAGTCTGGTTTTTCAGAGCTATATTTCAAGCAATCATAAATGAAAACTACATGAGGCAAAAGAATTGTCAGTTCTTTTAAAAATAATAGGAAATATTATTTTTAAAAGTTAAAATAATTAAAATTAATAGTTAAAATAACTTGTTAAAAATAATAGGAAAATTAAAAATTTTCCAGTTAAAAATAATAGGAAATATGATAGAATAAATAAGTAGGGAAGGAAAAAAATCTAGCCCCCAAGTGTAAGGGACCAAATTTGCATTCCTTAGGACAGAGCACCCACATGCAAAGGTATGGTTCCCTGTATGGAAGGAGGAAGAGGAAGAGAAGAAAAGAAGGAGAAGAAAGAGGAGAAAGACGAGGACAAGGAGGAGATGGCAGCATTATCCAATCGGAGCCAGCCCTGGAGTAAACAGCTACTTCTCTTCACAGATTATTGTTCATTCATTCTCAAAGAGGAACAATGAAATTGGAAAGGTATCGGATTTAAGTGAGGCAGAGATGTGCAAAGTCATGAACCTTCCTTCTCTAGAGTAGGAGTCTAGTGGCAAGATATGTCAGTATAACTCTTATTTTCTTGTTCAGAATCTTGAAATACTGAACTTTCTTCAGTCTGTGTTAGGATAGCTTGAGACAGAGGTCAATGAAACCCCATTTGGGGTTTCCTTGGCAAAGATACTGGAGTGTTTTGCCATTAACTTTTGCATCTCATTTTACAGATGAGGAAACTGATGCAAATACCATTAATTGACTTGCCCAGGGCCATATAGCTAGTTTATCAGTCTAATTTTGAACTCATGTCTTCTTGATAATATAATATCATTTAACTAGACCAAAAAAAAGTAGAGAAATAAGTATGTATTGCCTTTTCCCCCCTTAAATTCAAAGAAACAAATGGTGCACAGTTTGAAAATTTTCTTTCTGAGCTAGGCACTGTCATGTAAAACCCATTGAATTGGGCATGAAGAAGACCTGGCTTTTCTAATTACGTTGGCCAAGTCACTCTTAACCTTAATTTCCTCATCTTTAAAATGACAGGTTGGATGATCTATGTGGTACCTTCCAACTGTACTGATGTATGACGTTGTGCTGTTGGGAAGAAAACTAGAACCCAAACCGTTTGAGGTTGTATCTCTGGAATCCCGGAATGCCTAGAAATGGATTTTCATCCCTTAAGGGAGTGGTCCTTGAGTATATTGGTCTGGGTCCGAAGTAGGCATTCCTATTCTCAAACCTTTATAATTCAACACAATAAATATTTATTATGTACTCAAAATTTGCAAAGTGCTGTGCTGAGAATATAACTCATAAAACAAAATAGTCCCCTGCCTTCAAGGCTCTTACATTCTACTGGATGGTGGTGGGGAGCAACTAAGTGATCAGGAAAAGCACTTAAACTAAACTTTTAAGGAGACTAAAGATTCTAAGAGTCAAAGATGAGAAGGGAGTGTCTTAAAGGCTTGGAAGACAGTTCATGCACACGTATGGAAATGGTGGTGGAATTCAAATGAGGAGAGCAGCTAGCAGTCCAGGTAGGCTAGAATTAAGGCTAGAATTAAGAGTATATGAAGAATAGAAAATGTAGATGCTAGGGCCTAGAGTCTAGTCAGTTAGTGGAAGACTTCGAATACCAGACTGAAGAAATTTACATTTTATACTAGAGATAATAGGAGGGCACTGATTTTTTTTTTTTAATAGGAGAGTAACATAGTCAAACTTTTGCTTTTGGGAAATTATTTTGACAAATATGTACAGGATGAATGAGAGAGGGAAAAGACTAGAAACAGAGAGGCTGATTAGGAGCCTCTTTTGGCAGTTGTGTTTGTCCTTCGTTGCCAGAGAAGACCCTGCCATTGGAGAAATGATGACATGACTTGCACTTGACTTTGTTTTGAGTGAGGGAGGGCTGTGCAGGTCACCAGGCTCACTTCTCCTCCAGAGCCATCTAGGTCCAGTGATCAGATATTCATCAGGGTGACTGGAGATGATCCAGGATGTAGTGGGAGACCTTGACTCCTTTAGGCCAAGGTCTATTCAGGTATTCACTTAGGTTGAGTAATATTCATTGAATAGGCCTTTTTAAGAAGAAGCCAGGGGAATGGCCCGTTTAATGAATCATAGAAAAAAAGGACATCAGGCTGGGAGGGAACAGTTCCTATTGATCACTCTTAAGCTAGGAAGGTCCAGAAGACAGCCCTTAGACAGGGGCCCAATGTCTTCCAATGCAATTAAGTGGTGCAGTGGATAAAATGCTGGACGTGGAGTCAAGAAGACCTGAGTTCAAATCGAGTACCTGACATTTACTATTCTTATAAATCTGAGCAAGTCATCTGCCTCAGTTTCTTCAGCTGTAAAATAATGATAGCAGCTATATACCAGGGTTGTTGTGAGGATCAGATAAGATAATATTTGCATAGTATTTTGCAGTATCTGGCACATAGTAAGCTCTTAATAAATGTTTCATTCCTTCCTTCCATCCTCTTTAGGCAAGGATGATAACAGACTGAATTAACATGGAAACCATGCAAGTGGAGGGAAAGGGAAAGGTACTCTTCTACTTTCTGGCTTCCCTGCCTTCCTTCAAGACTCAGCTTAAGACAACAAGATCCTACCTTTTTCAAAAGGCCTTTCCTGGTCTACTCACTCTCCTCAGCCCTCCTTTCCCACTGAGATTAGCTTCCTTTTACAATGCATTTGCATACACACACACACATACACACATGTTTGTGTGTGTGTATTTATATATATACATATATATATACTCACATATACACACACACATATATATATAATTGTTTGCACATCATCTCCACCTTTAAAATGTGACTTCCTCAAGGTCAGCGACTTTTTGCCTTTCTTTGTATTTCCAGCACTTAACAGAGTGGCTGGTACATAATCAATGCTTAATAAATGTTTTCTGAATAACTAACTGACTCACTAATTGGAGACAGAAGGAAGAACTGTCCTGAGGACCTAGAGGTTTTTCCCTAAGGTTGTCTGCTCAAAATCTTTGGACAGCAAGGAAAATTACACCCAGGTTCTTTCCAAGTAGCTATAGCCGATCTGTGAATGGATAGCATGTTTATTAGAAACCAGAGCCACACTGCCTTTTAAAAAGAGAGTTCCCAATTTTTTTTAACCTTATTTTATCTCCCTTGCATTGATTCTGTGATAGTATCTCTTTGAGGTCACCAGGCAGGCTGACGGCTTTTTTTATCCCATGTCCCTGACTCATCTCACAAGCCTTGTGGAGAGCTTCTTGGCTATCTTGGCAATCATCAGGGATAAACAATCCTGGCCTTAATACTCTTAAAATAAAGTTTCTCCTATCTGTGACTGTAAGCAAAGATCTCCCATGAAAGGCACTGCTAGAAATAAGGCCACCATGAGCATATGGCTTGGACTTTTACTTCCTTGAATACCTGAACTCTCTGTGACCCTCATAAGCAACTCCAAGACAGCTTTGCTCGTTGTTCCCATCATCAGATGGGCAGGAAGCCCACCTTCTCCATAAGTAAGTCCTCAATAAACCTAGGCTTGCTTTACCTTAACTTTTGCCTGTCATTCAAGCTCCCTTGCTTATATTAACAACCACATCCTAGAAAGATTTAATCAAAGTTTTTCTTTTCCTTTTCTTTCTTTTTAAAATCTGCATAGGCAAGAACAATCTTATCATTTCTTTATTCATCCACTTTACAATAGAATGATATTCTATTTCCTTTGAAGCCAGATTGATTTGGATGGATGGTTTTCTTGGATAAGCCTCAGATCTCCTGAAAAATGCCCAAGAAAACTAAAGAAAGTTGTCTTATTGCCTAGAGATTTTCCGTGAGGAAAACTACCTCATAATACACCTGTATATCACACTTCACATGAAGAAATGAATGACACTGGGGACTCATCACTATGGAGTCCAACACTTTGAATCATTCTTATCAGTCCATCATTGGGCATTTATTAAGTATCCTTGAGAAAGCCTTCCCAACCCCTCTTAATTCTGGTGCGTTCCCTCTGCCATTGTTTAATCATTTTCAGTCATGTCCATCTCTTTGAGACCCCTGTAGGGTTTTCTTGGCAAAGATACTAGAATGATTTCCATTTATTTCTCCAGCTCATTTTACAGATGAGGAAACTGAGGAAAACAGGGTTAAGTGACTTACTCATTGTCAGTCAAACATTTAAATCCAGATTTGAACTAAAGTATTCCTGAGTTCAGGTCGGGTACTCTATCTGCTGTGCCATCCAGCTTCCCTTCCCTCTCTTGATTATTTCCTCTTAAGCTTGTCTGTACTTATTTATATTTGTTTCATCTTTCCTTAGATTTAAGTTCCTTGAAGTAGGCACCATCTTTTGCCTTCTTTAGTATCCCCAAAACTTAGCACAGTGCCTGACACATTAGTCAGCACTTAATAAATGCTTATTAACTAAATGAACAATCTGCTATGTTCCAGACCCTTGAAATTAAAAAAAAAAAAAAAAGACAATCCCTACCCTCAAAGGAACTTGTATTCCATTGGGTAGATAGCATGTGTATATATAGTGTACATAATATATGTACACACATACATATTCTCACAACCATTCTCTGTCTCTAAAGTCTGTTAATTGAGGCCTTCATTATAGAGGAGAGAACTAGTAAAGCTGTTCTGGTGTTACTTTAGGAAGGTAACAAAGCAGCTCTCTGTCTCTGTTTCTTTCTCTCTATATGCATACACACACACACATACACAAAACAATGTATATTTGCATATATGCATATGTACATATTTTTATATATACAGAAAAAATACAAGCTAATTAGTGGGAGAATGTTAGTGGTCTTGGGAGAAGAGGCATTTTTTTAGGAATTCATGGATTTAGACATGGAAGTATCCTTAGAAGTCATCAGATCCAACCAACTCATCTACAGATAATGGAATAGAAAGTCAGAAATTTCAAGTGACTTGTCTAATGTCACTTGGGCAGAACTGAGATGTGAAGCCTGATGCTCCCTTTTGAAATTCACTATTCTTGCAACTTACATTATATTACCTCTTGTATTCCTCTTGGTGAATCAAGGCACACATTCAAAGACTGCTGACTGGAATTATGGGTACAGCCTGTGGCCATTTAAGAGAATAAAGCTAACTGATCCGTGGAGGAAGGAATTCACATCATTGACTTAGAGCATCCAGCCCACACTGGATACAAAGAAAACCCTTACATGCCAAAAGAAGACATTGTGACAAAGTAATTTCAATATTAACTTCAAATGCAGATATGATAAGAATGTTGAGTTTGTTGTTTCTGTAAGTATACATCATCTGGTTGTTTCAAGGATATTCTCTTATTCCTTGTTATAAAATTGATATAAGGAAAGGACAGCTAGGTTGTACAATGGATAGGGCACTGGGACTGAAGTCAGGAAGACTCATCTTCCTGAGTTCAAATCTAGCCTCAGACACCTACTAGTGGTGTGAACCTGGGCAAGCCACTTAACTTTGTCTCAGTTTCCTCCTCTGTAAAATGACCTGGAGAGGAAAATGGAGAACCCCTCTAGTACCTTTGCCAAGAAAATCTCAAATGGGGTCATGAAGAATGATACATGAATGAGAAAATGACAGACTGGACAGCAACAGCAACAACGCTACTTATTGAATATTATCAGATGATGATAATAGACCTACAGTTAGAAGGAAGCTCAGAAAATTCAAGAATTTAATTTTACAGGTGAGAATGCTGAGGATTGTTGTGGAATCTGGAAGGGATCTGGAAAAGGTTATTCAGTTTATTGCTCTAATGATGGGGAGAATGACATTTAAAAGGAACCTTATCTTCAAAGTAACTCTCTGCTTACAATTTGATTCTTATTTATAGTCATGCTCTCCATGATTCAAACATTTCTTTATGGAGTTGAAGATAGTTAAATGAGAAAGAAGAGTACAGCAAATTATGACTTTGATTCAATAGTTTATCCCACTGCCCTCAAATTATTTGCAACTAATAGTTTTCAGAATCAGGCTAATAAGAAGTAGAAGGAGATCATAGGCTATTATATTTAGAGAGGGAAGGGACCTTAGAGCTTTCCTATCCCAGTCTCTTTATTTTCCAACTAAACAATCTGAGGCCAAGGTATGTTGTTACTTGCCCAAGGTTACACAGGTAGTTAAGTAGAGGAGCTTTTAATTGCATCCAGGAACTCTGGTTTCAAATCTAGGGTTCTCTCCACTGAACTACAAGGTAGGTGAAATTCTGATGTTTTGAGGGTGTCTGAACTGGAGGTCCCAGTATGAAATTCAAACATTTGTGTTTCTCCATATCCAATTAACAAGTATCTATTAAGTGCCTGCTGTGTTTAAGATGCTGTGCCTTGCAGCTTGCAGTTAAACTGTTAATTCCTTAATTGCAGGCATAGCTGCCCTTTCATTGATCTTTTATCTCATTCCAGTAACATTTAGCCCCACCAGTGCAGGCAATGCCAGTGTCCCTTTGGAAGGATTTAAGTGTTTTACAAAAGTTAGTCCTTATGGAATTCTTTGAAGTTTGTAAAATGCTTTATGTAGATGATTTCACTTGAGCGTCACAATACCTGTGAGATAGGGTCTACAAGTTTTATTATCTCAGAATGTATAAATAGTTTACTCATGGTCATGTAGTTACTAAAGATATTAGAGGTAAGATTTGAGCCCAGTTTCTGCCAAACTGCTTTTCAGTATTCCCTGCAATTTTTGTCAAATGTTGAAGTCTTCCCCAACACGTTGAATCTTTGGATTAAAAAAATAAAAACAACACTAGATTACTATGCTAATGTTTTTTTATGTACCTCATCTATTCCAGTTAGCTGCTACTCTATTTCTCAGCCAATACCAGATGTTTTTGATGTTTACCACTTTGTAATATAGTGTGAAATCTAGAACTGCTTGGCTACCTTCCTTAACTTTCTTTCTTCATTGATTTCCCCGATATTTTTGACTTTTTGTTCTTCCTGATGAATTTTTTCACTAGTTTTTCCTAGCTCTATAACATAATTCTCATTAGTCTGATTGTTACAGAACTGAATAAGTGCAATGCTCATTTTTATTATAATGCCTTTGCCTACCTTGGCCTGTCTTGGCAGGCAGACTCTTAAATATTTTATATTTTCTGCAGTTATTTTAAATGGAATTTCTCTTTCTATATCTTCCTGCTGGGTTTTGTTGGTAGCATATAAAAATGCTGATGATTTATATGGATTTATTTCATATCTGCCACTTGGCTGAAATTGTTGTTTCAACTAGTTTTTTTAATTGATTCTCTAGGGTTCTGTAAGTACATCATCTGCAATGAGCAATAGTTTTATTTCCTCATTGCTTATGCCAATTCCTTAATTTTTTTCTTGCTTTATTGCTTTAGCTAGCCTTTCTAGTATAAAAATGAATTATAATGGTGACATTAGACATCCTTGCTTTACCCTGATCTTATGGGGAAGGATTCAAGTGTATCCCTGTTACAGATAATGCTTGCTTTTGGTTTTAGATAGAGGCTACTTACCATTTTAAGAAAGACTTCTTTAATCATGCCTAGAGGGTAACCAAACTGCACCATACCCTTTGATCCAGCAATACTACTACTATGTCTATATCCTAGAGAGATCATAAAAAAGGAAAAAGGACCTATATGTACAAAAATAATTATAACAGCTCTTTTTGTGGTGGCAAATAGAAATTGGGGGGATCTTATCAATTGGGAAATGGTTGAATAATCTGGGGTATATGAATGTAATAGAATCCTATTGTGCAGTAAGAAACGAGCAGGTGGATTTCAGAAAAACAAAAACATGGAAAGACTTGCATGAACTGGTGCAAAGTGAAATGAGCAGAACCAAGAGAATATTAGACATAGTAATAGCAACACTGTGTAATGATCAACTATGAATGGCATCTATTTTCAGTAATACAATAATCCAAGATAATTACAAAGGACTCATGGAGGAAAATGCTATCCTCATCCAGAGAAAGAATTGATGGAGCATGAATGCAGATCAAAGCATACTATTTTCACTTTGTCAATTTGTGTGTGTGTGTGTGTGTGTGTGTGTGTGTGTTTCTTGTTGGTCTGTTTCTTCTTTTACAACTATGACTAATACGGAAATATGTTTTACATGATCACATATACATAACCCATGTCAAATTGCTTACCATTTTAGGAAGGGGGGAGGTGAGGAAGGAAGGGACAAAAAATTTGGAACTCAAAATTTTGTAAAAATAGATGCTAAAAATTGTCTTTACATATAATTGAAAAAAATACTCTAAAAGCATTTTTAAAAAAGGCTCCATTGATCTCTAAGTTTTCTAGCAGGAATGAATGCTGTATTTTGTCAATGGCTTTTTCTGAATCAGATATGAGTGTATGATTTTTTAAAAACATTTTTATTTAGAGTTTTGAGTTCTAAATTCTATCCCTTCCTTCCCCACCTCAAAACAGTACATAATCAGATATATATGTGCATTATATATGTGCAACTATGTAAAAACTTTTCTTATTAGTGATCTTGTATAAGCAGACTAATAAAAGAAAAAAGAAAGTGAAAAAGTGCATGCTTCAGTCTCTACTCAATAAATAACAGTTCTTTCTTTGGAAGTGGATAGCATGCTTCATCATTAGTCTTTTGGGATAATCTTAAGATCATTGTGTTGTTAAGAATAGCTAAGTCATTCACAGTTGATCATCATACAATATTGCTGTTACTGTGTACAACATTCTCCTGGTTCTGTTCACTTCACTATGCATCAATTCATGTAGGTCTTTCTAAATTTTTCTGAAATCATCCTACTTGTCATGTCTTATAGCACAATAATATCCCATTACAATCATAAGCCACAGTTTGTTTAGACATTCCCCAACTGATGGACTCTCCTTTGATTTCCAATTCTTAGCCACCACAAAAAAGTTGCTATTAGTATATTTGTACAGATAGGTCCTTTTCCATTTTTTGGATGTCTTAGGGATATAGACCTAGCAGTGGTATTGGTGGATCAGAGGGTATACACAGTTTTATAGTCCTTTGGGCATAATTCCAAATTGTTCTTCAGAATGACTGATCAGTTCACAACTCCACCAACAATGCATTATTGTTCCACTTTTTCAGTAGTCAACATTTTCCTTTTTTATCATATTAGCCTCTCTGATAAGTATGTGGTGATACCTCAGGGTTTTTTTAATTTGTATTTTTCTGATCATTAGTGATTAAGAGTATTTTTTCATTGCATGGCCAATTTTGTGGCCAATGTACAGCTGAGAAAAAGGTATACTCTTTCCTATTGCCCTTCAATTTTCTCCAGATGTCTATCATATCTATTTTATAAGATTTTATTCCTCTACTTGACTTCTTTATTTTATGGCTAGAATTATTTAGCTCTGAGAGGGGAAAGTTGAGGTCCCCCATTATTATAGTTTTACTGCCTAGTTCATCTTGTAATTCATTTAACTTTTCCTTCAAGAACTTGGATGCAATGCCCTTTAGTGCATATATGTTTAGTATTGATATTATTCCATTACCTATGATTCCTTTTAGCAAGATGTAGTTTCCCTAGCTATCCCCTTTGATTAAGTCTATTTTTGCTTTTGCTTTGTCTGAGATCATATTTGCTACCACTGAATATTTTACTTTAGCTGAAGCATAATGAACTCTGCTCCAGTCCCTCATTTTAACTCTGTATGCGTCTCTTTTTTCAAGTGAGTTTTTTGAAAACAATGTATTGTTGGATTTTGGTTTGTAATCCATCCTGCTATTCACTTCCATTTTACGAGTTCATTCCATTCACATTCACAGTGCTGATTACTTGTTGTGTATTTCCCTCATCTTATTTTTTCTGTTCCTTTTCTCTTTTTATCCTGTTTCTCCTCTAAAATCTGTTTTGCTTCTGATTGCTGCCTTCTTTGATCTTCTCTTCCTTTTTTCAGCCCTCATTTTCCTAAGAAAGACATTTTCAGAGATATGAACCCAGGTTGAGTGGAGTATGAAAAAGCATAGGTCAACATTTAGACAAGGACACTGGGGAGAGAATGACCAGAAGGTCCCAAAGGATACAGAAAGAGGTTGGAAGTTGTCTGAGACAAATTTTGCCAACATCAGATTTTTGCATAATCTCGGCTCTACATCTAGAAAAGAAAAACAGGTATGATTCAGTGGAACAACACTGACTCTGAGGACACTGATTTTGGGTTCAGACACCTTCTCTAGGCCTGATTATCTGCTTGATATCATCAAGTAACTTAATCTTCCTGGGCCTCTGTTTCCTCATCTATAAAATGAAGGGATTGGACTAATTGGCCTCTGCCATTTTCTTTTCAGTCCAGTAACTCTGATCTTATTTTATTTTTTGAGAGGGAGCAAGAACGGCTTGACTCAAACCTTTGCTTGACCCATATGACTTTGGGCAAATTGTTCATCTTCTCTGTAAAGTGAGGAGATAAGATTGATAAACCTCTAAGGTCTCTTTCAATTTCCAATCTAGGATGCTGAAGAAGCTCTTTTTCTTTCCACCTCTTCCTTACTCCATCTCGTTATTCGTTGCCCCCCAAACTTTGCTACAACTTTTTTTTAAAATTGTAGTCCACCTCTAACCACTTCTACATTTTCGTTTTTTGGTGTTGTTACCCATATCTGATCCTTAGATTGAAGTATATTTCAAGGTTGTCCTCTCCTCTCCTCTCCTCTCCTCTCCTCTCCTCTCCTCTCCTCTCCTCTCCTCTCCTCTCCTCTCCTCTCCTCTCCTCTCCTCTCCTCTCCTCTCCTCTCCTCTCCTCTCTTCTCTCTCTCTTTATGTCAGTTCTTTTCTTTAACAATCTATTCTCTTCCAAAATTTCAGCTATCACCATTATGTACATTATTCTCAGTTCTATATCTCCTGCTATATTAAGGATTCATTCTTGGGGCATATACCTTTATTTTTAAATTTCTGATGAGATTCAACCAGAATGGCACATTCAACAACGATAAAATTAAACCTATCATCATTCTCCAGCAATTTTATCTAGATAATAATGATCTTTTCAACACTGGTTCTCATATATTTTGTTTAAAGGATATTTTAGTGTATTTGTCATGGTATATTATTATATTACATATAGATACATTTATATGTAAATATGTATTTTATATAAATATAATATATATATATAATATTTACTATGTATTGAGAAATAGCATGACCTAGAGGCCAAAGGATCCAAATTCAAATTCTTCTGACACTCTCTGTGTGACCATGAGCAAGTCATGTCTCTTTCTATATATAATGTAAATATAATACAATTTATATATATACATATATTATACTAATATAATATAAAAGTGTTAGACTTGATGACCTCTAAGATCTAAATATAATCTATGATCTTATGAATTATGTTTTACTGGCATCATTTTTGCACATATCATTACTTATACTATAACCGATATATACTATATACTTATATACTATAAGGGTTATCTGACCTTGAATTTTACTTTTACTAGTAGCTAGCACAGTAGTAACACATGGTAGGTCTTCAAAAATATTCATCAAATTATATTGCATAGGCTTTTGTTAACTATATCCAGAGCTTAATCTTCATTTAAAAGATTATTTTTACCATAAAAGATATGTTACACAGTCTAACTTTCAAAATACAACATATGTCTAAATTGGGGATT
Source organism: Bettongia penicillata ogilbyi (assembly GCA_023548195.1). Classification (NCBI taxonomy): domain Eukaryota; kingdom Metazoa; phylum Chordata; class Mammalia; order Diprotodontia; family Potoroidae; genus Bettongia; species Bettongia penicillata. The sequence goes on along the minus strand of JAJHZJ010000478.1, from coordinate 863,062 downwards.
GCCTGTAATTCCTTTATTCATGGTTCAACCCCACAGTAATTCTGCAGAATTCAGATTTTCTGAGGATTATAGGGAATGAAATGAATGACTTCATCATGGGAGTTGGGGGCTTACTACAGAAAGCACAAATAAAACTAATCAAATTGGGTGGAAAATATTCTCATCAGAAGCCAAAGAACCACAGTTCTTCAAGTCTATGTTTCACCATTATATCTTCATACAATGTTTTTCACCTCATAATCATTTATCTTTTCATTTTTCCATCCATTCATTGCACAACCTGACTTTTCAATAGCCAAGGTTAACGTTTAACCCTTTCATAAATCACATACTCCATATATCTCTAAACTAAGAGTGTTATGTCCAGAAAATTATTTCCTTTTGGGGAGGGGTCAGTTTATTATAATACAGATTTTTAAAATTTTTATTATTTATTTAAAACTTTCTTTTGTTTAAATTTTGGATTCCAAATTATTTCCTTCTTTGACAACCCTGCCCCACCTCTGAGAAGGTACGCAATATGATATCAATTATGAATGTAACATCATGCAAAACATATTTGCCAAGAAGAATTAAAAATTACAAAAATGTTATTCTAATTACACTCAGAAAACATCAGATCTCTCCCTGGAAGCTGACAGCATTTTTCATCACGAGACCTTTGGAATTGCCTTTAATCATTGTATTTGTCAGAGTAGCCAAGTATTTTACAGTTGACCATCATTACAACATTGCTGTTACTGTGCATGGTGATCTCCTAATTTTTCTCACTTTACTTTTCATTAGCTCAATTATATTCCTATTTCCCCTCATCCTCTAGCATTTGTCATTTCTGATAAGTTTGAAATTATACCTGGTCTGTTTTGATCTGCAGTTCTATAATCAATAGTTATGTAGAACATTTCTTTATATGACTAAAAATAACTTTGATTCCTTCTTCTGAAAACTCCTTTGTTGCTGTTGTTCAGTTATTTCAGTTGTGTCTGACTCTTTGTGACCTCATTTGTGAATTTCTTGGCAAATATACTGGAATGGTTTGTATTCTTTTTCCAGCTCATTTTGCAGATGAGGATACGGAAGCTAACAAGGTTAAGTGACTTGCTTAGAGTCACATAAATAGTAACAGTCTGAGGCCAAATTTGAACTGAGAAAAATGAGTTTTCCTGACTCCAGACCCAGCACTCTATCTACTATGCCATGAAAACTGCCTGTTCATATGTTTTGACCATTTTCAATTGGGGAATGGCTCTTATTTTTTACAAATTTGACTCAGTTCTCCATATATTTGAGGAATGAGACCTTTATCAGAAAAACAGAGAAACTTACTGTTAAAATTTTTTGATAGTAATTCAATATCTATAGTACTTTTTAGCAAAATGTAGTTTCCCTGATTATCGCTTTTAATTAGGCTGATTTTTGCTTTTGCTTTATCTGAGATCATGATTGCTACCTTTGTCTTTTTTTTACTTTAGATGAAATAGATTAGATTCAGCTCTGCCACTTTATTTTAACCTTGTGTGTCTTTCTGTTTCAAGTGCATCTTGTAAATAATATATTGTAAATAAATAATAATATAAATAATGATCCATTCTGCTATCTGTTTCTGTTTTACAAATGAGTTTATCCCATTTACATTCACAGTTATGATTACTCCAACCTATTTTCTTCTTAGTTCTTTTTTTTATCCTGTCCCTCCCCAAAAGTCTATTGTGCTTCTAACTCCTACCTCTCTTAATCCTCCCTCCTTTTTTTTCATCCCCCTCTACTTTCTCTTATCTCTTTTCCTTTCCCCCCCATTGGATAATATAGATTTTCTATATGTATTTGAGTATGCATATGTATTCTTTATTCTTTGAAACAATTCTGATGAGAGTGAGATTTAAGGATTTCCCTCCACCCTTCTCGTTGTCCCCTCTACTGTAAATGCTCTTCCTTACACACATCTTTTAGGTGAGAAAAATTTCCTCTTTCTGCCTCTGCATTGCACCTTTTAGTGCATCATCTTTTCCAACCTTTCCCTTTTCCTTTTTATTTGAGATTATTCCAACATAATCAACTCACACTCATGCCTTCTGTGTAGGTGAAGTCTTTTTAACTGTCTTAATAATGATAAAGTTTTTAGTAGTTACTCAAAACATCTGCCTGTATAGGAATGTGACTAGTTTAACCTTATTGAGTCCCTTATGATTTCTCTTTCATGTTTACTTTTTTAATACTTCACTTGAGTCTTGTGACTGAATGTCAGGTTTTCTATTCAGCTCTAGTCTTTTCTTCAGGAATGCTCAACATTTCTCTATTTCATTATTTTTTTCTCTTAAAGGATTATATTGAGTTTTACTGCATAGGTTATTTTTGATTGTATTCCTAGCTTGATTGCCTTCCAAAATATATTTTTTCACTCCTTTAACATGGAAGCTGATAAATATTGTGTGACCCTGATTGTGGTGAATTGTTTCTTTCTAACTGTTTGTGATAATTTCTCCTTTACCTGGGATTTCTGGAATTTGGCTTTAATATTCCTCAGAGTTTTCACTTTGTGATCTCTTTCAGGAGGTGATACATGGATTATTTCCATTGTGATTTTACTCTCCCAATTTAAGATATTAGGGCAGTTTTCTTTTATGATTTCTTGAAATATTACATCCAGGTTCTGTTTTTGATAACGGCTTTCTAGTAGTCCAGTAATTCTTAAGTATCTCTCCTTGGTCTATTTTCCAGGTCAGTTGTTTTTCTAATGAAATATTTCACATTTCATTCTACTTTTTTTCTTTATTTTGACTTTGTTTTATTGTTTCTTGATGTCCCATAGAGTCATTAGCTTCCACTTGCTCAATTCTAATTTTTAAGGAATTATTTTCTTCAGTGAATTTTTGTACCTTCTTTTCCATTTGGTCAATTCTGCTTTTTCAGGAGTTGCTTTCTTCAGTGAATTTTGTGTGTGTGTGTGTGTGTGTGTGCATGTGTGTATTTGTTGTCATTCTTACCATTCTAAGGTATTATTTTCTTCAGAATTCACTTGTGCCTCTTTGAACAAGCTGTTAACTGTGTCTTTTCATAATTTTCTTGCATCATTCTCATTTATTTCCCCAATTATTTCTCTTCTACTCTTATCTCTTTCTTTAACTTTTTCTGAAATTCTTTTTTGGACTTGTATCCAACTGGCACTTTTCTTTGTGGCTTTATTTGTAGCTATTTTACTTTATTGTCTTTTTCTGAGTCTCTATCTTGGTCTTCACTATACTGTAATAATTTTTTACTGTCAAGTTATTTTGGTGTTCTTGTTGTTTGCTTATTTCTGTAGTCTATTTCTTGACTTTCAATTTTATGTTAAAGTTGTGCTCTGCTTACCTGGGTCTTAGGAAGCACCATCACAAGCTTCAGACTTTTTGCTGCTATTGTCTGAGCTGGGAGTTGGCAAATTTTTTGGTCCTTCCAAGGTTGTGTGATCTGGGGAGAGTTGTGGTCACCATTTTTCTATTCTCATGTCCAGTCTTTACCCAGGAAAGACCTCTCCTTTCCTGCAGCCACAAGTACTAACAATCCTCTTGGCCCTGGAACTGTGACCCAGGGCCCCTTTTCTCATTGTGACCAATCACAAATGCCTCTTTATACCTTGTAACTGCAACCAGAAATATGATTGGGCAATAGAGTTTCTGATCAGTGTCAGCTGTGCCCAGTGCCAGCAGTGGATTCCCTGTAATCTCCCTCTGACCAGTTGTCTGGACTGAGAACTTCAGAAGCTATGACTAATACCACTGTGGCTGCTGTTGCTGCCTCCACTATTGTGTGCTCACAAAGCCTCTGAGCCTGTGTCATAGACCTCTCCTATGGCTCTCCTAAGTTTTCTTAGGCTGGAAAAAATGTCTCACCCTGATATTTTGTTGGTTCTACTCCTCCAAAATTTGATTTGAAGCTTTATTTTAAAGTTATTTGGAGGGAAATATTGAGGGAGTTCAGCTAGGTTGCAGCCTCTAATCTACTATTTTCAGTCCATTTCCCTTCCCTTCCCTTCCCTTCCCTTCCCTTCCCTTCCCTTCCCTTCCCTTCCCTTTCCTTTCCTTTCCTTTCCTTCCCTTTCCTTTCCTTTCCTTTCCTTTCTGCAGCCTAATGATCCCCTGCTCCTGTGCATTAAAATATTGGTACCAGACTTAATGTGTACAATTGCCTTAGGCCATTGCAGAATTCCTCAGTTCAAACTCAGTCTCAGTGTCCCCTGGAGCAGGAGTAACAGGTGTGTACCAGTATCATTTACTTCAAAAGGCTGGGAATTTGAATTACTCTTTCCCTACCAGAATCCTTATTCATTTCTTATAGTACAACAAAGCTAAGTGAGTGAAAATATGTAATAGATTCACTCTGAGGGCTCCTTTTAAGCATTTTGAGCAGATTACAGACTTACGGTGTCATGAATGGGTAACATAAAAAGGGAATTTGATGCCACTTTAATTCATGATGCAGTTTGTATCAGTTCTCTCTGGTCAGGACATCAACAAGATCTAGATAGCCTCTTAGAGTAAAAATAAAATGTAAGAGAATTATATACAATGTAAGAAAAGGCTCCCTTTGGTCTAATACTAGGTTAGAAAGACTTCCTTTTGAGTTGGAAAGGAAAGGGTGAATAACTCTTAGCAGAGAGGGCAGAAGAAAACTGAAAAAAGGGCAAATGATCCCTGGGAAAACATCCCAAATATGGAGTCCTTTGAGGTCAGGGTCATAGATTTCAAGAGAAAACTAATCGATGAACTTGAAATTTCTTAAATTCTTAAACTAATTTAAACTTAAATTCTTAAAACTAAGAATCTTGGCATGTAATACATTGGCTTTGTCAAAAATGAATAGGAGAACATAGAAATGAGTGAGTTTTTTTTTTTAAATTTTGACTTTAGAAGTCATTCTGCCATCACGGAACTATTTTTACAATAAGATGAATTTCACTATGCTCAACATAAAGCTTTTTTGTGACCATACTGCACCCTTCACCCCTTGTCAATGCCCTTCCTCTCGTATTTATTTTGTTTTTGTTCTACATTTCAGTATACAGTGTCTCTCTTACAGGATACAAATTCCTTGAGAGCAGAGAATGTTTTATTATTAATATTAATAATAATTATTATTATTTGTATCTTCAGAGCCTAGCACAGAGCCTGCCACAATTTTTTTTGTTTACTTGTTTTGGTTGTATCTAACTCTTCGTGACCCCTTTTGGAGTTTTCTTGGCAGAGATATTTGAGTTGTTTTCCATTTTCTTGTCCACTCATTTTACAGATGAAGAACAGTGGCTTGCCCAGGGCTACACAGTAAGTGTCTGAGGCCAGATTTGAAGTCAGGAGGATGAGTCTTTCTAACTTCAGGCACAGGGCTCTATCCAATGTATCAGCTAGCTGATCTGTATTAAATAAGTTTAAAATTAATAAGTTTTAAAATTGTTATACCAGTAAGTCAATAAATCTAGTTGGTAGATATTTATTATTATGGTAGGATCCACTTAATACCATCCATTGTTTCTAAAAGTACATAATACTGGGCAAAATAATGTTACAGAAGGCAGTTCATTTCATAGGAAAAAGTATTGTATTGTTTGAATATAGTTGAAATGGTACAGATAGGTTCCATGATCTTAGAGTGGGATTTGGTTACAGTGGCTTAACAAGACTTTGAAGCAACCTCATACAAGACTGTCTGTGCTAGATTTAGAATGCCCAGCACTCTACTAAGTGTTGAAACTACAAAACCAGAATGCATGGTCTTAGTTATTAAAGAAGTGTCAAATTCTCAGTCCGAGAAACAGTTAAACAATCATTGAACCAAGGACAGACTTGTAAATGACAGTTGGATGTGAGGAGGCAATTGCAATAAAACAGTGAGATACAAGTGTCTGATCAGAGTAGGAATCCATGACGAACCAAATAATCAAATCAAATCAAAATCAAAGAACAGAAATACATGAAGAATCTACTACATATTGGGTACTGTAGACATAATCAATGCCAAGACATTTTTCAAACACTGTGTGCTGAGCACTGCGCTAGGTGCTGTCAATGTTACATAATATGCGTGCTGGAAACTTGCCAAACAACAGACAATGTGACATCTGAAGGCAGCTCCCTTTACTGGGAGAATCAGTTGTAGTTATGTGGAGGAGATGGCATATTTTTATGCTTTAAAGCCTGGGTGTTCTTTGCATTGAAAGCAGAAGGTTGTGGCACATATCTGACCATATTTCTCCTCTATTCAAAATCTTTCCATGGCTCCCCATTGTCTCTCAGATAAGAAAAAAAGACACTTTAGCTTGATGTTTAACATTTTGTACAGTTCTCAGATACTATTCCAGATTTATTGTCTCTAAAGAGAGTAAGAATTGTATCGCTATTGATTCTGGTACTTTATCTTGCCGGGTGATTTTCAGAATCTTTCTAAAAGAATTCAAATGGAAGTAATTCAGTTTCCTGGTATGGCGCTAGTATGCTGTCTAGGTTTCACAAGACACACAACAAAGAAGTTAGTACAGCAACTTGACAGGGTAGCCTGATACCCCTTCTCTCCCATGCTTTCCTTCAGAGCCTCCCAAACACTGAGCTAGCTCTGGCAACATCATCTTCTATGTGGACATCCCTGGAAAATACACCGCCAAGGTAAGTGAACTTACGCACAGTATTCAAAATTTCTCCATTTGCTGTAACTGATAGTTCCAAGTATGGATTGAGAACTTCTGTTTTCTTGGTGTTCATTTTTAGGTCAAAATTAGCACAAGCAACAGATAATTGATCCTGAGTTTCAAAGGCTGCACTGACTACACAATCGTCCGCAAACAAAAAATCATCCTTTAGCCTTGGTTCATACACAATGTGGAAAGAAAACACTAACATTAAGGAGACCCAAGAAGGCTTCTTGCAGTAGAAACTTGAAGGAAGATAAAACGTCAGGAGTCAGAAGTCAGAAAGAAAAGAATTTCAGTAATGGTTTCCTATGTGACATCTTAAATAGTGAATCTTCCTTTTCTATTTTTGATGCTGACAAATTGTTTTTCTTTCTCTTTAAAAGTATCAGACTAGTTCTAGGCCTAGAGCGGGCTACATCAGACTAATTCTTTTATAAGTAATACCTTTTTCCTAGTTTTTTTTTTTTATTTACATGTCCAATTAATAGATTTGTTCTTTTTTTGTTGATAAAAGCCTTTAGAGATTAGTTTTCCCTTAAGAACTAGTTTATCTGTAGTTCAAAAGTTGCAATATGTTGTCCATTGTTTTCATTTTCTTTGATGCAATTATTGTTTTTCTGATTTGTTCTTTGATTCAACATTTCTTTTGTATTAATTTAGTCTCCAATTAATTTTGATTCTTTCTACAAAAACTCTTTATTGAAAAATAATTTTATTACATTGTGGTCAGCAAACAATGTGCTTAGGATTTCTGAATTTTTGCATTTATTTGTGATGTTTTTATACCCTAATACATTGTCAGATTTTGTGAAACTGAACAATTGAAAATTTCTGTTCCTATCACCATCCAGTAAATACCAGAGATCTGTGATGTGTAACCTTTTTTAAATCATCCTACTCATGGTCTTAATTTCTTTTTATTTATATTTTTGTTGCACTTGTCTAGATTCTTAACTTCTTGATTATCTTTGTTAGTTTTGTAAGTAGTATATATAAACATATGTATTTATGTATATGTCTTGTGGTTTTATTATTTCTCTGTTTAATTGGACAAATTTTAAGTGTTTAGATGCTATGCAGTTTTCTAAATATATATTGTGTTGACATTGATTATCTATGATGTCTTTAAGCATAATGTAATGTCCTATTTATTCCTTTTAATCATGTCTGTTTTGACTACTCACCTTGTCCAAGATCATGATTGCTACTTTTGGATTTTTTAGTTTAGTTGAATTGTTAGTGAACATTTATGTTTTAAGAGTATTGTAAGCAACATATTATTGAATTCTGCTTTCTAATCTATTCTGTTTTTAAAAAGTGATAAAAAGGAAAAGTGCTCTAACAGAAATGATCTATAATTGAATGGATCTTTCCTTCTTTCCTCTTGCCTTGTCCCTGATCATAGGGTTTTACTCTATTTCTTTCCTTTTAACTCCTCTTCACATCTATTCTTCAGCACTGGAGTTTGTCTTGAGTATGACTTATCCCCCATTTACATTATACCTTACATTCTCCCAATTCTCCCTATATTATATCCGGTTGAGTTTAATGTATTCATACTCTAAAGTCTTGTGTTTGTTTATGTGCATCTGTCTATCTGTGTTTAAACTTATGTCTGGTTCAGATGCAAGTGATATTTATGTCATATACATCCACTCTCTCCCATCCCCTTCCTCTGTGTATGAATACCCTTCATTTTGCACACTCCAAGAGCAAATTCTCTCACTTCCTTTCTCCTTTCTTCTCTAGCATACCTCCTATGTCTTCATCTTTTCCCTTTCTCTTATGACCATCAAGACAGAAGAGAACCCACTGTAGGCCTTCTGTTTTATGACTTTTGGACAAACTTTGATTCTGAATGTTTTCTCTCACTATTTTGAATATAAGCACTTTATCATCATATATCCCTTCCAAATGCTCAAATTGTATATTTTTTCTTAAAAATAAATGATTAAATAAATGATAAATAAATGAACAAATAAATAAATGCAAGTAAATAAATGAATGAAAATAAATTGTGTATTTTGTTTTAAAATATATATTTTTATTTCGCTAAATATTTCTCAATTGCATCAAAAAATTATATTCATTTTTTTAATTTGAGGTTCCAAATTCTCTACCCCTTGAGAAGTCAAATGATATGGTATCAATTATGCATGTGAAGCCATGCAAGACTTATGTCCATATTAGCCATCCTGCAAATGAAAACACAGGAAAGCCCCAAGAAAAATAAAGAAAATGAACAAAGTACACTTCTATTTGAAGTCAGAGTTCATTGGTTCTTTCTCTGGAGGTGGAGAGCATTTTTCATCATGGATTAATTTTATCTTGGTTCCTATGTTTGAATTTCAAAGCTTCTATTAAAACTATGTTGTTTTCATTAAGAATGCTTTAAAGTCTTCTGCTATATTAATTTAACATTATTTTTCCTCTGTGGTATTATGTTAAGTTTTTCAAACTAGGTTGTTACGCTGAAGTTATTCTTGATTGTAAGCCTTTAGCTTTATGTTTGTGAGGAGATGGGAGGAGAAATGAAGTGATATTATTTTTTAAGATATGTCCAAGTAGTTGCCAAGTCTTTTGTGATCCTGACTGTAATTCATTAGTATTTGCACTATTTTATTTCTGTGAATTTATAGTATTTTTCTCTGTTCTGATAGCTTTGTGTTTTAAGTTTGATATTCCTTGGAATGTTCATTTTGTGATCATTTTCAGGGGACATCTTGTAGAGTATATTTTCACTTTATCCTCTCATTCTGAAAGACCTTGTTAGTTTTCTCTTACTATTTTTTGAAATACAACATCTAGAATTTTTTTTTAATCATTAAGGTTTTCAAGTAGTCTAATCATTCTTAGATTCTCTGTCCCTGACCTATTTTCTAGGAGAGTTGTTTTTGGAGTGTATAACATATATTATCTTCAATATATTTTGATTACATCTTAATCTATCTTTATACACCTTCATTACATTTTGTTCTCCTTAAACATTTTGTTTTCATCTTAGCATATCTATCTCTATATTGATGTATATATATATACATATGCATGCATGTATGCATGTATGTATATATATATGTATGTGTATATATGTATCTGCATGGACAAGCGTGTATTAGGTATACATATATGTATGTACATTGTACATGTGTGTATGTATATGTGTATATGCACACATACACATATACGTGTGTGTGTATATACATATATATATATATATTCATTCCATTCTAATTTTCAGAGAAACCCTTTCTTTAGTAAGGATTGAACTTTCTGTCCTAAGCTATTGATTTTCCATCCCACTCTTTCCTCCATAATTATCATCTAATTTAAAATTATATTTTACATATATTTTTTAAATCTAGATATTCTTCTAAGACTTGTGACCAAACAATATATTTTTAAAGATCTACTCTCCTGCTCTTGGTTTCCTCTTATGATTCTCTTAATCCATAATATATCTTCATTGTGATTAATGTTTTCTTCTGTTTACTAATACCTAAAGTTTCTGGATTATAAATTTGTGATTAAGTCAGACTCCTGGATAGATGAACAATTCTGCTTGGTTTTAGATATAGTATTGAAGACTAAGTCCCACCTTTTATAGGAATCCTTGGATTTTGACTCAGACTCCTGGGGGCTCATCTTAGATTATGTCCTTGGTCTCTTCTCTGTCTCCTTATTCTTGCATAGTTCTAGTCCTAGAGTGGGTTACATCTGTTGTTGTGGCTCTGGTAGGCCTCTACTAGATCTTGGAGATTGTAGTGGTAAAAGATCTCCTTAAAGGCCCCAGGTATTTTGCTTCCCATGTGCTGCCAAGTGTTCTTTCTTGCTTTGCTTCCTGCCTTAGCTCAGGTTTAAGCTGCCTAGATATTGAATTGCCCAGGCCCCGGTTTGGCCCTGAATCTTACTGTAGTTCAGGTGCAGAATATTTAGTCACTGGGGTACTAGAGTACTTGCCTGGCCCTTCCTCCTGCTGTAGCTCAGGGATAGACTGCTGGGCAATTATGCTGCCTGGGAACTATTTTAATTTTGTCTCCTGCTTTGTCTTGTGCCCAGGCTACCTGGGCTCTGTCCTGCTTTAGTCATGTGCTAAACTGTCTAGGCTTTGTAGCTTTATATTGAGAACTAGTCTGGACCTGAACATTGATATTCCACAAAAACATAGCTTTTATTTCATTCAACTCTGAATTCATATAGCTTCTGGGTTCAGTGTTGGGTATCTTACTTGCCAACATCACTCTGAAGTGGTCAGAATCAGATTAAAATATAATTTGGAACTATTTAACAACATTTAAAAAATACAATAGAATATAAATAATGTTAATATGTGTTTTTCTAAGTCAATATGCAGCCTGCAGGCATCATTATGAACAGTTGAATGGCCCTTCTTTTTGAGTTTGTCACCACTGTCTTACTTGACTCAAGTCCCCATCCCAGATTAGTTTAGATCATCTAACCTGCTTGCATCAGATGTTAAGAATAGACAAAGAATATACATTTGAAAAGTAAGACGTTAAATCAGGATTAAGCCAGTTATCCAAGAAAAAGATGAAGAAGAAGGAACAAGGTGTCAAGTTCTTTGTTCATGGGCAACCTCTAATTCAAACAGACTGTTTAGTCCATGAAAATTACTTCCCTTCACAGTGGCCCAGGAAAACTCCTAAGACTAAATGTCGGCAAATATTTGTGAATCTCCCCTGATAGAGTAAGTTTCCTACATAGTAAAAACAGAGACCTAAAGAAAAATAAAATAAAATAGTGAAATATAAAATAATAATAGTGATTTTGTTACTGGAAGGAAAGTTAGGCAAAAATAGACAACGTAACCAACACTTTTGGTTTTGCTTCTTAGCAGAAGTTTCATAATGATTTTCTTGGATAAAAATCCATTACAGGAGGAAGCAGGGAGGAAACAGTCATTTAGTTAGCACCAACCATGTGCCAGGCATACTGCTCAGAAAATCTCCATTTTCTAGCTCAGAATCTCAAGCCTTATTTTTTACCTCAAAGAAACAACATAAAATTTTTGATGAGAATAATTACTCACAAATCAAATGTATGTTTACGAGAGCATTAGAAATAAACAAGCAGCCTCTTGCAAACTATTCTACAACAGATAACATCTTTACTATCACATAGTTGAATAAAAAGACATAAATTATACAACATCCCACTGTGATTATTTGCTACAAAATTTTTGATTCAGTATAGCAAAATGCCACCTTAAGGGTCCTCTTCCAGCAAGGTACAGATGTCAGAATTATATAAGATTGCTTGAAAGATGTAACAAGAGTGAAAACTTTGTTCAATGAATTATAACATCAGACAATGCATAAGACAGAATCTATTGCTTTATGCCTCAATAATACCTTAATAAAAAATAAATATCCCTTAATAAAAAATAAAATATACTTTAATAAAAGGATTTGTTCTGTGAAATTTGGATTCAGTCAAAGGGGGCTGCACTTCAGGAATTAGAGGGCCACATGTGGTCTAGAGGTCCCAAGTTGCTCACCTCTGCCATAGACTTTTATAGTCAACACAAATGTTTGCCACTGTCATAGAGGATGACTGAGTCTAAGTCAAAAATGAATTTTTTATTGATGTTAGAAGTCCTTCAGATGCTATTGTTTGAAGATGACATACTGATGGCATCAAACTCCAGAACACTGTATGCAAAATCTATAATCATTTTAAATAGTCTGGTTTAGTCAGACATTAATATTGCGTTGGTTGGACAACCCATAGAACTTGTTCACTAGTGTTTATATCTTGGGAAGACATTCCAAATGGACAGTGAATTGGATCCAGAATTAAAGGAGAATGGGATGGATTGCTTTTGTTAAACTGCCAAGTTCTTTGACTGACCTCAAGCTTGAAATAAAAACCCATGTTTTTTAATATTAATATTCATCTGACATTGTTGTAGGACTGTGGGACTACAGTATTTAAAGATTTTAAGTTGAAAATCACTCAAATGACCAGGGAGAGGTTCATGATGGCTATTACCAGATCACAACATATTATTAGGAAGGAATTAGGAAAGAGCATTGTCAAAGAAATGCACAAATGGAAAAGTCAGTTGGTCATGTGGTGAGTGCAGTGGGTATTCTGTGAACAGTCTATATACACAGATAGCATCCTTATGATGTCCATAGATGGTTCCCAGAAAGTTGGGTGTACCCTGTAGCAGAACTATGGGAAGGCCTAGATAATAGTCACTCAGGATGGATAGGTATGGAGATATTGTATGCTAGGTATGGAGATAATGTCTACAATGACTATCTGAGTCCTGGGTATTAAGCTGAAAGTGTAAACTTGAAGTATAAAATGAATTCAGAGAATGGCAGATGAGAGAATAGACCAGCAAAGGAATCTAGTAGTTTATAGGAGTAAAGTAGCTCACAGTCAGATTATTATCACCTGCCTGATAACACTAATGATAGCATAGGAGCTCCATTAGACAAATATAGGGACTCCAGAACATTAGTTGCTCTGACTATGTGCTTTGTTGAAGTCATATGTATTTTCTATTCATGTATTTTCTCCACATGTCATTTATCTGCACATTTTCTATATGTGATTCCATCAGAAGTCAGGGAAACTTCAAGATAGTGTAACTCGGTGTGTGGGCACAGCTAGATGGCTCAATGGATAGAGCACTGGGCCTAGAGTTAGGAAGATACTGGCCTCAGATACTTACTAGCTATGTGACTGGCCAAGTCATTTAATCTCTGTTTGCTTTAATCCACTGGAGAAGGAAATGGAAAATCACTCCAGTATCTTAACTAGGAAAATCCCCTGGACAGTATGGTCCATGGAGTCACAAAGAGTCATACATGACTCAACAGCAACACACTATATGTGTTTGAGATGGAGTTAGAGTGGTGTTAAGAGAAATTTTTTCCTCATTTATTTGGCTGTATAGTTTAAATTTGTTTTGTTTTGATCTTACGTTGTTGGGGACTTGCAAGTTTGGAATGGATGACAAAGAAATTTTCCCGTTTTACCCAGGTAATGGTTAGGAGCACAAAGGAAGCTTCTTTCTTATGCTAGGGAGTAAGGAAGTGAGGGGTACTCATTTGAGGAATGGGCATTAGTAATACTTCTGTACCTTGGGCCCCTCTAAATTGCATGCCTCAGAAAGCTATTCCAGGTTTTGTGTGTCCATCCTTCGTTGCCAAAGAAGATCATGCCATCAGAGAAATAATGATATGACTTACACTTGACTTTGTTTTGAGTGAGTGAGGGCTGTGCAGGTCATCAGTCTCACTTCTTCTCCAGAGCCATCTAAATTCATCAGGATGACTGGAGATGACTCAGGATGGGGCAACTGGGGTTAAGTGATTTATCCAAGGTCACACAACTAGTGACTGGCAAGTGTCTGAGGTGAGATTTGAATTTAGGTCCTCCTGACTCCTGCACCGGTGCTCTATCCACTGCACCACCTAGCTGCCCCAGTCCAGGTTTTAGACATAATTCAGTAGGATCAAGATTACAGAAGCATTATCAATGCTCATTCCTTAAATGAATGCCCTTCCATTCTTGTCTTCTCTACCATATTTCACTAATGAACTGTCTCCTTTTTGGGCTCCCAACTGTTAACTAGGGAAAATGGAAAAATCCCTTTAGTTTCAGGGTCCTTCAACACTAGAACCCAGACTGCTTACTTAATAGACTTGGCGCTATGTGGTTTCTGCTCCCACCTGCTCTCAATTACTGAACTGACCCTAGCTTTTGGCTGCTTCTCTATTCCTGGATGTATTTTTCTGGAACCTTCATATAGCACTGGATCCTGGTGGTTTCTTCAGCTCAGTTGGTTCACATTTCCCTCATAGCTCATCTGGAAGTCTGCTCTTGTCTATTTGTGGCCTGTGTCTCTTCAACACCATTCTATGGAACCTGTTGTCATCCCTGAAGTGTACCTTGACATTTATTTCTTCCTTTCCACAAATTCTAGCCATGACTATATACCCTATATAACTGATGCAGCTTGTTATAGTAATGTAAAGTCTTAGCCTTCCTGCAAATGACTCCTTCTGTTGAGGCCTGAGACTCCATGGGAAATGTAATTCTTAATTGGATGGGCTTAAATCTGCCACATGGCCCATCAGGAAGTATAGGCTTGGCCTAATCAAACCCTTATTAGAGCAATGGGGAGAAAAGTGCATATTTAACTCTCTACCTTATTTTATAAATGACAAAAGAATAATTTCTTGAGTGGTTTGAATTCCGTGGATGTAAGCCACTTTTGTATGAGCTGAGTATTTATTTTTATTATTATTTTCCTTTCTGTTATATTTCTGTATCATAGCTATTATAGCAATAAACTGTTCTTAGGAAGGCCACATGTAATATATAGAGGAGGGTCATTAAACAGTCAAGAATAGGAACGACACAGAGAGGCATTGCATGTGGGCTGTCATCAACAAATATAATGTTGGATCTGGCCCCAGTAAACACAAGGATAAAGATTAGTGGCATTCACTAGATGCACAAGTACTTTTAAATAATGACAACTGCGTACAAAACAGTAATATAAAAGCCTTTTTCTAAAGAAGAACCTGATGCAATGTTGTGATTTTTAGCTCTAAAAAGTTTGTTTTATTTTTTAGCACTTTCTATGAAAAATACTTAAATTTGAAAAATACAGTCAATCGTCCATCAAAAATATTTTCTGATAGAAAAGAAGCAACATATCTGGGAGAAAAAGTCATAATGTACTGGATTTTACTTTATGCCTAAGGATAATTCATAACCGCCAAGTCTGGCACCTACTACTGTTCTATTTTGAAAAATGAAACTAAATAATATTCACATTCATAAACATTCTATGTGAATGCCCTTGGGTTAGTAGAGCTTATTTGTATTAGTTATGGAGGAAAGATCATATACAGGGTCAAGACAGAAAGAGCTACTGCTTTATCTATCTTACTACACATTCTTGAGACAAAGATTAGGCCTGCTTTTTCTTCTTTCTTACCTCCTCACACCTATTTATAAATGAGGTTTATCATGGTTGCCTATCAACATAGTATTATATCTTTTAAAATTAGTATCTACATTATTAACAGATCTAGGTTGAACATCTCAGAGTGAGAGTAGTGAGAAATAACAGTAGATGTTTCACACATATTGTTGAATTTTAACAAATGAATTGAGTTGAGATAAGAGCCTTCCTTCATCCATCCACCAAAAGTTCCCAACCTATCTGTATAAGCATGTAAGGAAATAACTGAGAGATAGTATGGTACTGAAGAAATAGGACTGGATTTAGAATAGAGATAGATCAGAGTTGGAATTCTAATATAAAGTTTCCTAATACAATTCAGTGAATTCATTTAATTTCAGTGAACTTAAATTTCTTCATTTGTTAAATGAGGATAATTAATATATTTAGGATTGACAAAAAAGCGTGGTGTAATAGGTCGAGTGAAGGAGTTGAAATCAGGAAGACTTGAGTTTGGATTCCATTTCAAGCGCTTATTAGCTTTGTAACCTCAGACAAATAACTTAACTTCTCAGTCTCAGTGTTATTATTTGTAAGAGGCAGATAATGATGCCTGTAATACTTAATTCGCAGTGTTGTGAGAGGCTCAAATGAGATAAGGTATGTTCTTCATTGGAGTACTTTCTATCTCTGTCTCCCTCTGTGTCTCTGTGTGTGTCTCTCTCTATCCCTTGGTTTCTGTATTTGTCTCCCTCCCCCCAGAAACCCACACGCTCTGGCACTCATGAACATAGTTCCTCGTTTTGTATTCATTGCTTAGTGGTCTCTAGAAAGAATAATGATAATTAATGATAATATTTAAGCAGTGCTTTAAAGTTCACAATGTATTTAACATGTTAATTCATTTGTTTCCACAGCTCTATGTTCTAGATGCTATTGTTATTAGCATCTTACAGATGAAGAAACAGAAATTGAGAAAGTTTAACTGATTTCCTCAGGGTCATGAAGCTAATATGTCTGTGGCAGGACTTCACCTCAGACCCTCCTGACTCTAAGTCCATCAGTCTATCCATGACTGAGAGGAAGAATTTGGCTGGGTCAGATGCAAAAGAAGTTTTAAGGGCAGTTACATAAACTCACAGATTTAGAACTAGGAGCACCCTGATCTAGTCTAATCCCTTCACTTTACTTCTGAGGAACTTAATGAAGTCCATTGATGTTCGATGAATTGCCCTTCTGTCTTAAAGAAAATCTTCCTGATGCCAAACCTAACACCATAACTACTACTCCATGTTACCCCTTTCTCTCTACCATTCTTTATCCTTCATATCATTCTTGACTGAACATAAAAGTTAATAATGTTAATAGAATACAAGGATAATTTCATTATTACTACCCTGAAATCCAAGCCAGATATCAGACCATTACCCATGAGAAAAAAATAAGACAGAAAATCTCTTTGCATCAAAGACCTAAATACAACCCCCAGGAAACAAACATAATACAAACACCTTAGCCAAGAAACATCTGTTATCCAAAATAAACGATAAATAATACAAGAATCTGTCAGGGAGGTACACTTTGTAATACAAAACAAAACAGAACAAAAAAGATTCAGACAGTCTAGGCTAATCATTTTAAACATCCTGTCTTGTCCCTTCTTCTTCCACATCTCCAAAATACAATGAGCAGGAGCAAAGAAATGAGATGGAGTAGGAGGGAAAATTGCTAAAAAATATTGATGAGCTCTTAACTACTACTGGAAAATTATATAAACTGAAAAATATTTGGTAGGAGGACATATAACTTTATCCATCAATTTCCTGACACAAATTCGAAACATTGGTCTATGTACTACAAAGACGATGGAGGAATTAAAACATTGGAAAAATCTTAAAATCTTAGAAGAAAAGAACACAAATTGGGCCATAATCATTGAAACTGAGCTGAGATATTTTGAAGACTTTGAGAACAAAATCTCCAGGGAGATGTTACAAATGGAAGACATTCTACTGAATTAAATTTGAAAAGTGGATCCAAAATACATTGCTATAGTCTATGGAAGTTTTCAACAGGATTCAGACTCAAACAGCTATATAAATATTCTCCTTACCTATACTGACTCCATTTCCAAGTTATTTAAGCTGCCACAGCTGTTGCATCAAGGTATAGAACAGCTATGGAAGGTTTAGTTCATCATAGTTACTCTGTCAAAGGGTGACATTAAGTCCATGAGCGTTTGTCAGCTACTGAGTAAAGATAATAAAGTTGCATATCCATAAGGAAGAAATTATATCACACTGGTTTCCAAGGACCAATATATTATAGTTATGTTATTGTCGTTTCATCCTTTCAGCCATGTCTAGTGACTCTGCATTTGGGGTTTTCTTGTAGTGGCTTGCCATTTCCTTCTCCAGCTCATTTTACAGAGGAGCGACTGAGGCAAGCAGTGTTAAGTGATTTGCCCAGTGTCACACATCTAGTAAGTGTCTGAGGTCAGATTGCAACTCAAAAAGATAAGTCTTCTTGACTCCTGACCCTACTCTCTATGCATTATGGTGCCACTGAGCTATTGGAGTTATAGTGTTCCTCTATTTCACTGGCAAATATATTTTTCAATAATAGGAGGACCCATATCCTAGAATATTGGTTCTCATTTAGTGGTTGATGAACCTTTTTAGAAATTTGTAATGATGATCTAAGGGAATCATGCTAATTTTTTTAATGGCACCTAAAAGTAAATAATTGCAGGATGTTGTGAATTGTATATTAAATTATTTTGGGGATTCCAGCACAGAATTTTTATCATCATTATTGAAAGGGACTCAATGAACAAATAAATATTGGAAACAACTGCCCCAGAAAAGGGCTTCATAATCAATAAGTATGAAGTCTGAGCCTTAGGAGATTCTGGAGCTGCTGGATAACCCATCCTAGTGAAATGTGAAAGTGGAAACATTTTAAGTGGAAATATTGAAAAACCACAGACAGAAGCCAGCAATAACCTTATCAATGCTAAGAACCACAATTAAATAACATTTCTTTATTTCTTAAGTGTATTGTGTACCTTTGTTTTTTATAACATAGTTTCTTATTCACTCTTTTTCTTTCTTATCATTAAAATGCTCCAGTATACAAAACAAAGCCCATGAATTTTTCTCATGATACAGTTAATATTATTTCCTTTTAATTGCAATGAACACATAGAATATTTTCAGAATTTTTGAAGTATTCTAATATGTTTGTTTGCCACTACAACCCAAAAATCTGCTGTTCCTTAAAAATGTACAATAATGATTACTTTGATCTTTGATCACAAGCCTTCAATATGCAGTCTTGTGCTTCTTATTTTTTCTTTTTATTTTATATCTCTGCATTGATTAGTTTTAAGTATGATGCCATTTGAACCTATGATTTCACTTTCATTTTATAAAAAGTTATCACATTTTAATGTTAATGAGTTAATAAGATCTTCTCCACCCATTAACATTTCTTATGAGGAGACCTTTGGAGAAGGGACTTGCCTAAGGAGGAACTTCCTTAGAGGGAGGCTTGTAGGAAGGTCTCCACACAGTTTGTTGCTAAGTTGATTGAGCAAGATGCTTTCTGGCTCTGAGAATTGTATGTATACTCTGAGTTGCTTTGGGGACTTGCTTATGAGAAGAACCTTGTGATTCCCTGGTTGAGACTCTGAGTAGACATATGTTCAGACCCCTCCACCCCAAAATACTCAGATGTAAAGGCTTTCTTGATCCAGTGGTATATGTAATGTATATAGCAATATTGCATGATTTCAGACAGTCATAATCCTGTCTGTTGGTCTTTATGCTAATTTATCTGCTTGTGTTTTCCCTGTATTTTCTCTACTTGTATTTTATCTGATGTTCAGGATGCTGACTTTTCCCCCAAACTAGTAAATGTAGTTAAAGAAGATTGTGGAAACCTTAAAAGTTACTTTCCTTTAAGAAAAGCAGATTGGCAGAGCCAAGATGGCAGAGTGGAAAGGCACACATACTCTAGTTCTCCCCCCACAACCAATAAAATACCAATAAAAGAATGACTATCAACAAATTCTAGAGCAGCAGAAGCCACAGAACGATGGAGTGGAGGAGATTTCCAGCCCAGAGTGACCTGGAAGGCTAACAGAAAAGGTCTGTCATACCAAATGTAGAGCAGAGGACAGCCTAGCCTTGACTGCTTGGCACTGGGAGGAACAGGGCTGGAGCAGGCCTCAGGGGCAAAATCCCCAGCAGCAGCAGGAATTTGCAGATCCCTCAACACAAAAATACCATAGGCAGCTTCAAAGATCAGTGAGAAAGCTTTTTCACCTTGGTGACAAGGGAGTAGGGTCCTCCACTAGCGCTGGCCCTAGGTAGCAGTGGTGGCAGTGGCAGTGCCCATGGCAGGCAGCAGCCAATATCTATTGTTGGAGCCCTCAGCTTAAAGCCCCTGGGGGAATTGAACAGCTGATCAGAATCTTAGCCACTAGTCAGGGCAGGGAGTAAACTCCTCTCCCTTGATTGTGCTACCTTGGAGGAACTGAGAACTAACAGGTCCCCAGAGTATACCCTACTCTTGACAAAGGACCCAAAAGTCAAATAACTAGTTGGGAAAATGCCCCAAAAAGGGAAAAATAAGACAATAGAAGGCTCTTTCTTGGTGAACAGGTACTTTCTCCCATTCTTTAGGATGAGGAAGAACAATGCTTACCATTAGAGGAAGACATGAAAGTCAAAGATTCTGCTTCCCAAGCATCCAAAATAAATATGCAATGAGCTCAGGCCATGGAAAAGCTCAAAAAAGATTTGGAAAATCAAGTAAGAGAGGTAGAGGAAAAATTGGGAAGATAAATGAGAGTGATGCAAGAACATCGTGAAAAGTGAGTGAACAGCTTGCTAAAGGAGACCAAAAAAATGCTGAAGAAAATAACACCTTTAAAAATAGATTAATCCAATTGACAAAAGAGGTCCAAAAAGCCAATGAAGAGAAGAATGCTTTAAAAAGCAGAATTAGCCAAATGGAAAAGGAGGTTCAAAAGCTCACTGAAGAAAATAGTTCTCTCAGAATTAGAATGGAACAGATAGAGGCTAATGACTTTCTGAGAAACCAAGAAATCACAAAACAAAACCAAAAGAATGAAAAAATGGAAGAGAATGTGAAATATCTCATGGGAAAAACAACTGACCTGGAAAATAGATCCAGGAGAGACAATTTAAAAATTATAGCACTACTTGAAAGCCATGATCAAAAAAAGAGCCTAGACATCATCTTTCATGAAATTATCAAGGAAAACTGTCCTGACATTCCAGAACCAGAAGGCAAAATAAATATTGAAAGAATTTACCAGTCACCTCTTGAAAGAGATTCAAAAAGAGTATCTTCTAAGAATATTGCCGTCAAATTCCAGAGTTTCCAGGTCAAAGAGAAAATACTCCTAGCAGTTAGAAAGAAACAATTTGAGTGCTGTGGAAATACAATCATGATAACATAAGATCTAGCATCTTGTACATGAAGGGATGGAAGGGCATAGAATATAATATTCCAGAAGTCAAAGGAAGTAGGATTAAAACCTAGAATCACCTGCCCAGCAAAACTGAGTATAATATGTTGTGGGGAGGGAATGGTCATTCAATGAAATAGAGGACTTTCAAACATTCTTGATGAAAAGATCAGAACTGAAAAGAAAATTTGACTTTCAAACACAAAAATCAAGAGAAACATGAGAAGGTAAACAGGAAAGAGAAATCACACGGGACTTACTAAAGTTGAACTGTTTACATTCCTACATAGAAAGATAACATTTGTAACTCTTGAAACTTTTCTCAGTATCTGGGTAGTTGGAGGGATTATACACACACACACACACACATACACACACACACATACACACACATATTTGGGTGGGGGGAGACAGAGACAGAGAGCACAGGGTGAGTTGAATAGGAAGGGATCATATCTAAAAAAAGTAAAATTAAGGGGTGAGAGAGGAAGATATTAGGAGGAGAAAGGGAGAAGTGGTATGGAAATTTTGGAACTCAAAATTATCTCTCATAGAAGAGGCAAGAAAAAGCTTTTCCAATGGAAGGGGAAAGGGAAGAGGTGAGAGGCAAAAAGTGAAGTTTACCCTCATCACATTTGGCTCAAGGAAGGAGTAGCATGCACACTCAATTTGGTCTGAATACCTATCTTACACTATAGGAAAGTAGGGGAGAATGGGAGAAGCATGGTGGGAGGGTGGGTGGAAGGGAGGTCAAATGGGAGAAGGGAGAAATTGAAAGTAAACTCTCTTGGGGAGGGGCAAGGTCAAAAAAGAGAATAGAAGAAATGAAAGGCAGGATAGGATGGAGGGAAATACAGTTAATCTTACACAATGACTATCATGGAAGCGTTTCAAAACTACACACACACACATTATATATATATATAGCCTATATTGAATTGCTTGTCTTCTCAGTGGGGATGGGGTGGGGAAAGAAGAAGGAAGAGAAGTTGGAACTCAAAGTTTTAGGACCAAAGGTTGAAAATTGTTTTTGCATACAACTGGGAAATAAGAAATACAGGTATAGAAATTGATCTTGCCCTACAGGACAAGAGAGAAGATGGGGATAAGGGAGGGCAGATTGGCAGAAGGAGTATTCAGAATGCAACACATTTTGGAGTGGGGGCAGGAGAGAGATGGGGAGAAATTTTGGAACTCAAAATTTTTTGGAAATGAATGTTGAAAACTTAAAATAGATTAAAAAAAGGAAAAAGTTTTCTTTTAACTGAAAATTCTGTTGTAATTTATGATGGAGGTAGGAACCCCATGTCAACTCACACAATCAATAAAAGATGAGTACTTTGCATGATGAGTATTGTTTATTTAAATTTTTCTTTGGTATTTATCTATTTACTGAATGTGTCATCAAGAATAATCTCAAATGTTAATATTTTGGATTCAGCACGATAACAATAAATGACATTTATATGGCAAAAAAAGGAAAGCAGATCCATGAACCTGTGCTAGCAAGTCATCATGGATATGCTACGATGCTTGCTGTTACACACATACACCAACATGCAGAGCCTGGGTATACTTTGGGGAATTACTCGCATCTCTGATTTCTTGCCCTTACCACAATTTTAGGATTTCATTACATTATTTCACCCATTGTGTTGTTGTCAATTTCCCTTGCAAAGATATACCTCATAAAGTTCAAAGAAAATGTTTATTTGCAAGGCAAAAAAATAGAAATCTTATCAGAACTCCTACACAATATCAGAACTTGCTTGGAGAGAAAATATGCAAATATGATGTATTGAAGTACTGTTACATTAAAAAGAGTCCTGGACTTGGAATAAGAAGGAATGCTTTTGAATTTCATCTTGCTTCTTATGAGTTGCACAGCCTTGAGTTCTAAGTCACTTAACTTCTCTGAGTCTAAGTTTCTTCGCCTGTATAATGGAAAAAAATTATCTCTGCCTGGGGCTCAAATCTATGTCTCCCATATACTAACTATGTAACTGTGGTCCTCTAGATTCCACTGCTTGTTGATGATCTCATGCTGGTTATATTAAGCCTTGGAACACTGCAGGTCCCCTGGGAGAGATAACCAGTTACCATGCACACAGGAAAAACCAAATCAATGAAGAATGCTTGTTTTCAAATTATGACATGTAATTTGATGTACGTATTACAAAGCTGGTCAGTCTGACTATCTATCTATCCATCATCTATCTATCTATCTGTTGGGTATATCTCCTATATAAAAATACAGTGCATATTTCATATAAAGTGAAGATGCATCAAAACAAAATATGTCATCTAATATTGGGCTATAATTTAATTTTAAAATTTAACCCATATGTCTAGCTCTTATCTTTGTAAATGCACTAGTTATATTAACCTGCTTTATTGATTCCTTTTAATTTTTTACCACACAATAATTTCAATATCCCAACCTCAAATGAACCCTCCCTTGAAATGTAGTAATTTTTTCTCTTAAAAATTGGTATCATATATTTTACATCCCTTTAATTTCCAGATATTTCTCTCCCTCTTTTGTCACCTAGTGATCCATCTCTTATAAAAAGAACAAATTAGTGTAAGAGAAAGAAAACCAATAAATCAGCAAAACCAACCAATACATCAATCATATCTGAAAGTGTATACAATATTCTCTACCCACAGTCCTCCACCTCTGCAAAGAAAGAGCCAAGACTGAAATGTACTCACTATCAATTCAAATCTAGCTTTTGAGAAACCTCCCAGTTGAAATGAAGCTTAGCAAGACTTTTCAAATGTTCTTTTCTTGTGGTTGAATGGCAATAAAATTTTACCTACTGAATTTGAAAATTCTTTTGAACTTGAGGCCCTGGGCCAGACACACATCTTAATTTTTGTCTCATCTCAAGTCTGATGTGATTGTGGCACTATGCCTATATTATATGTCTGAGGAGAACTTTTAGGTCATAGCTATTTTTTCATATATATATATATATGTTATATATATATATATATCATGTATATTACTATTTTGGTCATCATAGCTTATTCAGTCTCAATGCTTGTAGCATGGAGCTTTTCAGATGAAAGCTCTATTTACTCATAAAAAAGTTCTCACAGGGTATAATTATCATCTGCATTATCTGGGCAGATATTGCATTTTCCAAGGTACCCAGTTGTTAGTACGCCCATGACACTGCAATTTGTTGTGCTCTTTTCCCTCCCTCTGTACATGTTGTTTGGACATATTGAAGTCTTGCTTTCTCCCCAGCCCATAGTCAAGTACTTGAGAATAAAACTCTTGAATGTTTTAATGATTTCTAAGAAGATGAAAAAGAAAAAAAATCACAAAAGAAGAAGTTAAGAGTCGCAGCTGCTATTATAGACTCCATGTCCATCAGCTCAGCAGGGTCATAGTGTCAGAAGACAGATCAGTAAAGGGGGGGAGTCTGCTATTGCAGCTGCTACTGAGCATTTGGGCAGCTTACCTTACTGACACTCACTCAGGCAAGCATGGTCGAGGATACTCATTATCATTCTGTTTCATTGGGAAATACATCTCCCTATGGAATTAAAATGAATACTTATTCATCAGGCACCAGATGGAGGCTAGATAGCTCTACTGAGGTAGGTTTTCAATCAGGAGAAAGAGTGCAATAGAAGCCATAGTTAGGGTAACGTTATAATACTTCCCAGGTTTGCTGATTATCTGATTATCTTCAAGAGGATATAGTAGTCCAATCTCATAGTCCAGATGAATGAGACTCAAATTCTTCTTCTGAGTTACTAGTTGTGTGAGCTTGGCAAATCATTTAACCTCTCACAAGGCAGTACTCTAAGAATATATTTCTGAAACGGTGCTGGCCTTTATTATTAGAGGGATTTTTTTTTATCTATTGTGTTCCTCATATCCATGAAATCACAGATCTTGTCACTATCATACTATTTGTTCAATAGTATGATAGAAATTAAGAAACATTTTGGGGGAGGGAAGAGAATATGACTGTGGGGGAGATAGAATCATTAAGGTGTCAAAAGTACCCCTGAAGCACAAATGGAGGAATGGGAAAAGGAAACTGACTTTGTTATCAGTCAGGAAGGACAAATAAGAGAAAAACAAAAGCATGATACAGAAAAGAAAGCCCAAATGTGAGGGGATGATAATAAACTTTAAAAACAAGTCAAGGATATCTAAACTTTCTTTGACTGTATAACCTGTAATTTACACAAATTTAAATATTTAGCACTTATGAGTTATTAAATTGCACTGGATCCATGAACATCATTTCAGAAAGGAACATGTTAGCTTTTCCTCAGAGGAAACTTGAAATACACTTTCCTAAATCTCCATAAATGAAAGAATTCTGGTAGCATAAGAGTCATAGGGGTTCTCTGTTCTCGTAGGCAGAGAAGCAGGTTACCTATAACACAGGAAGTGGTAATTCAAGGTTATGATGATAATTTTAGTTCTTTTTTCCCCCAACCCCAAAACTGATGACAGCTATGTGCCAGCATAAAGTATATATGTGCTGAATCTCAAATACTTACATTTCACTTTCTAGTTTTCAAGGGCAAAGGAAATTTTTGGTTGTATTTTTCTCCTCTACTAAACTTACAAGGAGGAGAACAGTTCAATTTTAAAGGGATTTTGTCATAAAATTCAAAGTAGTTAAGGAATAAAGGAAGGAAGAAAAAGAGAAAAGAAAGAAAAAGAAAGGGAGAGAGAGAAAAGAAGAAAGAATGAATTGAGGGAGGGAGGAAAGGAGGAATAAAGGAAAAAATAGGTAAGAGTTAAGGAGGGATGATGGAGGGAAGATGGGAAGAAGGAAGGAAGGAAGGAAGAGTGGGCAACCCCTCTTCCAGTGTTCCCATGTGGACTCTGTGGACTAGGACTGCTAGTTATACAGACATTATTCAGACTTCTCCAGGCATCTGGAATTTTTGACCTTTGAATGTAGTTCCTTGAACCAAGATGTCATGCAGTTGACATAGAAATGTGGAGGACAAAGAAGACTATCTGTGAGTCATGCTGATCCACCATGCTTTACCTGCTGAGTCAACTAGGGGACTAGTTCAATTCAATTAATTAAACATTTATTTTATTTTTCTTAATATTTTTTCTATTACATATAAAATTGTATTTAACATTCGATTTTTAAAATTTTGAGTTCAAAATTCTTTCTCCCTCCCATTACTCTCTCCTCCCTAAGACAGTAAGCAATTTGGTATGCTATACATATGCAGCCATGTAAAACATATTTTCACATTAGACATATTGTGAAAGAAAAGACAAAAAAGGAAAAAAAGAAAAATCTATGCTTAGATCTACATTCAAACTTCATCAGTTCTTTCTCTGGAGGTGGATAGAATTTTTCATCATTAGTCCTGTAGAAATGTCTTGGATTTTTGTATTACTGAGAATGACTAAGCCATTTACAGCTAGTTGATTATTTTACAATGTTGCTATTACTGTGGACAGTGTTGCCCTGGTTCTGCTTACTTTACTTTGCATCAGTTTAGCTAAGTCTTTTCAGGTTTTTCTGCAAGCATTCTGTTCATTTCTTATGACACAAAAGTCATTAAATATTTATTAAGCATTTTCTAATATTCTAGTCACTATGGGTAGAAAGATGGGAAGTGGTGTCATTGCATGGGCTAGGAGAGGTTGTCTGACAATCCATAGCACCTGGATACTACTAAGCCCTGGAGCACTTCTTTGGGAAAAATCCCTATTTCCATTTATATGTCAAACTACTTTCCTCTGGATTTCCCCTTTGATAGGGGGAAGGAAAGTAGGACAGAAAGGAAGTCTGACCTGTTGGTTAAAATCTCAGAGAAAGGGAAGATGGAAAAAGGAGAGGAGTGAGTTTGTCATAGATTTTTCCAATATTTTAGGAACACAGAACAGGGAAATAATTTACAGGAAGATACAACAGCCTACATGATTCACTTGGGGCCAACGTTAATGACTAAGTCAGAATTAGAATCTCCCTCTCTAACTTTAAATTGGGGCAAATTCCTACATGTTCCAGATTCCCAGCATAGAAGTCTACTTCTGATTGATGCTTGGAAAAAAATGAGATGATTAGACACTTCCCATAAGACTTGCCCTGTTGACAGTAGACTAAAATAGAGAGGCAATAGAGAATCTTAATTGACACTCTCAAAAAGTAATTTTCATTAAGAGGTAAGGAATCTCTATTGATTGGTGTGGTAGCTAAAGGCTTAGATGAGAGGTATGCACATTCTGGTGTCACCAGTCATTCCCAATCAGTTACTCTTTGACTAGCATTGTACTAATTAGTTGGAGGAAAACAAAGGAGATATCAGAGTCCTTGACATCAAGGAAATTTATTAATAGTAATAATAGTGCAATTTATATACTGGTTTAAAGTTTGCAGAGAACTTTGTGTACATTAACTTATTTGATCCACATAACTCTCTCCTGTGAGGTAGGTAATATTATTATCCCTATTTTACAGATGAGGAAACTGAGGCAAGGTTAAATGAACTTGCCCAGAAGTCATATAGGGTCATACATCTGAGGAGGGATTCAAACCCAGGTCTTCCTGATTACAAGTCCTGTATATTATACATTGGATCACCTAGCTAAATCTATCTGGGAAAACAAAACTAGCATGGCTCTACCATTAACCTATCTCAAGCAAAAACAATTCATATTCAGAGGTTATATACTTTCATACATGAATCTCTGATTTCATCAGTTGGAGTATTTTCTCCAGCAAAATCCTTCTATGATTTAGTACCCAGCTTTTAAGAGTTATTATGGCTACAAATAATTCCTCACCCTGATATCAGTTTGGCAATGAGTTTCTTGGGAATTTATCTAGCCTAGTCCTTACACAAAAGGTATTCAGTCAGCTTGATAGATTGTTGTATCTAAAGTCTGAAAGACCTGAATTCCAGAACAGCCTCAGAAGTTTATGAGCTGTGTGATCCTGGGCAAGTCACTTAATTCATTTGCCTCAGTTTCCTCATGTGTAAAATGGGGATAAAAATAATACCTACCTCACAAGTTGTTGTGAGAATCAAAAGAGATACTTAACACAATGCCTGTCATATAAGTCAGGAAGACCTGAATTCAAATCTAGTCTCAGACACTTGTTGTACATGTGACCCTGCGAAAATCACTTAAACTTGTTTTCCTCAGTTTCCTCATCAGTAAAATGAGCTAGCAAAAAAATGTCAAATCACTCCAGCAACTTTGCCAAGAAAACCCCATGGACATTATGATCCGTGGGGTCATGAAGACTTAGACATGACTGAATAAAAAATAAAAATATAGATGTTAGCCACTATTATTATTATTTTCTTATTATTTCTGAAGCCTTTCTGATTTGGTAGGATCTACTTGTTCTCTGCTAGTTCTCAGAGATACTGAATCACTTCCTTTTCCTCATGAGATAATAGAACAGGATTTAATGCATCATGTCATGCTCTAACAAAGTGCTTAATTGCATTTTATGATCAAATCGTATGTATCATTAAAAGAGGTAACATGTAAAGTACTTTGCAAGCCTTAAAGTACTACCCAAACAACAACTATTGTGTTATTGTTATTTTGTTGTTGTAAAGACAATTAGAGAGTAAGACAGCTTATTGCAGTTGTGTGGTATTGGCCCCCAGGTGGTGCAGTGGATAGAACACCAGGCCTGGAGTCAGTAAGACGTATTGTTGAATTAAACTCTAGCCTCACACACTTATAGCTGAGTAACCCTGGCAGGTCACTAAACCCTGTTTGCCTCAGTTTTTCCATCTGTAAAAAGAAATGAGTTAGAGAAGGAAATGGCAAACTACTCCAGTATCTTTGCCAAGAAAAACCCAAATAGGATCACAAAATGTCGGACAGGACTGAAACAACTGAACAACAAGTTGCATGATATAGACAACAACTATATAAGTAGTAAGGGGACAAAAAATGGGAAATGTCCAGTTGCCAGAGGAGTTTGATGGAAGAGAGGAGATAGATTCTAAGATTTGAGGAATGGTTTCACCATAGATAGTGGAAGGAGGTGGAAAAGCACTCTAGGTTGTAGAAATGGAAAGAACAAAGACAAGAAGGCACACAATACACATGAGAGATAAGACAAAGACCAGGTGAAGTGAGAAATGATGTTTAGGAAGAGAGAGCCTAGATTAAGGAGAATATTTAAAGTGAAAGAAGCTTGAACAATACAGTAGGCGATAGGGAGCCATTGCTAGTTCTTGGGTGAGGAATTAGGATGATGACTACAATGTTTTAGAAAGGATACTCTACCAATAGTGTGCCAGAAACATAAAGGTGATAGTGGAGAAGAAATATTGATTGTTTGGAGGGAGCTTATACTTTGTGGATCTGCTTAGATAATACCATCTACATACTATACAATGTTTGTATGGCTTATCTATATCTAGATGACAATATTGACACGATTCACAAGCCCCTCTCCAAGGACAGACTGTAATTTGTGAAATAAACCAGTCCTGCTGGATGTTTACCTGATTTAACATCAGGAATTCTGAGCCTGTAGGTTTGAATTTGTCTTTACAAAAGTATTCTGATAACTATGTTTTGATATAATTGATTTCCTTTATAATCTTACACATTTTCCCATCTATTTAAGTGAAGTAATCTAAGAAGAGTTCCATAAGTTTTGCCAAATTGCCAAAGGGGTTCAAAATGCAAAATAGTTGGACCCTTGTGCTGATTATTTATTATTTAATTAATTCAATAACATATATTAAGTGCTTATTATGTGCCAAGAGCAGCAGTATATACAAAAATACAAGCAAAATGCTTGTCTTATAGAATCTTATAGAAACTCCTGGTGTGAATGGTGGGAAGAAACATGTATACAGAGAGTTAAACTGTAAAACATATTTATAAAGTAAATACAAATTAATTTAGGGGCTATGCAGGGCTCTGCTGGCAGCAGCTCCAACTGTCTCATGATTGCTAAATTTTCAGTATGAACATTTACAGCTCA
Source organism: Bettongia penicillata ogilbyi (assembly GCA_023548195.1). NCBI lineage: Eukaryota > Metazoa > Chordata > Mammalia > Diprotodontia > Potoroidae > Bettongia > Bettongia penicillata. The sequence continues at coordinate 832,982 of JAJHZJ010000478.1, read as the reverse complement.
GAAATCAGTAAATGCTACAGGGCTTGATTTATTGTTTTGTAGATTGTCTAGACTGAAAAAAAATGATGGAGAAAATATTAATAATGCAGACTAAACTTAAAAGTGTGTGTCATGTATATATTATTATTTTTTTCTTCCGAGAATTTGTTTATAAAGACTTATACTACATCCTTGGGAGCATGTGAGGGAAGTAGCGTTTGGGGGAGCAGGAAAGGCCTCATGTAACAGGTAGTATCTGAGCTGACCCCTGAAGACTGAAGAAATTTCAATAGGCAGAAGTGAAGATGGAGTGAATTCTAGGCATGGGAGAGAATGAGCAAATACACGAAACTTGAAGATTGAAGGTCATGTTTTGGAATATAGCAAGCAGGTCAGGTTGACAGGAATGTAGAGCTCATGAATGTGAGGTATGAGAAATTGTCTAGAAAGATAAATTGGAGCTGAATTGTGAAGGGCATTAGATTCTAGACAGAGAAGTTGGCATTTTTGGCTTGTAGTTGGGTCTTGACTTACAGCTTAACTCTATGCTCCCACTGAAGGTCTCTTTGTCTATGGATGACTCACCACAACATTGTGAAGTAGGGGACATTTGCCTTTGGGGGCCTTCTACCTCTCCCACCAGTATTACTTGTTTCCTTTTCCATTCTCAGAAATCAATGATTCAGTGTCTCCTTTCCCCAGTCCCCTATTCTTCTCTAGCAGTTGTGGTAGGGAACCTCTGATGAATTGGTTCCTACTAAGGAATTAGCTAGTCCCAGTGTAATTTCATTCATTCAACAAATTTTCACTTAGTATATATACAAAGATGAATAAGATGGGATTACTGAATTGATCAAAGTCTGTTAGGTGATCTGGTATCTCATTATTTATCTTGGATTTTAACACCTTCTTAGCCATTTTTTTTTGGTCTTTCTAATACAAAGATCTAATATAGAGAAATGAAGCAAAACAATTGAGTAATTTTGCCTTCAAGGAGTTTATAGTCTTACAGATGACAGTCCAAGTCTCTTTCAGGGGCTATGAAGGTTTTACAAGGAATTAGATACATCAGTAATGTATAGGGAAGTAGGTCATATCATCACATATTTAGTTTTCAAGATGGGAGGCCCAAGGACTAAAATAAAACACAAAGAAAGTAACAGGAATGATGAAGAAAGATTTAGGGTAAAGGATATTACCAGATTTTAGTTACTGTAAGGAAAGGATATAGCCTGATCTCAGTCTCCCTTTTATTTGGAGGGGGGACGTGCTAGATCTTTGCTTATGAAAGCCTTTGAGTCATGTTGGTGGTGGGAAGGAATAGTGTGGAATAGCAGTTTTCATTTAGAAATGCTTCCTTAGGACTTGGCATACTCAGCTTTGCTAAGCTTTCTGTCACTCTTCTTAATCGACATCAAATGGAGCTTTCTGTCAAAAGCAAAGTAGCTAATAATGTCTTGTTTTGTCAATGATTACTTCATCCTTCAAAACATAAAGGATGTGATAAGGAAAACCATTATTCTGAAACTGACTAATAAGAAAAAGCTAAAGCTCGATTGATAGTACCTTACAGGGTTGAAATGACCACCCAGGCCCTGAATTTGTAGTAGAGAAAAGGAAAGTTGGATAATTTCATTCACATGAGGTTTGGGGAGCTCAGCTTTCAAAGATCTCAGAAACAGGAAAGATAGGATAACACAGACTCAAATTCTCTATAGGAAGTCAGTTCAGGAAGGATGGGAAATTTCTCTTTCATTCTCTTCAAGAATGATATTCTGAAGACTCAAAAAACTATTCTTTTTTTTTAATTAAATTTATTTATTTAACCTTTTACAATCATTTTCAAGAAATTTTGGGTACCAAATTTTCTCCCCATTTTCCCCCTCCCACACCCAATGCACTGAGGAGTCTAATTTCCCCTATCACCAATCTGCCCTCTCTTCTATCATCCGTCCCTTCCCTTGTCCCCATCTTCTCTTCTGTCCTGTAGGGCCAGATAACTTTCTATTCCCCATTAACTGTATTTCTTATTTCCTAGTAGCAAGAACAATACTAAACAGTTGTTCCTAAAACTTTGAGTTCCAAATTCACCCCATCCCTCCCTCCCCACCCATTCCCTTTGGGAAGGCAGGCAATTCAATATAGGCCATATTTGTGTAGTTTTGCAAATGAATTCCACAATAATCATGTTGTATAAGACTAACTATGTTTCCCTCCATCCTATCCTGCCCCACATTGTTTCTATTCTGTCTTTTGATCCTGTCCCTCCTCAAGAGTGTTGACTTCAAATTGCTCTCTCCTCCCATTGCCCTCCCTTCCATCATCGCCACCACCCTGTTTATCCCCTTCTTCCCCACTTTCCTGTATTGTAAGGTAGGTTTTCATACCAAAATGAGTGTGTATTTTATTTCTTCCTTTAGTCGAATGTAAGGAGAGTAAGCTTTATGTTTTTCTCTCAGCTCCCCTGTTTTTCCCTCCACTAAAAAGTCTCCTGCCTGCCTTTTCTATGAGAGATAATTTGCCCCATTCCATTTCACCCTTTCTCCTCCCAATATATTTCTCTCTCACCGTTTACCTTAATTTTTTCAAGATGTGATGCCATCCTATTCAATTCACTCTGTGCTCTCTGTCTCTGTGTGTGAGTGCATGTGTGTATGTGTGTGTATGCGTGCATGCATGTACATGTATGTGTGCACGCACGCGTGTGTGTGAGAGATCCCACCAACTACCCAGATACTGAAAAGTTGCAAGAGTTACAAATATTGTCTTTCCATGTAGGAATGTAAGCAGTTCACTTTTGGTTTCACTTCTCTTTGCTGTTTACTTTTTCATGCTTCTTCTCATTCTTGTGTTTGAAAGCCAAATTTTCTTTTCAGCTCTGGTCTTTTCATCAAGAATACTTGAAAGTCCTCTGTTTCATTGAAAGACCATATTTTCCCCTGAAGTATTATACTCAGTTTTGCTGGGTAGGTGATTCTTGGTTTGAGTCCTAGTTCCTTTGACTTCTGGAATATCCTATTCCACGCCCTTCGATCCCTTAATGTAGAAGCTGCTAGATCTTGTGTTATCCCTATTGTATTTCCACCATACTGGAATTGTTTCTTTCTAGCTGCTTGCAATATTTTCTCCTTGACCTGGGAATTCTGGAATTTGGTTACAATGTTCCTTAGGAGTTTCTCTTTATGGATCTCTTTCAGGTGGTGATTGGTGGATTCATTTAAGACTTAATTTGCCGTCTGGTTCTAGAATCTCAGGGCAGTTTTCCTTGATAATTTCATGAAGGATGATGTCTAGGCTCTTTTTTTGATCATGGCTTTAGATAGTTCCATAATTTTTAAATTGTCTCTCCTGGATGTATTTTCCAGGTGAGTTGTTTTTCCAATGAGATATTTCACATTATCTTCCACTTTTTCATTCTTTTGGTTTTGTTTTGTGATTTCTTGGTTTCTCATAAAATCATTAGCCTCCATCTGTTCCATTCTAATTTTTAAAGACCTGTTTTCTTTAGTGAGCTTTTGAACCTCGTTTTCCATTTGGCTCATTCTGCTTTTGAAAGTATTCTTCTCCTCATTAGCTTTTTGAACCTCTTTTGCCAATTGAGTTAGCCTATTTTTCAAGGTCTTATTTTCTTCAGCATTTTTTTGGGTCTCCTTTAGCAAGGTATTGACCTGTTTTTCATGCTTTTCTTGCATCTCTCTCATTTCTCTTGCCTGTTTTTCCTCTACCTCTCCCACTAGATTTTCAAAATCCTTTTTGAGCTCTTCCATGGCCTGAGCCCATTGAATATTTATTTTGGATATTTGGGATACAGAGACCTTGACTTCTATGTCTTTTCCTGATGGTAAGCATTGTTCTTCCTCATCAGAAAGGAAAGGAGCAAATATCTGTTCACCAAGAAAGCAACCTTCTATGGTCTTATTTTTTTCCCCCTTTTTCTGGGCATTTTCCCAGCCAGTCACTTGACTTCTGAGATTCTTTTCCATACCCACCTCACCTCCAGATCTGCCCAGCTAGTGCTTGGGGTCTGAGATTTAAATGCTGCTTCCCAGCCTCAGGGCTTCAAGCAGGGGCAGGGCTGCTATTCAGTGTGAGATTAAGTTCTGGTGCTCAGGTAGGGGCAGGGCCACCACAAGGGGCTCAGTTCCCTCAGGGGGTTTATGTGGAGACCTTCAACATTGGATCTGAGCTCCTGTCTGCTTTGGGACCTCCTGTCCACCACTGCCTCCTCTGCTGCTCCCCCCAGGTGGCCTAAGTCATGAGGATATCCCGCTCCCCGCTCAGCAAGCCAGACAGGCTCTCTCACTAACCTCTGGCATCTGTGGGTGGATGGACCTGCGTGGCTGCTGGAGATTCTGTCCCTGAAGCCCGCTCGGATCTGGTCCTCTTGGTGCTGCGTGGCCAGCGCAGGATTGGGCTCTGCTCTGGGTCCGGTGCATGATGGACCCCTGGTGTTGGCCCTTCAGGTCTCTCTGGAACAGAAATCTCTTCCACTCCATTGTTGTGGAGCTTCCACTGCTCCAGAATTTGATGGGAGTTCCTCTTTACAGGTAATTTATGGACTGTGAGTTTGGAGCTAGCGTATATGAATCTTTCTATTCTGCCATCTTTACTCCTCTCCCCCAAACTGTTCTTTTTTTAAAAAGAAAATATTTATTAACTTTAAACATGTTTTCAAATTTTGAGTTCCAGATTTTCTCCCTTCTTGCAGCTCCTCCTCCACACACTGAGAAGGCAAAAATATGATATTGATTAGACATATTAAACTATGTAAAATATATTTCCATGTTAGCCAGATCATAAAAAAGCAAGAAAGGTGAGAAAATTATATTTCAATTTGCACTCAGAGTACATCAGTTCTCTTGCTAGAGGTGAATAGCATTTTTATTTATTATGAATACTTTGAAATTATCTTGGACCATTGCATTGATTAGAGTAGCCATAGTTGATCATCATTACAATATTACTGTACATGATGATCTTTCAGTTTTTCTGACTTCTCTTTGCATCAGTTTATATAGGTCTTGACATGTTGTTTTTTTTTTTTTTCTGAAACCACCCGCTTCATTATTTCTCATGTCACAATAACACTCCAACAATACATGTGCCACAGCTTATTCAACCATGCCCTAATTACCTGCTCCTGGATTTACAATTCTTGGCCGTCACAAAAAGAGCTGCAACAAATATTTTGTACACATGGGCCCTTTTCCTTTTTATTTGATCTCTTTGGATTTGGTAGTAACATTGCTGGATCAAAGGTTATGTACAGTTTTATAGCCCTTTGGGCATAGTTCCAGATTGTTTTCTGGAGTGGTCAGACCTACTTGTAACAAACTGTTCTTCACAGTCTTTTTACAAAAGTAGAATTGTTTAAAGAAAGCAATGTAAGAAGGGGAGGAGCCAAGATGGCGGAGTAGAAAGACTCACATATGCTAGCTCCGAACCCACAACCCAAAAATTTCCTGTAAAAAGAACTCCCCACAAATTTTGGAGCAGTGGAAGCTGTGCAGCAACGGAGTGGAGGAGATTTCTGTTCCAGAGAGCCCTGAAATGCCAGCACCAAAGGTCGGTTGCACAACGGACAGTGGAGCCCAGCCCTGCCCTGGCCACGTGGCCCCGAGAGGAGCAGATCCGAGCAGGCATCAGGGACAGAACCTCCAGCAGCCACGAAGCTCCCTCCACCCACAGGCACTACAGGTCAGTGAGAGAGACTTCTGGGCTGGCCGAGACGGTAGCAAGGTGTCTCCATAACTCAGGCCCCCTCGGGAGGCAGGGGCAGGGGCAGAGGCAGCCAGGAGCTCCTGGAGAAGGCAGGACCTCAGATCCATTACTGAAGATCTCCACATAACTCTCTGAAGGAACTGAGCCTGGGAGGCGGCACTAACCCCACCTGAGAACCTGAATGGAATCTTACCCTGAATAGCAGCCCTGCTCGCAGCTGAAAGCCCTGAGGCTGGGAAGCTGCATTTGAATCTCAGACCCTAAGCACTAGCTGGGCAGATCTAGGTGAGGAGTGGAGAGGAATCTCAGAAGTCAAGTAACTGGCTGGGAAAATGCCCAGAAAAGGGTAAAAAAATAAGACCGTAGAAAGTTACTTTTTTTTATTTAAATATAAATTTATTTATTTAACTTTTTATATTTATTTTCACAAAATTTTGGGTTCCAAATTTTCTCCCCATTTGTCCCCTCCACCCACCCCAATACACTGAGCATTCTAATTTTCCCTATCACCAGTCTGCCCTCTCTTCTATCATCCCTCCCTTCCCTTGTCCCCCATCTTCTCTTTTGTCCTGTAGGGCCAGATGACTTTCTATTCCCCATTAACTGTATGTCTTATTTCCTAGTAGCAAGAACAATACCAAACAGTTGTTCCTAAAACTGTGAGTTCCAAATTCTCCCCATCCCTCCCGCTCCCCCACCCATTCCCTTTGGGAAGGCAGGTAATTCAATATAGGCCCTATCTGTGTAGTTTTGCAAATGACTTCCATAATAGTCATGTTGTGTAAGACTAACTGTATTTCCCTCCATCTTATCCTACCCCCCATTGTTTCTATTCTGTCTTTTGATTCTGTCCCTCTGCGAGTGTTGACTTCAAATTGCTCCCTCCTCCCATTGCCCTCCCTTCCATCATACCACCCACCTTGCTTATCTCCTTCTCCCCCACGTTCCTGTATTGTAAGATAGGTTTTCTTTTTTTTATTTTAAATTTTTTTTCTATTTTTTTATTTATTTTTATTTAACTTTTTACATTCATTTTCACAAAATTTTGGGCTCCAAATTTTCTCCCCATTTATCTCCTCTCCCCACCTCAATACACACGGAGCAATCTAATTTTCGCTATCACCAATCTGCCCTCTTTTCCATCATCCCTCCCTTCTCTTGTCTCCACCTTCTCTTTTGTCCTGTAGGGCCAGATGAATTTCTATTCCCCATTACCTGTATTTCTTATTTCCTAGTAGCAACAACAATACTAAACAGTTGTTCCTAAAGCTTTGAGTTCCAAATTCTCCCCATCCCTCTCTCCCCACCTGTTCCCTTTGGGAAGACAGGCAATTCAATATAGGCCATATCTGTGTAGCTTTGCAAATGACTTCAATAATAGTCATGTTGTGTAAGACTAACTATATTTCCCTCCATCCTATCCTGCCCCCCCATTGTTTCTATTCTGTCTTTTGATCCTGTCCCTGTCTGAGTGTTCACTTCAAATTGCTCCCTCTTCCCATTGCCCTCCCTACCCTCATCCCCCCCTTGCTTATCTCCTTCTCCCCCACTTTCCTGTATTGTAAGACAGGTTTTCATACCAAAATGAGTGTGCATTTTTATTCCTTCCTTTAGTCAAATGTGATGAGGGTAAACTTCTTGGTTTTTTTTTTCCTCAGCCCTCCTCTTTTTCCTCCACTAAAAAGTCTCCTGCTTTCCTCTTGAATGAGATATAATTTACCCCATTCCATTTCACCCTTTTTCCTCCCACTACATTTCTCTCTCACCCTTTACCTTAATTTCTTTTAAGATATGGTCCCATCCTATTCCACTCAGTGTGTGCTCTCTGTCTCTGTATGTGCGTGCATGTGTGTGCATGCACGCATGTACGTGTGTGTGTGTGTGTGTGTGTGTATAATGCCACCAACTACCCAGATACTGGAAAATTTTAAGAATTACAAATATTGTCTTTCCATGTAGGAATGTAAACAGTTCACTTTTGGTAAGTCCCTTATGACTTCTCTTTGTTGTTTACTTTTTCTTGCTTCGTCTCATTCTTGTGTTTGAAGGTCAAATTTTCTTTTCAGCTCTGGTCTTTTCATCAAGAATGCTTGAAAGTCCTCTGTTTCATTGAAAGACCATATTTTCCCCTGAAGTATTATACTCAGTTTTGCTGGGTAGGTGATTCTTGGTTTGAGTCATAGTTCCTTTGACTTCTGGAATATCCTATTCCACGCCCTTCGACCCCTTAATGTAGAAGCTGCTAGATCTTGTGTTATCCCTATTGTATTTCCACAATACTGGAATTATTTCTTTCTAACTGCTTGCAATATTTTCTCCTTGACCTGGGAATTCTGGAATTTGGCCACAATGTTCCTAGGTGTTTCTCTTTATGGATGTCTTTCAGGCGGTGATTGGTGGATTCTTTTAATACTTATTTTGCCCTCTGGTTCTGGAATCTCAGGGCAGTTCTCCTCAATAATTTCATGGAAGATGATGTCTAGGCTCTTTGTTTGATCATGGCTTTCAGGTAGTCCCATAATTTTTAAATTGTCTCTCCTGGATCTATTTTCCAGGTCAATTATTTTTGCATTGAGATATTTCACATTCTCTTCCATTTTTTCATTCTTTTGGTTTTGTTTGGTGATTTCTTGGTTTCTCAGCAAGTCATTGGACTCCATCTCTTCCCATTCTACTTTTAAGAGAACTATTATCTTCAGTGAGCTTTTGAACCTCTTTGTCCATTTGGCTAATTCTGCTTTTGAAAGCATTCTTCTCCTCATTGCCTTTTTGAACCTCTTTTGCCAATTGAGTGAGCCTATTCTTCAAGGTGTTATTTTCTTCAGCATTTTTTTGGGTCTCCTTTAGCAAGGTATTGATCCACTTTTCCTACTTTTACTGCATCTCTCTCATTTCTCTTCCCAGTTTTTCCTCCACCTGTGTAACTTGAATTTCAAAATCCTTTTTGAGCTCTTCCATGGCCTGAACCCACCAGACATCCACCGGGGATTTCTGGAATACAGAAGCCCCAACCTCCACGTTTTTCCCTGATGGTAAGTATTGTTCCTCGTCATCGGAATTGAAAGGCGGGAACATCAGTACCCCCTCAATGTAGCTTTCCAGAGTCTTATTTTTTCCCTTTTCTGGGCATTTTCCCAGCCAGTTACTTGAGTTCTGAGATTCCTGTTCACCCCTGCCTAGATCCCCCCAGCTAGTGCTTGGGGTCTGAGATTCAAATGGGCTTTCAGGGGCAGGTATGGCTGCTATTCATTGTGAGATAAGTTCTGGTGCTCAGGTGGGGGCAGGGCCGCCTCCCAGGCTCAGTTCCCTCAGAGGTTTTATGCAGAGACCTTTGGTAATGGCCCAGAACTTCTGCCTGCTGCTCCAGGAGTTCTGGGCTACCACCGCTGCCTCTGCCGCTGCCTCCTGAGGGGGCCCAAGTCACGGAGACACCCTGCTCCCCTCTCGGCCAGCCAAGACGTCTCTCTCACTGACCTGTAGTGTTTGTGGGTGGAGGGACCTTCGCGGCTGCTGGAGATTCCGTCCCTGAAGCCTCCTCAGATCTGCTCCTCTGGGGCCTCATGGCCAGGGCAGCACAGGGTTGGGCTCTGCTGTGTGGGGCGTGACAGATGCCTGGGGATGGCTTTCCATGGCTCTCTGTAACAGAAATCTTTTCCACTGTGTTTCTGTGCACCTTGCAGTGCTCCAGAATTTGTGGGGAGTTCTTTTTTCAGGAAATATATGGGCTGTGGGTTTGGAGCTAGCATACGTGCATCTTTCTACACCACCACCTTGGCTCCTCCCCCCCAGAAGGTTACTTTCTTGGTGAACCAATGTTTCCTCCTTTCCTTTCTGATGAGGAAGAAGAATGCTTACCATCAGGGAAAGATATAGAAGTCAAGGCCTCTATATCCTAACATCCGAAATAGATATCCAATGGGCTCAGGCCATTGAACAGCTCAGAAAGGATTTTGAAAATCAAGTTAGACAGGTGGAGGAAAAACTGAGAAGAGAAATGAGAGAGATGCAAGAAAAGCATGAAAAATGGATCAATACCTTGCTAAATGAGACCTAAAAAAATGCTGAAGAAAATAAGACCTTGAAAAATAGGCTAACTCAATTAGCAAAAGAGGTTCAAAAAGCCAATGAGGAGAAGAATGCTTTCAAAAACAGAATTAGCCAAATGGAAAAGGAGGTCAAAGTCTCACTGAAGAAAATAGTTCTCTTAACATTAGAATGGAACAGATGGAGGCTAATGATTTTATGAGAAACCAAGAAATCACAAAACAAAACCAAAAGAATGAAAAAGTGGAAGATAATATGAAATATCTCATTGGAAAAACAACTCACCTGGAAAATACATCCAGGAGAGACAATTTAAAAATTATGGGACTGCCTGAAAGCCATGATCAAAAAAAGAGCCTAGACATCATCTTTCATGAAATTATCAAGTAAAACTGCCCTGAGATTCTAGAACCAGAGGGCCAAATAAGTATTGAAAGAGTCCACCAATCACCGCCTGAAAGAGATCCATAAAGAGAAACTCCTAAGGAACATTGTGGCCAAATTCCAGAATTCCCAGGTCAAGGAGAAAATATTGCAAGCAGTTAGAAAGAAACAATTCCAGTATTGTGGAAATACAATAGGGATAACACAAGATCTAGCAGCTTCTACATTAAGGGATCGAAGGATGTGGAATAGGATATTCCAGAAGTCAAAGGAACTATGACTCAAACCAAGAATCACCTACCCAGCAAAACTGAGTATAATACTTCAGGGGAAAATATGGTCTTTCAATGAAACAGAGGACTTTCAAGTATTCTTGATGAAAAGACCAGAGCTGAAAAGAAAATTTGACTTTCAAACACAAGAATGGGAAGAAGCATGCAAAAGTAAAAAGCAAAGAGAAGTCATAAGGGACTTACCAAAAGTGAACTGTTTACATTCCTACATGGAAAGACAATATTTGTAACTCTTGCAACTTTTCAGTATCTGGGTAGTGGGTGGGATCAAGCACACATGCGCGCACACACACATACATGTACACGCATGCATGCACACACAGAGACAGAGAGCACAGAGTGAATTGAATAGGATGGCATCACATCTTTAAAAAATTAAGGGCAACAGTGAGAGTGAAATGCAGTGGGAGGAGAGAGGGTGAAATAGAATGGGGTAAATTATCTCTCATTCAAGATGCAAGCAGAAGACTTTTTAGTGGAGGGAAAAAGAGGAGAGCTGAGAAAAAAACATGAAGTTTACTCTCATCATAATCAACTAAAGGAAGGAATAAAGTGCACACTCATTTTGGTATGAAAACCTATCTTACAATACAGGAAAGTGGGGGAGAAGGAGATAAGCAAGGTGGTGGGGATGATGGAAGGGAGGGTAATGGGAGGAGGGAGCAATTTGAAGTCAGCACTCGGGGAAGGACAGGATCAAAAGACAGAATAGAAACAATGCGGGGCAGGATAGGATGGAGGGAAATATAGTTAGCCTTACACAACATGATTATTGTGGAATTCATTTGCAAAACTCCACAAATATGGCCTATATTGAATTGCCTGCCTTCCCAAAGGGAATGGGTGGGGAGGGAGGGATGGGGAGAATTTGGAACTCAAAGTTTTAGGAACATCTGGTTAGTATTGTTCTTGCTACTAGGAAATAAGAAATACAGTTAATGGGGAATAGAATGTCATCTGGCCCTACAGGACAAAAGAGAAGGTGGGGACAAGAGAAGGGAGGGATGATAGAAGACAGGGCAGATTGGTGATAGGGGAAATTAGATTGCTCGGTGTGTATTGGGCTGGGGGGAGGGGACAAATGGTGAGAAAATTTGGAGCCCAAAATTTTGTGAACATGAATGTAAAAAGTTAATTAAATAAATTTATATGAAAAAAAATAACGAAGGCAATGTAAATGAACAGGCACTTCATCAACTACTGCCATTTTCACAAAGTATAAATAGAAAATGGAGGCAAGGGCATGAGAGAATTATCCTCTCATAGATTATCATCCTTGGAGAAAGCATTAAAAGAAATTCATGGCACAATTCTGAAAGAATAGTGCCAGGACAATTTCATCTCAGAGTGAACCAAGGCTGAGAAGAATGGTAAAGACTAGGAAAAAGGGATTTTTTTCTTTTCTTTCTTTTTTTTGGAAGGTACGTTGGAGAAAAAAGGAGGATCAAAGAAGGGAGAAGATGTAGAGTCAGGGCTGATATAATGGTGGTAATGGGATGGAGAGAAGACAAAATTACTCAACTGATATTGCTTCATTGTCATAGAGAATCTTTCTATTAGAAAATATGGTTCAAAAATGACTAATAGGGAAGTAACTAAACATAAGGTAAATAATTAGATAATAAGAGAACACCTATTAGCCTTTGTTGAATTCAAGTGAACTGGTCCAGAGTACAGAAAACACGGGTGGATGTGACTGCACAGCCACAAATACGAAACTTCAAAAGATTATTGGAGAATGGGAAAGGTACCAGAGGATTGGGGGACTCCTTTTTTCTCCAACGTACCTTCCAAAAAAAAGAAAGAAAAGAAAAAAATCCCTTTTTCCTGGTCTTTACCGTTCTTCTCAGCCTTGGTTCACTCTGAGATGAAATTGTCCTGGCACTATTCTTTCAGAATTGTGCCATGTATTTCTTTTAATGCTTTCTCCAAGGATGATAATCTATGAGAGGATAATTCTCTCATGCCCTTGCCTCCATTTTCTATTTATACTTTGTGAAAATGGCAGTAGTTGATGAAGTGCCTGTTCATTTACATTGCCTTCGTTATTTTTTTTCATATAAATTTATTTAATTAACTTTTTACATTCATGTTCACAAAATTTTGGGCTCCAAATTTTCTCACCATTTGTCCCCCCCCCAAGCCCAATACACACCGAGCAATCTAATTTCCCCTATCACCAATCTGCCCTGTCTTCTATCATCCCTCCCTTCTCTTGTCCCCACCTTCTCTTTTGTCCTGTAGGGCCAGATGACATTCCTTCTCAACTAGGTGATGCAGCAGATATAGTGCTGGACCTACAGCCAGAAAGATCTGAATTCAGATGTTGTTTCAAACCTTTAATATAGCTTATCTATGAAATGGTGATGATTATAGCCTACCTCTCCCAAGATGGTCGTAAAAATAAAATCATATATTTCTAAAGTGTTTTATAAAATTTAAAGTATAAATGCTAGCTATTGTTGTTGCTTGATTTTCGATAACACTTTATAGGGACATTGGGAACACAGTAGGCTCAATAAATAGTTATATAGTTGATAAATAGTGAGCTTTTAAAAAAGATCAATTCAAATACTTTCCCAAAGTCTACAGACTTATGCAGATAACCAAGGTATAAATTAATTTTCTTACTCCCACTGATATGCTTTGCATTTTATATTCAAAGCAAGTAATGACTTCTGCTAGTCAACCCTCATTTCTCTTCTTCTTCCTTCTCTCCTACTTCTAGCCTTCCTACTCTCTTCATGGTTTACTATGAAAAAGAATAAATTCCTCCCAGGCTATGAACTCTGGCTTTCTGTATTCTCCTTCATCTGTGCCTGGGCTGTTCAGAGAGCAAGTTGGAAGCTGATGGGATTATAGGATGTTTTTATAAATATATTTTCAAAACCAGGACCTCTGAATATATTTGGATTAAGCCCTTTAACAGTGAGGATACTCTGTACAGACTGAGTGTTTTTCATCAAAAGACTTCAAAGTACTTTGCCAAATCTACTTGGTAAGATCCATTATTTTGCATTTTTTTTTTTAAAGCTGAAGAATTGGTCAAAAAACAACATTGAGAAAAGCCCTGCCCACTAGGCTGGGAATCAAAAAGAAATGTGATATTCTCTGCCAACCCTTCCCCTTTGGTTTATTTTTCATCGGTATGTGTGTTTGGGAGGGATCGTTTCAGAGTATGTTTCTGAGGGCAGATGGTTACGGACTCTTGGTTGTGCAATATAAGCGGGGGTGAGGGTAGGGCTAGAAATCTTCATGAAGTGGTTGCCTGAGAGCAAACAATAGAATTTATGTTTGTATTGGAGGAGAAAGTGATTTAGGGGAGGTAAATGGCATACAACATTTTTTTAAATATATATGTACTATGAGGAAAATGAAAACAAAAATTATAGAGAAGCAAATGCAACTTAATTATATTTATGCAAGTTTTTATATCACAGGCATTTCCAGTTGTATTTCATTGCCTCCTCTCCTGATACAGTGATCCTTCCCTTATATCAGCAACAACATATAACTAAACAAAAATAACTGATTTTGACAGCATTTATTGTGTTCCACACCTGCAGCCTTAGACTAAGGAAAGAAAGGACATATTTTTATAAATCTATTCTTTTGGGTTTGGTCATTACAATTAAACCTCCCCAAAGTCTGTGGTTGTTTGTTGTGCATTTTCTGTTTGGTTCTGGTACTGTCATCATAGGTGTCAGCTGATTTCCCAGCCGAGCATCTTTCATCTATCTAAGTGCACAGGCAGGTTTTAATTTGCCATGCATGAAAATAGAATTGAGAACCAGAAGAGCCCTGAGGAATCATTCAGTTCAAACTCTTTATTTTGTGAGGAAAAGTGAAGCCTGGAAAATGTGAAGTGACTTGCCTGAGGTCACACAGATAGTAAGTGGCAGACAGGAGATTTGAGTCCTAGTTGTCCCCTCCCAAGACCATGCTCTTTTATTTTGAAATATTTCTTTCACAATAGAATTCACAATTCATTCACAAAATTTGGATCAGCAGTCATCGAATTGGCCCCTTAACACCAAATCACAGCCTCAACTGGAGGCTATTTAGATGAGTGTCACTGAAGATAACAAAAGGGTAAGACATGGGAAACTTCTGTGCCAACTCTTATTCTCCATCACCTTCTCCTCAGCTGGTCTCAAGAATCATTATATGAGTGTGGAAGAGCAAAATAAGCATTTGATTTGGGGTTCTAAGATCTAAGCTTTAATGTGAGATCTGGTTCTTACCACCCAAGTGCCATTGGGTAGGTCATTCAGTCTTTCTGGGCCTTGGTTTCATCATCTGGAGAGTGAAGGAGTCAGTTCTACATCCGAGATCCATCATGATCCTGATGTTTCCTTTGGGGAGGCCTAGGGAAGAGGAAGGGAATCTCTATTTGTGCAAATATGGTGCCTTTTTTCTTAGTTCTCATCTTCCTTGACTTCCCTGAAGCATTTGAGAGTATTGCCCACCCCTCCCTTCCCAAAGGCTCTGAGTTTTTATGACACTGCTCTCATGGTTCCCCTGCTCATCTAACTACTACTTTTTACTCTCCTTTGTTGACTTTTCATTCATATCATGACCATAAGTATGAGTGTACCCCGAGGCTAGGTCCTGGGACTTGGATTTACTCTATCTTTCACATGGTGACTTCAATAGCTCCCAAGGGTTCTATTTTTACCATCTCTATGTGATGGCTCTTAAATCTATATATTTAGCATTAGTGTCTCTGCTGAAGTACAGCTATACATTATCAATTAAATTTTGGACATCTCAAAATGAATTCCTATAAACATCTTAAACTTAGAATTTCCAGAATAAGATTCATTATTTTGTACTGTTGGGAGAACTAGGTTGCAAAGAGATTTAAATTCCAAAAAGAGAAACATATATTTGATCCTAGAAATAATAGAGAGCTCCTGTAGTTTACTAATTAGGGAGATGATATGCTAAGACCTCTGCTCTAGGAAATCACTTTGGCAGTTCTGTGAAGGATTGATTGGAATGGCAAGAAATGTGAAGCAAGAAAAATAATGATGAAACTTTTGAAATAGACCAGGTGAAAAGTTTTTAAGGACTAGACCAGGGTGATGTTGTGTGAATGGAAAGAAAGAGATGGATACAAGAATTGAGGAGGATATAAAACTGAGAAGAGGGGCAACTGATTTGATATACAAGATAGAATAACAAGTTAAAGATACAAAAATATTGAGAATCAGGGTAACTGGAAGGATTACGGTAACACTCAACAAGAATAAGGAGTTTTGGAAGATGGGTGAGTTTGGGGATAAAGATAAAGGGTTTAGTTTGGAGCACATTGAAATAGAGATGCCTACAGGAGATCCAGGTCAAATAATAGGTAGATCATGATGTGGTACTGAAGCTTAGGAGAGATATTAGGGCTGGATATAATGATATGCAAGTCATCTAATTTGTATGATAATTGAATCCAGAGAAGCTGATGATGTCACCAAATAAGAAAGAGAGAGAGAGAGAGAGAGAGAGAGAGAGAGAGAGAAAGAGAGAGAGAGAGAGAGAGAGAGAGAGAGAGAGAGAGAGAGAGAGAGAGAGAGAGAGAGAGAGAGAGAGAGAAAGAGACAGACAGATGAGAGGGACCAAGAGAGTATCATGGGGTGCCAGTGGGCAGCATAAGGATGATGATCCAGCAAAAGGTCTGAGAAAGATCACTCAGATAGGTTTGGTGGAGATGGGTTTCTCAAGGAATTTGAGAATGGAGGATGAGTTATAACTCATAACTCCAGTAGAGATGGAAAGATCTGACAAGGAAACTTGAGGATATTTATGGGCATCAGAGGATGAAGCATTAGATAGGGAGAGAATAAAGATCATAGTGGGGAGAGTAGAAAACAGGAACAATCTACTGGAGAAGATAGAAAAGGGCCAAATTTAAACGTAAATATAAATAAATGTAAATGTAAGCATTCGGCTGATGAAGAGAAGAGGCACTTCATCAGAGATTCAAATAAAGTAGGGAGTTAAAAGACTGTGATGTGAGAAGCAGAGGAGAAAGGGGAACTTTCTATGAATTCTTGGTTGTTTTTCTTTAGTAAAGTGTGAAGCTAGGTTCTGAACTGAGAGTGTAGAAGGGGAAAGTGAAGTGAGAGGGTTGAGAAGAAAAGATAAAGTATGGAATAGTTGTTCTAATGAGTGAGCTAGTCACTCCCATCTCCACAACATTTCCCTACTCCTACAGATAGTTCTCACCCTTATTACTTCTCATCTGGACGACTGATTGGTCTTCCTTCCTCAAGTCTTTCTCCATTTCAATCAAGACTCTACCTAGCTACCAAAGTAAACTTCTCGAAGTGTATTTGACTATGGCACTTCTTTACCTGACAAACTCCACTAAATCCCCTTTGCCTGTAGATCCAATATAAACTCTTTCATCATTGAAAAGCCTTCCCACCCTGGTCCCAACCTACTTATCCAGGCTCATTATTTATACATCACTCCTCTTCCTGCAGTAGATGATCTCATCACCTTGACTCCCTAACTCTTCCTTACCATAGGATAAGCTATCTTCAGCTTCTGTTTCTTTGCACTGGCTTCCCCCCTCCCCTGTGACTGGAATGCACTCCCTCCTTACTCTCAAAATCCCTTGTTTCTTTCAAGATTAAACTCAAGCTTCCAATATCTTTCCACTACCTGCCCCCCCCCCCCCCATCTCCTATTGTCTTTCCTCTCAAATTTATTTGGTCTATATCTTCTATATAGATAGATGTCTTATTGTCATTTCTTGCTGTTGCTTGTTCTTTGTTCTTGAAGAGAATACATAATATCATGAGGGTGATGACTTGACTTGCAAGTAAGTTGGATTAAAGTGCAGCAGAACATTCTGCCATTAAAGTCATTAGCCTCACACTCCAGAGTCATTGGTGTCCAGTGGTGAAACATAACTCAAGATGACTGGAGATGA
The DNA here is from genome assembly GCA_023548195.1 of Bettongia penicillata ogilbyi. NCBI lineage: Eukaryota > Metazoa > Chordata > Mammalia > Diprotodontia > Potoroidae > Bettongia > Bettongia penicillata. Next base: position 815,627 of record JAJHZJ010000478.1, on the reverse strand, counting down.
CCCAGCAGATACATATCTATCTCTATACAGACCAAACAAATACAAGGTAATTTTGGGAAGAAAGATAATAGGAGCTGGGGTGGTGGTGGTGGTGGAGAGAAAGGTAAATTATGTACATATACGTGTATATGTAAATATGTATACATATCTACATGCATATGTACATATACGTTTGTGTATATTTGTCTGTACACATACCTATTGCTTCTGTTGATAGAATGTAAGCCTTTCAGGGAAGGGCTATTTTATTTTTGTCTTTATATAAACAGTGTTATTGTTGTCTAATCTTTTTTCAGTCATGTCTGACTCTTTGTGACCCCCATTTCCTTCTCCAGCTCATTTTACAGCTGGAAAAAACTAAGGCAAATAGGGGTAAGTAAAGTGGATAGAGTCGCACAGCTAGTCAGTGTCTGCGGCCAGATTTGAACTCAAGATGTCTTCCTGATTTCAGGTCCAGTACGCCATCCACTGAACCATCTAGCTGTCTTATATATACATAGGAGTTACCTAATAATGCTTTTTGATTGTTTCATTTACTGATCACAAATAAAATCTGGAAAATCCACTCCTGTCTTAGTCATTGACTGTTCAGTGTAACTGAGATCTTGAGCATGAGTTCACTCTGTTACCTTACTTTGTTGTTGTAACTTCCTCAAGTGGAAAAGCTATGGAAGTCTGCTTCCCAGAGAGTCATGGTAATATATAAAGGGAAGTTTGCCTTGGAGTAACTGTGGAACATGTGCAGACATTGTGTAACTGGTTCTGGCTGACCAACCACATGTTTAAGTTCTGTGTTCTTTGAATGGCTGTGGAGGATGCAATATGTTCTTCTCCCCTTTCCTTTCTTCCTCTTGTGCCAGAGAGAGTTATAATCATTTAAGTCAATTTCATTGGCTCATTTGTCAACCATCTGGGAATCATCAAATCGAAGCAATTTTTTAAAATACCATTTAATTACAGAAAAATCTTTTTTTCTATTTTCAGCTTGCAATTATTGCTAAAAAGTGATAATGTTTTATTGGTTATTTTTTTCATCTTGACTTCTGAGAATCTTTACTATCATCTTTTGGTAACAATGCCATCTTAGTCTGTGAATTTTACCATTTTTTAAAGTCGACAGAAATTATCTAAATGCTGAGTTGTGTGGGGGAGGGGTGAGAATATTGCCTGCAATTAAGGCGCTAAGCTCGATGATGACTTTATGTTTTCTTTTATATCTCAAAGATTCTCCGATACTCTGACTTTTTATCCCCTTCAGATAAATAAATGTACTACTGTCATTAAATGTTTTCCGAACATGTAAAATGCAAAGGAGAGTCTTACTTTATGTACACAAACTGGTACAAAACTTGAAGCCACTGCTTTTTTCTCTCTATTTTTCATATTACTTTCCTCTAGGTTCTGCACACTCTGATCATCACAGACATCTCCCTGTACCTTTATAAAGCATCCTTTAGAAACAACAGCACTTTGCAGTTAGAAAGCTTTAGATAAAATATAATTGATTCCCCAGATTTTTGCCCATATTAGTATGATCTTTTAAATATGTTTTGCAAATTGAAGACCTGTCAGTCATGTTTTATTTGCTGGCTTGTTTATTTGCTAACTTTCTCCTGAAATGCTTTCATGTTTCATTCATGACTCCAACAAAGCAAAGGCTGAATGTTGCAGTCCAAAGTGAAATGTATGAGGCAGACTCAAAACAAATACACCTGCAGAACTGAGACTTCTGAAAATATTTAGTTAAGCCCTTTAAGAGTGATAATACTCAGTCCAAACATAGCTCTTTTATCAAAGGATTTCAAAGCACTTTGCCAAACCTATTGGTAATAAGTTTTATTTTATATTTCTATGGATGGAGCAAAAAGGGAATGATAAAGACATTTAGAGCTACTAGGCAATGTCTCACATGATATTTTTTTTTGTATCTCCCTAGAGAGAGCTGTTATGTGATATTCAGTTTTCTAGCTATCTGTGTTGTTCTCTGACCTTAGTACTAAACTGCAAGTTTCCTGAAGGCAGGCATCTAGTCTTACCAAAACTTTTTTTTATACTTATATGTGTTTGGTTGTTATTCTGCATTGCATGAGTAGCATACTATAAGTATTAAAGACTAAGGGCTGACAAGCCCTTTTTTTTGCCAATTATCATAGGAATGTCTATCATTGTGCACAAAATATACATGGAGAAGGAAACTTTGTATGTATCTTTTCTCTAACTATTCATGGAAAAGTTTTATTTTTCAAGATCCTTTGGTGTAATATTTTTAAAATATTTTAGTCTGTCTTTGTTGCTTCTGTTCCCTACTTACGAAGAAGGTACTCCTTGGATACTAATTAATTTACCCAACTAATTAAAGTACCATTTCTTGTTTTTATCATGAGTGGTGAAGGAGAAATTGTTGATGGGTAAAGGATATTTTTAAAACCATTTTTCCTTCCAAAATTAATTTTTTTATTTCCCTGCCTTAGCATATAGAGTAAATTAATATTTCCTCAATAAAACAGGGTCTCATTGAATTTTTATACAGTGATGGTCTTGAGAGCTATTGAGGATGTAAAATCTTCTCTCCTACTCCTACACTAAATGACTCTAGAGGGTTGTTTAATAATAATAATTATTATATAGCACTTTATGTTTTGCAGAACACTTTATAAATATCTCATTCTGCCCTCTCAACAATGCTGAGAGGTAGATGTGACTATTATCCCTGTTTTACAGATGAGAAAGCTGAGGTAGGCAGAAGTTAAATTATTTGCCCAGGGTCATATAGCTAGTATTTTTCTGAGGCTATATTTGAACTCTGGTCTTCCTGATCTCAGACCCAGTGCTCTGCTGTACCACTTAGCTGCTTGTAGCTTTTGTTTTGTTTGCCTTTTAGCTATATTTTTATGAAGTTATCATAGGCTTGCTTTAGCTGTCGTGTTACTTCTCCTAATGTGTTATAGATTTAAACTTGGAAAATAGAGACTGCTTAATGGAGAGACTGCATAATTAAGGCCTTTATATCTGTAAACTTAGTATTAGCATATAAAACTAAGCCAGTAAGCTCTGGCCCTGATGGCTCTTCACCTCTTCCATGTAATACAGTAAGTGAGTCTTTTTTATTGTTCTTTTCCCTAGTCAGAGACTTTCCACTTACTTCCAGTTTCTGGTTTTTGAATGTTTCAGAAAAAGTTCCTTTCAAGTCTGACCACTAGATAAATGTGAAGTGTAAAGGTAATATTAGAAAAGACAACCCAGCCACTCCATACACAATGCTACTGAACCTACTAAAGCCTGTTTGCTCTCTCACACACATTCCCTCTCACACAAACATTTATAGTTATAGACACTATTAATTTATTTCTAGAATCCATCCCTACCTCTCCATTCCAACAACTACCACCTCATTTCAGATTCTTATTGACCTCATGACTAAGTTACTATAATCGGCTCATGGCTAGGACTTCCAGCTACATGCTCTCTCTTATTCCCATCCATCCTCAATTCTGCTGTGAGATTTACATCCACTTTGACCAGATCATTGTCAGCTATTTCTAGTGACTTTCCACTGTCTACTGAACAAATCAACATTATAATTTAATTCAGTTCAATTACAATTTTTTTGTAATGCACTATTCTGGGGATAAAAAGGATACAAAGAGGAAAAAATTACACATTTACCTGACCCCTAGGAGTTTATAATATTGCCCATGTGTACCCACATAAGCATGGTACAGGTAAAGTGTGATAAGGGGAAAGTAAAACTATATACAAAGTGTTTAAGGTAAGTTCCAGGAGTGAAAGATCCCTTTCAAAGTAAAGGGATTGGGGAAGGCTCTGTAGAGGATGTGGTACCTGAGCTGGTCCTGGGTTGAAAAAGGTAGGACTAAATTAAAGAATAAATGCTAGTATAATTCTATTAGGCCATAGAGTGTGTGTAAGAGAGAAGTGAAATGAGGTTAGAACCAGAATGTGGAGAGCGTGGAATCAGAGATTACAATTTTCCTGAGATAGGGAGCCAGAAAAGGTTTTTGATCAGTGTGTAACGTGCCGAGACCTGTATCTCCAAAAGATCATTTGGCATTTTTGTGGAGGATGTATTTATTGGTGAGGAGAGAAACTAGAACCTGAAAGACTATTTTAGGATTATTATAAGTGAAAGGTGGTAAGGGCCTGAACTAGGCTGTGAGTGGAGAGAAACAGAGAGGATGCAAGAGATATTATGGAGGGATAATTGACAGAACTTAGCAGATGATTGGATGAGGGAGAAGAAAAGGGAATAGTCAAAGATAACTGAGTTTTGAGCCTAGATTACAGGAGAATGCCAATGCCATCAAAAGAAAGAGAGTTAGGTAAGTAGGGTAAATATAGGGGAAAAGATAATGAGTATAATTTTGGATATGTTGAATTTGTGTTGGTGGTAGTAAAAAAAGGTCAGGATATCCAAGGAGCAGGTGGTATTTCAGACTGGATCTCAAGGGAGAGAGATTGGGCCTGACTATATAGAGCTATAAATCACTGGAGTTGAGGTAATCATAGAAGTTAGGAGATTGAATGGGGTCACTAAGGAAAAAAATATGGAGTGGAAAGAGAAAGGGGGCTAAACATAGCTTAGGGCAACTATCACAGCCAGGTAGAAGGGCAATGAATTAGCAAAGATGACTGATAAATAATGGGGACACAGGAAAAATCATAAGATTGTAGATCTTAACTGGAAGAGAGTAAATGAATGAGAATTAGAAGGCAATGAACAAAATGAATGAGAAAGCATTTATTAAAGTTTTATTATGTGCCAGACACAGAGCTAAGCACTAGACATACAAATATCAATAAGTAAGGACTTCCTTCAAGTAGCTTATTTTTTAGATGGTAAGAAGACAATACAGATAGAGAGAGATTGATAGAGATAGACAGAGCTCTATCTCTCTATCCAACTATATCTATCTATATTTGGGAACTAAGTTAAAAAATAGCAGGGTAGGGAAAAGTTGGCTTAAGGTATGCATAGGAAGGCTGGGTTTGGAACTTTCCTGAAAGTGACATGGTCACCTCATCTGGGCAAGGTGGAGTGAAAGTTTATCTTTTAGGGCCCCAAATCCCTGGGATAGAGTCTGAGTTTTGAAATATTACTTAAATGCTTTATAATTTATTTACCATTTGATTTGTATTATATATGAATAAATATACATACACAAACATGTATGTATAATTTACATACATACACATATACACATGTAACTAGCATTTATGTGGCATTTTGAGGTTCATAAAACACTTTGCATATATTATCTCCTTTGATCCCCCCAACAACTTTGGAAGATAGGTGCTATTATTATCACCATTTTGCAGATCAGGAATCTGAATCAGAGAGAGGAAAAGTGATTTGACCAACATCTCAGTGCTAGAAAATGCCTGAAGAAATATTATAATTCAGTTCTAACTCAGAGAGATACTGTTCATTCTCTATATCACTCAACTTCATTATCATTATTTCTACAACCATGTTTCAAGCTTGTTGAAGGCAGGAAACATGTCCTAAAGTATCAGCTACACTTTGGAAATCATGAACATTAGGGAACAGTGGGACATGGGCTGGTGTTCTAGTCCTGGCTTTGTGAGTGACTCAGGCCAACTATTAGAGATCAAGTGACTTCTCTGAGCTTTAATTTCTTTATCTGCAAAATCAGGATAACGATTCTTGCACTATTATCTCATAGCATTATTGTGGGAATCAATTCAATCAGCCAATAAAAATTTATTAAGTGCTTACTATGCATTAGGCATGGTATGAGATCATATATGAGAAAATATATTGTAATTTTAAAGGGTTGCATAAAAATAAACTATTGCCATCTGAACTATATCCCTTAGACTGACTTACCGCTACCTCAAGGTTGTTGAGGTCACTAACCTCTGAATCACTGAAAAAGAAAAATAGCTCTCTGTCTTGGACGGTTGGATGCTCATCTTGACAAACCTATAACTCTTAGGGACCTATTATCATCTTACTTTCCTCCATTAAACCTCATTCAGGATTTTATAACTCAATAATGTAGATGACAAGAGAGAAATGTTGGTTATATAAAACTCAATACAAGCAGGAACTGTAAAGTGTTTGATACATTGGTAATAATCCCTTGTATGTAGTAGTAAGAAAATCAACATATAAAGTGCCTATTACACAGCAAAAAAAAGAACTGAAATGTAGGTAATATTCAAGGTCACAAAGGAAATACAAATTACAAAATTTTATTCTATACGGTTGTTTTTTTTTTTTCTATTCCAAATGAAAGCATTTTATTGTTTGAACTTGAATATTTTTTCCTCCTGAGTATCCATGTAATTGCTACTCTTCATTGGGTCCCTATCTAATTCTATCCTCCCTTTTTCCATTATGCCAAGCTCTCCTTCTAGGATGAGTCGTACATTACTTCCCTTCATGTGCTCTATGATCCAGAAAAATTGGTCTGCTTTTTGCTCCTTATCCTATCTGTGTCCTACAGCACAGGCTATTCTCCAAACTTGGAATACTCTCCTTATTCCTGACTCATTGACTTCCTAGATTCCTCCAATGGTAAGTTCAAATAACACTTCCCTTTTTCACTTTCCCTACCTTCAGTTTTTAGTATTCCCCTCCCCCAACATTTCCCCAGTACTTTGTACTGTATTTTTGGTGGGAAGAAGATATCCCCAAATGTATATGATGTGCATATTTGGGGATATAGTATAGATATCACAGATGAATATGTACTCACCTGTGATAATTTCATCTGGGGTCATAGATTTAGCACTTGGAAGCCATCTAGTCCAGACTCTCAGTCTTACAGATAAAGAAACTGAGGCACATAAAGGATCAATGATTTGTCTAGGGTTACACAGCTAACAAATGTCAGAAGTAATATTTGAACCCAAATCCTTCTATGACACTTTATAGTGTCTAGCAGAAACTCAGCTCTATAAGGGTAAGGGGCAATCTTATTTTTATATTTGTATCCCCAGCATCTATGATAGCATCTGGTACATAGTGACTGTTTTTTGAAAGTTTGGTGACTGATTGATTCTAAGTATATTTGTCTCATTATTATGTCTGTTGTCTAAAGTAATGCTCTGGCCTCCTCAACTGAGTCCCTCAATTTCTCCTTGACTCAGATTCTAGGACTGTGACTCTGGAGATAGTAGTCTCCATGTTGTCTCAAGACAGATGCACTCCAGAGGAATATCTTTACTAATCCCCCAGGCTCTGATTAGTTGTTCAAGGTTTATGTCAACCACTCCTCATATGTTTCTAATATCTCATGCTCTTTTGGTTGTTTTTTCTTTAATGAACAACTCATGTTGTACTTTGAATTCTCTTTTCCAAATGCTTCTGCACACATGGAGATAAATCCATGGTCCTTGCTGTTTGGATATATTTTGTGGGGTTTTTGTTTCTAATTTTTTTGTTTGTTTTTGCAAGGTCCTGCTTCTGTTCTGGAGCCCAGAAATATCAGCAAGAGAAATTTATTGAATGAAAATTGTGTTTGGAAAGAGAGAAGTCTGTACTGGAAAATGGCATATCCTTAGGGATGATTAAAGAAGTGTCTTTGAAAATAAACTTTGCCCTTAGGTTGTTACCGCAGACATCTATTATACATCATCCTTGTGTTTTGGAAAAGTTACTAAATTTATTTATCTAGGGATAACAGGGAGGCATGGCATTTAAGCTACGTCAGTGAAAAAAACAACCACACCTAATATGCTTGGTGTTGCATAATTTAATCAGTTGCAGTACTTGTTCTCTGAGGTATTACGTCAAAAACAAAATTTTAAGGACTTTCTGAGTTGCCAGTTCAACTCATTAGAGTGTGATTCCAAAGAGGCCAAAGTCTTGGATTTGTTCGCTATCTGGAGAAATCATCATTGTTCATAGTAAAACTGTTCAATAGACACAAATTTGACCCCTAATCTCTTCCAGGATCTGAGAAACAAACTTTTGTTCAAAAAGCAAGATGTTCTATTTCAGATCCAACCATTTACATATTTAAAGTAAGCTTAAAGATCACGTATTTATTATTATTTTTATTGTGTTATCTTTATGCCCAAAAGGACTGCATGAAAACTGTAGCAAATTCTGTCTAGCAGAGTCTATTCAGTAAAAAGAATTTTTTCTGTGTAAGTGATGAAGAGTCTATAACATAGGCAGATGTTGAAAAGGGGGGAAATGATGGTGCCATGGTGTAATACATTTTATTCTTTTTAAGTTTGTTGAGCTTCTTTGAGTTTGAATTTGTGGAGTTGATAAGTTCATTCCTTTTAGGTTTGTAGTAATGAATTTAAAGTGAGATTTGCCCAGAATAGTTCTAGAGCATCACAAGATTTTTTTTTCCTGAAACTGCTCATCCCATGCCTCTTCATATAATGGGATAGCGTTAGGGGATAGAACAAGTATTTATTAAGAAACTCTTTTGTGCCAGGCACTGTGCTAAGTACTTTGCAAATATCATCTCTTTTGATTTGCACAACATTCCTGGGAGGTAGGTGCTATTATTATCCCAACTTTACAGTTGAGGAAATTGAGACAGAGAGAGATTAAAATGACTTGTCCAAGATCACACAACTAATAAGTGTCTGAGACTAGGTTTGAACTTGGGTTCAAGTGCCAGAGAACTGTAGCACTTACCATATAGGTAACTTTAGATAAATCATTTAACTTCCTTGGGATTCAATTTCTTCATCAGTTAAATGAGGAGGTTGGACTAGATGACTGTTTAGGTCCCTTCAACTGATAGATCTATGATCCTGTGACTACCACTAACATTTAAATTGCTTCACTCAATGCCACAGAAATGAAAAGAGCAGCTCCTAATAGAAGGAATTCCCCAAATATAAGGACAGGCAGTTTTTGCCAATTGAATTATGAGAACACAGGAATGATGTCCTACATGAGATGTGCAAATCAGTTCTAACATATCAGAGCCAGCTCAGGTTGCAAAGGGTAATGCCTAGACTCTGCTGGCAGATTTGGAGATAAGGAGTAAAGATTCCTCATGTAGGAAGGTCACCTTGAGAAGGCATACAATGTGAAATTCACTATAACAAAGCCCAGGATCTAATGTGGCAGCTTTCATCATTTGCCATCATATGAACTTGAAAGTTTACAGTTCTATCCTATTCAGAGGACCAATGATCAAATACCTCTGAGTCCATTTGTATTTACAGTGGGAATCATAAGTAACCAAGAATATGATAGAAAATCACCCTTGGCTCTGGTTTATCATTGAGCAGGAAATTCATTGAATTAGAACATCAGGACCATAGATCTAGAAGCTCTTAAATTGAGGTCCATGGACTCAAAGGGTCTTTGAATAGATTTCATGGGGGTTATGAACTTAGATACGAAAATATTTTCATAACTGTCCTTCAACATAATTGGTTTCTTATGTAATACTACGCATTTTATTTATGCATTTAAAAACATTATTCTGAGAATGGGTACACAGTATTCACCAGACTGCCAAAGGGTCCATATAAAAATGGTTAGAAGCTCTCATCTAATGAAACCTATGTCTGAACAGGAAAAAAAAACTTCAACAAGTGGCCATTCACTTCAGACTTTACTCAAAACCTCTAGTGAGAGGAAACCAAATATAGCTCTAGACTATTAATTCCACTTTGGTATAGCTCTAGTTGTTAACAAGTTTTACATCCGGCCTAAATTTTGATCTCTCCAGATAAGTCATTCAAACATCATTTTCATGAGTAATCTATCCATAAAGGATAAGGTTATAGGGATTCAGAATAATTGCAAAAGACAATGATAAAAAAAAAGCTTACCCATAGTATCTGCATAGTAATTAGGTATAGATACTGGACCTTTGATATCTTTGATATGAAATGAAAAAACTCCTTCTACCAATACTTGTAGGCACCTTCTTTTCAACTTATGGTCTTAGAGATTTGCCTAGAGCATTGAGAGTATAAATGACTGTCCCAAGATCACATAGCCCATTATATGCAATAGGTGGGACAAAAGTATATTACATGCATAAAACCTTTGTCTGTTTGTCAGGATTGATTCTGATTTTGTGAAAGTGAAAAATCAACATCCTGCACACAGCAGCCATATAGATATTCCTAAAGCACAGTTCTGACAATGTCATTCTCCTGGTCAGGAAGCTACATTGGCTCCAGAATGATTCCAGGATAAATTATAAAATTTCTTCTTCACTACTCAAATCTCTTCCTAATATGATTCCCACCTATTTTTCCAGATGAGGAAATGGAGGCAAAGAGAGTTAAATGACTTGTCTGGGGTCACATAGCTAGTTAAGTATCTGAAACCAGATTTGAACTCTCAGAGATGAATCTTCCTGATTCCAGATGCAGCACTTTATCCATTGTGTCACTGAGCTACCACTTGGTTTATTTACTTATATTGGTAAGATATGAGCCCTGGACTAGATAAGGGTTCACAAACTATGGCCACAAGGCCAGATCACCTCTGACAGTTTACATTCCAGACAAAATGGCCTACTCAGTATTCCATGTATATTTCTGGCTTCCATGATTTTATATGGTTTGTCTCCTCTGCCTGTAATGTTTTCTCTCCTCACTTTCACCTCTTGAAATGTCCTTTGGATCTCCTTTTAAAGTTTGTTTCAAGGCCCACCTCCTACACACACAAAGCTGTTCCCAATTCACCCACTCATTGGCGTTTGCATTTCCCTAAATTATAATTTTTATTTGTGAAGGTAAAATCAGAAAAAGCATAGTATTTTGGAAAAAGTGCTGGACTTAGAATCTCAAGGCTAGGTCCCAAATTTCAGTTCTGCTTCTTATTGCCTTGTGACCTTGAGCAAGTCATTGAACCTTTTGTGATTAATGAAGGTGTTGGACTAGGTGACCTTAGATCTATGAGCTTATGATACTATGACTAGATGACCTCACAAATCCCTTCCTTATTTTGCTTTAAATCTGTTCATCTGTGTAAATACTTCAAAAACTGTAAAAGTGCTGTCTACATAGCAGATGTTATTATTTTCTTATCTGCATAAAGTTTCTCTTTAGCAGGATGAAAGCTCTCTGAGGACAGGAGCTGATGTGCATTTTCCTTTGTAATCTTAGTGCTTCACACAATGTCTGGCACTCAGCAGGGTGAATACTTGTTGAACAAAACAGCAATTAGATTATTAGATTTATAAATTTTTAAATTTGTTCTGTTGAGAAGGGATTTAGGAAGCAGTTTCATGGCTGATCCACAATTAGGTACAGCATTTTATAGAGATTTTGTCTTTATTTTAGAAAGCTTTGAAAAAAACCCTACTATTCTTCCTCTTTTGAGCAAAACAAAAACACCTTTTTAAGGAGGGGTAAATTTGGCCATCCTTAAAATGATGTTTTGAAATAAAAATGGGCTGGACCAAGTTTCATGGAATATGTGAATAAGGGACAGATGTTTTCATGCTTTCGTAACCTCTAAGGAAGAATCAGGTCTCATGAGGAGTAAAAAAAGTCTAACATGAAATTCACTCTGCCCATTTATTTGCAGCCCTGTTGCTGAGCTGAATGCTAATGAGAAAGTTTACAATGAGCTAGACAGCATTCTGCTCTTGCTCCTGTGAGTACCTAATGGAAACATCTGCCAAGCTAAAACAGTGGGTACAACATGGGAAATGAATGAAAAAAGCAGGAGGCAGCCAAGCAAGCATCCAGAAATCTGCATTCCTTCAGTAACAGCACAAAGTCACAAGAAGGAGACGTTTCTATCATTTCCAAGAGAACTGGTGAACTTGTAAACTCTTAACCACGAAATGGTGTTCTTTCAACACTGAGAGTATCAAAGAACTCCTGGCAGCTTCTCCAAACCTAGGTTTTGTTGAGCACCCTTCTTTCAGTCTTGCCAGGATTAGTACAAATTACTTTTCCTGGGAGATCAATAACTATTGGTTTTTTTCATTCCTGTACTTTATGATGAACAGAGATGTTCTATTAGTACAACCCAAAGAGGTCTGTGTGCGGTGACTTCGGGAAGAGCAGGTGATAAGCCAAGCAGTGACCAAATGGAGTTTCATGACACCAGGAAAATATCTGTCACCTTAAATGTCAAAGAGGGAATATTGCTAAAACAATATTAAAATAATCATAATGGTTAACGTTTAAATAGCATGTTATTTCATTTGATCCTCACAACAGCTCTGGGTGGTAGGTACTATTTCCTCCCATTTAATAGATGAAGAAACTGAACCAAATAGAGGTTAAGTGACTTGCCCAGGGTCACTCAGTTAGTAAATATCTGAGGCTGGATTTAAGCTTAGGTCTTCTTAACTCCAAGTCCCACATTCTATCCAATGTGTTACCTACTTGTCAGTATAGAGAAAAAAGTCTCTGAGCCACAAGCCTCTTTCTACTTTTTTTTTTTATGTTTCCTGAGCTTGCCATGTGAGGGCTGATCCAAACAAGCTCCAGTGAGTGAAAATGTTCACACTGTCTGTGCATGTGTGTGTATGTGTAGATAAGTAGATAGATAGATAGATAGATGGATGGATGAATGAATAGATGTAAAGATAGATAGATATAACTATAGATAGATGTGGAGAGATAGATATAGAGATGCACAGATATAGATTGATAGATCTAGAGAAGTATAGTATCTAAATGTATATCTATACCCTGATCTATAGATCTATATCTCTACATATACATACATACATACATACACATACAAAAACAACCTGTTCTTTTTCCTGTTTTTAGTAGAAAAGACTGTTGAATGTGACACTCAGTGTTCTTATGGGAAACCTCTCCCTGTTGCCACACAATTAGCATCTTTCTACACACTCTTTGCAAAGGTCGTCTGTTTGTTCTTTGTTTGTTTGGTTTTTTTTTTGCTCCTCAACCCACCCCCACAGAAAAATAGAAAAATTTAAAATTGCTAAGAAGAAGAAAACGCCCACACAGATGGGTTCAAATGGGAAACACTTGCTATGGCAAACACCATTTTTAAAAGCAGTTCTACAGCATATAGAATCTGTGTTTTGTTTTCTGAAGCTTTCCATACCCATGTCAATAACTAGAATTTCTGGTACAACATGAGCCTGTTAACAAGCAGAAAAATGGCCAGTTCACTTTCCATAACATCAAGAATTTTCTTCATGTTGGTTAGGCCAAGGCTAAACATAAAAGTAAAAAAAAAAAGTTGTATTTAATAACTCTTTAAAAAAATAGTGCCTTCCATGGAAATATTCATTAATGTGGTTATTTCTTGGAACATATTTTTTGCAGCGTACCCTGAATTAAGCCTTAACTAGAACGAAATAAATTAGACTGTCCCATGGGGCAACATGGAAGAGGAGGAGGGCACACTTCTTTGCCAGGTTACCACTTCCCTGTGGTTGCCACTGTCCCCACAATAATCACTACTGCTGAGGCACAGCTACCCATAGGTCAACCCTTTCCCCTAAGGCTCACCTCATCATCCCACCTTTCTTGTAGACCCTCTTTTCTCTCTGGCTCCCACTGGGGAGAAGGTCAGAAGTTTCCCTTTCATGTGCATTTGTCTTTATGGTCAGACTATCCTTTGCACAAAGGCTGTCGTTTTCGGTGCAAATATTTTGAGTCATGACTCTGAAACCAGGGTGAATTTTTGCTGTTATTCAGTCATTTTCAGCCATGTCTGACTCTTCATGGTCCCATTTGGGGTTTTCCTGGCAAAGAAACTGCAATGGCTTGCCATTTTCTTCTCCCTCTCACTTTACAGAGGAGAAAGCTGAGGCAAACAGTGTTTACGTGACTTGCTCACGACCAAGTAGGTAGTGTCTGAAGTCACATTTGAACTCAGGTTTTCCTAACTCCAGACTCAGGGCTCTATCCAATGAGTCACCTAGATACCCCTTAGGGTGCATTAGAAGATTTAATTGAACTGAGAAGGCAAGTAGGATCAAAGATCTAGACTTGAAGGAAAACTCAGAGGACATCTAATTTAACCCCTTCCTTTTACAGATAAGGAAACTGAGTCTCAAGACAGTTAAATGCTGTGACCAAGAGAAGTAATAAGTGGCATAATCAGGAATTGAACCCAGGTACTTATTTTTGGTACTAAAAGGAGGTTTTGAGGACCTGAATATGGACTAGAATAATTTAAACATTTGGATATTTTGCCCATCTGGGTTGGGGTTCTGGCCAGTGTTCTTGTGGCAGGAAAACTTGCTGGAGAATATGGGGACACAGCCCTAACCCAGTTGGTCAGCAGACTTTCCTTCCAAAATTGGGTCAAAGCTGAAATCCTATTCCCTTTGGGAGTCTACCTTTTCTCCTATACAACTGTTCCTACAAAACAAACAAATACCTGATCTAGGGTGGATATTGCTAATCTCAACATTTCAAAGCTGAGATATTTGAATCTTATTTTAGTAAATTTCTTTCAGAAACAGAATGTAGAACTTGTTGGTTTTAGATCCCAATTTATGTGTTGAGGGGATACTCGTTGACTACCCTTTGAAAAGTTCAAACAGCTAGGTGCTACTTGGAATCAGGAAGACCTGTGTTCAAATCTTGCCTCAGACATTTATTGTGTGACTCTGGGTAGTCACTCTGAGACTCAGTCTCAATTTTCTTATTTGCAAAATGGGGTTAATAACTGCATCTCCCTCATAATGTTATTGTAAGGATCAGATGTTGCAACATATGTAAAATACTTTGCAAATCTTACTATGCTAAATAAATGGAGCTGTTATTTTTAGGGAGAATAAATGTATTTCAGTCTGGTATTGCCACAGGTTGCTACATTTTTTTTTAGGCATTTAAGTCATCTATTGCAAAGCCTTTCCTACATGTCTGCTATAGACTTTACTTTCAACTCAGTAAAACTGAGAGAACATACATTTGAAAAAATTTACAAGTAGAAACTTCTCCAAAAAATTCCAGCCTAAACCCTGAAAACAAGTCCAAGGATGCATACTAACTAACCCTGTGGCATTTGGGTTCATGTTTGAACATGTGCTATTGCCAGGAAATACTTCGACATCATTATTTGATAATTCCACCTTTAAAACTGGTCATATTCTGAAAACAGACACAAAGGAGAATGAATCTTCCCCTATCCTATCGAATTACTGAGTGATTAAGGACCAACTAATGACTTAACCATTTTATGGATGCTTGAAAACTGAACTAAGAAGGAAACTTCTAGAATATAGGAACTGTTTTGTTTTTGTTTCTATACTTCCAGAACATAGTATCAGGTAGATAAGAACTACTTAAGAAAAAAAATTGTTCATTGATTGATTGAGAAACTAAAGAATTGGAGAACTGGGGCATCCTTGGTTAAAGAACCTTATTTTCTGGACATTGGTTTCATTATTCTTCCTGTGATGTTATGTGACAGGGATACTAGAATACCACAGTCTTCTGGGAAGAGTTGAAGTTTGGCTTCAACCAAAGGCAGTAGAAAGGTGCATGATGGGAATGCATAAGCTTTACTACACTACGAACTAACAATTGCTCAGAAGATGTCAACAGAGACAGGTTTGCTCGCAGAAAAAAGAGCTCAGTTACATAGTGAGAGGGAAGAATAATTGATAGGTAATGCATATGCTTCATTGGCATCTGCACAAAGTTAACTTCAAGAGAACTAGGAGAAGGTGCCTTGTTTGTTGATTTCCAGTGGAAAATTTTCCAGAGAATGCAAACAGGGAGGAAGTATAGATAAATGGCTGCAGGGTAGGACTTGGAGTCAGGAAGCCTATCTCTGACTCTGGTTTTGTGACACTGGGCAAGTCCCTTAGCTTCTCCATTCTGTAGAACAGTTGCTGAGGTTCACTAGTAAAGGGTGTTTACTATCCAAGAGCATTCCCTATAACAGTAAAATCACATGATGTCCTCCCCTCACCAAAAAAATTGATAAGAACAGAGCAGACTCACCAGACATAGATTTGTTGAAATCTGCATCATTAAAGTATGAAAACTAATGAAATCATAAATGTATTAAAGGCATATGCCAAAATATGAATCAGTTTCTCTATTTGTAAAACAAACATTAAGTGCCTTAATTATAAACATTATTAAGGGGAAGCTAGGTGGTACAATAATGTATATAGTGCTGGACCTACAGTCAAGAATACACATTCCTGAGTTTAAATCTGGCATCAGACACTTACTAGCTGTGGGACCCTGGGTAAGTCACTTAACCCTGTTAGTCTTAGTTTCCTAATTTTTAAAATGAGCTGAATAAGGAAACGGCAAACCATCCCAGTATCTGTGAAGAAGGAAATGACAAGCTACTCCAAGTCTTTGCTAAGAAAACCCCAAATGGGGTCAGCAAGGGTCAGGCATGACTGAAATGATGTAACAACAGCAACAGCTTAAGGAAGAATTCTTGTCACCTTCCTAAGAATTACACTTCCAAACAAAAATGAAATAATAAAAGAATACTCTAATAAGCACTTAGAGAAAATAAATACATAAATACATGTCTATTGCTCTGTGTGTATATATATATATGTATATATATATCATACAATAAAACATATAATCATTTCCATTAAGGTCTTTTTGACTGAGGATTATTTCCCGGTCACCAATGACAAGAGGTGAAATTTCTTGTATGGATTTCTTTTCTATAGAATAAATCTTTGGGGAGCAAAATTAAATTTCAAACATTTCTATTTTGTAAAGCAGACATTTTATATTTTATAAAGAAAATTCTACAGAATCCTAATGATAAACATCCTACCATCTTCTTAAATTAAGTTAGCTTTAGTCCTTGGGATCAGGTTTTTGAAGCTCACTAACTTTTAACTTTAGCATCTCTGTCTAAGCACCCCCTGAAAACGTACTGCTATAGGAGTTTGAGCAACAGAAAAGGACTATTTGCCAATGTAATATTTAAGTTACCTTATTACTAATATGTCCTTTAAAATGCACTTTACTTTTCCAACTGGCTAATAAGCCACCATGTTGTGTAAAGAAAGTCTATATGCTTGGATTTCACAACCTGTTACTGGGTCACCAGGGTCATGTCCTCAGATTTTCTAGATAGTTCTATTGACATTGATGAAACTTCAAGATCATTTTTGTTCATTTTTGCTCATCTTTGCTCCAGAAAGGTTTTGGCTCTTCCATACATGTCATGTTAACTGCTCACTGATGGCCCAATTCTAAGCAAGGAATGCCTCCCTTAGGTAGTGGTTTGTAATTTAAGGTTAAAGTCTAACCACCCATGCAGTCCTGAGAAGTCATTGCCTGAGGTGTCTTTCTGCTATCCTTAAATGGTATGAGACATAAGTAAGTAAAGATTCTTACACCCTTCCATAATGACTGAATACCTATTATTTACACAATGCAGTCAAGCTCCACCTTTATGAGTAATAGACTTTCATGGAAAGGGCTCATATTGGGGCTGAAGGAAAATCCTTTGATTTTATTCTTTGCTAGATTTCTCACATAAGTTGCTGCACTCTGACCATCATCCTCTTGTCCTTCTCACTGTCTTGTCTTGTCCCAAACCAGGTCTCCATGTCACTTATCAGACATCTCCACACTGTCCACGTGGGTATCCTCTTACCCACTGGGTCCCTTTTCTGTGTTGTCTTCTTCCATAAAAATGTATGCTTCTTGAAGTCAAGAGCTCTCTCTCTCTCCTTCCTTCTCTCTCTCTCTTCTTTCTTCACTTTCTCTCTTTTCCCTCTTTCTTTCTCTTTCCCTCTATCTTTTTGTCTTTTTCTCTCTCTTCTCTTTCTCCCCCTTTTTCTTTCTCCCTTTTTCTTTTTCTTTCTCTCTATCTCTGCCTCTGTCTTTCTTTGTGTCTATCCCCTTTCTCTCCCTCTCTACCTCTTTCTCTCTGTTTCTTTCTGTCTTTCATGTTCTTTTTTTCTCTCAATAGAATCAACCATGAACATGATTTTAAAGTTTTTAAAGAAAGGAAACAACTGATTGACTTCTGAAGGTTGATGGTAAGCCATACATCCTGCCTCTTATCAGAGAGGTGGTGAATTACAGGTGTAGAATGAGACATACATTTTTGGACGTGGTCAAATGTATTGATTGTTTTGCTTAGCCACAGATCCAGCTGTGTTGCTTCTCTATCATGCCTCCTGGAACTTCGTAATTATCCACAAATTCATCATTCCACAAGGTCAAACCAGTCTTGGTAATCAGACCTAGTCAGTACTCTTTCCCCTTAGGTGCCTAAGCTAATCATCTCTTAGTTTCTGTTCTCCATTGGATTTCTACAGCATGCACTTACACTGGCATCTCCCTCCCCTCTTTCAGCTTCCTTTTGTGTGCGTTTTTTTCCTCTATTAAGTTGTAATCTCTTTGAGAGCATGGATTCCTCCCTTCTTCCCCATATTTGTATCCCTAGCACTTATCACAGTGTCTAGTACACAGTAGATATGTAATAATGTATTAACTGACTGTTGCAAAGGAAGATTCTTTGCTGGGAGTGTGCTTCTGTGCGTGTGTGTGTGTGTGTGTGTGTGGAGGGGGGCATCAGAGAGTCATTGGAAAATAACATCCATGTCAAAAAGAATGCCAATAAAACATTTTAAAACTACCACAAACAGAAATAGAATGGTTGTCAGGGCTTCTTTTAATGTAACCAAGCAGGTACTTTTTGTAGCATTTCCTTTTGAACAGATTCAGGATTATGGTAGAGGTGACGTGGCAATGAAGTCTGTCACATATCTTGTTATTACTGCTGACTCTAAAGTTCTTCTGATAGTCACAGATAAAGTTCAAAAGAGTAATTTCCCTTGGCAAATAGGGATGGGAAGTCTAGAGAGTTAATAGGGCTTTTTTCATCTCCACCTAACTCTATGATCTAATTTCAGATAGCAGGAAATATGCCAACTTTAGCCACTAATTAGAGTTATTCATTGGAAATTATTTGTAGTCAACCTCTAATCTCTTAGAGCACAGTGTACTGACAGTGTTGGCAGCATAAATGTTAGAGATATTTTGATTGGGAGGGGGGTGGAGTGGGGAGTAAGGGTTGTGGGGCAATGCATCTGGATTATACAATGGCATCTGCCAAATATTTCTATCTGAAAAAAAGATCTGATGCACACCAATTTTAGCTAATTCCATATACATAGTTAAAGACTTCCACAGTAGTGCTGGAAGTGACAACTCCTCTTTGGGATACCTTAGTGGGGAGTGTCTTCCTGTCTCATCCTTTAAAATTGATGAATACTAATTCTATGATGAAGAGATGCAATTACATTCTAATTCTCATTGTCTTCTGGATCAAGCACAAAGGCATCTCTCCGGGCAGCGCACTCCTGTATTTTGATTATGCCTATTTGGGATTAAAGACTAATTCACCAAAAGAGATTTATGATCTTGGGCAAGAAGAGGTGGTGCTTCATTAGGAATAGTTGGTGTGAACTAATTCTTGTTATAAGCAGACTCCTCCAGTTGGCATTTAAAGTCCTTCACAATCTAACTTGGCCACACTTTCTAGGTTTATTCCATATTACTTCTTTAAACCAATACGGCCTTTTTAATTATTCCTCATAGACA
This sequence comes from Bettongia penicillata ogilbyi, assembly GCA_023548195.1. Taxonomy (NCBI): domain Eukaryota; kingdom Metazoa; phylum Chordata; class Mammalia; order Diprotodontia; family Potoroidae; genus Bettongia; species Bettongia penicillata. The sequence goes on along the minus strand of JAJHZJ010000478.1, from coordinate 796,145 downwards.
ATATTTGTTCTATCATCTCCACACCATTGTATAGGCTGTCCACCATGCTTGAAACGTGTTTCCTGTTCACATATGTTCATGTTTTGTTGTTTAGCTATTTTTTCAGTTGTGTCTAACTCTTTATGACCCCCATTTGCCTTGTTTGTGGTGTTTCTGTTGTTTTTTTGCAAAAATACTAAAATAATTTGCTATTTCCTTCTCCAGTCCAGTGAGGAAACTGAGGCAAACAGGATTAAGTGAATTGTTCATTGTCACATAGCTAGTAAATGTCTGAGGCTGGATTTGAAATCTAAAAGATGAGTCGTCCTGACTATGGGCCCACCATTCTATCCACTACACCACCTAGTCTAAGTGTTCATGTGTCCATAAACTCCATTAATTTAACTCATGACAACTTCTCCAAGGAGTCTTTCCTGATCTCAGCAGCTATATCCCCCATGCCTTTTATTTACTTTTAAACTATTTTGTTATCCATATAGGGAGAAGATAGAATGTAAACTCCTTTAGGGCAGCAAGGTGGTACACTAGATATGATGCTGGGCCTGGCATCATGAAGACCTGAATGAATTCAGTGTCAGATACTTATTAATAGCTGTGTGATCCGGGGTAAGTCACTTCATCTCTGTCTGCTTTAATTTTCTCAATTATAAAATGAGGATGGTAATGGTCCTTGCAGGCAGAATTGTTGTGAGGGTCAAATGGGATAGTATTTTTAAAGTTCTTAGCACTGTACTCGGTACATTGTAGGTGCTTAACAAATGCCCTTTTCTTGAGGACAGGGACTATTTGTTTCCTTTTTCTTAAATGTATGTCCTTGTCGCCAAGCACAGTACTTGTCACACTAGATGTATAGTGAATGCTTTTTGATTGATTAATAACAAATAATCCCAGTATATCTCTGTGAGGCTGGTTTGGCTCTCTCACATAACCCAGATTCCTAATACTCTTCCTCTTATTTCCATTACAATTGTTTCAGAAAATATTGAGGTTTTAGTAAACCTTTTAGGAGAAGGGTTCAGCAACATAGTAAGGAAGGAACAATAGGCCTATCATTCCTAAGTCTGGGACACCCTCTTCCACCAAAACATAGAGAATGGGTGAGAAGAATGGAAATGCCTAGGCAATACTTATGAACAGACATATGCGTGAAGACCCATAGAGAGAGGGAACATGTGTGATCAGGCACACATTTGGAAAAGTTGCTTACTCATGCCTCCAGCAGCACTCCAAGACTGCTGATGTTTTCTAGGGATCTCAATATGCTTCTTCCATCTCTATTGTGCATTGTTTCAGCTTCTGTCTTTGCTGAAATATTTTCCTCAGAAAAGAACAAGTATTTCCATGATTTCTTAGCATATGTATTATGTAGGCTTTTCCTAACTCTTTTAGAAAAAGCAGACAAACCTTTGTAGCACAGAAAGATTCTCTTGTCATGTTTACTTAGAGTTTCAGCTACGGAGGTGTGCCATGCTCCCAAGCAGGTTATTCTCAACCTTAGGACTACACTTTTAAAAACCAAGAACAGAGTCTTCTTCAGATTTATTTTTCTAAGGAGAGGCTTGAATTCCTTTATCAAAGAGACTGAGAGTCCCAAGTCATATCATCCTAACTTCTGGTGAATATATTTTCCTATCTGAAGACCACTCTCTAAATCAGGTAATGATAATTCACCTTTTGTTATTGTTGCTGTTAACATTGTTTTTCAATTGTGTCCAGCTCTTCATGACCCCATTCGGGGTTTTCTTGGCAGAGATACTGGATTGGTTCACCATTTCCTTCTCCAGCTCATTTTACAGATGAGGAAACTGAGACAAATAGGATTAAGTGACTGACCTAGGGTCACAGCTTACTAGCATCTGAGCCCATATTGATCTTAAGAAGATGCATTTTCCTCATTCTAGGCCTGGTACTCTTGTACTATACCACATTACTTCCCTACTCGTTTCCCTGATAACTATCAAGTAGCTCTTGGGAGCTTTAACTCTAGAATTTTCTGTTCTCCCATATAGTAGAGAAAGCAGAGTCAAGAAGAAGTCTAATTGGAAGGAAATTAAGGTCATCATATCTGCTTCCTGTATAACTGAATACGTGACCTTTTTATAAGTAGCTAAAGATAGACTAAAGCTTAGCAGGTATGGGACTGGGGTACTTAGGGGTAAGGCGGAGGGGATGGGAAACCTGTGGCCTAGAAGCCTCAAGTACAGCCTATGTCCTTAAGTTCAGCCCTTTGACTGAATCCAAACTTGATTCAAAGGATTGCACTTAATGGCCTAGAGGAGCACATGTGTCCTTGAGGCTGCAAGTTCCCCACTCTATCTGTGGCAAGAATATCTTGGTGTTCTTTAGAATATTGTCTGAGGCAGGAAACTGCTAGATGAGTAGCTCAAGGTCATTTCTGGACTCTGTCCCCCACAGGACTCTCTCTATAAAGGCAACAATTTTGTAAATCAGTCTTCTCTTTGTCCCCCTTAGGGCTATGATCTAAAGATGCTTTTCACCTTCAGTATCTCTCTTCCCTAATAAAATCTTATTCTCAGAAAACTATGTGATGCAGTCATTCATATTAAGGCACAAATATATTACTTATCCTAGAGGATTTACATTGTTACATACAGGCAAACAATTACAAAAAACAAAACTGGATTTTCTTATCTCACTCAGGCTGAAATTGCAGAGACTATTCTGCCAGATTTCATTACTTATCCCTTAGAAGCTTTAATTTACTTCATTTCTGACCTGAGCTGATTTACTCCTTCTTAATCAACTAGGGCTGCACCCCACCCCCCACTCCTGTGGCCAAACCATATTGATGCTGGATTTAGTTCAGATACCTGATCAGATAGCCCACTGAACCTCAGAGATCTCCACCTTAAGAGAGGAAGTAGCCTCAGCTTGCATCTTCCTGACCAAACAAATTCTTAAGCCAATGGAAAGAACTTTGAATTGAATCATTTCAGGCAATAGCAAATTGGGTGAAGGAGGAAGTCTTGGAGTGAGGGTGCCTTCTTGGCTCTTCTGAAATCATGTCAACCAATTACCAAGCATTTCTTAAGCACTAACTATCTGCTAGATATGTTAAAAAAATACAGGAGTTTATATTCCTATAGAATACTATATATATGGGAGGGTGGTGATCAGGGAAGGGAATTTTGGTATAGGAAAACAGAAGGAATGTGAATGGAACAATAGGGCATATATTGTCATCCCCTTTCCAATAGCAATGCTAGTGTGAATTTTCTTACTGTTCATAGTACGAAAGTAAGAGGGAGGTGAAAAGAGGGGAATGGGAAGACTGCAAAGCTGGTAGTAAGATTCACAATCTGGATCGGCCATTGTGTGATGCTGGATGGCTGGTTGAGATATGAGGCATGGTCTCAGACTGACTAGATAAAATGACTTTAGGTGAACTTTCACTCACTTGGTCACTCACTCACCAGCTAGAAAAGCTCAACTCTATGGTAAAGTCCCCCAAATAAGTGGATTAACTGGAGAGAATAAAAAAGGAGCACCTACCAAAAAAAGCATTAATGTTGAAGTGATTCTTACCAGCAGATGTCCAGCCTTCACCAGAATAACGTTATACTTCCTTCAGCAAAATGTGATTTCTTAAGGCGCTTAGTCAAGTTGTCATCAGATAATTCCCTAGCCAGACTAGGCAGAATTAAAAAGCATGGCAGTAGTGATTGAACTGAATAATAATTTGCTTTAAGACTTCCCTGAGGGGCCAGTTCCCCAGTCTTTTAACTGCTGCCCAAGAAGGAAACATGGACTTTTCCTTTTTTGGAAGATCAAGTACTGTTGATGAGGGCTGATAAATCAGCTATATTTGAAATGTGGTCAAGAGATAGAGACATTCAACTTTAACCGTAAACCCCTGATTTGTGAGCCCTAACCCAAGTATGACTAAATACTGTTAGAATAAACATCATAGAGAGATTGGCTTCAACCCACTGGAGTTCAAGTGCTCAAGTCGAGAGACTGACAAAATTGTAGAACCACAAAGTTGTAAAATTGGAATGGACCTTAAGTCATTTCTCCTTCAAATCTTGCCCAATTCAGGAAGCCCTTCTGCAATGTCTACCATGGATGCTCTTCCAGACTCTTTTTTAATGCTTTTAATGACAAGCAGGTTTCTAACTCTGAAAGATCATCTATTTAGAGCTGGAAGGATATTTGAAAGAGGGAAAAAATTTGTTGCTATGTTTGAAGGGAATAGTAAGCTGTAGATGATGGATTTGCAGTTTTATGCACAATCATCTTTTTTATTGTGATATGGTGTGGAAATGTTTACATTATTCCATGCATCAAAAATAAATTTTAAAAAAAGAAGGCATCTCCTCCAATCCCTTCGTTTAATAGATAAGGAAACTGAGGCTGAGAGAAATGAAATGACTTGTCCAAGGACATATAGAGAGCAGGTGGTGAATCTGGCATTAGGATGAGGTTCCGAATTCAAATTTGGCTTCAAATCCAGTATTCTTTTTACTGTACCATATAGTAACCCATTCCTTTTGTTGGACAATCTAATCATTTTAAAGCTACCTTGGAACTATGAACTTTCACCTCTGCTCATTGGTTCTCCTTCTTTCCTTTGGAGTATCACAGAATAAATGTATCCACTCTTCCTTCATACATTTTAAAACTGCCTCTAGATGTGTCTTAGCTACAGTCAATCAAAAAGGTCTAATTAAAAAATTCAAACTGTATTTATTCTCAGTATCAAACAATACAAACACTACGCAGCATAATGTCACAGGTTAAATAGAGATGATATTTATTTTTAGGAAATACAGTTTAATTAAATTTGACTTTTGCCTCTTCAGATGCTTTTAACAGAGCTTTAAAGAGTCTCAATTATAGATGTTACCAGGAAGCTTATGATAAAAGGTGTTGAGCAGAAAAAAATATATACAATAAAGTATCCTTAAAAGTATTTACTTAAAATTGGCTTTTCAGCGAGGCATAAATATGTCATTTTACTCGTTTTAGTTGACCAGGAGTTAATCACAATAAAATATTGTAACCCAACTGCCACACAAGTTGAGCTGGGGAAAAGTAACTGTGCTCTGCTTTGAAATGTCTTTCCAAATTGGTAGGTAAAATTCTGATGGAACACTGAGTGTCTAGATCAGGGGCAAGATTGGTGTGAGAGCTTAGAGACTCTGTTCCTGCTTTGAGAAAGGATACTTGTGGCTTTAGGTTGGTTCCCTTGGGGACTGACTCCAGACACATGGAAAAGGATAGACTTTGGAAATGGCAGACATATAGGAAAAGCCAGCTCCTCAGTGTGTCCATGATTTATAGTTTTCCAGAAAGTTGGGGAATTTCCCTGAGGAAAGATCAGGATCTTTCTCTTTGCTGAATGGAGGTATCATCTCACTCTCACAAGACTCCATTCACTAATGTAATTTCTGGCATATTTTAATATGTTTAACTTTTCTGATTTGGGGGTATTTTTCAAATCTGCTTTGATAAATAGGTTTACTGAATATTTACTGTTTGTGATAATGCAACAAACACTTGGTGGGAAATGAGTCAAGTAAGCAGGCATAAGCTAAGAGGTAACATAAACCTCAAAGCTTTAAGGGCTAGTGACAAAGGAAGCTAGTAGCTTTAAAACCTAAAAACTATTTCCCTAGATCAGTGATATTTAGAGAGGCAGATAGATATAATCCTAATCCAATACTCTTTCCTTTCAAAAGAGAAGAGGGCCTCATGGCCCATTCTACTTCACTAGTAGCAACAATCAGTCTTTCTTGGAGAGGAATAGGCAGGATTTCTGAGATATTTATCTATGCTTCCCTGTGAACCATAGTTATATAACCAAAGTAGACAGTCATAATGTACATGGGCAGCACAAATTCCTTTCAATAGCCTAAAAATTGCATGTAGTTGACATTTAAATGCCTATCGAGTGAATGAATGGTGAGAAAAGAAAAGCTCTGCAAGGGGTCATTAGAGGTACCATTATCCTGTAATGGCATCCTCCAAATCAGGTTCCTAATGCTGAAATGATTCATTTCAGATCAAAGATACTATGATTCTAAGTTGGCAGCAGTTTATTCCTCTGTAAAGACCTCCTTCCTTCCATTACGTATCTGTGTCATTAGACTCTCCAGAATAAAACCCACCCTCCATGAAGGCTCTGAAACTTATTGCCTTCAAGTATAAGTAAGAGATGCCTTCTAATTAATCCATATTTGCATTTTGTAAGGAACCAGCCTATAAAAAGTATTGATATATTTAGTTTTACATCACCTTTAAGCTATATCTTGCAATAAAGAATAACAAATGAAGAATAAACAAAGAATTTTTTAAAAGGGGGTGGGGAGAGGAAGTGGGAAGCAGCTCAGCAAAAGCAAATCACCAGCCTTTGATACTCTTAGAACCATTTACCTAGAGCAGAAAGGGATCTCAGACGCCATCCAGTCTAACGCCTCCTTGTTTTACAGATGAAGGAAGTAAATCTCCAAGAATTTAACGGCTTTCTCAAGATGCCACAGATAGCAAATATCAAAGGCAGGATACAAATCCAAGTTTTTGGGTTTTTTTTTGTATTTTTTTGTTTTAATTTTTAATATAAATTTATTCATTTAACTTTTTACATTCATTTTCACAAAATTTTGAGTTCCAAATTTTCTCCCCTTTTATCCTCTCCCCCACCCCAATACACCGAGAATTCTAATTTTCCCTGTCACCAATCTGCCTTCTCTTCTATCCTCCCTCCCTTCTCTTGTCCCCATCTTCTCTTTTGTCCTGTAGGGCCAGATGAATTTCTATTCCCCATTAACTGTATTTCTTATTTCCTGGTAGCAACAACAATACTCAACAGTTGTTCCTAAAACTTTGAGTTCCAAATTCTCCCCATCCCTCCCTCCCCACCCATTCCCTTTGGGAAGGCAGGCAATTCAATATAGGCCATATCTGTGTAGTTTTGCAAATGACTTCGATAGTAGTCGTGTTGTGTAAGACTAACTATATTTCCCTCCATCCTATCCTGCCCCCCATTGTTTCTATTCTGTCTTTTGATCCTGTCCCTCCACAAGAGTGCTGACTTCAAATTGCGCCCTCCTCCCATTGCCCTCCCTTCCATCACCCCCACCACCTTGCTTATCTCCTTCTCCCCCACTTTCCTGTATTGTAAGATAGGTTTTCATACCAAAATGAGTGTGCATTTTATTCCTTCCTTTACTCGAATGTGATGAGGGTAAACTTCTTGTTTTTTTCTCAGCTCTCCTCTTTTTCCCTCCACTAAAAAGTCTCCTGCTTGCCTTTTGAATGAGACATAATTTACCCCATTCCATTTCACCCTCTTTCCTCCCACTACATTTCTCTCTCACCATTTACCTTAATTTCTTTAAAGATATGGTCCCATCCTATTCAGTTCACTCTGTGCTCTCTGTCTCTGTATGTGCGTGCATGTGTGTATGTGTGTGCGCATACATGCGTGTACATGTGTGTGTATGTGTGTGTGGTCCCACCAACTACCCAGATACTGAAAAGTTTTAAGAGTTACAAATATTGTCTTTCCATGTAGGAATGTAAACAGTTCACTTTTGGTAAGTCCCTTATGACTTCTCTTTGCTGTTTACTTTTTCATACTTCTTCTCATTCTTGTGTTTGAAAGTCAAATTTTCTTTTCAGCTCTGGTCTTTTCATCAAGAATGCCTGAAAGTCCTCTGTTTCATTGAAAGACCATATTTTCCCCTGGAGTATTATACACAGTTTTGCTGGGTAGGTGATTCTTGGTTTGAGTCCTAGTTCCTTTGACTTCTGGAATATCCTATTCCACACCCTTCGATCCCTTAATGTAGAAGCTGCTAGATCTTGTATTTTCCTGATTTTATTTCCACAATACTGGAATTGTTTCTTTCTAGCTACTTGCAATATTTTCTCCTTGACCTGGGAATTCTGGAATTTTGCCACAATGTTCCTAGGAGTTTCTCTTTTTCGATCTCTTTCAGGTGGTGATCCATGGATTCTTTCAATACTTATCTTGCCCTCTGGTTCTAGAATACCAGGCAGTTTTCCTTGATAATTTCATGGAAGATGATGTCTAGGCTCTTTTTTTGATCATGACTTTCAGGTAGCCTCATAATTTTTAAATTGTCTCTCCTGGATCTATTTTCCAGGTCAGTTGTTTTTCCCATGAGATATTTCACATTCTCTTCCATTTTTTCATTCTTTTGGTTTTGTTTGGTGATTTCTTGGTTTCTCGTAAAGTCATTAGACTCCATCTGTTCCATTCTAATTTTGAGAGAACTATTATCTTTAGTGAGCTTTTGAACCTCTTTTTCCATTTGGCTACTTCTGCTTTTGAAAGCATTCTTCCCCTCATTGGCTTTTTGAACCTCTTTTGCCAATTGAGTTAGCCTATTTTTCAAGGTGTTATTTTCTTCAGCATTTTTTTGGGTCTCCTTTAGCAAGGTATTGATCCATTTTTCATGCTTTTCTTGCATCTCTCTCATTTGTCTTCCCAGTTTTTCCTCCACCTGTCTAACTTGATTTTCAAAATCCTTTTTGAGCTCTTCCATGGCCTGAGCCCATCGGACATCAACCTGGGATGTCTGGGATACAGAGACCCCGACCTCCACGTCTTTCCCTGATGGTAAGCATTGTTCCTCATCATCAGAATTGAAAGGTGGGAACATCTGTACCCCATCAAAGTAGCTTTCTAGAGTCTTACTTTTCTTCCCTTTTCTGGGCATTTTTCCAGCCAGTTACTTGACTTCTGATATTCCTCTGCACCCACATGCCTAGATCTGCCCAGGTAGTGCTTGGGGTCTGAGATTCAAATGGGCTTTCAGCGGCAGGTGTGGCTGCTATTCAATGTGAGCTTATGTTCTGGTGCTCAGGTGGGGGCAGGGCCACCTCCCAGGCTCAGTTCCCTCAGGGGCTTTATGCAGAGACCTTCAGTAATGGAGCGGGTTGGGGCAGGGTCATCTCCCAGGCTCAGTTCCCTCATGGGGTTTATGCAGAGAACTTTGGTAATGGCCCTGAACTTTGCTGCGGGAGTTCCGGGCCTCTGCCACTGCCTCTTCCGCTGCCTCTGCCACTGCCTCCCGAGGGGGCACGGAGACACCCTGCTCTCCCCTCAGCCAGCTCAGACGTCTCTCTCACTGACCTGTAACGCCTGTGGGTGGAGGGGCCTTCCTGGCCACTGGAGATTCCGTCCCTGAAACCTGCTCAGATCTGCTCCTCTGGCACTATGCAGCGCAGGACAGGGGTGGATTCCGCTATCACGATGGACCCCTGGGGACAGCTCTCCAGGGCTCTCTGGAATGGAAATCTTTTCCACTGTGTTTCTGCGTGCCTTGCAGTGCTCTAGAATTTGTGGGGAGTTCTTTTTGCAGGAAATATATGGGCTGTGGGTTGGGAGCTAGCATACTTGAGTCTTTCTACTCCGCCATCTTGGCTCCTCCCCCTGGATTATTCTTAACACTGATAAAGAACATAATCCCAGGATCCTCCACTGGCTGTACCACTGACACTCCCTCTGCAAGCCCACCCTCCCTGGATCCCAGCCTCGGGTGGTCACCACTTTGGCTGCTTGTCACGGCCCCTCCTATCCACTGTCTCCGCTAGTCTTTTGCCTTTCAAATCCATGTTTTTTGATCCTAGAGTCAATGCTCTTTCCCCTGTACTTCCCTATGCACTGTTCCATAGTTTTTTCCTTCACTTTTTCATAGAAGGAAAGGACTTAGATTTAAATCTTGACTGTGTCATATATTAGCAGTGTCACCTTGAGTGAATCACCTAAGCTTCCCAGTTTCAATTTCCCCAATGGAATTATACTAGTAATCCCTGATATTCATGTTTCTAACTTCAAGGTCTACAAAGTGCTTTACCTAGATCATCACTTTTGAGGCTCACAACAAACTGGTAAAATCTGTACTATAGTTCTGATTATCCTCATTTTCCAGATTAGGAAACTGAGACTCAGAGAGTCTAAATATTCTAGGGGTTATAAAGGTAGTATGTATGACAGGGAAAATCTAAATACTGATTTTTCTGTACTCTTCTATACTCTAATCCATTACAATGGCCCCAGTGGTGGGCAAATTATATTGAGGGCCAAATCCAACTGGCTGCTAAGATTGATTTCTACATTTTTACACAAAGTAATAGTTTCAATAACTGATCATATATAAATTTATATATATATATATGAAAATATTCAAATACATATACATGTGTATGCTTATATGTGTATGAATTATGCATTATGAATTATGTTAGCTTATGGAGTAGTGAATAGAATGTAGGGCTCAGAGTCAGGAAAACGTGAGTTCACATCTTTCTTCAAATACTTACTAGTTGTGTGATTCTGGTCAAGTTGCAACCTTTCTGTGGCTCAGTTTCTCCAAATATAAAAGGGGGGTAATAATAACACCTCTCTCACAAGATTGTTGTGGGTATCAAATCAGATGAGAGGATATATACAAACTTTATAAACTCAAGGTGCAGAATCCCTGGCAGCAGCTGTGGTTCCCAGATTATCCAATCCAAAAGCACCAAAGGCAGCTTCAAATGTCAGTGAGAAAGCTCTTTCAATTGGGGAAGAAGGGGACATGGTCTGACCCTGGTGGGCCCAGGGAGGCAGTGTTCCCTGTGGTGCAGCATCCATTTTAGGAGTCCTCATCCTAAAGACCCTGAGGAAATCGCATGCCAGATCTGGATCTCAGTTCTCAGTGGCCTCCTGGAGTAAGGAGGAGCACTGGCTAGCATGGTGGAGCTGGTGGAGGCTCTGGAGAGCCTACTTGCAGATGCTGGGCAGAAAAGCTGGTAGTTGCTCCTAGATCAGAGAGCAGGCAAGGAGAGGAATAAGCTCCTCTGCCTTGATTGTGAAACCTTGGAGTAACTTGAGAACTTACATTTCCCTAGAATATACCCTCCACTTGACAAAGGACTCAAAAGTCCAGTAACAGACTGAGAAAATACACCAAAAAGGAAAAAAAAAATGTAAGACTATAGACGGTTACTTTCTTGGTGAACAGATATTTTCTTCTATCCTTTCAGATGAGGAAGAATAATGCATACCATCAGAGGAAGACATAAAAGTCAAGGCTTCTTACATCCACAACCTCCAAAATAAATATGCAATGGTCTCAGTCTGTGGAAGAGCTCAGAAAGGATTTTGAAAATCAAGAAAGAGAGGTGAAGGAAAAATTGGCAAGAGAAATGAGAGTGACAGAAGAAAATCTTGAAAAGCAAGTCAACAGCTTGCTAAAGGAGACACAAAAAATGTTGGAGAAAATAACATCTTTAAAAATAGATTAACCCAACTGACAAAAGAGGTCCAAAGTGGTTAAGGTACAGAAACTCTTCAGGTCATATTAAGTGATTCTGTGCTTTCTCTATTACACATTCTACATCTTCAGCACATTTGTTAGAACAAGATGTTTTGTATTACTTTTTGGGTGAGTTTGAAGATGTTCTCTAATATTTAGATCTCTCTATTTCTGCTTCTCCCTATAACGTTTCTTGTTCTCACTCGTCTTGGTTAAATGCATTGTAAGTCAAATGCTTTTGCAACCAATGAAATCAATACGTGTTTACTGGTTAAAAATTGGTCCCTCCTTAAGAAGGTAGAAACAATATTAGTTACTTACTGAACCCTGACTTGATTTTCCCAGTTATGACATATAAATGAATGAATGAAAAGAGCATTTATTAACATGACGATCATAAATTCTAAGTGCTGAGGACAAACAAAAATGACACAGCCCTCCTTTCAAGGAATTTACGCTCTATTTGGGGAAGATAACACATAAAAAAGAAAGCTGAGTTATAAAAATGATGAAAAGACCAAGACATCCTAAGAGGGCAGAGGGGGAGAAGCTTCCAAGATGTAGGGGTCCAAGGTTATATCATTATGCCAGATGTTAGTGCCAAGAATTTTAGGGCATAGAGATAGGGTAGATGGTAATGTCTTAAGGATTTTAGAAGGCAGGTTTAAATCTTGGTGGTCCTTCATCACGTTGGAAGAAATACAGTTTGTTGACTCCCAGTTAGTTGTAGGAGGCAGCTAGGTTAGGCAATGAATAGAGGATTGGAGTTGGAGTTAAGAAGACTTGAGTGCAGATCCTGCCTCAGACACTAGAGCTATATAATCTGGGACAAGTTATTTAACATCTTGCTGCATTAGTTTCATCATCTGTAAAATGGGGATAATAATAGTACATACCTCACAGGGTTGTTGTGAGGACCCAAAGAGAAAACATATGTAAAGTAAAAACATATGTAAACGTTAGAGTGTTATATAAATTCCATTATTATTATCATTATCATTGCTACTACTCTTCTTCCTCCTTCTTCTCCTTTTCCTTCTCCTCCTCCTTATCTTTCTTCTTCTTCTCTTTCTCCTTCTCCTCCTCCTTCTTTTCCTCTTCCTTTTCCTCTTCCTCTCCTCCTCCTCATTATTATTCCCACCCCACCCCCACCACTACCCCTACCATCATCCAAGCTGTGGGAGCAGTCAGAGATCCCAGAATGGGCTCTGGGTAGCTGGAAACAAGAGAGGGGTAGTGCGGGAGGAAGAAGGGTGGACAGAAAATTGAAGGGGAGGGTGCCTTATGGTGGCAGTTTTTCTGGCCACTGGATTGTCCAGATGGGTCTGAAAGATTTAGGGCAGGGGTAAAAGCAAACAGTAAAATAAGGGAATGACACAAAAACAGTATTTTGTGCTCCAATTCTATTTTTAAAAGTATTGTGAAATAGTGAGCTGTTCTTTTGTGGTGAAAAAGAAGGATGCAGGCATCCCACAAATCAATGAGGAAAAGAGGAAGAATTTAAATATCTGTGTGTGTCTAGCACAGTTTCTCTGGTGACCTCCTCAGGCATCTCTATTCCTTCTTTCATTGTAACTTAAAATTGAGTACCCCTGAAGTCCTACTGACTACTTCTCTGGTGACTAACATGGTTGTATCCTTTACACTAAATCCCTATTCTGTTTCCTCTCATAATCCTGTCTTGAGTGATCCATCTACCTAAGCTCTGTTTTAGAAATTGAACACATGCAGTAAAGAATCATTGCTGTAAACTTTCCTGCTTTGTCTGGGTCTTTGAGAAAACCTCCTAGTTACTGTGGAATCTGGGGCACCAGCCAAGTCTGTTGCTACATTATATACATTGACTCAGGAGACAAGCAGGTGATATGGAATATGATATATTAAGCTTATAATTCAAGTGGTAACTCAGTGTTATTACCTATTGTGGTCAAGAAGATCTGAGTTCTAATCCTGTCTCAGACACTTATGAACTATCTGATGCTGAGATGTTTGCTGAGCTATGAAGCTCTGAGCCTCAGCCTCATAGGATCCTAGACTTTGAGCTAGAAGGAACCTTAGAAACCATCAAGTCCCATCCCCTCACATTACTAATGGGAAAAATGAGCCTCAGAATGTGACTGATAATACTAATTATTTGAGGCAGGATTCAAACTCATATCTTCCAGACTCCAAATCTGGTGCCCTATTTGTAAAATTGTAGCAACTGCAGGACCCCTTCTCCTACTGATGAATTCTTGGAATCTGAGCTCCTTGAGGTCAGACACTGAGTCTTTTTGCTTGTGTTTGTGTACCTTACACAAAGAACAATGTCTGGCACAGTGTAAACATTTAATAAAATGCTTCTTGAGTGACTTACCTCACAATGTCAAATGAGAAAAAGGTATGTCCAGAGTTTTACAGACCTGAAAGTATTATATACATGTTGGCTCTTATTATAATTCTTCCATGCCAACATGTTGTGGGATTCTGGGACCGTCTGTCCTGTATTCACAACCTTTATCCATTCCATCTATCCGTTATACCTAATGCTGGGCAGCAGTAACAGCATCAAGTACCAAAAGAAAAGAATAATTCAGTGGTGGAAAGGACAGGCAGTAGTCTGAATCACTGACTTTGAAAAAAAGCTCATTAGCTAGTTGAGTAATAAGCTTCAGTGGCTATGGATCAGTCATTACAGTCAGATAACTTGCTTTCCTTCTGGGCAGCGGTCATTACATTAAAATCTTGGATCCAGAGACAATGCAGCTTTTGACTGCATCTAGGTAGACATCCAAGGTTTTAGTGGTGAGAAGAAGGTTATGAATCTTTCTCCCTAATTCTGCATCACATACAATTCTGGCTCTTTGTCCTCAAGTCCTAAAGAAAACACTAGTCAAAACATTCTGCCCACTTTCAAGGCTCAGAGGCACCTTCCAAAATGTCTGTCCTTCAATGTGGAATTCTTGCATACTTAACCAACGATTTGGATCTTTCTCTTTTGAGGCATGAACATTTTCAGGGTAACAAATTTTGACTTGCATGTACTCAGACTATACTCCCACAGACAGACTGTCAACCACAGCCAGAGCTTTTGTCTGTAGCTAGTGAAATTCAGCCTGCCATGCCAGAAGTCCTTGGTTGAAGACTTGGGTGACAGGAAGGGAATCTGATGCATTGCTTAGTGAATATTAAAAGAGAGGCCCTTCAAACCTTGGAAGCTCAACCCAGGCTAATAAGGGAGCAGAAACCTTGCAGAAAAGTAGATAGGGAATTAAAAAACAGAGAAAAGAAATGATTAGTTTGTTCTCCCTAAAAAGTCTGAACTATCCAGAAAATAAAAGAAACTAGAACCACAAAATTTACTTCTGATTTTCCATTAATTACTAATTCCTTTTGCAAGCGGCAGTCTTCAACCAGGATGCTGATGCTGTCTGCAAACTGAGGAGAGGTTTAAAGATTTACCCTCTTTTATTCACAATTCTCTTATGTACAGGGAGAATAACAAAACACAAAAGCCAAGCTACAGAAATTTTACTTGAGCTTTTTAGTTGGAGATTTTACTATTCTTTTTATGACATTCCAATTGAAGATGCCTTTAGCTGCAGGGGGAGTAAAGGCAGTACACACAGAAAGTAGCTATGTTTACCTTTGTGGAGGCTATCAGGAGGTGCTATGCAGATGATTTCTGTACAAGTCTTGGTTTGCACTTTTTCAAGGCTCATCTGAATTATCCTTATTGACAAAACAAGGCTGATGTGTTGAAGCAAAGTACTGACAAGAGAATTAAAAGCTCTTTGCTTTCCCTTATCAGAAGACATTTGTGAGCCTGCCAAACTAAAAAACCTTAAAGGACTTCTATTTCATTGGTGTCTTCAAAATTCTTCTAAGGGAGGGAAAAATTGTTTTAAATACTTTATAGCAACATCTCCCTTCCCAATGATAATGTAGCTTGATTTCCCTCTGCCTTTGAAATCTAGGTTCATTTGCACTATCTGTCCAAAATATACTAATGAATAGGCTCCGTGGATCTAATTGTCTTGTCCAAAAATCATTCTTCATCCACTTAGTTTTTCCAGGGTAGATGGTTAGACCAAAAGCCTTCACTCAAATGACTAGATTGCTTTTGGGAAGATGCAGAGTTCTTCTAATGATCCTAGGTTATAACATGAAATAAACTTCTGTTTTTTTGCATGCCAATTTACCTTAGGTGATGTTATATGACTATGGGTCAAAAACTTTAGAATCTCCAAATAAATAAAGTTGAGAATCACTTAAACCACAATAGAAAGGTTTATGATAGGTATGAGAGGGCTGCAACAAATGACAAGCAATGAATTACAAAGGACAGTGTAGAGGGTGTTAATAGGAAATTTGTGATAGAAAAAGAAGATAGCCTGGTCATGTGATAAGAATGAGGAATAGTTAATAGATAATCTGAGTGCTTTGCCAGCATCTTTGCAACATCTAGACAATGTGAGGGAGCCTGAGTGGACACCCTGAGGAAAATTTATGAGAAGAAAAGAATGAGAGTGGCACAGGTTGATGAGGCAAGGATAGATTATGATTTATGTCAATGTAGGAAATACTCCAATCAATGAGGTCATCAAGCTATTGAATATAAATGGAAGAGAGCAGCTCAATCACTCCAAGATCACTAGGGAGCAGAAATATCACTCTCAGCAGAAATTATATGACACACAGTAGAAAACAGTATGTTGACTCTTGTCTAGGTTGACATCACTTTTTCTGCAGGGATATAGGTATGAGTTTTCCTGGCCATACATATGAATACCTTGTGTGCTCTTCTGTGCATATCCACTGAACAGGCATGTTCCCTATATGTGTGCCCTTCATATATGTTCATTGGTCACATGTTTGTTTTCAGTTTTCTGTGCGTGTCTTCTCCCACTGGTAGAATAATAGCATGTAAAATAGTATATCTGATGGGAGATCATTTTTTTTTTCCATTTAATATGGTATATTTGTTAATCAAATATCTTTTGATTTGAACTAATATATCCATTCTAGTTTGCTTAGTAAAAGTAAACTTATTGGTGGGGGTGGGGTGGGATTGTGAGTTATGGTTTTGAGTAGATGCGAACTTGCAAAGTTCTTCAAATCTAGTGTAATATTCTGGTGGGTGTGGGTCTACACCAAGAGAAGTGGTCTGGGTGCTTTACTTTATTTGTTGCATTTTTCTGTTTTGAATTCAATGAAATTAATCAGTGCAAGAGAAAATCATGAAAAGAGGCTCATGTATTGAGTGGCAAATTCATTCTGTTTAAATTATTTCTATTTTTTCTTTAGATCTCAGCTCAGCTCTAGCCATCTTACTTTTGGTAAATGATTTTGTCCTCTATTTTACTGTGAAAATCTAGTCCATCCATCGTTATGTTCTTCAACTTCCATCCTCATCACTTCAGAATTTGCTCCCTATCTTCATCTAGTCTCTCTTGCTTTTCTTCATTGTAAGCTAAAGAATACTCCTTCCTTTTTTCCAAGGCTAACCCTTCTATTTGAGCCTTCCATATTATCTTCTCCTGCCTGTCTAGGCTATGGTCTAGAAACCCAAAAGCTATTCTCAGATACCATTTTGCTACCCAGATGTTTATAAGCGGCTTAAACAAAGTATGGATTACAAAAAAGGGAAATGGATAAATGTAAAGTGTAAACCAGTTTAACTGTTGTAAAATAAAAACACTGCTGGCATATATAATGAAAATACAAGAAGGAAAAAGGCAACTTTCTCCTACATCTTTTTCTAAATCATAGCATCGTAGCCACACATTTGACTGATAGGTGAAGAAATTATAATAAGGTTCCAGTTGTGTGTCTTGCTTCTTGATTAAACCCCCCAAAATTTGCTAGGCAAAATTCAGATTCTAGACTTTCCCTAAAGAAAGAGCCTTGAATGTGTCTTGTGTGTATATTTTAAGATCATAGAAGATGTGATGGCAGATGCAACCACAGAGACAACTTTATTCTGTGATCCACTGAGTATCAGAATTATGTAAGATATCAAACAGGGAGACATATGCTCACCAAAAGTCTTTGCCAGTGCCATGTTGGTGGTCTTATGCAAATTCTAAATGGAAAAGGGAATCCTTATTGATGAAGACATTCTATGTTACTCCTGTTTGTGGATGCTGTATGCTGACTATAATTTACATGACCTTTTCAATGAGACTCAAAATCAGTCAAAAAGCCTCATAAAAGTAAAAAAGAAAAACCAAATATGAAGTGATGCAGAATGAAGAAAACACAATAGAATGGCAAAGTATAAACATATATATTATGACAACCTACAAATAGCAACTATAATATTAAAAATACACAGAAAATAAAGAGATCGGAAGGGTACTCAGAAAGTATCAGAAGACTGCTCCTGCAGGATTCACTACTAATTTATGTTATAAAGACAGTCTTTGGAGCTCCTCTCCCAAGTGTCACTCTTACTGGGAGGTGGGGTTCACAGAAAGCAGCTGGCTACTTATCTCCTCAAGTATTCTGTAGGATTCTTAGGGACTGGTGGGTGATTTTCTAGGACAAAAGCCTAAGATTTTCCATCAGCATGCTTCCACTAGTGATTTATAGCTATTGATTAGCCAACCCAGACTTAACAAAAAACAAAACATTCCCCTCAAAAGTCTCTGACACAGTTATTGATATACTGAGTGCAGTGGAAAGACAGTTCAAATTTAGAGAACTCATGAGATAAAGGGTCCCTGTTCAAATATTCCTGGAGTCCTTTGACAAGTATTTTGTCCCTATCACTTGCTACTTTGTATTAGACCCACCTGTCTACATTTTCTATATCAGTAGAACACAAGCTTCTTGTGAATATTTTTACTTTGTAGTCTCAATACATAACAGTCTACTTGGCACATAATAGACACATAATATATGTTTGAAAATGTAATTGCATTGAACAGAAATATTTGGGGGTAATATTTTGTTGAAGGTATACTTTTTTATAAAGAGTATTTTTTATTGCTAGCTATGAAGTTTAGACTTTTTTAAAGACCAAGTGAGAATGGCATAGGATGCTACATGTGCAGTTGATTCATACCAGTAGTTGGAGTCAGGATTGTAGGTACAAATCCTGCCTGTGGCAACTCTGGACAATCACGGTATTTCTCTAGGCCTTATTGTCATTTGTAAAATTTGATAGCAACATGCAAAGTAACTACTTCTTAGTACTGTGAGGCACCTGGGTGATACAGTGAATAGAGTACTAGGTCTAGAGTCAGGAAGACCTGAGTTCAAATCTAGCCTTAGACTCTTATTAGCTATGTGACCTTGGGCAAGTCACTTACTTTGCTTGCCTAAGTTTTCTCAGCTGTAAAAGGGAATAATAATAACATATACCTTTCAGTGTTGTGGAGATGGAGACAGTTGTATAAAGTTCTTAGCACACTGCCTAGTACATAGTAGGTACTATGTACTATATACTATATGGGTGCTATGTACTATATACTATATGGGTGCTATGTACTATATACTATATGGGTGCTATGTACTATATACTATATGGGTGCTATGTACTACATACTATATATAAATGCTTGTTAGTTATTACTGTTATTATCATTATTCTGTTGGAGGATCAAATCAGATAGTATCTGTAGAATGCTTTGTCAACCTTAAGGTACTATATAAAGTCAGCCTTTATCATTATTGCTGTTTTTCAACATAAATGTAAGGAAAAATAAAGTGGATATAGAATACAATATTGCCCAGACTACAGTTCATCAACATCTGACTCAGTCCACCTTTACGTATATTTCAGAGGGGCAGAGTGTATGGACAATGAGCTGTACTCGGACCTGAATAGGAGGGGACTGGCCTAAAATACATTTGGAAAATATTTCAGCACATTCAATGATTCCAAGCTCTTCAATGCCTCAAGTGTCTACCTTATTAACCTTGATGATGGTACATGACTGTGAACCATGGGAACCACAATCATCAAAGGAATGAAATTACAGGTGACTCAGAAAGATTACTATGGGTTTAAGTAGATTGCAGATGTCAACGATGTATCACATATGAAAAGTGGACGGAATGACACCATCATTGATATGAATGAATGGAAAAAAGATGCAAGAGTCACTTAGTTAGAATGAAGGATAATAAATGGATAATAATATCCATGAAATAATAAAACTAGGGTTTCGAATGAATTATCCTTATCTGATTTACAGAGATAAGAGTTATAAAGGATTGAAGAGACATGGGTGAGCTGTGATTGGCATCTCTGGAGAGACTACCCTCAAAAATGAGAACATAAGATCTTTGAAGCACAAGTATTTTGAAAACCAAGAGGTCAAAGTCATAATTATGGAAGTAATTCACCTTCACATAGGCTCAGCATGTACTTTTGCCCTTAGGAAAACTCAATAAGTAAAAAAAAAATTAAAACTTAATGAATTAAAAACCCTTACCAAAAGACTGAGAATTTAAATAACCATCTCTCCTAGTGTATGTAAATTCCTCTTTGGTTAGCAAAATTCTAATTTCCACACAACTTTTTTATAAACACATTTAATGTATAAAGAAAGGCACACCTTTATGCATGAACAAGCACATTGATCAAAGGAACATCTCTTAATGAGCACTACTAACCTAATCTTTCATCCGAATGTACTTTTGATCATTCAACTTGTCACCCTAATTTATTGGAGAAGCACAGGAAAGCTGGTCTCTTGTGTGACAGTTCTCAAAGAGGCAAAATCTCTTTTGATTTCACTTTGAAAATTAAAAAAAAACCATTGCCATGAGCTCTGTTTTACAACTGCCATCATAAAACAGAAAACATAGAGATTAGGAAGTTCTTTAGTTGAGAACAAATCAGAAACCCCTTCCTAAAATGTTGAACAAAGGTTTGAGTCAGCAGTTAATAAATGGCAAAGTCCTTGGCCCTCAAAAAACTATCAATCGTTTGCCAGTAGCTTCTGAAAGGAGGACTTGGTAAACACCTGAAGTGAAGGTAACAGTGCCTAAAGTTTTATCCAACTGATTTCAATGAATTGAAAAAATAGTCAGCAAACATTTTTATGGTGTCTACTAAATGAGGAAAACACAAAGTTAAACATAACAGAGAACCTCCTCTAGATTGGGCTGAGACTCCGGGAACCCTCCTGAACTCCCCTTGAATCTTCCCACTTAATCTGGCATTTCATACTCAAGTCTTTACCCTTAACCTATCCTGGCCATCCATTGACTGTTACCTCTTGATTGTTCCACCTGCTTCCCACTCAAGCCCTGCATTTTCTGATACCTCGCAATTGTCTCCAGTTGTTTCCCACCCTTGATTACATCACTAGCTACCCCAGTGTCATTAAGATCCTCCTTACACACTCTTCCCAGACTACTAGATCACCTCTAGATCTTTCCCATCTGGATCTGGTGGAAAAAGATTGAGATCAGGAAGACTGGAGATGGCCTTCTGTACATAAGTTCCATCTTGCCTCCATGAAGGTGCTCAGATTCAATCCAGCTTGGATTCTCTCTAGCTGAGATTCTATCTGGTCCGCTTGTTAGTGCAAGCATTACAAATGCTTAGTCTCCTTAAGAGTCAACCCAGAATGGTGAATTTTATTAAACTTTATTTTTCTTTCACTTTAAGAATGCTTGGTAGAGGGGTGGAGCCAAGATAGCGGAGTAGAAGGACGCAAGTTTACGAGCTCCGAAACCACAGCCCATAGAATTAATGTAAAAAGAGACCCCCATAACTTTTGGACCACTGAAAGGTGTACAGAAACAGTGGAAGAGATTTCCGTTCCAGAGAGCCCTGGAGAGCCGTCCCCAGGGTCCGTCGCTCCCCGGAAAGTGGACCCCACCCCAGCCCTGCCCTGGCCGCTGCCCCAGAGAAGCTGACTTGAGCAGGCTTCAGGGACGGAAGCTCTGGCAGCCGGGAAGGTCCCTCCGCCCACAAAAGCTACAGGTCAGTGAGAGAGAAGGCTGGGCTGGAGGAGGGGAGCGGAGTTTCTCTGTGACTCGGGCCTCCTCGGGAGGAAGCGGGTGCGGCAGAGACGGGGGCAGGAAGCCGCGGAGGCAGAGGCGTGGGCGGCAGCAGAGGCAGCAGCAGCGGCAGTGGCCCGGGACTCCCCCAGCAGCAGGCAGGATCTTCATTACTGAAAGTTTCTGCATAAACAACCTGAGGGAGCTGAGCCTGGGAGACTGGCCCTGCCCCACCCCGCTCTATTACTGAAGGCCTCTGCATAAAGCCCCTGCAGGAACTGAGCCTGGGAGGTGCCCCCCCCCACCCGCTCCGTTCCTGAAGGTCTCTGCATAAAGTCCCTGAGGAAACCGAGCCTGGGAGGTGGCCCTGCCCCCACCCCAGCACCAGAACTAAAGGTCACATTGATTAGCAGCTGGGCTGCGCAGAAAGCACATTTGAATCTCAGACCCCAAGCACTAGCTGGGCGGATCTAGGTGGGGGTGGACAGGAATCTCAGAAGTCAAGTAACTGGCTGAGAAAATGCCTAGAAAAGGGAAGAAAAATAAGACTATAGAGAGTTTTTTCCAACAAATGGGGAGAATTTGGAACTCAAAGTTTTAGGAAGAACTGTTTAGTATTGTTGTTGCTACGAAGAAAGAAGACATACAGTTAATGAGGAATAGAAAGTCATCTGGCCCTACAGGAGAAAAGAGAAGATGGAGACAAGAGAAGGGAGGGATGACAGAAGAGAGGGCAGATTGGAGATAGGGAAAATTAGATTGCTTGGGGTATTGGGGTGGGGGAGGGGAGAAAAGGGGAGAAAATTTGGAACCCAAAATTTTGTGAAAATGAATGTAAAAAGTTAAATAAGCAAATAAATAAACAAACAAACAAGCAAGCAAACAAACAAACAAATAAATAAATAAAAAGAAAAAAGAATGCTTGGTCGAATTCATTTCAGCAGGACAAGGCATATTGGTGTTTTGGGGTTCCCAGCACCCCCAATCTCAGTATTTCCAATGAGCTTGTGATCAAAAAACTTCCTTTCAAGAAAGGCTTTTTTTTGGAGGTGGGTAAGGGTAGGGACAGTTAGGTGTCACAGTGGAGAGAGTGACAGACTTGGAGTCAAGAAGACTCAACTTCTGAGTTGAAAACCAACCTCAGACACTAGCTGTGTGGCCCTGGGCAAGTCACTTAACCTTATTTGCCTCAGTTTCCTCATCTGTAAAATGAGCTGGAGAGGGAAATGACAAACTCTTCCAGTATTTTTGCCAAGAAAACCCCAAATCAGGGTCACAGAGAGTTGGACGACTGAACAACAAAAAAGAAACCGTTTTTGTGTGTGCATATATGTGAATTAAGTTATGTTCAGCACGTGGCCTCTGAGGAAAAAAATATATTTCTCATTAGAATTGTAGGTGTAGAACTAGAGGGGATCTGAAAAGACACAAAGTCCAACTCTCTCATTTTACAGATGAGGAAACTACAGTCAACAGAGGTTATTGTTTGTTCTTCATTCTAAAAGAGGACCATGACATGAGGAAATGGTACCATGAATTGCAAGTGAGTTGGATTAAAGTCAGGAAGGACTGTGTAAAGTCACCAGCCTCATTCTTTCCTCTGGAACCATCTGGGTCCAGTGGAAAGATTGAGATCAGGAAGACTGGAAATGGCCCAGGAGACAGTGGGGGACTCCTTGGCCTTTTTAAGTTAAGGTTTTTAACAGATCTCAATTTGACTGAGGCAACATTCATGCAGTCTTCTTCTGCCCAAAGTGGCACAGAAAGTAGGTAGATGGATAGACAGATAAAGCATTTATTAAGCCCTTGCTACTTGTTAATCACCATACTAAAAACCGCATATGTAAGTGTATGTAAACAAGAAAGTCCCTACAGTCAAGGAATTTGCATTGTAATAGGGAAGACACTATTGATAAATGGTTAAAGGATAGGAACAGGCAGTTTTCAGAGGAAGAAATTAAAGCTATTTATAGTTATATAAAAAATGCTCTAAATCACTATTGATTAGAGAGATGCAAGTTAAAACAACTCTGAGGTACCACATCACACCTATCAGATCGGTTAACTTGACAAAACAAGAAGATGATAAATATTGGAGGAGACATGGGAGAGTTGGAACACTAATAACACTATACATAGTAACAGCCACAATGTGCATGGAGTATTTCTGATAGACTTAGGCCTTCACAGCAATGCAAGAACCTAAAACATTTCCAAAAGTTCTTGATGCAAGATGCCATCCACATCCAGACAAAGCACAATAGAGTCAAAATGCAGAATGAAGCAGAGTGTTTTCTTTTTTGTTATGTTTTGTTTTGTTTTTTTTTCTCATGGTTTCTCCCATTCATTTTAGTTCTTCTATGCAACATGACTAATGTGAAAATGTTTTTAACAAGAATGTATATGTAGAACTCATATACTGTATGCTGTCTTGGGGAGAGACAGTGGAGGGAGGGACAGAAAATTTAAAATTTATGGAAGTAATTGTTGAAAACTGAAAATAAATTAATTAAAAGTTATGGAGAAGACAAAAAATAAAGGGGAAATTGAAAGTGGGGAGAAGAAATGAGGGGAAAGGAAAGGAAAGATGGGGAGAGAGGGAGTGTGTGGAAACAAGGCTACTGGTGACTAATCGGAGCAGTTTGGAGAATGAGCTGAACAAGAAGTGAAGTGAGTACGGTGGGGGCCTCTTACGAAATGGCAGTCAAGTCCAGGACTCACCAACCAGGAAAGAAAGGCCTAGCGCAGAGGCGTCTTGGAGAGTCAGGACTGCTGTCACCATCCGGGAGTCTAGAGTAAGTGAAGCTGGAAAGGAAAAAAGTGATTGAACTAAGGTTTGAACCCAGATTCTCCAACTCTAAATCCTGCATCCTTCCCACTGCTACGCTGCTTCCTTCCTTCCCCTCACAGAGGTCTTCTCAATGATAAGCCCTATCAGGCTACTTCAAAAATATACACTGAGTAATTGTGTTCAGTAATTGAAGTGACTGAGTAATTTTAATGATCCATCTTGGTCCCAGAAAAGAGGTGACAGCTTTTTTTTTTCTTCTTGACAGACACGTGGGAGACTGGGTGAAAAATGTTGCATATGTTGCCAGATGAGGTCATTATGTTAGGTCTGTTTAAATGATATTGTTTCAAGGGAGGGCTTGCTGAGGGAAGAAGTGTGTCTAGAAACAATAAACGTAAAAACAAAAAGCATCAACAAATTTATTATTTTTTAACAAAGCCTAAGATTTCTAGCACAATTTCTGGTATAGCATTTGAACAGAAAACCAAATGACAGGGAGGAAAGTGCTATAAATTTTATCTACAATGAAATGAAACAAAGGCATTATGTAGCTGAATTACAGAATTACGCTCATTGACATACATGCAAAACTCACAGAAATAGGCTCTACTGAAGGACATTGCCCACTTTCACTAGACTGAGTGAGAAGGCAAAGGCGGATCTTGGGTGAGATAAGGTAGACTGAAAGGGATATTTCAGGGGAGAATGGTGTATGTACAACCATTTCTGAGATAGAGCGCAAATCAAGTTATAGCGTGGGATCACGAGTGGCATTCTGAATCCTTCAAAAAAACTTCTATGCATAGAGAAATCTGGAAAAACTGATATTAAGATATGCCATCAAGGGCTTACAATATAGATGATAAGAAATGTGGAAAAAGGTGAGGAAAAAAACTTTCATGTCATGTCATATTTGAAAAGGGCAGAGGAACTCTTTTATCTTCTCTGAAAGTTCATAAAAAATATTTAATTCATGAGAATGACAGTAAATTGTCCACTTTATAGAGAAAAAAAAACCTGCATTATCCAATCTGCAATACTGGTTCTTTTTCTGAAGTTGATTGGCAAATCGGTTTCCTTGCCTCATCACTCAAATTCATTCATTTTTTTCCTGTATATAAAAATCATCTCCCTATTTGTAGAATCACAGATTTTTGAACTGAAAGTGACCCCTTAGAAGTCATCTACATAAACCCCCATATTTTACAAATGAGGATATCTGAGGCCAGAGAGGTTGAGTAATTTGTTAAAAGTGGTAAGTGATAGAGAACTGAGATCCAGACTTAGATCTTATGATGCTAAAGTCAATTCTTTTTAAAATATCTTTTTCTTTTCTTTTTTTTAAAACTATGCCACCCTTACTTTCAAAACTATACCACTCTGTCTGTCATTCAGATCATAAGACTCTTTCACTGCAGTTCAGCATACTCATTCTAGGAAAATTCCTCCAGAAAAAATTCCCCCAATTGACCAATTAATTTTTCAATCCAAACAGTCTCCAGTTTGTCCCTCTCTAGGGCAAAACATCTATTTATTGATGTTTCTTTTACGTTGCTTTATCTTTTCTCCTGTATGAGACCATAAACTATAGATGTCCTTATTACACTAGCTCAGAGGCTCATAGTCCTTCCATGGATAAACCAGGAGATCCATAAGCTTGGATAAGGAAAAAAAATACATTTTTTATTTTCACTAACATCTAAATGGAATATGGTATTTCCTTCAATTAAAAATACTTTTCTGAGAAGAAGGTCCTCTGAGAAGAGGTCCATAGATTTTTACCAAATTGTCAAAGGATCCATTTCTCTCTCTCTCTCTCTCTCTCTCTGTCTCTCTCTCTGTCTCTCACTGTCTCTCTCTATCTCTCTGTCTCTTTCTCTCTGTCTGTCTCTCTCTGTCTCTTTCTCTGTCTCTCTCTGTCTCTTTCTCTGTCTCTCTCTCTCCCCACCCCCCCCCCCCCCCCCCTCACACACACACACACACACACACACACACTGTAAAGAATTCTTGGACTCTTGGATTTTAGATTTCCTTGCCCGAGTATACTGAAGGGAAAAGAAAAGAGTACTTGAATAATTTCTTCCTCTTCTTCAAAAAAGCTTATCTTCTAAAGAGGAAGGAATCACTTAGCTAAGACTGTTTTCCATCTAGCTCCCAATGTTGTGATAATAAGGGCTAGGTTGGAAAGGGGTTTGTGCTGTAAGAAAAAACTAATGTTATTCAGTGGACTCCAAAGTGTATTGTGGATAATTCTGAAGTCTAAAAGTAATTAACATTAAACAGTAAACAATGAAAACAGCATTATCATCAGGAAACAGCACACACAGAAAAATAGTTGAGAGCCTAGAGTAAAGTTATTGCCAGGAGAAACCCTCTGTATTTATCTCTAAGATACAGCTGGTAAGGAATGCTATGGTTATGACCTGAATCTGCTTTTGTTCTAAGGGATAAACTTTTCTTCTCCTGTTTCTAGAAGGGAAATACTTTATCATTTTTTTTGTCACTTACTAGGCACTACTGGGATAAGTGTTCTCCTAGTTTATATTCTTCTATCTTATTCTATCAAGGTTGCCAAGTAAGACATTGTCTTCATCTTACCCCACTTACATGGAGGAAGATTTGAAGCAAATGACTCTCCTGAGTCTCCTAAAGCCCTGAAGATCTGATTCCAATGTCTCATCTAAACAGTTGAAACTCTGTTCAGTTTTTGCCTTTGTTTTGATAGGCACTAATAAATAAATGCAGTGTGCATATAGAAGGGAGGAAAGAAGAAGTTTAGGTCATATATCTAGACCAATGTTTCTCAAGCTTCTTATCTTGGGACCCCTTTATACTCCTAAGAATTATTGAGAAAATAAAAGAAAGAAAAAGAAATTGAGGATCCCAAAGAGTTTTTGCATATATGAGTGATAACTATCAATATTTAGCATAATAGAAATTAAAGCATAAATTTAAGACACATTTAATTCACTTAAAGTAACAGTAATAAACTTATTATGTATTGATATAAATATTTTATGTGAAAAATTACTGAGAAAAGTGCCATTGTTTTTTATATTTTTGTAATCTCTTTGATGCCCAGAACAATGTTAGACAAACGAATTTTTACATCTATTTTTATATTCAATCTGTTGTGATATTTTATTTTACTTGAAGTAGATAAAGAAAACCTAGTCACACAGGTGGATGGAAAAGGGAAGAGTTTTTTTAATATGCAAATAATGTCTTATTATTATTATGAAAATAGTTTTGACCTCATGGACCCTCTAAAAGGGTCTTGGGGATCCTCAGGGGTGCATGAGTTGCACTTTGAGAATTTGTTGATCTAGGAATTGAAAGGAATCTCAAAGATCAACAAATCAAATGTTTCATTTTGCAGATGAAGGAACTGAGGCCCAGGGAGGTTACATGCCTTGCACAAATTCTAAAAGTAGTAAGCCTCAGAGGTATGATTTGAACCCAGTCATCTGACTCCAGAATTAGTATTCCTTCTGTAGTACCAATTTTGGCATCTAAAGCTACACTACTTACCAACTTTAGTTAAACAATTTTTCTTTTGTTTACTTTTGTTAGCCTAGAATTAGAATAGAAAACTCATACATGTTGTGAGAGTGTGGATTAGCAAAAAGAGCTAAAAGATTGAAACTGTTTTGTTTGGACTTGAATAAATACTGGAGGCATTGCTTTATTTGAAGATACCTGGGCACCACCAGGAAGTCCTTCATTCTATCCAAGCTACCCAAGTTTCTTTTATTTCTATGTGTCCTATAACCACTTTGGGGAATTTAAGTAATACAAAATTCCATATGGTCCTCATTAATGTCACCAATTTCCTTACATTTCTTAAAAAAGAACTTATAAATACCTAAAGATCATTATTAATATAAGCTATTCACTTGTTTTTGTTTTGGTTATTGTTTTGTTTGAGGCATTTATATATACATACATATATGTGTGTGTATATATGTATATATACATATATAAGTATGTATGTATGTATATATGAAAGTGGGTCTCTCTGTCTCATCCAGCCTGGAAGTGCCCAATCCATGGGTCAATTTGACTATTGCTTAGCATGGAAGGAAGATTAGACCTGCTCCATTTCTAACCTGGTCCAGTTCACTTCTCATTAGGCAATCTGGAAATCTCCAGGAGGTACAGCCATATCTTGTATGGAGCGTTTTTGCTGTTGTTCTGTCCTTAGTTTTCAAAGAGGACCAATGATATTGTGGAGTGGTATCTTGACTCATAGGTAAATTGCATTTAAGCAAGACAGAGTTGCACAGCATCATCAGTCTCATACTCTTTTCCAGGGTCATTAATGTGCAGTGGCAAGATAAAAGTCAAGACTATTGACAATGGCTTTGGGTATAGTGGGTGATTTTGGCCACTTAAGTGCCTGAGCTCTAAGCACTCCATAGCGCCTGCTTCATCTACCTTCATGGCCATTGGAACAAATTGTTCTCATCCATTCCTTCCATCAGGGGAAGTCTTCACATGCTTGGAGTAGACATCTCCCTAATTCATCAACAGGTTTGAGCCTTTTCAGTTATTTTCAACTTGACTTAGTTCATCTGACATGATGGTTTTCCCAGGGTTTGACTGCTTCACATACTACAGTTTCTTGGAGCCAGGTTCTGTGCTAGGCAAACATCACAACTGGATGAGGAGTCCTGAAAAGAGTTAGCAAGCCCTCACACTAGAGGTGCTAGTCCTGCTTGGACAGCCCACACACCCCAGCTTGTATGTAAACAGTTATTTGTGTACTATCTCTCTCCTCTATTAGATTGTGAACTTCTCAAGGGCAAGAACCATCTTCTATCTTTCTTCATATCCCCAGCGCTTTGCCACAATGTATGATATTAGTGGGCACTTAATCAATGCTTCTTGACTGAATTGACTAACTCTGAGCTGGAGCTCCCTAGTTGACTACAGTGGGCAATGAGTGAAGGTGGGGAGGAAATATGATTATTTACTTGGCAAAACATCAATTTTTAAAAATCATCCACAAGCTAATACTAAAAGCTTACTCTGTAGGAAACTGTTCTCATTAGACTAAGGTAGAAGTATAAGACAGTCCCTGCCCTCAAAAAGCTTATTGAAAGGGGGAAGGGCAGGTTGCATCCAACATATGTCACTCTCACCACTCATCCCTAGAACCTTGATTTTGCACTGCACTTACCAAATGGCCTGAGTCTCTAGACAGGGTGGCACAATAGGGAAGTGAACCCCAGTGGGAATGAATTCCTAGAATAGGTATATGGTAGCTCCAAGAGCCTGAAAAGCTGTAGCTATTGACCCTTAGGGAGCAAAACCCTGATCACTGAATTCAAGTTTCGGTCCTGACTGGGGCCAAAGTTCATTGATTGAGATATAACTATGGGCTTCAAATTCTACTGATATACCTCCTTGGAATGGGAAGAACTTAGCTGACAAAAACAAAAACAAAATAAACAAACAAAAACCTATGGTTATCAGAATGAAGTCTACAAAATGAAGAAACTTTGAAGAGGAGGGAATAGGGGCCTGAAATCTAACATAGCTATGACTAGTCCTTTAAAATTGGTA
Source organism: Bettongia penicillata ogilbyi (assembly GCA_023548195.1). NCBI lineage: Eukaryota > Metazoa > Chordata > Mammalia > Diprotodontia > Potoroidae > Bettongia > Bettongia penicillata. Next base: position 766,553 of record JAJHZJ010000478.1, on the reverse strand, counting down.
CCTATAAAATTTCAAATTGATTAAATCTACAGAGTACTTTTAAAAATACATGAAGTATTGTAATAAGGGGAAAAGAAGTATGGCTAGGAATCTCTTTCATGTAGAGAGAGTCCTATGACTCCATAAAAAGACTTCTAAACTGAACAATCTGCTTCTTTCCTTTTCAAGAAGGGCTATTTTTCCATGATAGTCCAAATCTACTATGATAAAAGTTATAAAATAAAAAAATACTATTGAGTTAGAAAAATAGTTTTTTTTTTTTGAGGCAATCAGAATAAAATGATTCCCTGTAATGTAAAGTAGGTATTCCCTGCCCATTAATAGATCTCAAGTACCTTTTGTTAATTTCTAGTGCACTGATTCTCAAGGGTTGTGATGCTCTCTGGCTCTGAAAAGTGTATAAATACTTTGAGGTGAGGTTTTACTTTGGGGTTTACTCATTGGAAGCATGTGTTTGGCCTCATGAGACTCTGGGAAGCCACTAAGGAGCCCCTCTGGCTTTGAAAACCCAGATGCTAATGCTTCTCTTTATGGTAACTATGTATGTATGGTCAGACAGCTGGATCTGTCTATTGATCTGTGATGTGTGATTGCTTATGGTCAGACAGTTGGAAACCCTGTCTGTTGATTATTATAATTTTTTGTATTTTCTTTGAAGTTCAGGGTGCTGACTTTTCCCCTGAACTAAGTGAATGATATATGTGCTTAATTAAAGTGATTGTTGACCCCTCAAAAGTTGTTTTCCTTTTAAAAAAGCAGATCTAAGAACCTATACCTCTTGTGTATGTCAGGATCCTTGCTGATACACTTGCCCAGGGATACATAGTTAGTAAGTGTCTGAGGTTGGATTTGAACTCAGATTCTCCTGATTCCAGGACTGGTACTCTATCTGCTGTGCCACCTGGATGCCCCCAGTAATGTTAATAATTTAACAGAAGTGAATACTCTTGTGTTTGTGAGGACTGCTTGAACTAGGTTGTGTTGGACTTTGACATCATGAGAATTGAAAGTACTGACTAGAAGTCTTGATCTTGCTTCTGGTTCTGACTCAACCAACTATGTGAACACTTAACCCTTTGGGCCTTGATTTCTAATCTGTACAATGATAGTAAGCCATTATTTACTTCTCAGGAGTCCCATGAAGATCAACTAATGTATATGCAAAAACACTTTGAAAGTTGTAATATTATTGATATTAATGAATTATAATTCATTTTAAATATACCCTCTGAGAAGGCAACTGGGACTTTGCAACTTCCAATACAATGTTCCTTCCACTGATCATCTTAGTAAGGGATCACTTTGGTGGTTGTAGAAAAGAAATGAACACTCTGTCTTTATTATCTCAGTATCAAAATAAAAAAAAATCTCATGATTCTTTTATTTGAACTCAAAACATATATAGAGATAAGTAATGAATGGGACAGCAATGTGGTTGTAAGGGCAAGAAAAATTCATTTGCTGTTTTTGTTTTAGCATGATCAAGTGTCTCAGATTGAATCTTGCCTTTATCAGCCTAGAGTCTTTACTAGGAGTAAAATATAGAAACAAGTTTCTTTAACTAGAAACAGTATATGTATTTGTATTGTTAATGTGATTAAAGATCTTTCCTACCCATTAATGGGCTTGCCCATTAAAGGGAGTTTGATCTGGAAAAGGAAATGGGAAATCATTCCTGTATCATTGAGAAGAAAACCCATATGGGGTCATGAAGAGTTGTGACTAAAAACAATTCAATTACAACAAAAAGTAATGAATAGATTGCAATTGTAATTTATTTTGGTTTATCAGAAAACATTTGTTTAGAATTTTAGATCATTTATTTTGACCATGTCTACTTCCACTATATAGCTGCTACAATGGTGTATCACTAAAAATGCCTGAGAGTCAAATCATCATCCTCAAAACAAGGTGACAGAATGAAAAAAGACAGGCAGCAAGAGTGACACAAAAAGAAGGAAGATTAAGGGGACAGAGTTGGGAGGAGGGTTGTATTTTGGATGCCAGAATCTCCAGAGCCAAGTAGTCCCGGCTGGTGAAATCTGGGCATCATTTTAACAGCTACTTCCAAGGCTGGAAGCCAAAGGCTGAAATGATAAATAGCAGCTCTTATGAGGTCCCAGCCTGGCAATGGATTCATGATTAGTCCAAGACAAATTTAAATGGACAACCTGGCCATGTTAGTCTCTTAACTATAGCAGGATTTTATTGAACTTATATTTATTAAAGTGAATACCATTTCTTATCTTGGTCTACCAAGGTTTGTCTGCAGTTTTTCAGTGAGCTTGTGAGTATTCAAAGACTGTAACTCAAATAATTAACTGATGGGATTTTATACAATCGTACCTTATGCTCATTAGCACATTCTGTGCACATGCATATTAAAATATTAAAAAAGATTTATTACTAATTTGGATATATACAAATGCTTAAACACTAAAACAGAACCCCCCAGGAAAGTTCTCCCATTCTCTCAGTCACTACCTCTCAAATTAGTAGCTAAGAACTATTTTTCAAATATGAGTTTCAGCAATATAATTGCATGAAGGGAACAATGTAGTGAGATTTCCAACTTGGGCATTTAAAAGTTCATCACGTACGTTGTACTGGCATTCTACAACTACTTATCTCCTAATGATAAGATGAGGAGAAAGACGTACTCTAATATCCAATATTATCCATATTATATCCAATAGTATCAAATGTATGGTATTAATTAGTGACTGCATAATCTGAAAGATCAATGAGTATAGAAAGCTATTGTTTGAGCCAGTATCTCCACACTGAAACAGATGAGCCAGGAAGAGATGGGCTCAACTACTTGTTTGCCTTGTGTAACTTAAGTGTAAGTAACCGGTTCTGTTTAGTTAATTCAGTACATGAATAAAACATGAAAAATTCAACAAAGAAAGGAAGAAGAGTTAGTTCAAGAATTAATATCAGGACAGCTGAGCTTACCTGAATCTAAAATAGAAGCTGTTTTAGAAAAAATCACTTAAAGGAAAGTAGATCAAGGCATAATGGGGGTAGGAGAAGGGTTAGGGTGAAGTTGGTTGCTGATAATTTATGAAAGACTCAGTAAGATCCTACTTCTAAGCATTTCTTTCCAATACTCTAAAAAATAAGCAACTTTATCAGTAAATTTTCTGTGAGATTTTCTACCTGATATCAGGGAATGTGGACTATTCAGGTAGACTAAAATTTTCTCTAGATCCACAACCCATACACACACATACACACATATGTGTGTATGTATGTGTATGTATGTGTTGTATGTATGTATATGCATATATACATAAAACACACACATATAAAATCAATCCTATAACAAAATAATGGTACTTAAGTCTCCCTGTGCTCATGGCTTTGAGAACTTAATTTTCCTCTTATCATACGTGACTCTCCTTCCTGATTAAGTTGTCATTATCCCATTCCCAGGTCAGTTATATTTACTGGAACAAAAATTAAACCAAACAATACTACTGATCTCCTACTATGTGCATGGGGGTGAACAAGGTTTTCAGGGAAGAATAATACCACTGGTGTGAGGGCTTCTGAGTCATTTTTCCAAGGCTACTTTTCATCTTTTGTGTCCAACTGCTACCTAGTTCTCACCTGTGGCTCCCAGAAGCTGTAGTATGCACAGTGGCCATCTCAGTAAAAGTATCTCAGTAGACAGGCTAAACCAAGTTGAGGGTAACCAAAAGGCCATGAGAATTAAAAGAACTGACTAGAAGTCGAAAGATCTTGGTTCTAGTTCTGATTTTACTCCTCAAAGGTCTGTGTGATGGACAAGTGACAAAGCATTAGGTATGGATACACTGGGAGCTATCATCACAACTCTGCACACAGGCAGCACAGGTTATAGGATCATATTCTCACTGGATTAAAGTAGCAGTGGGATTTAGCAGCCTCCTGGGTATCTGAGCAACATTTTTAAGGACCACATTGTTCACCTTCTGACATGAGGCTAGAAAAGGTTCTCTAAAAAATGTCTGTTTCACCTAATCTAATCCTGGCCTGCTTACCACAATAGGTAGGGATCCTACCTGGCAATCAAAACACACACACAAAAATGTAGACAAATTTTTGTGAAGAGAGTTCCGTTCACCATGGAATGTGCTCATGTTTATGGTCAAGATGAAATCTAGTAGACCAGAAAGACAAACAGCTCTTGTTGCTAGAGAACACAGCATACATCTCATATAAATATCAGCCCTAAGTGAAACAAGGCTAACAAACAGAGGCCAGTTACTGAAGTTGGAGCTGGATGCAGGTTTCTCTGGAGTGGTCACAGTGATGGAAAGTATTGTGAAGCTGGCATAGGTTTGGCAATTAAACTAATCTAGTCAACAAGCTTGGATGCCTCCCAAAAGGAGTGAATGACAGGCTCATTACAATGTGATTACTGCTTGCAGGAAAACACCATGCCACTATCATCAGTGCATATGCTCCCACTATGACAAACTCTGATGAGGTCAAAGAATAATTTTATGATGACCTGGAGAGCCTCATCATCAATGTACTGAAAGAGGACAAGCTGCAATTCTAGGTGACTTTAGTGCCAGAGTAGAAACAGACATGGCAAGGAGTCCTTGAGAGGAATGGAGTCAGAAACACCAACAGTAACAGATACTTACTACTGAAGACTTACTGACCTTCTCAGCACCAACACAGTCTTCCATTTACCTAAATGCAATAAAACTTCATGGATGCAAACACAGCAGCCACTGACATTTAATAGACTACGGGGATAAGACAGTTAAGATGTGAGAGTGACAGAGGTGATATGTGCTACAAAATGCTGGATTGATCATAGACTTATCCTCTCCAAGTTAAACATTTACATACAACAAAATGCAAGGATCCAAGGCAAGACAAAGACTTAATGTCAACAGATTAGAGTGTTTCTTCATGTTTGTTGCTGACTTGGAGGGAAAACTGAGCCAACACGTGGTTAACAAACAGAGGAGCATCATAGATGTGGACAACTTTCACTGAATTTACTTATCTGGACCAGAAGACCTTCAAATATCAGGATTGGTTTGATGAAAATAATTGGGAAATTCAGAAAATACAAAATTAAAAACAAGAACACAGTTCTAGCAGGATAATTCATCTATCTCTAAGAAGGCTGTGTTCTACTTCAATAAATGCAAAGTGCAAAAGAAGCTTAGTGAAATGCAAGATTCTTGGCTCAGTAAGAAGGAAGATGAAATTTAGCTTTCCACTGGTAGTACAACTCAAAACATTTCTATTATGCCTTAAAGGTTATACGGCATATCTCAATTCTCAGTGCTCTAAGCCACATTGATTAATGATAAGCACATGATCCTGGAGAGAACACTTGCATAGTATTCTCAAGACTATAATCAATGCTGAAGTCATTGACCATATATCTCAGGTTGAAGTCTATTCCCTTCTAGCCAAACTTCCAACTAAAGAAACCGAATACTGTTAGACTCTTCTTGTGTGACAAAGTAGCTGGTGCTGATTCTTTTGGTTGAGATTTACAAGGCACGTTGTTCACTGCTCACACAAAAGCTGACTGAAATCTGGATTATATGGAAAGAGGAGGTGAATCCCTAGGAGTTCAAGGATGCCTCCACTGTCCATCTCTATAAGAAAAATGAAATATTTGTTCTGTAACAATCACAGGGGAATCCCTCTTTAAAAACTGCCAGCAAGATTCTTGCTAGAGACTGATCCTTTATCTAGAAGATGGTTCTGAAGCCAGAGTGGCTTCAGAAAGGTCTGAGGAATGGTGAATATGGTATTTGCTGCCTAATAACTCCAGGAGAAATTCCAGGAGCAGAACAGACCTCTGTACACAATAATCTGACCAAGGCCTTTGATACTGTCAGTCATGAGGGCTTATGGAAGATCATGGCAAAATTTGGTTGCTTGGAGAAGTTCATCAATATTATCCACCAGATGGTATGTGTGCTTGTGTTCTGAATAATGGACCATGCTCTCTCACTTGCCCAGTCACCAAGGGAATGAAGCAAGGCTATGTGCTTGATCCCATGCTTTTTAGCATAGGTTTTTTTCAGCAAAAAACAAACAAAAAAAAACTGTTGGATATCTACAATGAGGATAGAAATGGCATCACAGTAAGCTACTGCACTGATGGTAAATCATTTACCTTGGAAAGGCTACAGGCCAGGACTCAAAGAGGAGGGAACGTTGTGCAGCTTCTTTCCCACAGATGATCGTGATTGTGCTCTCAGTGTAGCCTCTGAGACTGAGATACAGTAGAATGTGATTGATTCTCTGCTACTTGTGCTAATTTTGGTCTGACAGTTAACGTCAAAAAAACAAAAGTTTTCCACCAGCTAGCACTACACCGTCCATATGTGGAGCCATTGGTTACAGCAAATGGAGAGATTTTGAGTGCTGTGCATAAGTTTACTAATGTTAGCAGTGTACTTTCTAGGGATGTCCACATAGATGACAAAGTTGACACACACATTGAGAGAGCTAGCTTAGTGTTTGGTAGGCTCTGAAGGAAAGAGTAGGAGACAAAAGGTATTAGGCTGTTTACCAAACTGAAGATCTATAGAGCCATAGTGCTGACCTTATTTTTGTATACTTGTGAAACTTGGACTGTATATCAATATGATAGCAAGAAATTAAATTCCTTCCTTTTGAATTGTCTTAGGACAATTTTGAATATCACCCAGCAAAGTAAGATACCAGATTCTGAGGTCCTTTCTTGACCTTAACTGCCAAGTATTCAAACTCTGATGCAAAGAGCACAACTTGGATGGGCTGGCCCTGTTGTTTGAATGCCTAATGAACATTTCCCTAAAAATCTATTTCATGGAGAACTCACAAAAAGCAAGTGGTCACATGGAGGTCAGAAGAAGTGATACAAGAACACTATAAAGGTCTCTCTGAAGAACTTTGATATTGATTATGAGACATGGGAGAGAATGGCACAGGACTATCCAGCATGGTATGCCTTTACCAAAGAAGGCATTGTGCTCTGTGGGAAAAGCAGATCAAAAGAAATGTGAGATGTACAAATGGAGACATCTCCATTCCAAATTTTCATATGGGTTATTTTTACCCTATCTGTGGTAGAACTTTTCAAGCTTTTGTTTGTTTGATCAGCCACAGTTGGACACATTATACATTGACCCTCATATAGTGACGTCATTTTGGTCCTCTTCAACTATGAAAAACAACACCTAGCATTGTGTTAAGTTCTGAGTGAGATACAAAGTTTATACAAGGCATGATCTTTTCCATCGTGGAGCTTTCCATCTACATACATCTAGTAGGAGATTATGACATAAGACCAACAATTATGTAACATTAACATATAATCAATGACCATGAGAGACATAAAATTAAGTGTTTGGCTGGGGGTGGAGCTGAGATGACAGAGTAAAGCAGGAACTTGCCTGAGCTCTCCCCCCAACCCATCCAAATACCTGTAAAAATGACTCTAAACAAATTCTGGAATTACAGAACCCACAAAGTGACAGAGGGAAACAAATTGACATACTGGAAAGTTGATAGGAAGGGTATATTGAACTGGGCTGGGAGTAGAGTGCAGGCTGATATGGGCTGTGCTGGCACAGAGAGTACCAGAGCAGGCATCAGGGGACTGAATCACTGGAAGCTGTGGCAGTTTCTAGACATGTCAACCAACAAATGTCAAAGACAGCATAGAAAGTCTGTGGGAAAACTATGGGGGACCTGGGTGAAAGAGGAGCAGGGTCCAGCTAGGGTTGGCCCCAACACCAGGGCAAGGGAAGTGGCAGCAATGGCTGCAGTAAAAAAAAAAAAAGCTGCTTCAGAGCTTTGGGTGCAAAGATGGTGGGGGATTGAGCAGCTGATACAAAACCCCTGAGGATGGTCAGTACACCCTCCACCCCCACGGAAAGCAAAATCCTATCTTGACAAAGAGTTAAAAAGTGAGGAATTTGGCCATTAAGATGAGCAAACTGGATAAAAAAACTCGGACTATAGAATCTTACTTTGGTGACAAATAAGAGCAAAATATACAACCAGAAGGAGACAAAGTCAAAGCTCCTACATCAAAAGTCTCCAAGAAAAACATGAATTGGTCTCAGGCCATGGAAGAGCTCAAAAAGGATTTTTATAATCAAGTAAGAGAAATGGAGGATAAATTGGGAAGAGAAATGAGAGTGATGCAAGAAAATCATGAAAAATGAGTCACCATTTTGCTAAAGGAGATTGAAAAAATACTGAAGAAAATACCACCTTAAAAAATAGACTAAATCAAATGACAAATGAAATCCAAAAGGCTAATGAGGAGAAGAATGTCTTAAAAAACAGAATTGGCCAAATGGAAAAGGAGCTCCAAAAGCTCACTGAAGAAAATAATGCCTTAAAAATCAAATGCAGCAAATGGAAGTTAATGATTTTATGAGAAATCAAGAAATTGTAAAGCAGATCCAAAAGAATGAAAAAATAGACAATGTAAATATCTCATTGGAAAAACCACTGACCTGGAAAATGGATCCAAGAGAGATAATTTAAAAATTATTGGACTACCTTGAAAGCCATGTTCCAAAAAAGAGCATAGACATCATCTTTCAAGAAATTACCGGGGGGCGGAGTCAAGATGATGGAGTAGAAAGATGCACACATGTGAGCTCTGAACCCACAGCCCATAGATTTAATGTAAGAAGAGCTCCCCAGAAGTTCTGGATCACTGCAGGGTGTAAGCAAGGGGGGGATGATGGAAGGGAGGGCAAAGGGAGGAGGTAGCAATTTGAAGTCAACACTTGGGGAGGGACAGGATCAAAAGACAGAAGAGAAACAATGAGGGCAGGATAGGATGGAGGGTAATTCAGTTAGTCTTATGCAACATGACAATCATGGAAGTCATTTGCAAAACTACACAGATATGGCCTATATTGAATTGCCTGCCTTCCCAAAGGGAATGGGTGGGGAGGGAGGGATGGGGTGAATTTGGAACTCAAAGTTTTAGGAACAACTGTTTAGTATTGTTGTTGCTACTAGGAAAGAAGGCATACAGTTAAGGAGGAATAGAAAGTCATCTGGCCCTATAGGAGAAAAGAGAAGATGGGGATAAGAGAAGGGAGGGATGACAGAAGAGAGGGCAGATTGGAGATAGGAAAAATTAGATTGCTTGGTGTATTGGGGTGGGGGGAGGGGATAAAAGATAAAAGGGGAGAAAATTTGGAACCCAAAATTTTGTGAAAACGAATGTAAAAAGTTAAATAAATAAATGAATATTAAAAAAAAAAAAATTACCAAAGAAGACTGACCTGGTATTTTAGAACCAGAGGGTAAAATAGAAATGGAAAGAATCCAACTATCCCCAAAGGAAAACTCATAGGAATATTGTAGCCAAATTCCACAGTTCACAGATCAAGGAGAAAATATTGCAAGAAGTCAGAAAGAAACAATATGAGTATTGTGAAACAATCAGGATAACAGAAGATCCTGTGTTACATTAAGGGACTGAAGCGCTTGGTATATGATGTTTTAGAGGTCAGTGGAGATAGGATAAAAGCCTAGAATCACCTATGCAGCAAAACTGAGTATAATCTTTCAGTGCAAAAATGGACATGCAATGAAATAGAAGGCTTTCAAGCATTCTTGATGAAAAGACCAGAACTGATTAGAAAATTTGACTTTCAAACACAAGAATCAAGAGAAGCATGAAAAACTAAACAGGAAAAAGAAATCTTAAAGGACTTATTAAAGTTGTTCCTACATGGAAAGATGATACTTGCAACTCATGGAACCTTTCGCAGTATTAAGATAGAGGAATGAGAGGGAAAAAGATAGAGAGATGGGGCACAGGGTGATATCTAAATGATATCTAAGAAACAAAATTAAGAGGTGAAAGAAGAATATATTGGGAGAAGGAGAAAAGGAGAGATAGAATAGGATTAATTATCTCACATAAAAGAGGCAAGAAAAAGGTTTCACAATGGAGGGGAAGAAGGAGGAGGTGACATGGAATGAATTAACATTACTCTCATCAGATTTGGCTTAAGGAGGGAATAACATACACACTCAATTGTGTATCTTACCCTACAGGAAAGTGAGGGGGAAGGGAATGAGGAGCAGGGGGATGATAGAAAGGAGGGCAAATTGGGGGAGGGGTAGTCAGAAACAAACACTTTTGAAAAGGGACAGGGTGAAAAGAGGAAGTAGAATAAGTGGGGGGCGGTGAGATAAGATGGAGAGAAATATAGTTAGTCTTTCACAAAGTGACTGTTACGGAAGTGTTTTACATAGCTATATAATCTATGTTGAATTGCTTGCCTTCTCAATGAGTGAGTGGAGGGAGGAAAGAAGGGAGAGAATTTGAAACTCAAAGTTTTACAAACAAATGTTAAAAATTGTTTTTACATGCAAATGGGAAATAAGATATACAGTCAATGGGGTATAGAAATCTATCCTTCCCTACAGGAAAGAGGGAAGGGTATAAGAGAGGGGGTGCTGATAGAAGGGAGAGCAGACTGGCAGAAGTGGTAATCAAAATGCATTTCATTTGCAGTGGGGGGGAGGGAGAGATGAGGAGAAAATTTGGAACTCAAAATCTTGTGGAAATAAATGCTGAAAACTAAAATTTAATTAATTAAAAAAAGAGAAAAATAGGTCACTGATATGGTAAATCAGGAAAAATTTTATGCCAGAAGTGATATTTGATTTGTACATTTAGGTAGGCAGAGATTCAGTGGGTATGGGAATGACAAGGGTATGAATTCTGCATAGATAAAGAATTATATAAAAATGTATGGTTTTGTAAAAGTAAAAATTGGTTAGAGATGCCCACATCTTTTCAAAACTTTGTCTATTCTCCCAAATCTAGCCTCTTTTTTATCTTAGTAGTTTTAGATTCAACCTGACGTCTATGCAGGATCCAGATTGAATTGTCTTCTTGAGTATCACTTCTTCTCTGCTTTTTCTTTTACTCAAAAAGGTAATCTAAGTCTTTCAAGTGATGATTAAAGGGAACTATAACTAGGAAATACAACTAGATCTCTGAACTAAGGTGTCAATATCTGGAGAAGAACCCTTTCCTCAAAGTTATTCTGAAACTAATAGCTCTATCTTACACAGTTATCCATTGGCCTGTATTCATGACATGAATCTGCTCCCATATCTAGCACATATCTTGACTTTTCCACAGTTCCAAAGTGTGATGCCCTTACCCTAATGCTATTTTGCCCCAATCCAGGAGTCCTGGAGCCAGCTCAAATAGGCTCAGAAGAGTCCTAAAAGAACTTATGATGAAATATGCTATCCACCTCCAGAAAAAGAACTCATAGTGTTGGAATATAGACTGAAGCATACTATTTTTAATTTTTGTGTTTCTTTGCTTTTCTGTTTTTTTCCTTTGTTTCTTTCATTCTTTTTTTTATTGTTCATGGCTTTTTGTACCAAATGATTAATAGGAAAATGTTTTATATAATTTACACATGTTACCTACATCAGATTGCCTTCCACCTTAGGGAGGGGGGAGGGATAGAATTTGAAACTCATTTTTTTTAAAATCCAAATGTTAAAAATTGTTTTAATGTGTAATTGGGGGAAAATAAAATAAAATATATATTTTTTAAAATCTGTCATGTATACTTTTTTTTTTCTCATGTTACTAGCATACCACTTCCCCAACCCCACTAATACAGAATAAAACCTGGTGGAACAATGGTTGGCGCAGATAGCCCGGAGATCAGTCAGACCAAGGTTGTGTTCATACCTGGAGTGTGGATGTCTCTCAGTTTTAACAACTTTCACCTAAGATACAACCTTTCTACTTCATCCATCTTACCCTTTGCACTATTGCCATTCTCTACTTCCTCTACCCCAAAACCAAACTGTTCCTATGTCGCGCTTTCTTCCCCAGTGCAACTATTTTTAACCCAGGTGAAATAATCTCTTGTTAAAGATCTGGATTATTGCCCATGTTTCTGGGAGAAGTGTTTGGTTATTAAAAAATCTGAGATTTAGAGATGAGATAAAATATGAGACCTATAATATGTGCATGTCATTGGGTCACTAGTGTAATGCTAAATATAATTCAACAAATATTCTTATGTTTTTTATTAATGATTTTTAAAAATTCCTTATTCTTTTCTCTCCTTTATTTCACATTCACATAATCATTTCTGAATATAGCCCTCCCATCATTTCTTAATCAGTGATCCTCCATTTTAACAAAGAATGAATGGATGAAGAAGCATTTATTAAATGACTGCTCTTTGCCAGCCACTATTCTAAGTGCTCAGCATCCAAGTAGAAGTAAACATAGTAGTCCCTGACCTTAAAGAGTTTATATTCTAATGGGGGAAAGCCATACCCACAAAAAGGGAAAATAAAGGTAACAGAATTCATGACATAACGGCTTGGGATGACTGGGGAGTGGTGTGGAACTGGTTCCAAGAAAAATAAGGCAAAACTCACCTATCAGAACCCAGGATCCCAGGTCTCCCAGGTCTCCCACCAAAAAGGTGAGAGAAGGGAAACTGTGGATTTTGGGAAATAAAGAAGATGACTGCAGTATAGTCAGAATGGTTTTAAAATGACTGAAAAGTGAAGTGGTTACAAGCAAGATAAGATAAAAATTGAACATTTAGATGAAGAAGAAGAAGGAGGAGGAGGAGCAGGAGGAGGAGAAGGAGGAAAGGAAAAAGGAAGAGGGGCAAGAGGAGGGGGGGAGATGGAGGAGAAAAAGAAGAAGAAACACTTCCCACAAAACCAAGCAACACATGTACCCCATCTGACAGGATATGCAGTTTTTCATGCCTTGATCCCTTTACCTTTTCAATGAAGATAGGGAAGAAGGGAGGTTCAGGAAATGTTTGTGAAGCATCTACTATGTACAACACATTATGCTATTTTTAGGGGAAAATCATGAATAAATACAACATCTTCCCTGTCCCCATGGAGTTTATAATACAACAAAGGGGATTATTCCTTTGGAAAATCTGGAATGGAAAAACATTCTGGAGTTCAAAGAATGGAGTCCAGTGAGATCTAATGTGAGTCCTACAGAATCTTCAGTCTCTTGTAAGACTCTGGTGCACAAGAAAACCAAAAGATGCATGGTAACTATAAGGAGTGGTTTAAAGAAACTAAATTGTTTTTAAATGCATCAATGAAGGAGCCAGAAGAAAAAAAAAGGAGACTTTTGTTGATTGAGGGAAAGCCTAAATTAGGCAAATATTGAATCTATTCAAATATCATTTTAGAACATAATTCTAAATTTGGGACCTTCCCTTTCAGTTTGTTCCTGGCAAAACATCAGACTCAGTTTTTATTTTATCTAATTCCCTTGATAGACTCAGAAAAAGAAGTAAGAATCACTTTAAACCTAAATTCATTAACATACATCATGTAGGTTTCCATTTATGTGGGGAAGAAAAAGCAACCAACAATTCAATGCTTTTGATTTAAGTGCCTTCAAAAAAAAAAAAAACTTTCACATACACTGGATTCAGTAAAAGGAACTTTTTAGGGAAACTCAATATTTTATGAAAGTCACAACTTTTCACAAAAGTAATAGAGAGATGTTGAAATCAAAACCAGAGACAGATTTCCCTCTCCCTATTCATAAGGGAAAAGTCCCTACTCTCAGGGCCACAAAGATTTATTCCCCGACTATCTTTAGTGTCAAAACTTTTTGTTTTGACTTTTACGAATCAAATTAAAGTCAAGCTAAAGCTAACTTTAAATAAAGCTTGAGTCTTCCCTGTTTTTACAAATATTCTTATTCAACAACAACAAAAGTATCTGCTTCCTCCTTGTAATTAATGGAAGATACCTCCTCACAAATGGAGAAGAAAAATAGTATGGCACTGCTAAGCAACAGCAAAAACTCTCCCAAGCAACAAATGATTAAGCACCTGGTTGTATTTGAGGATGTCTCCTGAAAACTTGAGTTTCAGTAGGTCAGCATGCCATGTTCTCATCTTCAATACAGGTTGTCACTGGCATCATCATTGGCATATGAATCATCTGCTATGTTCTATTTGCAGCCAATAATTAAGTCATCCTTGTCTCAACCCTTACTGTCCCTTAATCATTGATCAGGCATGACCTCAGACAAATTAAGACCTGGAAGAGACCTGAATTTGAAAGAATAAGATTACCCATCGCATCTTGCATAGCCAATCATCTTGACCTTTGTCTTGTCACTAGACTTCAGTGACTCTGGAGGAGACAGTGAGGTTGACAACTTTGCAGAGCTCTGCTCCACTTATATCCAACCCACATGCACTACGGGACAGCAACCCTCCTGATGTTATTGGTCCTCTGTAAGAACGAAGAATGAACAATCACAGCCACACCACCAGGCTGTGCCAGGGAATTAGAATCTGAGCGAAAGCACTGTGAACTGTGAATAAATTTCTCTTCTTTGTAAGGAGTTTCCTTTGCCTCCTGTCCTCTCCTCTTCTCTTCCACCATGTGGACACACCAGTGGTTTGGCCAGCCACCTTCCTATGCTCCATTTTCCAAGAAATGTCATTGCTGTGGCATCTGATTTTTTATGTTTGTGACCTTCCAAAGAAATAGCTGTTTAGAGATAGGTATGAAAGACCCTGCTTCAGAGATGGTGTGTTACTCTCTAAGGCAAGAGTCATTGTAGAGAAAGATGTATAGTATAGAGAATGGAATACAGAAAGAGTGCTAATACAGAGGTGGATTTTATCTGAACATTGCAAGAGTTGAGTCTGACACCATATTATAGTTGAAAGAACTGTTCTAAGTGCATTACATATTCAACAGTCAGAGTTATAATGCAGATAGGATGACCAGGACTTTGTCTGAGAGCAACAACAGTTGGAGGGGCAATGCTAGCACTTTGAGCTCTCCAGAAACTCAAAGGCAACTACGTTAGCATCGAGTTCACAAGAATAATTAATTGAATTAACAGGCTACCAGACAGTAGATTCCATTTTTCAGCAGTTATACTCTAGGTGAACTTTTATCTGGCCTAACCCGCGCTGTTCCTCACTTTCAGACATGGCCTGAGTCTAGTATTCTGTGGTGTCACCATTACCAGTCTGTCAAATGAATTGAGTGTGTATGTTATGCTCCTTTCCCCAGTTGTTTTTTGTACAGTCCCAGGTGTAAAGATTTTTAGTTATGTTTCTGATCACAATCTTGAGTATCCCTATGCCATTAGAGAAAAGTTTGTGGAAATAGCTGATGCATGTAAGGATTCTCTTTAAATCCTGGAGCATAAGAACACCTCTTTGTCTTGGAAAATGACTTCAGCCCTGGAACTCATACCCAAAATGTATCCACTGCCCCTGGGGCCCAAGTTCTTCACTGGAGAGTGAAGTGCTTCTCCCAGAACTTCCATGTAAAAAAGGCACCTTAGCTATCCACCTCTTCATTTCTCACCAGACTATCCTTCTCTACACTTCTCCATCCCTCCAGAGCTTAGTACAATACCTTTAATATAGAAAGTGCTTAATAAAGGCTCATTGGGTACTAAGTGTAGCTTCTATCTATAAAAGCAGCCCATTAACCTGCTTATCACCAGCAAAGCAAAGCAATCAGCTGAGTTCATGGCTCATCCCACATTCTACCACACTATGCACCACTTGGGTAGCCCTGGAAAACCTCATTTGCCCTCTCTAGCTCCCTTTGATGCTTATTTTGATCAAATTTCTTCTGTAAAAGAAAGCAACAAAACAAAACAATGGGCAGGGGTGATAGGCAGGGAAGAACAAGGCCTACATTGTGCTCTATCCCTCTGTACCTAAGGATTAACCAGGATATTAAAATCCCTAGGAGAATGGGAATAGATAAGGCATCATCATTTCCTGTTTCTCTCTGGTCCCTTTATGCTTATCGACTCTACAATCTGACTCACCAACAAAAGTGCTCCTTTCTATTGACTTTCTTCGTTACTTGAAACAATTCACTTTTTTTCCTATTTCTGGTCCTCCTGTCTTCTTTCTCATTTCACATCATACTTGAGAATTTTCCTCCAGGCTCTTCTCTTCTCTTTGCCGCATTATACCAACTTCTTTGGAGGGCTCAGTCATCTCCATGTTGATACCAAAATGTATGCCTCCATCTCAGAGCTCTCATTTGATATGTACTCATACATTTCCAACTATCCTTAAGGTCATTTGGATGTCTTGTTGCCATAAACTACACACCCACACCCACACCCACACACACACACCCACTCACATACACTCTTTTTACTTGCCCCCAAATCAACTCCTCTTGTAAAATTCTCATTTCTATCAGTAACACTAACATTCTTTAATACTTCCTTCTATGTCCTCATGCCCACTCACCAAATCTTAGCAATCTTTCATTTGCTCTATCAGATTTATCTCTACCTATCCTCATATTAATCTGGGTTCTTCCTACCATTATAACTTTTATGACCTCTTTAATTGATCTTTCAGCCTAATTGGCTTCTCCTCCCTCCAATTCTATCATGGTCAGTTTAATCAAGCTAAACCAGTTTTCATTATCATATATCCTCCCTATTACAATGACTTCTTCCCTTTCAAGTTCAAATATGAACTTTTCATTTAGCCTGGCATTTTAGTCTCTGCATCAAGTGGCTTCTCCCTCCAGATCCAAGCTTTTTTGAAATAATCTTCTTTCCCTCTCCATGAACTCTTCACTTAAGTCAAAAACAGTCTTTTTATTCCCTCCAAAAATAACACTGATATACCTTTTTACCCATATGCTGTCCTTTTTACTTAGAATTCCAGTTTCTTTCTTGTCTGCCAAACCAAATCCTAGGCGTATGTTGGGTCATTCATTGGCATTAAAAAGGTAACTATGTGAAGGATCTATTATTGTTATTGTTATTATTCAGCTAACTCTGCCTTTGAGAACTCCATCAATTGGTATAGATTATAAATGGCTTTTGAATTAGAGTGCAATCATTTTTTTAAAGAAGTCAATGTAAAATCAAATGACTGATTTTATTTCTATATATTCCCCAGACACAGAGACAAAGAGGAGATTTTGTTGTAGCATTTTATTCAAGGACAGTTCTTTGAAATCATAAAGGGCTTGTGCATTTCAGGTTTTGCTAACATCAGGTTCCAATTAGTTTTTTCTGAGACCTATATCTTCCTCCCAGTATGATCAGTAGATGTGCTATCTACTGAAAATCCCCCAGTATGATCAGTGGATGTGCTATCTACTGAAAATCTGGAATCTAGAGAACACCCATGTGGTAAATAATGTTGCTTTTTAAGAACTAATTTCCCTAAATTGCAGGCTGTTACAGGTTTGCTCTAATTAAAGACAGCAGAGAAGGGGAAAATAATAACTTCAAATTTCAGTTCTAGTGTTTAAAAAAGCCTGATTGAGTCAAATTAGAAAATGTTCAGTTATTTGTGGTTATGAAGGTTGTTTTATGAACATTCAGTTTCTCAATCCACATCCACCCACCGTTGTTCCTTATTTATTCTTCAAATGCTTAATGTGAAACTTCAGTGAGATATAAAAATCACTAGATAAAATTGCAAAGGAAAGTAAATCTCTGCAAAAATATTTTAAGAGCTATATAACACAAAAATGAGTGCTGTAATTAAGAAGCAAACATGAACCTGCCTTTTGGATGATCATAATTTAGATATACATGTATATGTGTATATGCACACACATAAATTAACTGGCTCAAGAATTTCCACATTGTTTTTTATCATAATTGTAAATGATGATTTCTGTTTTCTGTGGTCTTTGATCAGAAGTACCATTGGAAAGGAGAAAATGTTAACTTTCTGATGGGAGAATGGTATGCTTTATAATTTTGGGGATATTGCAGATGAGTCCTTATAATCTTTTTACTTTTTACCTTATAGTCTCCATTCATCCTAGTCTACTATATTTGTTAATAAAAGAAATGAAAAACATCCTTGTGAAAAATGCCACCCTCATTGAAATATTCAAGTGCATTTTTGAATAAAAAATCAAAGAGCCAAACTTAAGGAGAAATGAAATGTTTCCTTATAAAACATGAGAATTCATTTAAACAAAATTCAACAATTTTTTCATTAAGGATCTACCATGTGCATGACACTTTCCTAAATACTGGGGATATAGTGACAAAAAAAGCAGTACTTGATCTCAAGGAAATGTTATAGTAAGGGATGTCACAATCAAAACTAACTGAAGGAAGGGAGAAATAAGTCAAAAAGGGGAGTCTAGGAAATTTTGAGAAGGGAGTGAATGCATGACATTCTTCATGTCATCATCAAGGAATGAGAAAGCAATAGAGATCAGAAGGCATGGGGGACTATTCCTGCAAAGAAGCAGGGTCATAAGCATAGAAATAGAGTTAGAAATGACTTGAGAGGCCAACCCTCTTCACTTAAGCTTAGGAAACTGAGACCCAGAGAGGTTAACCGCCTTGGTCAAGGATGCATAAAATGCCTAGTTCTGGGTACTGTAAATCTAGTTTCACTGGAACTGTGAATAAACTAAGGGAATTAATGAAATATAAGATCAGATTAGAAAGAAAGCAGGTTGGAGGCAAATCATTCCAACCTAAGGAATTGAATTTTATTCCAAAGGTAATAGGCAGCCCTGGAAAGGTTTTGATCAGGGCAGCATCAGTATCAGACTTAGGTCTTAGGATGATTATATTGGCAACTATGCTAAGAGTTGTCTGAAGTAAGGAGATACAAGAGGCAAAAAGACTAATTAGAAAACTACTACAATATTCTTGGTGAGAGGTGATGAGAGCTTTGGTGGTCATGTCAATGGACAGAAGGTGACAGATGAGAAAAAATAGAGAATAGAATCCAGGACTTGGTCACTAATTAGTTATAAAGATAAGGGACAGGTAATCGGCTCAAGATGACTTGAGTTACGAACCAGGGTGATTTGAAGGATGGGGATCCCTTCAACAGAAATGGGAGGAGTTGGAGGAGAGTTGACTTTATAGTAGAAAATGATAAATAAGATTATTTAGGGATATGTTAATGCCAAGGTGCCAATGAGACATCTAGATAGAGATATCAAACAGATATTTTGAGTGCGGTACAGTTAAATAAGACGTATATGAGATATACAGAGGGGAATGGGATACAAGTGGGATAGAATTGAGAAGAGAGATTGGGGATGGAGAGAAAAGAGATTTCGGAATCATTTGTAAAGAGATGATAACTGAACTATAGAAATAGATAACATCACCAAAGTAAAACATTTAATAAGAGAAGGCCAGGACAGAGCCTTGGAGCAAACCTATGCTCTTGATAATGACAGCAAAGCTAACTGAAAAGGAGCAATCATTTGAACATGATGAAAAACAGAAAAGAATAGGGGGAGAATTCAACTTACTCCTGGACTATTGAGATAACCTGATGATGAGCTATTTATCTCTACTTATGTGCTCTTTCTGTTACCCCCCACCTCTAGAGAACAAATTCTAAGTGCAAATTAAAGTGTAATTTTCTTTCTTTTTCTGCAATATGGTTACTATAGAAATGTTTTCCATGATTTCACATGAATGACTGATACATTGTTTGCCTTCTCACTGGGTCAAGGAGGGGTGAAAAGGAGGAAGAGAATCTGCAACTCAACATTTTAAAGTAATTATTAGAGATAAATTAGGAATTTTTTTCAGCCTTCAGAGTTAGAATGTTAAATTTATTTTACATTTTTTGTATTTTTATTTAAGTTTTCAACATTCATTTCCACAAAATTTTGAGTTCCAAATTTTCTCCCCATTTCTCCCCTTCCCTACCCCAAAACACCGAGCATTCTAATTACCCCTATCACCAATCTTTCCTCCCTTAAACTATCCCTCCCTTCCCTTATCCCCATCTGCTGTTTTGTCCTGTAGGGCAAGATAAATTTCTCTACCCTATTACTTATATTTCTTATTTCCTAGTTGTATGCAAGAAGAAAACTCAACAGCTGTTCCCAAAACTTTGAGTTCCAACTTCTTTTCCTCCCTTCCTCCCCACCCATTGCCATTGGGAAGGAAAGTAATTCAACATAGGCCATATCTGTGTAGTTTTGCAAATGACCTCCATAATAGTCATGTTGTGTAACACTAACTATATTGCCTTCCATCCTATTCTGCCCCCCATTTCTTCTGTTCTTTTGATCCTGTCTATCTCCAAGGGACAATTGACTTCTAATTGCTCCCTCCTCCTATTGCACTCTCTTCCATCATCTGCCCTACACTGCTTACCCCTTTCTCCCCCACTTTCCTGTATTATAAGATAGGCTTTCATACCAAAATGAGTGTGCATTTTATTCCTTCCTTTAGTCGAATGTGATGAGAGTAAGCTTCATGTTTTTTCTCTCACCTCCACACTTTTTCTCTACACTGAAAAGACTTTTACTTGCTTCTTTTATGAGAGATAATTTGCCCCATTCCATTTCTCCCTTTCTCCTCCCAATATATTTCTCTCTCACCCCTTAATTTCATTTTTTAAAGATATGATCCCATCCTATTCAACTCACCCTGTGCTCTCTGTCTCTCTGTCTCTGTCTCTCTGTGTTCTCTGTCTCTCTGTCTCTCTCTCTCTCTTTGTATTTGTGTGTGTGTGTAATCCCACTAACTACCCAGATACTGAAAAAAGTTTCAAGAATTACAAATATTGCTTTTCCATGTAGGAATGTAAACAGTTCAACTTTAGTAAGTCCCTTACGATTTCTCTTTGCTGTTAAGCTTTACATGCTTCTCTTGATTCTTGTGTTTGAAAGTTGAATTTTCTTTTCAGCTCTGGTCTTTTTATCAAGAATACTTGAAAGTCCTCTATTCCCTTTAAAGACCATTTTTTCCCCTGAAGTATTGTACTCAGTTTTGCTGGGTAGGTGACTCTTGGTTTTAGTCCTAGTTCCTTTGACTTCTGGAATATCCTATTCCAAGCCCTTCTATCCCTTAATGTAGAAGCTGCTAGATCTTGTGTTACCCTGATTGTATTTCCACAATACTTGAATTGTTTCTATCTGTTTGCAATATTTTCTCCTTGACCTGGGAACTCCGGAATTTGGTTACAATATTGCTAGGAGTTTCTCTTTTTGGATCTCTTTCAGGAGGTGATTGGTAGATTCTTTCAACATTTATTTTACCCTTTGGTTCTAGAACATCAGAGCAGTTTTCCTTGATAATTTCGTGAAAGATGATATCTAGGCTCTTTTTTTGATCGTGGCTTTCAAATAGTCCCATAAATTTTAAGTTGTCTTTCTTGGATATATTTTCCAGGTTGTTTTTTTTTTCCCAATGAGATATTTCACATTATCTTCCATTTTTTCATTCTTTTGGTTTGTTTTGTGATTTCTTGGTTTCTCATAAAGTCATTAGCCTCCATCTGTTCCATTCTAATTTTGAAAGAACTATTTTCTTCAGTGACCTTTTGAACTTCCTTTTCCATTTGGCTAATTCTTCTTTTTAAAGCATTCTTCTTCCTTATTGACTTTTTGAACCTCTTTTGCCAATTGAGTTAGCCTGCTTTTAAAGGTGTTATTTTCTTCAGCATTTTTTGGGATCTCCTTTAGCAAGCTATTGACCTGCTTTTCATGATTTTCTTGCATCTCTCTCATTTTTCTTCCCAATTTTTCCTCCACCTCTCTTACTTGATTTTCAAAATCCTTTTTGAGCTCTTCCATGGCCTGAGCCCATTGAATATTCATTTTTGATGTTTGGGATACAGAAGTCTTGACTTTTCTGTCTTTCCCTGATGGCAAGCATTGCTCTTCCTCATCTCAGAGGATGGGAGAAGATATCTGGTCATCAAGAAAGTAACCTTCTACGGTCTTATTTTGTTTCCCTTTTTTGGGCATTTTCCCAACCAGGTACTTGACTTTTGGGTCCTTTGTCATGGGCAGGGTATACTCTGAGGATCCATAAGATCTCAGTTCCTCCAAGGTGGTACAATGAGGTGTGTACACACTGGTTTGGGAGCAGGGAGGGATTTTTGTGCCCAGAATCTTAGCAGAATTTCCTCTCCACAGCCATCGGGCCTCCAGTTCCACCAAGCCAGCACTGGAGCCTGAGATTCAGATAAACTGCATGGGCAGGGCCACCATTCAGTGTGAGATAAAGATCAACTCCCTCAGGGCCACTACACAGGGCTGAGGTAATAATCACCTCCACAGTGCCCCCAGGGAATTTATGATCCAACAATGGATGCAGGCTGCTGTAGGGGCTGCTGTGGAAGCTGCTGTTATCTGGTGGATATGGCTTCTGCAGCTGCTGCTTGAGGCCAGAGGTATGGGAAGGCTTTTTTCCCTTCCTGGCCAGCTAAAAAAACCCTATCACTGAACTTGGCACCTGTTGGTTGAGGGATCTGCAAACCACTGCTACTGAGTCTGGAGATTCCACCCCCGAGATATCCTCCTCCCAGAGCTGTGCTGCATGGCCAAGGCTGGGATGGGGTCTGCTCCAAGTTGCAATACATCTGGTGCAACAGATATTTCCTGTGGGCCTTTCAGGTCACCCTGGGCTGGAAATCTCCTCCACTCTGCTGTTCTCCACTTCTGCTGCTACAGAATTTGTAAAGAGTCCCTCTCTACAGGTATTTTATGATCTGTGTGGGAAGAGCCCACATATGTGTGTCCTTCTACTCCATGTTGGCTCTGCCCCCCATAAATTAGAAATTTTAAAGAGAAACACCAAGACATATATGTTATTTCTTATCTATCTTTTTTTCTCTATATATATTCCCTTATATTTTAGTCTTTCTCTATATATATCTATGACCATCTCTCTATGTAGAAATATACAAGTGTATATCCTCTTACAAAGGTAGGGATAGATGTGTCTCTATATTGGAAGATGTGTATATAACCAGAGTATCACGTGAAATACCTGAACCTTTCATTATTATCACTTAGACTAGGTTTTATCTAGATCATTTTCAATAAATTACTGCTTTGACTTACGTCCCCACTCTTACAGAATTTCTTACTGGGAAAAATGTGATCATAATTTGTCTCATTTTAACTTGCCCCAAGAGAATTAAATTTCATTTCTGAAAACAACACAAAGCTAGCAAAGGTGTTGAATATAGGATTTTTATAATTTAGTTACTCTTTCTTTTAAATTAATTGATTTTTTATTCTGAACATAAAAATATAATAGCATTTACATACACATGGCAGAACCCCAAAAGAATGCTGTGCATGAAACAATGAAGCTCTATTTTAACCTGCTTGCCTTTTTAAAAGTGCATTATGAATTCAAAAAATTACTTTTCCAAATGGATTTTTTGACTGTGCATCCTTCTGAACTACCATTTTCTTCTGTGCACTTAAAAATATTTCAATTGTTATTCTTTTGAGGGGATTACTATTGCAATTCCATCCTTCTTCATATAAAAATAGAAAAAAAAACTAACATTGTAACATCTTGGGCAAAATACGTATTTAAAAGTATTAGGAACCATCAAATCTGAATGAGTGTCATACCCCAAAAGGTTCAATCTCATTTCCTGGTAACACATACTATCTATAAGGGAAGGCTACGGGGCAAACCGATAGCCTTAGTGTATTAAGATCTGTGATCTCAATCATTGGTCCCATGGCAAGTACAGATTTTGAATGCCTATCTGTTAGCTGCTCTGTCTGTTCATAGCAGTTGCTGTTTCCACAGCTGCCCATATGCTGTCACTGTCATTTTCTTAAAAAAATTTTTTAAATTTTATTTTGGAGTCAAACACCAGAACACAAATACAGAATAAAGAAAAGAGACAAAAAACATATAAACTTAAATATTGGAACTTAAATACAAAGTAAGAAAGAAAAAAAAGCTTGTTATGTAAATAGCATTACATAAGAGAGGATTCAAAGTATGCAATGATAAATTTTCATCTCAAGAAAGCCTGTCTGATCAATACTACATGCATTGGGAGCTGTTCACCTTTCTTTGCTTCCTTGTAAGTTCTTTTGTTCTCTACTGTGTGTGTTACTGTTATTCTTCTGCTCTAGAACAATACTCTGAGCAAGTTCTCCTTGTCCCTAACCTGATGATATTAAACAGAAGTCCTCTCACCTTTCTTTATGGTTCTTCTACTCCCATCTCCCTTCCTTCTCTGTTTAGGAATGATCTTTACCAAGTGATCTCTGTCATTCCCCTTAAAGTCATTACATCATTTTAGGATGTTAATTTTGTTTTTCTACTGGTACCATGTCTACCTCACCATCAGTTTCTTCCATCCCTTTCTTCCAACATCCCCTCAACAAAGGTATGGGAATTAAAAAAAAAGAAAGAAAGATTTCTGTAGCTATGAGCTACATGTGTACATATATATCTTTCAATGTATACACTTTTATGTACACATCTGTAGGAAGTGCATCTATATATGCACAGATATCTGTATTTATATTTACTATATTTCTATGTGCAGATGTACATGTGAGAGGTGTGTGTGTGTTTGTCTTTTATGACATCACTTATGAGAGAAATTGAAAGCCAGACACCATATCTTGTGTGCATTCATCCTTCATTGCTGAAGAAAACCATGCCATCAGAGAAGTAATAACATGACTTGCACTTGACTTTGTTTTGAGTGAGGGAGGGCTGTGCAGGTCACCAGTCTCACTTCTCCTCCAGAGCCATCTGAATTCAGTGACCAGCTATTCATCAAGATGACTGAAGATGACCCAGGATGAGGCAATTGGGATTAAGTGACTTGTCCAAGGTCACACAGCTAGTGACTGTCAACTGCCTGAGGTGAGATTTGAACTCAGGTCCTCCTGACTCCTTCATTGGTGCTCTATCCACTGCACCACCTACATGCAAATTATAAGACCAGATCCTTTTTTTTTTTTTATAAATGGAGATCAGTAATTGCTTTTAGACCTTCCCTTTTAGTAAGAGTTTCAGTGAGTAGAAGAGAGGTATTTTTAACAGGTTGTTCTGATAAGCCCTAAAATATATTCAAATGAAGGGATTAAGCTATACATATCTAGAGGATAAGGAGTATCTAAGACTTGCATGCTATTAGGTGCTTAATAAATGCTTTTTTGACGATAATTCAGTTGAACATTTTCTTTTTGAGTATCATAGTAGGAGTCAAATTCAGCTAAAAAAGAATTTTCTAACAGAATATCAGATTAAGTTGTAATTACATTTCTGAACAAAATCAAGTGCATGACAATTTTCCTCTTCAGAAATCTTATAATTATTCTTTTAAATTCATTCATACCACTCTGATGTGACACTTAAGGAGCATTTCTCTTACTTTGGTATGTTCTAGGACAAATGGAAGGGGGAAATGGATGACAGGTAAAAGCAATATAATGAAGCAATCTGTCTAGAAGCCCCTGATCAATATGATGAGTTCTCCCAACCAAGTTGTCAGTATTGTGACTTTTCCCTTTTGTACCTTCTTCTAGAGTATAGCATGGGGGGAGGAGGGAAAAATGGGTTTTTCCCTCCTCCCACCCCCAGAAACATTTAGAAGTGACTTGCAGAAGAAGCACATGGTAAGCTAAACATGCTTTTCTTTTTTCCTTTTCAGAACACAGGTTGGAGACTAGAAATGCTGAGAAAGAACTTTTCATGCCCATCATACCACAGAAACCAGGGCATTGATACAGTTCCTTCAGTAAGGCAGAGGTGGATAGATGCTCATGAGTGGCCTGACAAAAGAGATCCTTGGAGGGAACTTTCCCAGCCCTGAAACTCACCTCTTGAGTGGTCACAAATTGAAGAATTTCCAGGGTCAAGTATTACCCAGGTGAGTTAAGAAAGGAAGCAGATTGCTAATGAGAACCTTGAGTCCTGAATATTGGAGCTTTATCACAGTGGAAGGAGGAGGACAACAAGATCTTACCACTCATCCCTGCTATTTATTGCTAAGAGTTGCTCAGACAGCATAGTTATGATTGGGAAGGATTGCTTTGTCCATAGCTCCCCAAAGTGTGTTTACTTTTTACTTTGAGTCAGATTGGTTATTCAAGTACTTTTCATGTTTGTATATCTATTCAGGGGTTTGAATGAGTCCTTTGCATCTTTTGCCTTTTCTGTGATTATTTAACAAAGGCTGTCCTATACACCAATATATAGAGTGACTGTGCAGGAATGGTGATTCTATTGTTAACATGGGGAAATGAACTATATCATGAGTATATTTAGAGGTTTTGTTTTTTTTTTCAGGAGTACAGTAGATGAGTAAATTCAGCCAAAGAGAGAAATCTCCACCACAGGGCAGGTAGTCCAGATCAGAACCACTGTGTGTGAATCCAATTCAGTCTCCTGGTGTCTGCATCAGCCTTGCTATGGTTGGGTCTGTGCTGGTGCAGCCTGTGACTGCACTGCTCTCCCAGTCCGCTGTTGACCCTTCAGGTTGTCTTAGGCTGCAAATCTTCCACACTCTGTCTCTTTGTGGATTTCAGTGCTCTAGAATTTGCTCAGTTTCACTTTCCAGAGGTGAGTCTCTGCTTTCATTCCGCCATCTTGGCTCTGCCTCTGTCCACCTTTCTCTAATGTCTCAGGTAGACCTGTCAGAGGACATAAGAACCTGAAATACAGCTATCAAGGAGTCTCAACGAAGGTATTCAGCCTCCAAGATTACCAAGATCCTTCCATTGCATTATATTAGCACCCATCTTTGTATCTGAGTCTTAGCATAAATAATTAATAAATGCTTTATTCATTAATTGAATGATTCATCATTGTGGCTTAATGAAACAACTTCAGAAATGTTTCTGAGTTCTTACTTTCTTAAAAATGAATTGTGCACCTAAACAGGAAGACATAAAAAGTCAAATGAGTTATTTTAACTCTTTTTAACAGTTGAGAAAAGTGTATGAGGAAAGAATAAGAAAGAACATTATTTGTCACCAATTCTGGTTTTCACTACTGTCCACAGGAATACCAAGATGAAATGTATAGTCTTTGTCATGACCGAAATGATACTCCACTCCCCTTCAATGCATGGGGTATCTGAAGTGACAAGGAGGTTAAACCTACTGCATCTTGATATGCTTCTAACAGCATTTGCCACAGTCCAAATAAATATTCACGATAGGTGCTAAATGGGTTTCTTGGCAATCTCTCCCCTTTTTTCTGACATTGCTGTCTGTTCTCTGGAGCCAGTCTCCTTTAACTCAGTCAGAATCTAGCTAAGCTAATGGAAAGATCACAGACTGGGTCACATTTAAGTAAAGAGAACAGAAGATGTTTTCATTAAAACAGCTTTTGAAATTCCCTCTCTCTCCTGGTCTCTTCTATTTTACCTTAATAACATCTCCTCATACCAGAGTTTTTAGTGAAATAGAGGTTAGCTGAGACCCTCATAGGTGACAATTTGATGAAATTACTGAGGGAAATAACAATGGGGCCAGGGAGCCAGTTAGTTATGCTCTGATGTGAGCCTTCTTTAAGCTACTATTGCCTTCTCCACCACTCTCAATAACGCATTTCTCCAACCTCCCCTTAGGAAGACAGTGCAGGGAGAACTCTCCCATCAGGCTACTCTAGCTGGAATGTAGTGGTCCTTCCTATGAGGCAGTCTTAATGAGACTGAGTAATGCAATCTGCCACAGCCTGATCAATGTGAGTCTGCATAGGGAAGGCTTGACAAAAATAGGCTTCATGACAAGCACTGTTTTCTAAACAATGAGAACTTTGATTTATTTACTAGTCAATTGGTTGTATTAAAAAAGGGACCTAGCTCGGAAAGAAGGTTTGGGATTTGATTGTAGCAAATATCTGCAGTGATTAAGAGGTTTGGGGAATATTAATATGGTTGCAGATGTGTCTATCAACCCCACAATGCATAATCACTCTCCCTCTCACAGTTTCTTTTCAGAGATTGCTTGGATTCTGGAATTCTTGGATTCTTGGACACTGTTGGACCAACTATTGAATAATAGACTCTCAGACAAAATGGTAGAAATAAATGATGCCTCCAGATCAGTCACCTTATAGCTGCCAATGGTTTTCTAGACCAGTAGTGAGAAGTTCAAAGAGAAATGGGAGCCACTAAACCATATATGAGGATCCTTGAAGGTGCATCCACACTTGGAAAAACCGATCTTAATATTATCCATAATTTAATTTATTTTGTTAAATGTTTCCTAATTATATTTTAATCTGGTTCAGGCAGCATTCAGGAGTGCTGTGAGTGACATGTGACCTGTAGGCTTGAACTCTCTGTTTTAGACTTATCAATGTCAGAAAGTCTAACATAGGAGATAATGCCATCCAGCACTAATAAACCATGCTTGCTCTGCCATCAGGGGACCTCAATGCATATCTCACTTTTTATGCTATCTGTGTGACCTTGGGCAAGCCACTTAACTTCTCTTGGTTTCAGTTTAGTCATCTGTAAAATGAGGGGATTCAATAGATGGTCGATAAAGTCTCTTCTAGCTCTGAATTGATGATCCTATGAGCATTAT
The DNA here is from genome assembly GCA_023548195.1 of Bettongia penicillata ogilbyi. NCBI lineage: Eukaryota > Metazoa > Chordata > Mammalia > Diprotodontia > Potoroidae > Bettongia > Bettongia penicillata. The sequence continues at coordinate 738,236 of JAJHZJ010000478.1, read as the reverse complement.
TTTTTATAGTATGCAATCCCAATTTTAACATAGATCATGATATATGTATGTTTTGTTGTGGTTGTGGTTGCTGTTGGACTGACTTTAGTTTTAGAATGTCTCTGGATTATTATGATTTTAAAAATATTTTTAAAATATGGTCACAATGTAATCATCAGTGACAGGGATAACTCTTGTTCTACTTCTCAAGTCCTTTGAAAGGTGAATGAGTTGTTTCTTTTTTTCCATCTTAAAGTTCTATATAACACTGGCTAGAAGTAAGGTACCATTAAAGCATAGGCCCTATTTCTAGCACAACTTTTTGCATCATCATGGGATCTTTGATCTAGAATTACAAAGTATATCAGAAACTTTGGCCAACTCTCATTTTGCAAATTAGAAACAAAGTTCCAAGAGGTTGTGTCATGCCTAATGCTATGCATAGAGTATGAATCAGAGGTGAAATTAGAATTCAAGTCTTTTTACTCCAGACTCAGAGCTCTTTCCTCTGTACCACATGGTATAAAGATAATGAGAAAGTAATCCTTTTCTTTTAAGGATCTTAAATATTTGTTTTAAATATGTGATGTCACTAATTCACATAAATTATTTGAGACAATATAGAGATCCAAATTGTACAAATGAGAAATTGAGGTGCAGAGATAGGAATTATATTATCTAAGGACACAAAGAAAAGTCTGTGTGTATTTGATATGAGGCCTGCTGCCACCTTAAGCTACTACCATATTCCCTAGACTAGCTTTGCTGAAATGTCTGTGTTTTTCAGGACTTAAAATGTGTTCAATGTATTGAGGTGTGCAATCTATTAAGGCACAATCTATTGTATAAGCCTTACACATGCTGAGTATTTTGAGTACTCTAATGTCTAATAAAGGTTAGATAAGAATCATTGCCTTTTTCAGCTTCTCTTTTCAGTTCCATTTGATGAACCTTTGTACATCTTGCCAGCTCATTTTGACTTTACTTGTTTCTCTGGGCATTTAGCCTAGTTTATTCTTGTTTTGGCCAGAGAAACCCATGAAATATACAAAAAAAAAGAAGAAAAAAAGCCTAAATTGCTCTCCTTTTTGTGTGAACTTGTATCTCTACTTTCAAAATGATGGTGGGGGAAAAAATGGACAGTGTGTGCCAGGAATCACACTGTTTATTAACTATCTAAAAATGTTCATTTAAATATTGGTATGGCTAATGTGGGGTCTTTGTGCAAAGTCCATCTAATAGGTCATCTAATGAAGTAATGTCATCGATATTTCTTCCTTTTTTAAACATTTATTTATTTTTAGTTTTCAATATTCATTTCTACAAGATTTTGAGTACCAATTTTTCTCCCTACCTTTCCCTCCCTCTACCTCAAGACATTGTGCATTCTTATTACCTCTTCCCCCAATCTACCCTCCCTTCTATCCTACCCCTCCCTTCCCTTATCCCCATCTCCTCTATTGTCCTGTAAGGCAAGATAGATATCTATACCCCATTAACTATATTTCTTATTTCTCAGTTGCATGGAAAGCAATTTTTAACATTCATTTTTAAAACTTTGAGTTCCAACTTCTCTCCCTTCCTCCCTCCCATCCATCTCCACTGAGAGAGACATCAAGCAATTCAATACAGGTTATATGTGTGTCATTATGCAAAAGACTTCCATAGAAGCCATGTTGTGAAAGACTAACTGTTTCCCTCCATCCTATCCTGCCCTCCATTTATTCCATTCTCTTTTTGGACCTCCTCCCTTCTCAAAAGTGTTTACTTCTAATTACCCCCTCCTCCCATTTGTCCTCCCTTCTATTATCCCCCTACACTCCACTTATTCCCTTCTTTCCTACTTTCCTCTAGTGTATGAAAGATTTTCATACAAAATTGAGTGTGCATGTTATTCCCTCCTTAAACCAAATGTGATGAGTAAACTTCACTTTTTTCCCTTTCACCTACCCCCTTTTTCCCTCCATTAAAAAAGCTTTTTCTTGCCTCTTTTATGAGAGATAACTTGTCCCAATCCATTTCTCCCTTTCTCTTCCCAAAATATTCCTCTCTCACCACTTAATTTTATTTTTTTAGATATCACTCCTTCCTATTCAACTCACCCTGTGCCTTCTGTCTCTATGTATATAATACCTCTAACTTCCAAAACACTGAGAAAAGTTTCAAGAGTTACAGATATTATCTGTTCATGTAGGAACATAAACAGTTCAACTTTAGCAAGTCCCTTATGATTTCTCTTTCCTGTTTACATTTTCATGTTTCTATTTATTCTTGTGTTTTAAAGTCAAATTTTCTATTCAGTTCTGGTCTTTTCACCAAAAATGCTTGAAAGTTCTCTATTTCATTGAATGACCATTTTTTCCCCCTGAAGGATTATATTCAGTTTTCCTGGGTAGGAGATTCTTTGTTTTAATCCTAGCTCCTTTGATTTCTGGAATATTATATTCCAAGCACTTTGATACCTTAATGTAGAAGCTGCTAGATCTTGTGCTATCCTGATTGTATCTCCACAATACTCAAATTGTTTCTTTCTGAATGCTTGCAATATTTTCTGCTTGGTCTGGGAACTCTTGAATCTGGCTACAATATTCTTAGGAGGTTTTCTTTTTCAGATCTCTTTCAGGGGGTGATTGGTAGATTCTTTCAATATTTACTTTACCCTCTGGTTTTAGAATATCAGGGCAGTTTTCCTTGATAATTTCATGAAAGATGTTGTCTAGGCTCCTTTAGTGATCATGGTGTCAGATAGTCCCATAATTTTTAAATTGCCTCTCCTGAATCTAATTTCCATGTCAGTTGCTTTTCCAATGAAGTATTTCACATTGTCCACTATTTTTTCACCCCTTTGGTTTTGTTTTATAATTTCTTAATTTTTCATAAAGTCATTAGGTTCCATCTGCTCCATTGTAATCTTTACGGAAGTATTTTCTTCAGTAAGATTTTGGATATCCTTTTCCATCTGACCAATTCTATTTTTTAGAGCATTCTTCTCCCCATTGACTTTTTGTATCTCTTTTGCCATTTGGGTTAGTCTATTTTTTTCTTTAATATAAATTTATTTATTTAACTTTTTTTACATTCATTTTCACAAAATTTTGGGTTCCAAATTTTCTCCCCATTTATGACCTCCCCCCACCCTAATGCACAGAGCATTCTAATTTTCGCTATCACCAATCTGCCCTCTCTTCTATCCTCCCTCCCTTCTCTTGTCCCCATTTTCTCTTTTGTCCTGTAGGGCCAGATGAATTTCTATTCCCCATTAACTGTATTTCTTATTTCCTAGTAGCAAGAAAAATACTAAACAGTTGTTCTAAAACTTTGAGTTCCAAATTCTCCCCATCCCTCCCTCCCCACCCATTCCCTTTGGGAAGGCAGGCAATTCAATATAGGCGATATCTGTGTAGCTTTGCAAATGACTTCAATAATAGTCATGTTGTGTAAGACTAACTATATTTCCCTCCATCCTATCCTGCCCCCCATTGTTTCTATTCTCTCTTTTGATCCTGTGCCTGTCAGAGTGTTGACTTCAAATTGCTCCCTCATCCCATTGCCCTCCCTTCCATCATCCTCCCCACCCTGCTTATCTCCTTCTCCCCCACTTCCCTGTATTGTAAGATAGGTTTTCATACCAAAATGAGTGTGCATTTTCTTCCTTCCTTTAGTCGAATGTGATGAGAATAAACTTCATGTTTTTTTCTCAGCTCTCCTCTTTTTTCCTCCACTAAAAAGTCTCCTGCTTGCCTCTTCAATGAGAGATAATTTACCCCATTCTATTCACCCTCTCTCCTCCCACTACATTTCTTTCTCACCGTTTACCTTAATTTCTTTTAAGATATGGTCCAATCCTATTCAATTCACTCTGTGCTCTCTGTATGTGTGTGCATGTGTGTATGTATGTGTGTGTGTGCATGCGTGTACATGTGTGTGTGTGGTCCCACCAACTACCCAGATACTGAAAAGTTTTAAGAGTTACAAATATTGCAGTTCACCTTTGGTAAGTCCCTTATGACTTCTCTTTGTTGTTTACTTTTTCATGCTTCTTCTCATTCTTGTGTTTGAAAGTCAAAATTTCTATTCAGTTCTGGTCTTTTCATCAAGAATGCTTGAAAGTCCTCTGTTTCATTGAAAGACCATATTTTGCCCTGAAGCATTATACTCAGTTTTGCTGTGTAGGTGATTCTTGGTTTGAGTCCTAGTTCCTTTGATTTCTGGAATATCCTATTCCATGCCCTTCAATCCCTTAATGTAGAAGCACCTACATCTGTTGTTATCCTGATTGTATTTCCACAATACTGGAATTGTTTCTTTCTAGCTGCTTCCAATATTTTTCTCCTTGACCTGGGCATTCTGGAATTTGGCCACAATGTTCCTAGGAGTTTCTCTTTTTGGATCTCTTTCAGGTGGTGATCGATGGATTCCTTCAATACTTATTTTGCCCTCTGGTTCTAGAATATCAGGCCAGTTTTCCTTGATAATTTCATGAAAGATGATGTCTGGGCTCTTTTTTTGATCATGACTTTCAGGTAGTCCCATAATTTTTAAATTGTTTCTCCTGGATCTATTTTCCAGGTCAGTTGTTTTTCCAATGAGATATTTCACATTATCTTCCATTTTTTTATTCTTTTGGTTTGTTTTGTGATTTCTTGATTTCTCAGAAAGTCATTAGCTTCCATCTGTTCCATTCTAACCTTGAGAGAACTGTTTTTTTCAGTGAGCTTTTGAACCTCCTTTTCCATTTGGCTAATTCTGCTTTTGAAAGCAATCTTCTCCTCATTGGCTTTTTGAACCTCTTTTTCCAGTTGAGTTAGCCTATTTTCCAAGGTGTTATTTTCTTCAGCATTTTTTTGGGTCTCCTTTAGCAAGGTATTGATGTTTTTCATGCTTTTCTTGCATCTCTCTCATTTCTCTTCCCAGTTTTTCCTCCACCTCTCTAACTTGATTTTAAAAATCCTTTCTGAGCTATTCCATGGCCTGAGCCCATTGGATATCTATTTTTGGTGTTTGGGGAACAGAGGCCTTGACTTTTATGTCTTTTCCTGATTGCAAGCATTGTTCCTCCTCATCAGAAATGAAAGGGGGAAACATCCTTTCCCCAAGAAAGTAACCTTCTATGGTCTTATTTTTTTACCCTTTTCTGGGCATTTTCCCAGCCAGTAACTTGACTTCTGAGATTCCTCTCCACCCCCACCTAAATCTGCCCAGCTAGTGCTTGGGGTCTGAGATTCAAATGCTGCTCCCCAGCCTCAGGGCTTTCAGTGGTGGGTGGGGCTGCTCTTCTATGTGAGCTTAAGTTCTGGTGTTCAGGTGGGGGCCCAGGCTCAGTTCCCTCAGGGGGTTTATGAAGAGATCTTCAGTAATGGATCTGAGGTCCTTCCTGCTTGGGGAGCCCCTGGCCACCACTGCCTCTGTTGCTGCCTCCCGAGGGGGCCTGAGTTATGGAGTTACCCTGTTCCCCTCTCGGCCATCCCAGAAGTCTCTCTCACTGACCTGTAACTCCTGTGGGTGGAGGGACCTTCATGGCCACCAGAGGTTCTGTCCCTCAAGCCTACTCAGACCTGCTCCTCTCAGGGCCATGTGGCTAAGGCAGGGCTGGGCATGCCTGGGCTCTGCTGTCTGGTGTGCGACAGACCTTTGGTGCCAGTTTTTCAGGGTTCTCTGGAATGGAAATTTCCTCCACTACGTTGCTACGTGGCTTGCTCTGTTCCAGAATTTGTGGGGAGTTCTTTTTACATGAAATTTATGGACTGTGGGTTCGGAGCTAGCATATGTGAATCTTTCTACTCTGCCATGTTGGTTCCTCCCCCCTAGTCTATTTTTTAAAGTGTTATTTTCTACAGCACTTTTTTCGTGTCTCCTTTAGTCATTTTTCATGATTTTCTTGCATCACTCATTTCTCTTCCCAATTTTTTGCTCCACTTCTCTTACTTGATTTTAAAAATCCTTTTTGAGCTCTTCCATGACCTGAGATCAATTAATGTTTTTCTTGGAGGCTTTGGATGGAGGAGCTTTCTTTTCTTCTGTTTGCATCCTTTGGTCTTCCTTGTCACCCATGTAAAAAAAGCCAATTAAGAGAAGGAGATTTTAAAAAGCAGAATTAGTCAAATGAAGAAGGTTCAAAAGCTCACTGAACAAAATAATTGGTTGAAAGAGAGAATTGAGTTTAGGGAAATGAATGAGTATGAGTTAAACCAAGCAGCTAGTAAACAAAACCAACAATTTGAAAAATTCGAAGATAATGTGAAACATCTCATTGGAAAAACAACTGACCTGGAAAATAGATCCAGGAGAAACAATTTAAAAATTAGGACTACCTGAAAGGCATGATCAAAAAAGAGCCTAGACATTATCTTCCATGAAATTATCAATTATAACTGCCCTGATATTCTAGAACCAGAGGGTAAAATAAATATTGATAGAATCCACTGATCACCTCCTGAAAGAGACCTGAACAGAGAAACACCTAGGAATATTGTAGCCAAATTTCAGAGTTCCCAGATCAAGGAGAAAATGCTGCAAGCAGCTAGAAAGGAACAATTTGAGTATTGTGGAAATACATTCAGGATAACACAGGATCTGGCAGCTTTAAAATTAAGGGATCGAAGGGCTTGGAATGGGATATTTCACAAGTCAAAGAAACTGGGATTGTAACCAAGAATCACCTACCCAGCAAATCTGAGTATAATACTTCAAGGGAATAAATGATCTTTCAATGATATAGAGGACTTTTAATCATTCATATTGAGGAAAAGACCAGATCTGTATAGAAAATTTGACTTCCCAAGACAAGAATCAAGGGAAGCATGAAAAGGTAAATAGGAAAGAAAAATGATAGAAGTCTCTCTAAAGCTGAACTGTTTACATTCCTACATGGAAACAAAATATTTATAACTCTTGAATGTCTTCGCAGTATTTGGGTAGATGGAGAGTTTGTACATACACACACACATACACATATGTAGATAGAGAGTACAGGATTTGTTGAATCAGAAGAGATGATATCCAGACAAAAAAATAAAATAAAATAAAAATTAAGGGGTGAAGGAGGAAAATACTGGGAAGAGAAAGGAAGAAATGGAATGGGGCAGGCTATAACTCATAAGAGATAAGAAAAATCTTGGTCAATGGAGTCGAAAAGAGGAAAAGGGGAGAGGGGAAAAATGAAGCTACTCTCTCAACATGTGGCTGAAGAAGAGAATAACATGCCCACTAAATTTGATAAGAAAATTTATATCACACCACAGGAAAGTAAGAGAGGAGGTGACAAGTGGGGTGAGGGGAGTGTTAGAAGGGAGGGAAAATTGGAGAATGAAGTCACTAGAAATAAACACTTTCAAGAAGGGACAAGGTCAATTGTGGGGGGAAAATAAGTGGGGATAGAGTAGGACAGAGAGCAATATAATTAGTATTACACAATGTAATTTTTATGGAAGCCTTTTGCAAAATGACATATATTTAGTCTGTATTGAATTGCCTGCCTTCCCAGTGGGGTTGGGGAGGGAGGTGGGGAGGGAGAGAAGTTGGAATTCAAAGTATTAGCAATGAATATTGAGAATTCTTATTGCATATAATAGGGAAATAAGAAATACAGGGAATGGGGCATAGAAATTTATCTTGCCCTACAAGAAAAGAGAGATGATGAGGATAAGGAAAGGATGGGGTGTGATAGAAGGGAGGGTACATTGAGGGAAGGAGTAATCAGAATGCAAGGTATTAGGAAGCAAGGGGAGGGGAGTGATGGGGAGAAAAATTGGACATGTTACAAACTGAGGTAAAAGCAATTACTGTTAAAACAATTCACTGAATTAATTACTGAGAATAAATCAATGATATCTTTAGTTTGGGGGAAAGAATTTTAGTCTAAATTTCCTAGAGGAAGGTAACCTCAGTTAAAATTTGGCATTGATGGAAAAGTTAAGGTTTTAATGATAAATTTGATTTTATGATTGCTATTTTATCAGGAACTAGAACATGTGTAGAAAGGCATGTAAGGCACTTAAGACTTGCCTTAAAAGATGTTCCTTAGCCAAAGTGAAATGACAACCATATGTGAAACCTAGTTATTGGAACTTGCCATTTTTAGATGCTATGGGACTATTAAGTGACTGTTCTTCTGAGTCTAACTCCAGGTATGGATAGAAAGAAAGGCAGTCTGAGCTTCCAATTCATGATGCCAGTAAGCTGGTGAGATACTGGTATGAACTGCAAAAGATGATCTCATGGGAAAGGTTATTTAACTTTTTACATTCATTTTCATAAAATTTTGGGTTCCAAATTTTCTCCCATTTGTCCCCTCCCCCACCCCAATACACCAAGCATTCTAATTTCCCCTATCACCAATCTGCCCTCTCTTCTATCATCCCTCCCTTCCCTTGTCCCCATCTTCTATTTTGTTCTATAGGGCCAGATGACTTTCTATTCCCCATTACCTGTATTTCTTATTTCCTAGTAGCAAGAACAATACTCAACAGCTGTTCCTGAAGCTTTGAGTTCCAACTTCTCCCCATCCCTCCCTCCCCAACCATTCCCTTTGGGAAGGCAGGCAATTTAATACAGGCCATATGTGTGTAGTTTTGCAAAAAACTTCGATAAGAGTCGTGTTGTGTAAGACTAACTATATTTCCCTCCATCCTATGCTGACCCCCATTGCTTCTATTCTGTCTTTTGATCCTGTCCCTCCCCAAGAGTGTTGACTTCAAACTGCTTCCTCCTCCCACTGGCCTCCCTTCCATCCTCCCTGCCACCCTGCTTATCCCCTTCTCCACCACTTTCCTGTATTGTAAGATAGGTTTTCATACCAAAATGAGTGTGCATTTTGTTCCTTCCTTTAGTTGAATGTGATGAGGGTAAACTTCATGTTTTTCTCTAAGCTCTCCTCTTTTTCCTTCCACTAAAGAGTCTCCTGCCTGCCTCTTCTATGAGAGATAATTTGCCCCATTCCATTTCACCCTCTTTCCTCGCAATACATTTCTCTCATACCGTTTATCTTCATTTTTAAAAATTTGATCCCATCCTATCCAATTCACTCTGTGCTCTCTGTCTCTGTGTGTTCATGCATGTATGTATGTGTGTGTGAGCGCATGCGTGTGTGTGCGTGCACGTGTGTAGTCCCACCAACTACCCAGATACTGAAAAGTTTCAAGAGTTACAAATATTGTCTTTCCACGTAAGAAAGTAAACAGTTCAACTTTAGTAAGTCCCTTATGATTTCTCTTTGCTGTTTACTTTTTCATGCTTCTCATTCTTGTGTTTGAAAGTCAAATTTTCTTTTCAGCTCTGGTCTTTTCATCGAGAATGCTTGAAAGTCCTCTGTTCCATTGAAAGACCATTTTTCCCCCTGAAGTATTATACTCAGTTTTGCTATGTAGGTGATTCTTGGTTTGAGTCCTAGTTCCTTTGACTTCTGGAATATCCCATTCCATGCCCTTCGATCCCTTAATATAGAAGCTGCTAGATCTTGTATTTTCCTGATTTTATTTCCACAATACTGGAATTGTTTCTTTCTAGCTTCTTGCAATATTTTCTCCTTGATCTGGGAATTCTGGAATTTGGCCACAATATTCCTAAGACTTTCTCTGTTTGAATCTCTTTTGGGTGGTGAAGGGTGGATTCCTTGAATACTTGTTTTGCCCTCTGCTTCTAGAATATAAGGGCAGTTTTCCTTGATAATTTCATGAAAGGTCATATCTAGGCTTTTTTTTGATCATGGCTTTCAGGTAGTCCCATAATTTTTAAATTGTCTCTCCTGGATCTATTTTCCAGGTCAATTGTTTTTCCAATGAGATATTTCACATTCTCTTCCATTTTTTTCATTCTTTTGGTTTTGTTTTGTGATTTCTTGGTTTCTCAGAAAGTCATTGGACTCCATCTGTTCCATTCTAATTCTGAAAGAACTATTTTCTTCAGTGAGCTTTTGAAACTCCTCTTCTACTTTGTTTATTCTGCTTTTTAAAGCATTCTTCTCCTCATTGGCTCCTTGAACCTCCCTTGCCAATTGAGTTAGCCTATTTTTCAAGGTGTTATTTTCTTCAGTATTTTTTGGGTCTCCTTTGGCAAGGTATTGATCTGTTTTTCATGCTTTTCTTGCATCTCTCTCATTTCTCTTCCCAGTTTTCCCTCCACCTGTCCAACTTGAACTTCAAAATCCCCCTCGAGCTCCGACATGGCCTGAGCCCATTTAATTTTCATTTTGGATGTTTGGGATACAGAGGCCTTGGCTTCCATGTCCTTCTCCAATGGTAAGCATTGTTCCTCCCCATCAGAAAGGAAAGGAGGAAATACCTGTTCACCAAGAAAGTAACCTTCTATGATCTTATTTTTTTCCCCCTTTCTGGGCATTTTCCCAGCCAGTTACTTGATTGCCCAGCTAGTGCTTGGGGTCTGAGATTCAAATGCTGCTTCCTAGCCTGAGGGCTTTTAGTGGAGGCAGGGCTGCTATTCAGTGTGAGATTAAGTTCAGGTGCTCAGGTGAGGGCTTGGCTGCCACACTGGGCTCAGTTCCCTCAGGGGGTTTATGTGGAGACCTTCAATAATGGATCCGAGCCCCTACTTGTTTTGGGAGCTCCTGTACTCTGCTGCCTCTGCTGCTGCCTCCTGAGAGGGCCTGAGTTATGGGGACACCCTTCTCCCCTCCTGGTGAGCCAGACAGGCTCTCTAACCAACCTTTTGCATCTGTGGGTGGATGGACCTGTACGGCCACTGGAGATTCCATCCCTGAAGCCTGCTTGAATCCGATCCTCTCGGTGCCGCGCAGCCAGGGCAGGGCTGGGCTCTGCTCTAGGTCTGGTGCACGATGTACCTTTAGTGTTGGTTTTTCAGGTCTCTTTGGAACAGAAATCCCCTCCACTCCATTGCTGTGTGGCTCCTGCTGCTCCAGAATTTGTTGGGAGTTACTCTTCACAGGTAACTTATGGGCTGTGGGTTCATAGCTAGCATATGTGAATCTTTCTGCTCCGCCATCTTGGCTCCTCCTATGCATTTGTATTCTTACTATTAAATAAGATGATAATGAAAAATAAATAAATAACATAAAATACTTTGAGATAGCAAAAAACAAATTTTTGGTATTTTATTTCCCCTCAATTACATGTAAAACAATTAACATTCATTTTTAAAATTTTAAGTTCCAAATTCTCTCCCTCTCTCATCACTCCCTTCATTGAGAAGGCAATCAATTTGATAGGTTATGCAAGTACAGTCATGCACATATATTTCCATATTAGTCATTTTGTAAAGGAAAACAGACAAGAAACCCAAGAAAAATCAAGAAAGAAAAAAAAAACGTATGCTTCAATCTGTATTCAGACTCCATCAGCTCTGTGTCTGGGGATGGATAACATTTTTCATCGTAAGACCTTTGGGATTGTCTAGGATCATTGTATTGCTGAAAATAGCTAAGTCATTTACAACTGAGCATCTTAAAATATTGCTGCTACTGTGTACAGTGTTTTCTCCTGGTTCTGCTCACTTCACTCATTATCAGTTCAGAACTTTCCAGGTATTTCTGAAATCTATCTACTTATCTTTTGGAATGGAATAGTAGTATTCCATCACAATTGTATAAACATAGCTTCTTTAGACATTCCCTAACTGATGAATATCCCCTCAATTTCTAATCCCCTCTATTTCCAATTTTTTGCCACCAGGAAAGAGCTGCTATAAACATTTTTGTATAGATACATTCTTTTCATTTTTATCTCTTTTGGGATACAGACCTAGTGGTGTTATTATTCCTGTGTCAAAGGGTATGCATGATTTTAAAGCCCTTTGGTCATAGTTCAAAATTGCTCTCCAGAATGGTTGAATCAGTTCACAACTTGACCAACAGTGCATTAGTGTCTTAATTTTCCCAAATTCCCTTCAGCATTTTCCTTTTTTTGTCATGTTAGACAATTTAATAGTGTGAGGTAGTACCTTGGAATTGTTTCAATTTGTATTTCTCTAATCAGTAATGATTTAGAACATTATTTTTCATATGGCTATAGATAGCTTTGATTGCTTCATCGGATAACTGCTGACTCATATCTTTTGACCATTTATCAGTTGGGCAGTGGTTCTTATTTTGAAAAATTTGACTCAGTCCTCTATATATTTGAGAAATGAAACCTTTATCAGAGGAAGTTGCTTCAAATTTTTTTTCACAGTTATGATTGCTAACTGTATTTCTCTCCATCCTATTTCCCCCCTGCTTATTCAATCTCACTCTCTTTCCTATCACTTTGTCCTTCCTCAAAAGTGTTTTACTTCTGACTATGCCCTCCTCCAATCCACTTTCTCTTCTATTAGCATCCCTTTTTCTCTTATCCCATTCCCCCCTCCTTTCATGTAGTCTAAGAAAGCTTTCTGTACTCATTTGAGTGTATATATATGAATAATGTCAAAAAAGCTAGAAGTAAACATGGAAAAAATCGTTTCTGGATAGAGGACACATGAAGACAGAAGAAAAAAAGACTGTTAGTGGTTCTTACTTCTTTTAACAGTCTCTTATTTTCTCCTAATGGACAAAATGTAGTAACTCAGAAGCACAAAATTCTCTATATCTCACAATCATGCTGAGAAAACCATAGTGTGCCTCTCAGTTGGTTTCCCTGACTGTGCTTTATAATAAATAATGATCACAGACTAATAGCTTTTCTCAGGGCTGAGAATGGGGAAGTGCCATAAGATGATGCGAAGATGGACATGCAATCATTAATATCCCATCTTAGGCCTTGGTATTGGTTTTTAAAAAACAGCTTCCTTTTACCAAGTTCAAAGCATTTCTCACATTCTGGAGGATTTCATTTTGATCAGCACCCAAATGTATATATTATTTATTGAATTAATATTTTAGGATAGAATTTTTATTCCCTTGAAAATTCTGAGTCCTTGTCAAGTCTGAGCTCCTCCTCTTATAATCTGTTTACATATTTTCTAGACTTCTGTGCGCTTCCTTGACAACCACAAATAGCAGAGTCATTCGGTGTCAAGGAACATGAGATATTAAGGTTGTCAATAATGAGCGCTCCTCAGTTTATTTGTAAGGTTCACCCATCCCTGTCTCAGTGGCATTCTTATTAATAATAATTTCCCAACATCACTCTGAGAGGCACAAGCAACAGCTTTCAGTGACTTGTTCAGTCATGGAGCACTTGCATACATTGACATTGTGAGACTGAAATTTTGGGGAAGTCAGTGCTACAACCCTCCATTTTTATTAGTGTTCATGACCAACTTCTAGGGTAAATAACTTTTCTAGCTTTTGCCTATAGATAAGCAGCCTGAAGGATCAGTAACCAGAAAGGACTGAGCTCCATTTCCAGTTCTACCATAAGCCATTTGGGAAACCTTGGGCAAGTACAGTGTGATATAGTGAAAAGATCACTTACTTTAGATTTAGAAAACCTGGATTCAAGTCTTTACTCTGCTTTTCTTATATAAAAAATGACAAGATTGGGGTAGAGGGATTCTAAAGTCCTTCTAAATTTAAGATTATATAATCCTAAATCACACCCTCTTTAAGTACCATTTATTTTTTATCTGCAAAACTTATATAACAATGACTACTCTATGTATGTGTGAGGGGAAAGCAAAGAACTGGAAACAAAGTACCACATTTCACCAGATAATCATTGCAGATTGCATGCCAAATATGAGGGGGGGAATGGGGTACAACAATTATGTGAAGTTTTAAAATAAGTTGTTCCACTATTACTTAAAAATAATTTATTGCTAATCTGTCTTTGGTGCAAGATTAGGATGCATGGAATACTTATGAATATATGTTAAAATTGAATAGTGACTGTGTGCGCGCTGAGAGTTCTAGACTCCTGACTGGCAATGCATGGGAGATAAATATGTATCTATACGCTACTGTGGAATACATTGCTGTTCTATTTATCTGATGAACAGAATTATACTATGCAGTGATTACATAATGAAAGGTTATAAACCAATTTTTGTACTGGAAAAAAAAAACCAGGATACAACAATTGTGTGGTGAAATACTGTAGATACCTATCAACTAGGGGAATGGCTAAACAAATTGTGGGACATGAATATAAAGGAATATTAATTACTATCCTGTAAGAAATAACAAATACAATGAAAGTAAAGAAGAACTGGATTGTTTACATGAAGTAAGGCAAGTGGAGTAAGTTGCACCAAGAAAACAATGAATACTTAAAATAACATTCACACACACACACACAAAAGAATGACACAAAATTATTAAAATCAAATTTGGCTCCAAAGAAGGGATATGAGAAGATACCTTCTTTCATTCCTTCACAGAGTTGGGAGGGGGTCCACAGGCTTGGAACTCTTCATATTATGTAAGATTTTTTCAACATATTGGTGATCAATCTTGTGAAATATTTTGTTCTCTTGTTCCTCTTAATTTTTTTCTTTTAAAGTTATTTGTTATAAGGTTATGTTGTTCTCTGGGAGCAGAAGAGAGAAATCACAAGAGGAAATCTATGATTTGTAAAATCATGATTTTACAAAAAAAATAAAACTACTTTAAAATAATAATTGCATTAGCTACCTCATAGGATGGTTGTTAGATCAAATAAGATTACAGCTTACATGAAGGTGGCCCTGGAAGGTTTACAAAACACTTTACCTGCTTTTTGTCATTTGATGATCAAAACAACCCTGCGAGGTAAGTAATATTATCATCGGCATCATTTTACACATAAAAAAACTGAGGCCCAGAGATGTTAAGTGACTTTCCCAAGGTCACACAGTGAGTAAGAGTCTGAAATGTAATTTAAGTCCAGGTCTTCCTGACTGCTAATCTAGTTCTCTTTTGAAGATACCATACTGCATTATATGTTAAGAAATATACTCATACCTATTTTTCTTATTCTTTTCTTTATGAAAATTTATCATAGAATACATATTCTTTATCTGCTTATATATACACATATATAAATATTTTTAGCTTTAGACAAATTGATGATGAATATCAATGTCCAAAGACCCATATCAAGAGTTCCCTATACTAATGGAACCACAGGTTTAAATCAAATACATACAGAACCACATACTTACACACTTCCTCCACTGCTTTCATAGAAAAGGTGAAATATTTCAGCGGCACAACCAAAACTGCCATGATGTTGCTGATATGACCTAATGGAAACCTATTTTACTAAGACTGTGGTTATTCATAGAATCAAATCCACTGGATAAGATAGGTAGAAAATAAGCTAAAGTGATAAAGAAAAGCAAAGGTTAACTGGATTTAACTCATCCCCAGTAATTATTATTCAAAGCTCTAGGTGGGGTTGGGGCAGTGTAAGGAAGACACACATGTTTTTGGAAGTTCTTCACTCCCAAAGTAATTTCTTTTGCACCTTTCATTCTGAAGCCCAGATTCTACTCTTCTGAGGGTAACAAACCACTCATTATGCACTGCAAGTCATCAAGCAGAGGTTAGCAGAATGGATGCCTACTCCCTGAAGCAATTTGTTTTAGCAATGCTGCTGGAGCACAGTTCAAAATTATCTTTAATATGAATGAGAAGCTGGAACCACTTGAAAAGGCAGATGGAGGTTTTTTCCAGACCCATAAACTTGTCTGCTTCTTTTCCTCCAGTACATTCATCATCCTTGCTACTATTTGGTACTTAACCTTGTCATGCCAGAATTTCCTTATTTCTTGGCAGGGTTGATCCGTGCCTGGTTGGCTGATTGGCTTTCCCTACCTCCCCTTCCCCCCACAGCCCCCCCCACCCCTCATCACACATTACCATCCCACGTGTAATTCATGTCCCATTAGCTCCCACCTAATTTAAATTAACATAGTGCTCATGGGAGCAGTAGAGCTATAGGAAACAGGTGCAGTTGGTCAGATGGCTGCCTCGCCAAGAAGCCAAAACACGACCAATTCCCTCACTAGCCAGATCTGAGATTTATGGGGTAGGAGGAGCTACAGGGATCAGAATGGGCTAAGCTTTGCCTTACTTGCCAGGGCTCTTTTGTTACTTTTCCCATTAGAATTCAAATACATTCTTTTCTAGTTAAAATCCAATATTAAGAAATAACAACAATGGGGGGGTGGAGTCAAGATGGCGGAGTAGAAAGACGCACGTGTGCGAGCTCCGAACCCACAGCCCATAGATTTAATGTAAGAAGAGCTCCCCACAAGTTCTGGATCACTGCAGGGTGTGCAGAAACACAGTGGAAGAGATTTCCATTCCAGAGAGCCCTGGAGAGCCATCCCCAGGGTCCGTCACACCCCAGAAAGTGGACCCCACCCCAGCGCTGCCCCGGCCGTGGCCCCAGAGAAGCTGATCCGAGCAGGCTGCAGGGATGGAACCTCCAGCGGCCTGGAAGGTCCCTCCGCCCACAGACTCTACAGGTCAGTGAGAGACACGTCTGAGCTGACCGAGAAGGGAGCAGGGTGTCTCCGTGGCTCGGGCTCCCTCGGGAGGAAGTGGCGGAGGCAGAGGTGGGGGTGGTGGCAGAGTCAGTGGTGGTGCGGCTGTGGCAGCCCGGGACTCCCCCAGCAGCAGGCAGGATCTTCATTACTGAAAGTCTCTGCATAAACCACCTGAAGGAGCTGAGTCTGGGAGACAACCCTGCCCCACTCGCTCCATTTCTGAAGGTCTCTGCAGAAAGCCCTTGAGGGAACTGAGCCTGGGAGGCGGCCCTGCCCCCACACCAGCACCAGAACTAAAGCTCACATTGAATAGCAGTGGCGCCTGCCGCGGAAAGCCCATTTGAATCTCAGACCCCAAGCACTAGCTGGGCGGATCTAGGTGGGGGTGGACAGGAATCTCAGAAGTCAAGTAACTGGCTGAGAAAATGCCTAGAAAAGGGAAGAAAAATAAGACTATAGAGTTTTTTTGAACAGATGCAAATGATCCCGACTTTCGGATCTGACGATGACGAGGACATATTCTTGCCATCAGGGAAAGACGTGGAGGGCAGGGCCTCGGTACGCCAGACATCCCAGGGGGATGTCGGGTGGGCTCAGGCCTTGGAATAGCTCAAAAAGGATTTTGAAAAGCAAGTTAGACAGGTGGAGGAAAAACTGGGAAGAGAAATGAGAGAGATGCAAGAAAAGTATGAAAAATGGGTCAATACCTTGGTAAAGGAGACCCACAAAAATGTTGAAGAAAATAACACCTTGAAAAATAGGCTCACTCAATTGGCAAAAGAGGTTCAAAAAGCCAATGAGGAGAAGAATGCTTTCAAAAGCAGAAGTAGCCAAATGGAAAAAGAGGTTCAAAAGCTCACTGAAGATAATAGTTCTCTCAAAATTAGAATGGAAGAGATGGAGTCTAATGACTTTCTGAGAAACCAAGAAATCACCAAATAAAACCAAAAGAATGAAAAAATGGAAGAGAATGTGAAATATCTCAATGCAAAAACAACTGACCTGGAAAATAGATCCAGGAAAGACAATTTAAAAATTATGGGACTACCTGAAAGTCATGATCAAAAAGGAGCCTAGATATCATCTTCCATGAAATAATTGAGGAAAACTGCCCTGACATTCTACAACCAGTGGGCAAAATAAGTATTGAAAGAATCCATCAATCACTGCCTGAAAGAGATTCAAAAAGAGAAACTCCTAGGAACATTGTGGCCAAATTCCAGAACTCCCACATCAAGGAGAAAATCTGACAAGCAGCTAGAAAGAAACAATTCCAGTATTGTGGAAATAAAATCAGGATAACTCAAGATCTAGCAGCTTCTACATTAAGGGATCGAAGGGCATGGAATAGGATATTCCAGAAGTCAAAGGAACTAGGACTCAAACCAAGAATCACCTACCCAGCAAAACTGAGTATAATACTTCAGGGGAAAATATGGTCTTTCAATGAAACAGAGGACTTTCAATCATTCTTGATGAAAAGACCAGAGCTGAAAAGAAAATTTGACTTTCAAACACAAGAATGAGAAGAAGCATGAAAAAGTAAACAGCAAAGAGAAGTCTTAAGGGACTTACCAGAAGTGAACTGTTTACATTCCTACATGGAAGGACCATATTTGTAACTCTCAAAACTTTTCAGTATCTGGGTAGTTGGTGGGACCACACACACACATGTACATGCATGCACACACACATACATACACACATGCAGACACATGCAGAGACAGAGAGCACAGAGTGAATTGAATAGGATGGGACCATATCTTAAAAGAAATTAAGGTAAATGGTAGAGAGAAATGTAGTGGGAGGAAAGGGGGTGAAATGAAATGGGACAATTATATGTCATTTAAGAGGCAAGTAGGAGACTTTTCAGTGGAGGGAAAACGAGGAGAGCTGAGAAAAAAAAAACCAAGAAGTTTACCCTCATCACATTTGACTAAAGGAAGGAATAAAATGCACACTCATTTTGGTATGAAAACCTATCTTACAGTATAGGAAAGTGGGGGAGAAGGAGATAAGCAAGGGGGGGATGATGGAAGGGAGAGCAAAGGGAGGAGGGAGCAATTTGAAGTCAACACTCGGGGAGGGACAGGATCAAAAGGCAGAAGAGAAACAATGAGGGGCAGGATAGGAAGGAGGGTAATTCAGTTAGTCTTACACAACACGACTATCATGGAAGTCATTTGCAAAACTACACAGATATGGCCTATATTGAATGCCTGCCTTCCCAAAAGGAATGGGTGGGGAGGGAGGGATGGGGAGAATTTGGAACTCAAAGTTTTAGGAACAACTGTTTAGTATTGTTGTTGCTACTAGGAAAGAAGACATACAGTTAAGGAGGAATAGAAAGTCATCTGGCCCTACAGGAGAAAAGAGAAGATGGGGCCAAGAGAAGGGAGGGATGACAGAAGAGAGGGCAGATTGGAGATAGGGAAAATTAGATTGCTTGGTGTATTGGGGTGGGGGGAGGGGATAAAAGCAGAGAAAATTTGGAACCCAAAATTTTATGAAAATGAATGTAAAAAGTTAAATAAATAAATAAATATTAAAAAAAAAAAAGAAATAACAACAATGAAAACAACCCTACCATGGTTCCATTGTTGAAAGTGTACTAACACTACATTGGTGCATTACTCCTTTGTTTCTTTTAAAAAAAAATCATATTTCTTGAAAGGTTAACTCAGAACACCTCTTACTTTGTTACATGGTCAACTCCATTAAGGTTATCTTTACTGACATTTGCCAACCCACAATCCCTCAGTGATTGATCGTCTCTGGTGCCAATTCCCAACCTTCTATCAGCCCGATAGTTTGCTTTTTTTCCTTTTACTCTTGGATTTGAGATATAGAAAACACTTATATAAAGTTTTCTTTCTGAAAATATCTCCCATTTGTACTGTATATATCTTGTGATCTACCTGAGGGTAGAGACTACATTTTTGCCTTTCTTTGTATCTCCAGAACTTTGCACAGTGCCTAGCATGTAATCAATGCTGAATCAATACTTCTTGATGGACAAAGAGGTAAGCCATATATAACTGGTAACAAAATTGTGCTTTACCTTCATTTAGGGGTTTCTTAATAGTTACTGATCTTTTAAATTATCTTTTGTTAATTCTGTAGCACGCTTCCAATATCAATCATTTGAAACTTGATTTCCACAATTCTCATATTCCCTCCTGTTAATCTCCAGTATCCCCCTACCAGTCTTTCCCTTTCCCTTCTTCCGCATGACTGATACTGTTACCTGTGTCCTAGATTTCATCTTTTCTCAGTATCTGAAAGTTCCATACATATCAGCATCTTTTTAGCATATTTAATTCTCCCCCCAACATTCTTTTTTTCCTCTGCCTTCAAACACACACAAGATTTCACCATATTGAAGAAACATGGCTACAAGCCCATTTGTTTTGTTTCTTTGACTGGAGAACTTCTTGAATAAATATATAATTTACATCTAATGAATCCTTGGAATCTATTCTTCATTCACTCTTCTCAAATAATGGTACTCTCAAATATCATTAGAGAAAACCTTATTACGAGATCTTATGTCATTTTTCCTTTCATAGCATTTCATTCTGTTTAAACCTTCCTTGACCTCTCTCTCCTCTTAATTTCCATGATACTTTACATTTCTAGTTCTTTTTTTCCTCTTTGAAGGATACTTCTCTATCTCATTCCCTGGCTTCTGATGCCCAAGTAGCCCTTGCACTGTAGATATTTTCTAAGATCCAGTCCTCAGATCCATGTATCCTCTGTCCCATAGTAACCTGATCTTGAAAGATTTCACTATTTACCCATCGGCTAGTTATTTAAACAAATGTCTAGTTCCACTTTCTCATCTGTAATGCTATTAAACTATCTCCAATTACACACAAAGCTTCTTAGATGTGTCCCTTCTTGGATATTCTAATTCCATTGTTGATATCATCATTATCCCGATCACTCAGTCTCAAGATATCAGAGGTACTTTTTACCCCATCTCTCACATCCATCACCCATGTGTCATCAGTAATCTTGCCCTACTGATTCTTTCTTCAATGCATCTCTCATATTTGTCCCCTAAGTCCATTTTCACTGCCATCATTGTAGTCCAGGTACTTATCATTTCATCCTTAGATTATTCAATAGTCTCCTAATAAGTCTTGTTTGTAGTCTCTCCTCTATATAATCCATTCTGCAGCGTTATCAATCTCTCAGCAATTTCATCACATCACTCCCCTGATCAAAAACATTCAGGTCCCCTGCCCCATCCCCCACCACTTAAATGATAAAGTTTGAGTTTCTCAACCTGGTGTACAAGGGCATCTCTTTCTAAGAAGTATTGGACTTCACCTCTTTAATTTCTTCTTATAGTCTTCTGAAACCAGAATTTTAGATGTCATTCTTTTGCTTAAATGCTTGTAGTTTCTCTCTATTCCAATCTGATAATAGAATCATAGAATGCTAGAGTTTGAAATTATCTCAGAAATAAGTTGGTCCAGCCACTTCATCTGACAAATGAGGAAATGGAGTCACAGGGAAGTTAAATGATGTATCCAAAGGCATGTGGGTTATTAGCGATAAAGCTAAGATTACAGCCCTAACCCTTTCCAGTGTTGGTCAATGAGGATTTATGAGATACTTATTATGCCAGGAATTAAAAGATTTGAAACAACCCCTGTCCTCAAAGAGTCTCTATTATAATTATGTATATTCCACTACTAGACTGTACTGTCCATAGATAAAACAATGAAAAAGTTAGAAAAACGGAGGGAGAAGCTAAGTGATGACTTCAGTCTTTTTAGTGAAATGAGAAATGAAGTGCCCTTTGACACATATTTCAAGATCAAAGGCAGATTAGCTCTGTGTTAGTTAATTTCTGCTGCTAGAGATAGGTACTGGAGATATGATTTCATCAATATAAGAAAACTCCCTCTATCAATTCACGTTAGAACCTTCTCTGCAACTTAGAGTCTTAAGAGAGGTGCCTAGAGAATTGAGAGAAAAATGGATCTGCTCAGTGTCATACAGCATGCATGTGTCAAAAGCAAAACTTGAACCCAGACTTTCTTGTCCTCTTGAGAGAGACTGGAACTGGAAACCAGCTTATTATCTCCTATGGACCCTAATACTAATAAGAGTTCCCATTTATATAGTTGAAATTTTTTTTCAGAGTGTTTATATCATTGCATTTGATCTTTATGAGGTAGGCACCATCATCCCCATTTTAGAGAATGACACACTGAGACCCAGAGAGTTTAGGTTATGTTCTCACAGTTGCACAGCCAGCAAGTGGTAGAGCCAGCATTCAAGTCTCAATATCTTCTCTTTTCAGGTACAAACCTCTTTCTACTACTCCATAGTACTTTATAAAATAATACGTAGAAGATGTCACACCAAACTCCTTTTTAATCTAATCTCATTTCTTCAAACCCAAGTATCATGACCATACTACTTTCTCCCAAGACCTTATTTTTATCACCTAGTTTTACCCCCAACATGGTTCACCCATCACTTCACTCAACCAGCATTTATTAGAGGCTTACTATATGCTAAACTCTGGAGACACAGAGAGAGGTGAACACAGTCCCTGCTCCAATGAGTTCACAATGAGCAAACAAATATGCACACATAAGCTATGTATAGGGTAAATTGCGGGGAGATCAACCAGTGGACAATTGTAATGTGACTAGGACAGAGGAGAGGAGGAGGTATTGATTAGAGATGTTATGGAGGTGAAAATAATAGGACTTGTAACTGATTGGACATAGAGGGGAGAGTGAAGAATTGAGGATGACACCTATCATCCGCATACTCTTGTTCCAAGTTTTCACCCAGCATTCTTTCCCTTTTCTTGCTTTACTCAAAACCTGTATCTTCCCTGAAAGCATTAACTACATATTCTCCTCTGGAGAGCAAAAGAGGAGCAGGCATGTTCCTTGCTTCCCACTGCCACTCCTACCGTTTCCTCTACAATTGTCCTTTAATGACGTTTTCTTCTTGGGAAGTTCATGCAATCTGCTTGACAAGTGGCAAGGCAGTTCTATATATTTATTTAACAGATAACCCAAACCACCTCAACACTGAACCTGGGAAAAGTAACAAGGGTTTTCAGAGCCAGGGCTCTTAGGGAGATGTCAGGCTTCTCATCCTACATGTTGATAGATCTTTGAAAAAAAAGATTATTATTCTTTTCATATATTATTTACCGAGTCACTGGGTGTGTTCAGCACTGTCTTAAGGTCCATAAACAACTTGGCTAATATATAATAATATGATATGATATATGATATGATATGATATGATATAATATAATATAATAATAGAGTTACAGGTTGGTTTATTAATTTTACAAAAGTGAACCATTTCCCCCCTTTAACTTAAATGCCAAACTGAGCTGTGAAGTTATTTATTGAGATAGAACTCAACCAATATCAAGGAAAGTTTTAAATTTGGAAATTTGATAGATTTAAAGTGACGTCTTTGAGGAGTGGTTGATTTAAAAAAGTAGCTTTTATTAACAGCTATATATGTCAAGGATTTAAATGTCTTTCTAATCTGAAAGATTGTAAGTATTCTGATGAGTATTGGATCTCTAATAGTTTTGAAGCCACATTTTATGACTAGGGAGAGACCCTGTAGAATGCAAGAAAACGAGGGGCACTAGGTGGCGCAGTGGATAGAGTACAGTGCTTGAAATCATGAATCCTCATCTTCCTGAGTTCAAATCTAACCTCAGACACTTCCTGTGACCCTGGGCAAGTTATTTAACCCTGCTTGCCTCAGGCCTTCATCCGTAAAATGAGCTAGAGGAGGAAATGGGAAACTGCTCCAGTATTTTTTCCGAGAAAATCGCAAATAGAGTCATGAAGATTTGGCTACAACTAGAGGCCTAGATTCTAGCCCCACTCTGCTTCCTATTAGATAGGTCATCTGGTGTTGGTAATTTAATCTCTTGGTGTCTTAGTTTTTATTTTTTTTCCTATAAAGTGGGGATGATAATAGTAAGGTATGCCCTACTTACATCACAGGGCAGTTGTAAGAGCTAAATGCGATAATATAGGTGAGAGTGCTCCCTAAATGAGGAAACATTACACGTGTAATGGGGGCTTTCCTTTGGAGCATGTTCAGATTAAGGAGCATGGAGGTGACCTGCAAGCCTGTCAGGACACTTCCATGTTTGGAAAATAAGTAAATATGAAAAATTATGATTATTAATAGAGGTAATGAAAGTTTTGAAAAAACCTTATTTTCTCCTTTTGAATTTCCCTAATAGACTGGTAAAGTGCTCTCACTGTTCCTTGCACTCTACCTCCACATAACTCAAAACAACCCCATTCTATTCTTCATCTTTCATTTTTGTGTTTAACTTACTGGGTCACAAGAAGAAAAAAAAAATGTTCATTCTACTTTCTCTAGTATTTATAGGAGCCCAATACTTAAAGTATCCAGTATTTCAAGATTTACATCTGAATTACCTCTCTATATAGGAATAATTTGTAGATTCATAAATTCATTGATAGCTAGAAATGGAAATGACCAACGACAATTCTACCTAAATTAATTTACTAATTTAGTGACATGCAAATCAAACCATCAAAAATTACTTTACAAAGCTAAAAAAATAATTTAAAAATTCATCTGGAAGAACAAAAAGTCTAGAATATTAAAGGAATTAATGAAAAGAAATGCAAGGGAAGACAGCCTAGTGGCACCAGATATAAAACTGTATTATAAACAGCAATCATCAAAACTATTCGGTGATGGCTAAGAAATAGAGTAGTGGGTCAGTGGAATGGGTTAGGTACACAAGACGCAGCTATGACTATAATAATCGATGGTTTGATAAAATCAAAGACTCCAGCTTCTGGGATAAGAACTCACTATTTAACAAAAACTGTCGGGAAAACTGGAAAATACCATGGTAGAAATTAGGCATGGATTAACATTCTACAATGTATACCAGGATAAGGTCAAAATGGGTGTATGATTTAGGCATAAAGGGTGATACTATACACAAACTAGGAGCTCAATGAATAGTTTACCTGTGAGATCTATGAAGAATGGAAGAATTTATGACCAAACAAGTGATACAGGACATTATGAAATGCAAAATGGATAATTTTAATTACATTAAGTTAGAAAGTTTTTGCACAAATAAAGCTAATGAAACCAAGATTAGAAGGGAAGCAGAAAGATGGGGAAAAATTTATAGTTAGTATCTCTAATAAAGGCCTCTTTTCTAAAATATATAGAGAACTGAGTCAAATTTATAAGAATACATATCATTCCCCAATTGATAAATGGTCAAGGGATGTGAAAAGGAAGTTTTCAGAGGAAGAAATTAAAACTGTCTAGAGTCATATGAAAAAAAATGCTCTAAACCACTATTGATTAAAGGGATGCAAATTAAAACAACTGAGGTAGCACATCACATATATCAGATTGGCTAACATGACAAAATAGGAAAGTGATCAACGATGGAGAAGATTTGGGAAAATTGGAATATTAATGCATTGATGGTGCATTGGTGAATTGATCTAACCATTCTGGAGAACTGTTTGGAACTATCCCCAAAGGGCTACACAACTATGCATACCCTTTGATTGAGCAATACCACTACTAGGTCTGTATCCCCAAAAGATCATAAAACAGGGAAAAGGATCCATATGTACAAAAATATTAATTGTGTTTCTTTTTATGGTGGCAAAAAATTGGAAATTGAGGGAATGCCCATCAATTGGGAGACAACTGAACAAATTGTGGTATATGAATCATGTAATGGAACACTATTGTTCTATAAGAAATACAAGTGGATTTCAGACAAACCTGGAAATACTTCATCTGAACTGATGGTGAGTGAAGTGAACAATGCGAGTAGAACATTGTACCCAGTAACTGCAACATTGTATGATGACAACTGTGATAGACTTAACTCTTCTCAGCATGTAATGATCCAAGACAATCCCAAAAGACTCATGGTGGAAAATGATATCCACATCCAGAAAAAGAACTATGGACTCTGAATGAAGATTGGAGCATACTATTTTCTCTTTTTTTTTTGTTGCTTTTATTGCTGTTTTCTTTCTTGTGGTTTTACACTTTTGTTCTAATTCTTCTTTCACAATATGACTAATGTGGGAATATGCTTACTATAATTATAGAAGTGTAGTCTATATCAGATTGCATGCTGTCTTGGGGAAGGAGGATAGGAAGGGGAAAAAATTAGAACTCAAAGTCTTATAAAAGTGAATGATGGAAACAAAAAATAATTAAATTTAAGAAAATAATAAAAAGTAATGGAAAAGGCCAAGGACATTGTCTAGTTCAACTATTTTACTTTATAGATTAAAAAAAATACTGAGTTGAGATTGTTATTTACCTACATGGCTCCTATAGTTATTAGTTAGTCATATATTCAATTTTTAGCTACCTTTTTGACTACCTTAATGGTGAATTAAATATTTGCTCATCTCATCTTTTTGTTTTTGGTCTGGATCTTAGATTTCACTGGGATTAAGAACTTCCAGTTTGGAAACCCCCTTCACTAATGTGATAACTCATCTATAACAAATCACTTTAGAAAGTTGCTTTGAGCATTGAGAGATTAACTAATTTGCCTAGAGTATCTACTGTAAGTGAGAAACAGGACTTGAACATAGATCATCTGGATTTCAAGCCTTTATTCAATCTTTTATACCATGCTATCTTCTGCATCTAACCTTTTAGCAATTGTATTTAATGGATTTCATCTTGGTGGCTAAAATACCATTGATTGGTCAGATTTTCAACTTTTCCATTGGTGAATTTTGTAACTTTGGGAAAGGCATGCAACTCACTTTACACTAAAACTCATTTTAACATCTCCTTTATGCAACAAATTGTACCAAAATGTTAAGTGAATGAAAAGATGTTTCCAAATGGGACAATGGCAGAAAATGAATTAAGCCCTTTCTATTGTGATTTTTTCCCAATGGTAAGATGAATAGAAATCTGTCTGCCACCTCATTCACAGGGTCTTTCTAAAAATGAATTGGGCCATATTAAGATGGGATGTATTTTGAGGACTTTGAGAAAAAGAAGCTATGAAAATTATTATAATTGTTATGATTAAAGTTCATGATACAGTTATGTAAATTCTGTTCAAGGCTTGCCATAGAAGGAGGAAGTTGATTATTATTTTTCGTAGACTATTTGCTTAATAAATTAGCAGTGTGACATGGCAGCCAAAAATGTAAATGACACATTGTGCTGTATTAATAAAAGAATAATGTCTAGAATAATAGAAGGACCAGTCTTGTTATATTCTGTCCTGGTCCAGACCACAGCTGGAATTTTATGTTTAGTTTAGGAAGGATGTTGATAAACTGGAATGTGTCCAGAGAAAAGTGAGTGGGATGATAGGGACATGAAGCCAAGCCAGGAAAGGATCTTTTGAAAGAAGTAGGAATGTTTTTAACTGGAGAAGAGAAGACTTTGGCAGAGAAGAGTGACAACTGTCTTCAACCACTTAAAAACTGTCTTGTGGGGAAAAATCAGACTTGTTCTTATTACGGGAAAACTCAGTAGCAATGGTTGAAGAAAAAGTTGAAGATACAGAGATTTTACTAGGAGGGGAAAACTTTCTAACAATAGTTATGTTAGGAAATAGAACCAGTATATATATATGTGTGTGTGTGTGTGTGTGTGTGTGTATACACAGAGGCATATACATACCCACATATATATGTCCATATGTATGTATTTATGTGTACACACATACACATATATATGTATATATATGTGTATATATATATATATATATATACATATATATATATAAAACAAAGATTTAGCTCATGTTTAGCTGAAAAGCAAGAAGGCAAGAAACCCACATGATTTAGCCTAGCTATGAATTATGAGGGTTCAAAGGAGATCAATCCCTCAGATGTTTATAATTTAGCCTGAGTTTGGGAAACTCAACTCCAAAAAGACAACAACAAAAATCTCACTTTGCTTGGACTTACAGCATGGCAGAAATAACAATAACTGTGGCCTGAGAGTTGACAGTTATAGCAGCAGTAGTGGCAGAAAAGCTTCTGTGATGGTGACAGCAGTTCAGTGGTAGGGGCACCAAATGTGTCCAATGCACAAGTTTGGTAAAGGGAATAAACACATGCTCAGAAAGAGATTACAAAAGACCCCTGAGCTTGCAATGGGTACAAGATTGGGTTCTATTTGGCAACTCTATAACTTGTTACCTAATTCTGAGTTGCAGGTCCAAGGTGGAGAGGAGCAGTTGCAGTTGTGAGGGAGCAAGGACCCTACCTGGGTAAGAACCAGAGTGCTAATCCAGGAGGGCAATCACAACACTTATCCCTGGACCAGATCACATGGAAAGCATCAAAAAACCTACAGGCCCCCAGATAAAGTCTGCCCTCCCCTCCCCACCCAGGGTGAGGCAGAGCTCAACTGCAAGATAAAGTCAAAGTCAAAAAATAGATGGGAAATAAAGCAGACATTCCATGTTCCAACTCCTTTTATTTTCACTGAATGAAAGTACATGATTGTGTCTGATGCCTGGACTTCTCTCTGTCCTTGCTTATGCTTCCTTGGGTTACTTCAGATCTCAACTAAAATACAACCTTCTGCAAGAAAACTTTCTCATTTCTTCTTAATGTTAATGCCGTCCATATGAGATGGATGATCTCAAATTTATCCTCCTATATATTTCTTTGCATTGTTGTTTGCATGTTGTTTTGGCAATTAGATTATGAGTTTCTTGAGAGCATGGATTGTTTGTCTCTCTGTCTCTGTCTCTCTCTGTCTCTCTCTTTCTGTCTTTCTTTCACACACACACACACACACACACACACACACACTTTTGAGGAGTTATTCCGAGTGCTTAGCAAAGTACCTGGAATATAGTCAGTGCTTAAATAAATGCATGTCAACATTACTTCTTCCTTTTGGGCCAAGAAATCAATACTATTCTTTCTTCCACAAAATAATTCTTCAAATACTTGGACACAGGTATTACCCTCAGGTATTACCCTCTGCCCCCTCCTCAGGTCTTCTGCTTTCTATGTCTTTGAACAAATCTCTATTTTCTTCAACCAGTTCTGTAATATCATGAATTTGAGGCTTTTCATTATCTTGGTTCCATTTCCATAAATCTTTCTCAGCTGATCAATTCCCTTCCTAAACAGTGACACACAGAACTGAGTGAAATGGCATGGATTTGGTCAGACCAAGGCAGACCATAGATACTATCATCATTGTAATCCCTAGAAATCTTCAAGTAGGGGGGATGGAGAATGCCCTCTTATTTGTTATGCTGAAGATGGGAATCTTGTTTAAATGTGAGTTAGAATAGATGATTTCTGAAGTTGTTCTTTCAGCAACTACCTCCCTATAGATTTATCCAATACCCCCATGCACTCTATGAAGACCTGGACAATGTGTTAGAATGCCACATGCTCTACACCAACATTTTTCAAGCTTTTTTGGTCATAGAACATTATACAGCTTAAAACAGATTGCTTTTGTCATTTAGTTGTTTTCAGTCATGTATGACTCTTTGTGTCCCCATTTGGGGATTTTTTGACAAAAATACTACAGTAGTTTGCCATTTCCTTCTCCAACTCTATTTACAGATGAGAAAACTGAGGCAAACAGGGTTAAGTGACTTATACAGGGTGATACAGCTTTTAAGTGTCTGAAGCCAGATTTGAACTCAGGAAGATGAATCTTCATGACTACACTCTGCCCACTGTGTCACCTACGTGCAGAAATATATTGCTAGGATCTAGGAATTGTGGTCTTGTGAGGGAATGATATATGATAATGGAATTCTTCTAAGACAGAGAGGAAGAATGGGAAATATTAGAAAAAAAGAAAGGGAGTTATGTCACCTCCAGAACTATTATTGGCTTTGCTT
This sequence comes from Bettongia penicillata ogilbyi, assembly GCA_023548195.1. NCBI lineage: Eukaryota > Metazoa > Chordata > Mammalia > Diprotodontia > Potoroidae > Bettongia > Bettongia penicillata. The sequence goes on along the minus strand of JAJHZJ010000478.1, from coordinate 708,994 downwards.
CTTTTAGTACTATTTGTGTCTTGTAGTTACTGTTCTGATTCTGCTTATTTTATCAATCCATACAAAGCATCCTATGTTTCTCCGAATTTCTCTTATTCATATGATATAATTTGTTAATCATTCTCAATTAATGGGCATTCATTTATTACCAGGTACTTACTACCACAAATGCTTCTGTGAATATATTGGTGTACACTTAATAGTTTGCTTCTTTCTTTTAACTAATTGCATCAAGGAATGAACAATTCAGTTAATTTTCTTGGATTATTACAGAATATTATCCAGAATGGTTGGATCAACATTTACAATTCCATCAATAGTACATTTTTGTGCCTTTTGTTTCTTCAATCCCTGCTACACTTTAATACTGCTTCTCATTTTTGTCAATGTTCTTCTTTTGGAAAAGACCTTTGTTTTGTGTTTATTCCCAGTAACATGCTTTTGCCTCCTTCATATATACAAATCTTTAAAAAAAAAACAAAACAGCTCTTGCTTGATTAGTACCCTGTGTATTCACATCATTTTCTTCGGAGAGCTCTCCTTTTTCTTACCCATGAAAATCTTTTACATTTGTATCATTAAAATTCATCCTGAAGAACTTCTCATCCCTTTTGGACTGACTTCCCTTGTAGATTTTTGGACCATATGTCCTTATTAATCCTTTCTTTGAATTATGTGAAGTACTTCACCCCTCAATTCTATTTTCTTATAATTTAGATTACATGTCAGGTTGTGCCCAGCTTTCCTCTCTTCTCCCACGAATTCTGAGATAGAATTGTCATCAATGTCTCCTTAATGGTCAAAATAGGAGTTTCCCTTATCACTTCCTTCAACTTTTTGAGAATGAAATTATTGTTTGTTCAATTTATATATCAGTTGCTTGCTTTGAACCAAGCCCTGTGAATTCAAAGTAAAAAAAAAAATTCAAGATTCCTTGCTCTCAGTGAGTTTATACTTTACTGAACAAGCAAACTGCTTTATTTTGACAGGGAGAGAAATAGAGACGGAGACACAAAGACAGACACAGAGACACACAGACACAGAAAGACAGAGAGGGAGAGAAATGAGAGGGAGAGAGACTTGAAGTCCTTTATTACTATGATGTCATATTTCCATTTTGTGATCTGTTTAACGAACTCCTAGTCTATTTTGCCTTTGGTGCAGGTAATTTTTGACGTACCCCTACAACAATATTCTTCTGTTTCTCTTTGCATTCATCCTAAACAATATGTCTTTATCCTTTGGTTTCTGGGTTTTTTTTGTCACATGTGTATGTCTTCTTAATATGCAAAGCTACTATTCCACCACTCTGTTAATCTCTTATTTTTCTTTTAAATGAGGCATATCCTTTTATAGACATATTCCAATCATTCGTCCAATAATCCCAAGTCTTATTAATGCCTATGAGACCATTATTTGCCTTCTTCAATTAGAGTACCTAGTTCCATTTCTTACTACCAATATTTTTGTACTTTTGTGTACAGACAGCTGAAGCACTGCCTCCTGTGAATTATTATTCATCTCCACTGATACTTGTCTGCTTTTTCAGCACCTACTACTCCCTGTGGTATCTAATTTGTCAGTTACACATGGGCAGTTTATGCCTTCCTTCTAACTTTTGCTGTGAAAAACTTTCTTGATCATATTCACAAGACGCCAGACAAATATATATTTTATCAGCTCTCATTAGGTGCACTTGTCAAAGAACCCATCATTCTTACATTTTAAACTTTGGTCTAGGAATCCTAATTCTGTCTTCCAGAAAATATCTTCTTAGCCACTGGTTCCCTTTACATATCTACCTCTTATTGGAACTGCCTTCAATCTGTAGCCGTGATGGGAATACCACTGTTGTCTCAAGTTTTGTCCCAAACTATATAATTCCTCTTAGTACTAGGTTTTTTCTGGTAGTATAGTATAGTTTGTACCCACATGGGAGTGGGTAGTGGTTGTCAGGTTTGACAAGTCCCTGCTGGCTCACTGTTATGTTCCGGATCTATACCTTGGGAAGATAGCAGACCTCTTTCTATTATTTGTCAGACTGATAAATAGCCAGAATAGTACCATTCAACACGGAGTCTCATTTACCACTGCTATCCATCTCTTCCTCTCAGTGTTACTGGATGAACTTTCTTTCTTTTTTTCATTTTCAACATTTGCTTTTACAAGACTTTGCATTCTAAATTTTCTTCCCCTCCCTCCACTCCCCTTTCCCCAAGACAGCATGCGATCTGATATAGCTATTCATGTATGATCATATTAAACATATTTCCACAGTAGTCATGGGGTGAAAGAAGAATCAGAAAAAGGGGAAATACCATGAGAAAGAAAAAACAAAAAACAGCTTAAAAAAGAGAAAAAATAGTATACTTCAATCTGCATTCAGACTCCATAGTTCTTTCTTTGGATGTGGATAGCATTTTCCATCATGAGTCTTTTGGAATTGTCTTAGATCATTGCATTACTCAGAAGAGTCAAGTCTAACAAAATGAGCCATTGTGAAATGTTGCTGTTATTGTGTGCAGTTTTCTCCTGGTTCTGATCACTCTACTTAGCATCAGTTCATGTAAGTATTTCCAGGTTTTTCTGAAGTTTGCTTGCTCACTATTTCTTACAGAACAATAGTATTCCATTAAATTTATATACCATAACTTGCTCAACCATACCCTAATTTATGGCATCCCCTCAATTTCCAATTCTTTGCCATCACAAAGAGAGCTGCTGTAGATAATTTTTGTGCATGTGACTTCTTTTTCCTTTTTTATGATCTCTTTGGGATACAGACCTAGTAGTAATATTGCTGGATCAAAGGGTAGGCACAGTTTTATAGCCCTTTGGGCACAGATTCAAATTGTTCTCTAGAAGAGTTGGATCAATTCACAACTCCATCAGCAAAGCATTAATATTCCAATTTTCCCACATCTTCTCCAACATTGATTATTTTCCTGTTTTGTCATGTTAGTCAATCTGATAGGGACAATGTGGTATTAATGACCTTTCTTCTTGTGGTACCTATAAGTGGACATCCCCATTCTTTGGAGCAAGAAGTTGCTGTCTTTCTATATGGCCCAGCTTTCCTGTTTTAAGGGAAGAAATTTGTTCTTGTCATGTGGTTAGGGGGCCTTGCCTTTTTACTCTGTGTCATATTCTTTTATACCTCCTGAATTGGTTTGGGTACTCTCTGTCCCTTTTCAGATTGTGTTAATTTCTTCGTTTTTTCTTGAAAGTTCTTCAACTTTCCAAAACACATTTCATCTATTCTTCCTGACAACTTTAGTACTAGTATGTCTTTTCTCCTCTCCTTTAATCTCTTTTAGCAGCAAGACTAACCTGTACTGTGTATGTTTAACTGTCATTAGCATTAGCAGAAACACAAACTGCTATATTCTAACCAGCACTGTAGGACATCCTTTGCCCTCCATAGCTGCATGATCTCTAGAAAGCTTGCATTTCAGTTAGCTTCTCTAGTGACCAGCTCTGTTTTCCTTGCCTCTTGGCATCTCTGGAGACTTGATAAAGGCTTTATGTATAGCCCATATTTATAGCTCTTGGCAATCAGTAGATTCCTACCAAGACCTAATGTAAACAGAAATTTTCCTTAAATGTAATCAGTGAGAGGGCTTCAATCAGAAATCCAATTATCAGTAAGTCTTTATTTATTTAAATCTAATTATCTCTCCTTTCTTCAACCACCTTGTTCCTCTGGCTGTAGTATCAAAGTTATCCTTCTTTACGACAAATCATTCTCATTGTTTGGGTTTATATTTGATAATTACTTGGCTATGATCTGTGTTTTTTCTCCAACAAACGCTAAACTAAGTACCTACTGTGTGCAAAGCACTTTGATACGTATTAGGGGTGTCAAGATAAAGAAGACACTGTTCCTGCTCTCCATAATTATTTTTATTCAATAAACATTTTTAAACTTAATTAACATTTAAACACTCTTTGAATAGAATTCTGTCCCAATTCCCTCCATTATTATTTTTCCTCTCAAACCGCCTTGAAGTTGACTACTTTGTATTTATTCTTTTTACATTCATTCTGTGCATATCAATATATCTATACAGACATAAATTTACATGTCTACCTCTAAATTTATTTGCTATCTCTCTATTTCTCTGCTTATTTACCTACTTACCAATTGATTTATCTCTCTGTTGTCTTTCCTATAAGAGTATAAACTTCTTGTGGGTAGAGACTGTTTCACTTATTGCCTCTGTAATCTTCAGCACACCTAAGAACAGTGACTGACTCATGCTAAGTACTTCATAGGTGCTTATTCATTGATCGATTTTAAATTATTGTGTCAATAGCTAGAGAAATGTGTTAAAGGGGATATAGCTGAGCATGGTACAAAAAGGATAAATTGGAAGTCAGGAGGCCTGTGGCAGAATTTACCTTTGTAACTTCAGTCAGGTCTCTTAATCTCTCTGGAACTCATTTTTCTCATTTGCAAAATGAAGGATGCTTGGATAAGATGACCACTAATATCCTACCCAACTCTAACTTTCTGTGGTAATTGGGTAAGCAAGGAAAGTCCCTGGTGCTTCAGGCCACCTTAGTTTGATTAATAGAGCAAATGAGATTCCTAGGCATCCTAATAGAGACAGAAACTTTAGGTCTGCTGAATGGACAAATAAATATCTGAACATGAGGGCCACAGAAATCACACCGGGACCAATTTTCAGTCTATATTGGGTTCAAGGACTGAAGAACCAGAATAGAGCTACTGCTCCCTGTCCTGGCCAGAGGGGTATAAAGAAAGCTAGGTAAGTACACTAAGTACCAGGAAAGCAGAAGAAAAATTTGTGGAAGTCCAGGAACAAAAATGGGGTAGAGCTGAACTGGCTGACTAAATGAAAATATCTAGAAGGAAAAGGTCTCTAAGCAAGATGTCTCCCTAATTGGACAGTTGGTTTCTGTGTCTACTTTGCATGATTTTTTGGTATGTATCCTTGAAGTCATGCTTAAGGATTATTATGCCTGGGGCTGGGACCAGAGATTACCCTGAAGCAAAGGCAGGAAAAGAATCTTTAGTGTGGATTCCAGGGAAAAACTTCATGGGAGAAAAAGAAAGAAGACAGACATCAACCTCTATGGGCAAAGGTCTCAATCAATCAAGAAGTATTTGTTAAATATATACTATGCACCAGGTTATGTGCTGGTGCTTAGTATACAAGAGAAAAAGTGAAGCAATCTTTTCTCACAGGTGTCTTATATTCTAATTGAGGAGACAATGATTTTATATATATATATATATATATATATATATATGTATAAGTATATTCAGCATGAATATAAAGTGAATAATTATGAATAAATGCAAAGTAGTTAAATACAGAGTAGTTTGGAATAGAGGGCACTAGGACAAGGAAAGGCTTCATGTTCAAGGTAATGTATGAGAAGCAAGTTTTCAGGAGTGGGACTCCAAAGTGTTAGTGAGGAGAAAATACATTCTGGGGATGGAGGAATATCCAGTGTAAACTATGGAGGTGGAAGATGGAGCTTTATGTGTGAAGGTCAATTTTGCTGGATACAAATACAAGAGGAGGAAAAGCAATCCCCAATAACATTTTTTTTAATAAAAATTTATTTATTTAACTTTTTACATTCATTTTCACAAAATTTTGGGTTCCAAATTTTTTCCCCTTTTATCCCCTCCCCCCACTCCAATACACACCGATCAATCTAATTTTCCCTATCACCAATCTGCCCTGTCTTCTATCATCCCTCCCTTCTCTTGTCCCCACCTTCTCTTTTGTCCTGTAGGGCCAGATGACTTTCTATTCCCCATTGACTGTATTTCTCATTTCCTAGTAGCAAGAACAATACTAAAGAGTTGTTCCTAAAACTTTGAGTTCCAAATTCTCCCCATCCCTCCCTCCCTACCCATTCCCTTTGAGAAGGCAGGCAATTCAATATAGGCCCTCTCTGTGTAGTTTTGCAAATGACTTTGATAATAGTCGTGATGTGTAAGACTAACTGTATTTCCCTCCATCCTATCCTGACCCCCATTGTTTCTATTCTGTCTTTTGATCCTGTCCCTCCTCAAGAGTGCTGATTTCAAATTGCTCCCTCCTCCCATTGCCCTCCCTTCCATCATCCCCCCACACTTGCTTATCTCCTTCTCCCCCACTTTCCTGTATTGTAAGATAAGTTTTCATACCAAAATGAGTATGCATTTTATTCCTTCCTTTAGTCGAATGTGATGAGGTAAACTTCTTGTTTTTTTTTTCTCATCTCTCCTATTTTTCCCTCCACTAAAAAGTCTCCTGCTTGCCTCTTGAATGAGATATAATTTACCCGATTCCATTTCACCCTCTTTCCTCCCACTGCATTTCTCTCTCACCATTTACCTTAATTTCTTTTAACATATGGTCCCATCCTATTCAGTTCTCTCTGTGCTCTCTGTCTCTGTATGTGCGTGCATGTGTGTATGTGTGTGTGCATGCATGCATGCATTTACATGTGTGTGTGTGTGTGTATGTGTGTGTGTGGTCCCACCAACTACCCAGATACTGAAAAGTTTTAAGAGTTACAAATATTGTCTTTCCATGTAGGAATGTAAACAGTTCTCTTTTGGTAAGTCCCTTATGACTTCTCTTTGCTGTTTACTTTTTCATGCTTCTTCTCATTCTTGTGTTTGAAAGTCAAATTTTCTTTGCAGCTCTGGTCTTTTCATCAAGAATGCTTGAAAGTCCTCTGTTTCATTGAAAGACCATATTTTCCCCTGAAGTATTATACTCAGTTTTGCTGGGTAGGTGATTCTTGGTTTGAGTCCTAGTTCCTTTGACTTCTGGAATATCCTATTCCACACCCTTCGATCCCTTAATGTAGAAGCTGCTAGATCTTGAGTTATCCTGATTGTATTTCCACAATACTGGAATTGTTTCTTTTTAGCTGCTTGCAATATTTTCTCCTTGACCTGGAAATTCTGGAATTTGGCCACAACATTCCTAGGAGTTTCTCTTTTTGGATCTCTTTCAGGTGGTGATTGATGGATTCTTCCAATACTTATTTTGCCCTCTGGTTGTAGAATATCAGGGCAGTTTTCCTCAATAATTTCATGGAAGATGATGTCTAGGCTCTTTTTTTGATCATGACTTTCAGGTAGTCCCATGATTTTTAAATTGTCTTTCCTGGATCTATTTTCCTGGTCAGTTGTTTTTCCAATGAGATATTTCGCATTCTCTTCCATTTTTTCATTCTTTTGGTTTTGTTTTGTGATTTCTTGGTTTCTCAGAAGTCATTAGACTCCATCTGTTCCATTCTAATTTTGAGAGAACTATTCTCTTCAGTGAGCTTTTGAACCTCTTTTTCCATTTGGCTAATTCTGTTTTTGAAAGCATTTTTCTCCTCATTGGCTTTTTGAACCTCTTTTGCCAATTGAGTGAGCCTATTTTTCAAGGTGTTATTTTCTTCAGCATTTTTTTGGGTCTCCTTTACCAAGGTATTGACCCATTTTTTCATGCTTTTCTTACATCTCTCTCATTTCTCTTCCCAGTTTTTCCTACACCTGTCTAACTTGCTTTTCAAAATCCTTTTTGAGCTCTTCCATGGCCTGAGCCCATCTGACATCCACCTCGGATGTCTGGGACACAGAGGCCCCGACCTCCACGTCTTTCCCTGTTGGTAAGAATATTTCCTCGTCATCAGAATTGACAGGCGGGAATGTCCATACCCCATCAAAGTAGCTCTCTATGGTCTTATTTTGCTTCCTTTTTCTGGGCATTTTCCCAGTCAGTTACTTGACTTCTGATATTCCTGTTTACCCCTGCCTAGATCTGCCCAGCTAGTGTTTGGGGTCTGAGATTCGAATGGGCTTTCAGGGGCAGGCGTGGCTGCTATTCAATGTGAGCTTAAGTTCTGGTGCTTGGGTGGGGGCAGGGCCACCTCCCAGGCTCAGTTCCCTCAGGGGCTTTATGCAGAGACCTTCAGTAATGGGGCAGGTGGGGGCAGGGCCACCTCCTAGGCTCAGTTCCCTCAGGGGGTTTATGCAGAGACCTTTGGTAATGGCCCTGAACTTCTGCCTGCCTGCGTGGGGAGTCCTGGGGGCTGCCGCCACTGCCTCTGCTGCTGCCTCTCCCACTCCCTCCGCTGCTGCATCCCAAGGGGCCCCGAACCACGGAGACACCCCGCTCCCCTCTTGGCCAGCCCAGATGTCTCTCTCACTGACCTGTGGCGTCTGTGGGCGGAGGGACCTTCGTGGTCCCCAGAGATTCCATCTCTCCTCTGGGGCCGTCCAGCCAGGGCAGCACAGGAGTTGGCTCCACTTTCCGGGGCGTGACAGACCCTGGGGACGGCTCTCCAGGGCTCTCTGGACTGGAAATCTTTTCCACCGTGTTTCTGTGCACCTTGCAGTGCTTCAGAATTTGTGGGGAGTTCTTCTTGTAGGAAATATATGGGCTGTGGGTTCAGAGCTAGCATACTTGAGTCTTTCTACTCTGCCATCTAATCCCCAATAAGATTGGAGAAAGATAGGTAGGGCCCAGGATGTGTAGAACTTTAAAAGCTAAACAGAAGAGTTTGGTTTTTTTTATCCTAGAAGCAAAATAAAGTCACTCAAATTGATTGAGGAGAGTCATATGGTCAGATATGTATATAAGGAAAATTACTTTGGTAGCTGCATGCAGTTTAGACTGGAGTTATAAGAAACCAGTCAGGGAACTGTCATAGCAACCTAGGTGAGAGGTGATAAAGACCTGAAGTAAAGTGGTAGCTGTGTGAAGAGAGAGAAAGGATCAAATGCCTGAGATGTTGAGGGAGAAGAAATGGCAGTAGTCGGCAACTGATTAAGTATATAAGAAGAGGAAGGGTGCAGAGTCAAAGGTTACGAATGTCAAGGTTGTGAATTTGGGAAATAGTAAAGTCTGGAGGAAGGGACAGTTTGAGGGGAAATGCTTTAGACATTGAGTACGAGATGACTGGGATAACCAGTTTTAAGTGTCCAATAGGCAATTGGTTATGTGGGACTCTGTATAGAGACAACATGAGTTCATAAAAATGCCAAGAGAAAGAGAGGAGAGAGAGAGAGAAGGGAACAGAGTCTAGGACAGAAACTTGGGAATATTCAGTTAGGAAACCATGATGAGTTGTGTAAGAAGGAAAGATCAGACAAGTAGAAGGAAAACCCAGAGGGCAGATACTATGAGGTGCCATGTTGTGCAATAGTATCAAGTGCAGCAGAGGAGGAGAATTGATGAAAGACTATCAAATATGGCAGTTAACAGATGTTTGGTTACGTTGGAGAGAACAGCTTCAGCTGAGTGATGAGCTCTGAAGCTGGACCGTAAAGGGATGACAGTAAGTGTGAGGACAGCAAGTATAAGTAGGATTATAGATAGCCTTCCCAAGGAGGGTGGCTAAGACATGGAAGAGAGACATAGGATAATAGTTTAAGGAGGTGGTGATAAAGTCTCCTCACTGCTGAGTCATTTCAATCATGACTGACTCTGTGTGGCTGCATTTGAATTTGTTCGTTTTGGCAAAGATATTGGAGTGGTTTGCTGTTTCTTTCTTTGGCTTGTGTTATAGATGAGGAAACTGAGGCAAACAGGGTTAAATGACTTGCCCAGCAGCTCACAGTTAAGTAAGTATCTGAAGCTGGATTTGAGCTCAGGTCTTCCTGATTCCAGACCCAATGCTTCATCCATTGCACCACCTCGCTGCCATGCTAGGATCTAGTGAAGATTTTTTTTTTTTTTTTTTAAGGATGAGAGACTTGGATGTGTTTGAAGGCAGTAGGAAAGGAACCAGTATATAGTGAGAGGTTGAAGATTTGACACATAGATTGGATGATTTGCCTGGGGACACAATTTGCTGCAGAAGATAGGAGGGGAAGGACTGGAATATGCATGTAGATGGATTGAGATTGTCAAGGAGAAGGGATGGGAGAAAGGAGAGAATGGGTGATGATGTTAAGGAGTTTTGTGATTAAGAGAATAGGAGAAAAGGGCTCTCCCATCAAATAACTTCCTTTCTCAATAAGGTTACAGATCTGTCTGTGGAGAGACCATGAGATCAAAGAGAGAAAATACATTCTCTATAGGTAGAATTTTATCTCAATTAGTTATTTTTGATAATTAGATACTAAATAAAGTCAGTTATTTCTTCACACTTAGAATCCAAGAAATACATTACTTTGAAGCTTGACAGATGGGGATGGAGTGGTAGCTCCTATGGCAAACAGATAAACACTTTTGGAATGGAGTCTGGAAAAGACATGAAGTCAGTGCTCCACCCTCCTTCCTCAAGATATGCTGATAGAATGTTAGAGCTTCATCTAATCCAATTTCCATACTTTACATAAGAAAAAAGGTGGTCCCTGGTAGGAACAATGACTTATCCAGATCATAGAGGAAGATGTAATTTATTTTCACTGAAAATGAAGATAAACCAAGGTATGTTAAATCAATTCTAAATGCCATAGATCTTTGTGATAACTGTCTTAAGCCTCCTTATTCATAGAAGAGGAAACAGAGACACAGAATTAGCATTAGGCAGGACTATAACTCAGGTCTCTTGACTTGGCAACTGATCTTTCTACCAGATTGTTGAAACTGAACTGACTGAGATAAGGTCAAGTGGAAACTGACTTGGTCTGAGCACTAGAGAATGGGATACTGGTCTCATAACTCAGAACAGATAGGAAGAAGGCCCCTCGTTCCATCTCAGACACTAGGGAGAGGTATGGAACAGACTGTTAAATTTTGTGTGAGGATTTACACCTTACGAATTAGCAAATGGTATGAATTAAGGCTTGATTAATTGTTTTGTTGATTGTCTGGACCAGAGTGCGGCAAACTATGACCCAAAGGCCAAATCTGTCCCACCTCTTGTTCTTGTACTGCCTGTGAGCTAAGAATGACTTGTATATGCTCAAATACAATAAAAACTTTATTTTACTATATAAAAAGCATCCTTAGGTCTCCATGTACAAAAGTAGGCTGCAGTCCAGACTGAAAACTTCTGGTCTAGATTTAAGCAAATAAAGGAGAAAATGCTAATAATGCATATTAATCCCAATAATGTGTCATGGAGAGCTCTTTTTCTTTTCCCTAGGAGTCAGTTGAAAAACACTCACCAGTTCACACCTGCACCTAAACTGTCCTAGGATTCCTGGTAACTACTGAGGCCCCTCTCTCCCCTCACTTGGGGCCAAGCTGGAGCTGTAACTCCTGAGATCGCAGCTCTGGAGCTATGGTCCTATGACCCTCTTTTAAAAGACAGAGGTGGGACAGCTAGGTGGGGCACAGGCCCTGGACTCAGGTGGACAGACACTTGGCACCCAATAACTGTGTGACCTTGAGCAAGTCACTTAACCCCGATTACCTTGCCTTCTCCCCTCCAAAAAAACAAAGAGAGACAGGTGTATTGCAAGGCTGGATCAAATCATTCAGCTGAGGAAACTCCACATGAAGGAATTTTCCTACAACCCCAAAACAATGTGTGGATGAACTTTCAATCAATTTGAAAGAACTCTAGGATCAGAGGCAAATGGAAACATTTTGTGACTGGTTGAAAGATAATGTCAGACCTCTCGGAACACATAGAAGAACATTTTTTTTTTAGCAGTGAGTGAGAAAAGTAGTGGACCAGTGTTATGGATTTCAGGTTCAAAGGAAATCCTTCTTGGGGATAGGGGGAGGGTGAGAAGAAGGAGTTTTACTTTTTCCTTCCTTTATCCCCACCTCCATTGACTATGTAGTTGGAGAAATAGGACCAGTGAAAATATCAAATCCAGCCAGAAGCAATGGAGACACACTGGGACTAAACAGATGGTTGGATAACTAGGTGGTGCAGTAGATAGAGCGCTTGGCCTGGAGTCAGGAAGACCTGAGTTCAAACATAGCCTCAGACACCTACCAGCTTTGTGACTCAAGGCAAGTCATTTAAGTCCTGTTTTGCCTCAATTTCCTCATCTGTAAAATGAGCTGTAGAAGAAAATGGCAAAGCATTTTCTTTGCCAAGAAAACCCCAAATGGGTTCATGAAGAGTCAGACATTACAGAAAATGACTGAACAACGAAACAGATGTTTCCCAAGGAAAGAACTTATACTTCTGTTTTCTCACCTTTAGTCTGAAAGATTAAATGTTTTAGGATTGACATCTTGTGGCCAGACTGTTATCCATGTTATCAGTGATCACAAGGTGCTTTTGTTTCTTTTGTATTTATTCTTTCCTTATCTTAACTGAATGAGTACAGTACTATGAGATGAGAGTCATCAGGTGACCAGGTGAGTTTGGGATATGCAGGAATACAACTAGTTCATGGAAGAGGTAGCAGTAGCCACAAGAATGGTGGTTGTGAAGACAGAGAAAATGCCTTCATATAGATATGGAAAGATAGTCACTGAAGGATGGTGATGGCATCAAGGAGATATACCCTTCACATCAGAGAGAAGTATCAGCTATGGTCTGAAGAGAAGCACCGACTCTCAGGGCACAACAGGGAAATACATCTAAGGGGAACCTAATTAGAACTGTGAAAAGGAAGAAAGGAATTTTCATTAACCTCTTTGCCAATTCTCTCTCTCTCATATGAATATGTCATATATATGTATGTATATATGTACATATGTATGTATTAACTCATATACAACACACACACACACACACACCCCTCTTGATGTTGTATTTTAAGTTTGAACTTACAGTCTCCAAGTAGATTGTCTGTGTAGAGGAGGAGTTTTTGTTTTTGAGGGGGAGGAATGGAAAGGGAATATTTTGAACCAAACTTCTTACTATATTCCTTTTGTAAAGGCTAATAGTCTAGCTGGCAAATTGTTAATGAGAATTATACCAGTGGAAGTTAAAGTAATAGAAACCCTAACCTTCAAGGTTGTCTTTAAAACTCTGAGGAAGTAGTAACCACAGCCCATCTGGGACCCCAGGTACTAGCTGGGGGTTGGAGAAGTAGCCCTTGAGAGGTGCTACATACATCAACTGCACCATGGTACATACCAACCTGTTAACCAGACTTTTCCTACATACAAATTAATCTCACCACTAGGCCCTATCTCCACTCCTTTCCTTTGAAAATTACAAACATTTCCATTTCCTGCCCCAGAACAGGAGACCAGCAGCCCCTACTTTAGTTCAGATTCACCTGGTGCACACATAAATAAATCCTCATGCTTACAGCAAAGCTATCTTTTGTTGTAGCTCTTGAGACAACTGACTAGAGAGTGTACTGCTAATGACAGCTTGCTACAAAGATGGGATGAGAGACAAATAGAAGGATGATGTTCATAGAAGGATTTTTCCAGACTCTGAGGGGGTTCCAGGAAAGGCAAGGAGGCTGGCATGGAGCCACATTCCTTCTCCCTTTGCCCATCTATGATCATTGTTTCACTGCTTGCATGTCTCCAATATCCTTAATCTCCTGATATACTTTGTGTGAGTCAGGTTTTCTGAACCACAGTCAAATGTCTCAATCAGGCCTTCTGAAGCTTTCCAGACTGAGGATCATTCTCTTCTCAGGGTTCAGGAGAAAATAAAAGGAACAGAATTGCTGCCTTCTTGCAGAGAAAGAGATAATTAATTTACAACTACTCCAATGTACTTGATAATTGAGTGAAACGGTTTCTTCAGGGCTTTTCAATTAGACCATACAAGCCAGTTTTTGAGTGATAGGCATCACCTTGAGAGAAAAGTGGAGGTGTACTTTCATCAGAAGTACTGGCAAGGAGAATATTAATTCATTTACAGAGGCAGGTAGAAAATATGGCTACAATGGTAACTTATGAAATGATTCCACAGATTAGATCATACAAGAAAACAGCATCTTTTATAGGTCACTGATGGAGGTACACAGGTACCTTTGTAGCCTTATTTCACACTACTCCCTTTCATCCACTCTATATTCAAGCCAGACTGGATGTTCTGTGGTTTTTGATGACATTTCACCCCTGCTAAGAGTCAATGTGGATATAATCATAGGAACAATGGATTGGAATGCAGAGAACCTGGGTTCAAATTGCACCTTTGCCACTTAACTACCAGTGTGACGATAACCTAGTCAGAGTTTCTCCATCTGTAAATTTGAAGGGGTGCATCTAGAATGCTTCACAGGTGCCTTTCAGGTGGTGTAATGAATAGAGTGTTGAGTCTGGATTTAGGAATAGTTGAATTCGAACCTAGTCTCAGAAACTTACTAGATGTATGACCCTGGACAAGTCACTAAAATGCTGTCTGCCTCAGGTACCTCAACTTGTAAAATGGAGATAATAGTAACTGTTGTACAGGACTGTTGTAAGGATCAAATGAGACAATGGCACAATGCCTGACACATAATAGGTACTTAGTAACTCTTATTCCCTGTCCCCCACTAGGATCCTTGTAACACACTCCCTCCTCATTATCATCCATGTGATCAATCAATCATCCTTTGTTAAGCACTATGTGCTAGGCATTGTGAGAGGTAGAGAAAAAGACAAAAATGAAGCATCTCCTGTCTTAAGGAGCTTACAATCTCTGGGGTCAGGATCTGTCAGGTTATTCAGTTCTATTATGAAAATTTGTGGTCAGTTTCTTTTTGATGTATTTGGACATTTCCCATCTTCCATAAAATAGAACACAAGGAACAGCAGGAAAAAGAGTATAAAATACATTTATCAATGTTTATAAAACACAACTTAATACACACAAATACACACACACACACACATGTTTTTTACAACATTAACATGACCAAGGAGACTAATGAATTATGGATGTCTCTTCATGATCCCATTTGGTTTTTTTAAAATTTATTTATTTTAAGTTTTCAACATTCCTTTCCACAAAATTTTGAGTTCCAAATTTTCTCCCCATCTCTCCCCTCCTCCCTCAAAATGCTGTGCATTCTGATTGCCCCTTCCATCAATGTGCCCTCCCTTCTAACACCCCTCTCTTTCCTTATCCCCACCTTCTCTCTTCTCCTGTAGGGCAACATAAATTTCTATACTCCATTACCTGCATTTCTTATTTCCCAGTAGTATGCAAAAACAATTCTCAACATTTGCTCCTAAACCTTTGAGTTCCAACTTCTTTTCCTTCCTCCCTCCCCACCCATTGCCACTGGGAAGGCAAGCAATTCAATATAGGCTATATATGTATAGTTTGCAAATGACTTCCATAATAGTCATGTTGTATAAGACTAACTATATTTCCCTCCATCCTATCCTGCCCCCCATTTCTTCTATTCTCTCTTTTGATCTTGTCCCTCCCCAAGATTGTTTACTTCTACTTGCTCCCTCCTCATATTTGCCCTCCTTTCCATCATCTCCCCCACCCTGCTTATCCCCTTCTCCCGTACTTTCCTGTAGTATAAGATAGATTTTCATACCAAATTGAGTGTGCTTGTTATTCCTTCCTTGAGCCAAATGTGATGGGAGTAAGCTTCACTTTTTCCCTCTCACTTTCCCCTTTTCTCCTCCTTCATTGGAAAAGCTTTTTCTTGCCTCTTCTATAAGAGATAGTTTGCCTTTGTTCCATTTCTCACTTTCTCCTTCCAATATATTCCTCTCTCACCCCTTAATTTTATTTTTTTAGATATGATCCCTTCCTATTCAACTCACCGTCTGCTCTCTGTCTCTCTCTCTTTCTTTGTCTGTCTCTCTCTCTCTGTCTCTCTCTCCTTATATATGTATATATATATATATATATATATATATATACACACACACACGTGTGTGTGTATGTGTGTGTATGTATAATCCCTCTAACTACCCAGACACTGAGAAGAGTTTCAAGGGTTACAAATATTATCTTGCCATGTAGGAATGTAAAGAGTTCAACTTTAGTAAGTCCCTTGTGATTTCTCTTTCTTGTTTGGCTTCTTATGTTTCTCTTGATTTTTGTGTTTGAAAGTCAAATTCTCTTTTCAGCTCTGGTCTTTTCATCAAGAATACTTGAAAGTCCTCTATTTCACTGAATGACTATTTTATTCCCTTGAAGTATTATACTCAGTTCTGCTGGGTAGGTGATTCTTGGTTTTAATCCTAGTTCCTTTGACTTCTGGAATGTTATATTCCATGCCCTTCCATCCCTTAATGTAGAGGATGCTAGGTCTTGTGTTATCCTGATTGTATTTCCACAGTACTCAAATTATTTCTTTCTAGCTGCTTGCAAATATTTTCTCCTTGGCCTGGAAACTCTGGAATTTGACTACAATATTCCTAGGAGTTGCTCTTTTTGGATCCCTTTCAAGAGGTGATTGGTAGATTCTTTCAATATTTATTTTGCCCTCTGATTCTAGAATATCAGAGCAGTTTTCCTTGATAATTTCATGAAAGATGATATCTCGACTCTTTTTTTGATCATGGCTTTCAGGTAGTCCCATAATCTTTAAATTGTCTCTCCTGGATCTATTTTCCAGGTCAGTTGTTTTTCCAATGAGATATTTCACATTCTCTTCCATTTTTTCATTCTTTTGGTTTTGTTTTGTGATTTCTTGGTTTCTCAGAAAGTCATTAGCCTCCATCTGTTCCATTCTAATTCTGAGAGAACTATTTTCTTCAGTGAGCTTTTGAACCTCCTTTTCCATTTGGCTAATTCTGCTTTTGAAAGCATTCTTCTCTTCATTGGCATTTTGAACCTCTTTTGCCAATTGCATTAGCCTGTTTTTAAAGGAGCTATTTTCTTCAGTGTTTTTTTGGGTCTCCTTTAGCAAGCTTTTGATTCACTTTTCATGCTTTTCTTGCATCTCTCTCCTTTCTCTTCCCAGTTTTTCCTCCACCTCTCTTACTTGATTTTCAAAATCCTTTTTGAGTTCTTCCATGGCCTGAGACCATTGAATATTTATTTTGGATGTTTGGGACACAGAAGTCTTAACTTTTATGTCTTCCTCTGATGGTAAACATTGTTCTTCCTTATCCAAAAGGATGGGAGAGAATACCTGTTCACCAAGAAAGTAATCTTCTATTGTCTTATTTTTTCCCTTTTTTGAGCATTTTCCCAACTTTTGAGTCCTTGGTGAAGAGTAGGGTATATTCTGGGGATCTGAAAGATCTCAGTTCCTCTTCCCACAATCAAGCCAGAGGAGTTTACTCCCTGGCCTGACTTGAGGTTGAGATTCAGATTGGCTGCTCAATTCCCCCAGGGTTTTATCCAACAATGGGTGCTGCCTGCTGCCTGCAGGGCCACCATAGCAGCTGCCACCACCTGGGCCTGGGCCTAGTGGAGGAACCTGCTCACTTATCACTGAGGTGGAAAAACCCTTTCAGTGACCTTTGAAGCTGCCTTTGGTGCCTGTGGGTTGAGGGATCTGTGAACTGCAGCGGCTGATTCCACCCAAGGCCTGCTCTTGTACCCCTTCCTGCACTGCCGGCCAAGGTTGGGCTGCGCTCTGCTCCACATCCAATGCAACAGATTTTTCCCATCAACCTTCCAGGTCACCCTGGGTTGGAAATCTACTCCACTCCATTGTTCTGTGGCTTCTGCTGCTCTAGAATTTGTTGAGAGTCTTTCTTTACAGGTATTTTATGGGTTGTGGGGGAAGAGCTAGAGTATATGCATCTTTCTACTCCACCATCTTGACTCCACCCCCTTGGGGTTTTCTTGATAAAGATATTGGAATGGTTTGTCATTTCCTTTCCAGCTCATTTTATAGATTAGGAATCTGGTAAAAACTGGTTGGTCAGGGTCACACAACTAGTAGATATCTGAGACCAGATTTGAACTTCGGAAGATGATACTTCCTGACTCAAAGTCCGGTATTCTATAAACTGCACCAGCTAGACACACACACATATGCACACATGCATGTAAACACATGCACACACATACACACACACATACACACACACACTTGTGAAGGAAGGCACCAGCAGTTAGAAGGCTCATGGATTCACATAGAATGTAGCACTTGAAGTAAACCAGGGATTCTGGACAGTCAGTCAATAAGCACTTATAGATTTAGGGATAATAGAGAGGCACAGAGTCTCCTTCTGGTTCTGCTCAAGTGTCATCGACAAGAAGCTTTGGATTTGAATGGGACCTCAGAGATATTTTAGTTCAACCTGTCCCATATTCAGGTATTCCTTTTCCTTATTTACCAAAAAATGGTTGACCAACTTTTGCTTGAAGACTGTCAGTGATAGGGGACCAAGCTACCTCCTCTGGAGGTTCTACTCCCAATGTGTAAAACTTCTGTTCTATTTTTTCTCATTGTTAGGAAAGTAATTTAGTGGGAGCATTGATAACTGGGAAACCAGAAAAGATCTCATAAAAGATATACTCCTGAAACTGAGCTTTGACAACAACTAAGAATTCTAAGAGATAGAAGTGGGAAAGAAGTACATTCCAAGCATGTGGGACAGCCACTGCAAAGCTTTGAGATAAGAGAGGAAAGGTTGAGAATGAGGAATAACAGCAAAGCTAGTTTGGCTGGACCAAAGACTAGGTAAAGGGGGAGGACCACAAAGAGAGTAAGACTGAAACAAAGGGTTATCCACTCTTTGCTTAAAAAAATTCTAGCATACCACTTCTGGAGTTAGAAAGACATGAGTTCAAATCTAGCATCAGACTCTTATAAGCTATGTGGCCCTGGGCAAGTCACTTAACACCAATTATCCCCACCCCCCCATCCCCCCAAGAATAAAAATCTCTAGCAAGGCAATGAGCCCAACCTTGCAAAGGAATCCATGACATTTCCCTAATTGCGAGGGAAATTTTCTTACATAGACCCAATCTTTCAACCCGAAATGCCCACTTATTGTTCCTAGCTCTGTCTTCAGGGGCCATTCACAGAAGTGCATTGACTCTTAAAAATGACAGTCTTTCAGTTCCTTAAACAGAGCCACTGAGTCTTTCATAAGTCTTCACTTCTTCAGGATAATATTCCCAATTCTTTCAACCAATCCTCATATGACAAGAAGTCAATGCTCTTTTTTTTTTTTTTTTTGCTTTTGTCAGCTTCCTTTGGACACTTGCCAGCATATCAATGTCTTTTCTAAAATGTGATACCCAGAATTATATGTAATCCTCCATATGTGGTTTAAAAAGCTGAGTAGAATGGAACTATCACTTCTAATTCAAGGACAGCTGGATACTTTCTTATTACCTTCATATTTATTTTGAGTAATCTCCCCCTTTAATCCAGGCTTCCCAGTCCAAAGATCATTCTCTCATCACTTCTCTCTTAGAATATTATAATAGCCTACAAATTGGTCTTTCTGTTTTGTCTCTTTTTCAAAATAGCTTCTATACAGCTGACAATATTCCCTAAGCATAGAGATGGCCATGCATCCCCCCTATTCAAGAAGATCCAGCGGCTTCCTCTTGCCTTTAGAATAATATGCAAGTGTCTCTGCTCTTACAATCGTCCAGGGGTTTCTCCCAGCATATCTTCCCTAGCAGATTGCATATTTGTTCTTTATGACCCTATGCACTAACCTATATATGTTTTCTCCCCCTCTTTGAATATGAGATCTTGAGAAGGGAGACTGCCTACCTTTTCTCTTTAGGTCTACAGGTCTTAGGAGAGGGCTTCACACATAGTAAGCACTTTAAAACTACTTTTTCACTTCCTTTAAAAGCAGCCTACAATTGCATTTGCTTTTGCTGAATGATCCCCTCCAGATCCTTTGGCCATAAATTGCCATCCTCTTGTTTTTGTGAAGTTGATTGTTCAGTGGAAGTGTAGAGCTTTCCATTTATCCCAGTTCTATTTCAGCCTCTTAGAACCAGCAGCTAGGTGATGCAAAGCATGAAAGTGCTGAGCCTGTGGTCATGAAAACCCAATCTCAGTTCCAGTCTCAGAAACTTCCTAGCTATGCGACCTTGGACAAGACACAACCTCTCCCAGACTCAGTCTCTGTTTGTAAAAATGGGGATAATAAGAGCACTTCCTCACAGGGTTATTGTGAGGATCAAATGATAAAACACACATAGAGCATTTTGCAAACCTTAAAATGCTACGTAAATGTCAGTTATTGTTATTAATCAGCCCAACTTCCCATGTTGACAATTCAGGATCCTGACTGTCAAATACTGTTAGCTGTCCTTCCAAACATGATATCATGTAAATGTTTTACAAACTTGTCTCTTATATCTTCATTTATGTATTGATAAAAATGTGAAACTGAAAAGAGGCAAGTGCAGATCCCTGGAGCACTCTGAAAAAGACTGTTTCCAAGTTGACATGGAATCATTCTTTACTACTCCTTTTATTCAATGAATTCCAAATCCATATAATTTTGTTTTTCTCTAGGCTAGCAATGTCAAATACAAATATGAATGGGAGTCACTAAACCCATTCATAAGGATCTCTGTGGCCAGCATATTGACATAGTTTTAAAATGAAATATTATCTATGTTTTATTACGTTCTTTTTGAAATTTGTTAATATATCCCAAATACATTTTAATCTAATTTGTCACATTTGGAAGATTTTTAAGTTATATGTTACAAGTTACATTTTATAAGTTACATTACATAAGCTATGTTTGACACCTTTGCTATAGTCCATGTATCACGATAGCATCAGATATTTTGTCAAATGCAGGAGCTGACACTAGTTGTAGCATCCAGATGAAGAGGAAGTGGCCCAATAGGGGCCACTTATATTTAACAGTCTTGAGTTCTCTGTTATAAGTTTAAAGGGTATGTGTCTTTCAACTACATTGAGAATGCGATCATTTTTCTCATAGGTAGAGCAAGCTGAATATGTGACAATGTAGCTTCTAATTCAATTCTTTTCTATTTACCTTACAGTCTGTTTTAAATAAGTGCATTTTTCTTTGAATTCATGGGTCATTTGTCTTTTCCAAAATATAGTGGAAATGGGGGCTTGGAGCTATGAATAAAAATAGATAATGAAACCTTTAAGAACCATGATCCTGGATGAAGCTGCAGGCCATATTTAAACTGAAGTAGTTGATGAGTACCCTTTATATCCACGTTGCTATCTTTAGACAGCTCTCCTTTTTCCTTCCTATTAGAACTGATTTTGTTTGTGTTGTCAGGATTTTATTCTCAAAACCTCAACATTTCATCTTTAAGAAACCTTGACTAGAGTTGCTGTTAATCAAGAAAGAGACAGATGAAATTGGAGACGTTTGTTATGGGTGTCACTTTTTTTATGTTATGGTACAATTAGCTAGACCTGTAAAATGTGCAATGAATCACACCATAAGCCTTGGCATTCATAGGAAAGGACTAATCCCTGACCATTGCTAATCCAGGTGTACAGTTTCAGACCCAGAAATCCAGGTGTAAATCCAAGAATCTGGCACTCAATTTAAGGTGTTTAAATTCGAACTGTTTTCCACCTGGCTATGACATATCAATTTGGAGATAGTGAGTGGCATCCCTTATGAAATTTGGGGGAATATATTAGCCAAGAAGACTTCTTGCAATCTCACAAGAAGATAATCTACCCAAATTCAAATACCCCCCAAATCCAAATGTTTAATCAGAAGAGAAGAAAAACTACAAATCCAGAGTCCTTTCCTAAATATAACATCCTTGGTAGGAGATGGGATGGGGATTCCTCATTTCTCTTCTTTTGCTTGCTTGAAAGCTTTCTCCTGAAAGCCCATAGGAAAATGAAAATAAGTCAACAGCAGCACCTCATGGTCAGCAGCATCGGAAGCTGAAGAGGAAAATCATAATCCTTATGGAAAATGGGAAGAGCTGCCAGGGCACATATGCAGACCTTGTCCACAGCTGACAGATGGATGTCATTATGTGGCATGTGCCTCAGATTAATCTGATGTTGTTCTTGTAAAGAATTAGGAAACTGAAGGCAGAGAGCTGGGCAAATACAGGGAACAGAAGCTAATATCTCTATATCTAAGCTGCTTTATGTTTCTTTGCCATTTTCATTCCCTCCCAAAGAGAATGCTTTTGAAATCTCTTCGAGTTCATTATTTAAAAAGAAAAATCATAGCCTGTTTAAAAGATAGCTATTTGGGGCATGTGTGTTTATATTAGCTTTTTTTGTATATGCTACTGAAAGTCTCAACTTAGCCAACTCTGTGTCATTAACTTCATTTGATCACTCCAGATTTAGTAACTTAGGAACCAGTTGGTGCCCATATGCAATACTTTTTGATGTTATGGCACTCCGGGGAAATGAATTTATAAAGTTGTTTTAAAAATTATGTTCTGTTTTGTTAGCATATTTGAAAAAAGAAAAAAAAAGATCTATACATATTCTCATCTTCCTGTCCAAATGGTTTATACTAAGGAGATTATATGGAGTGTTACCTTGGGCTATTTTTAATTTCTTTTGTTTGTAGTTATGAGTTTTTGTGGATTTTGGGTCTTCATATGTTTTTGTTAAATGTAATATTATCTGTTCTGCCTGACTCCTCCAAGCAAAACCAGACCATAACAAAGTGACAAAGAGAAAGACTGCTAATGAGATCAAGATATGCACACAAATATGTGCTGCCATCAGCCTTTCTTTACGTCAGTAAGTTATTTAGGGCAAAAGAGGAGAGCCCATTTAAAAGGAACTAGAAACCTGTGTGTGGCTACAAGGAGTCATTTTTGAGATTGTTCTTCCTTTTCTCCTTTGTTTCTCCTATTCACTCAGTTTCCTGAGTTGCCCTCTTGCCTCTAACTTTGCTGAAGCTAAAATTCCCTCATCCTCTTTACCATCCATTCTGACCTAAAGGAGGAAACTCATATTTTCTATCCTATGTTTAAAACCTTGAATCTTTTTAGATGGAACATGTCATAGTGGATAGATGGATTGACTTGAAGGCAAGAATATCTAGGTTCAGATCTTGCATCTGATACATACTAACTGTGAGACTTTGTATAATTTTTTAACCCCACTGTATTTTAGACCAGAAATGTCAAACATAATACTGTAAGTCACATATAGTCCATTGCACTCCTGAATGCCACTGGAACCAGATTAAAATATAGTTGGGAAATATTTAACAAACCTAAAAATAAATAAAACATAATGTTAATATGTGGTTTTCTAAGTCAGAACATTCCCACAGGGATCCTTCTGTATGGTCTAGTGACCCTCATTTCTGTTCTAATAGGATACCACTATTCCAGGCAATTCTCTAAAGGTATACATTGTATATATGCTGCCGACCTACATTGGTAGAGGCCAAGTTTCTCAGGTACGTTTCCTTACCTGAGAGTTCCCTATATCAACAAAATTACATGTCTAGTTTTTATCTTCTCGAGTCTTCATCTTCTATACCTCACTCTATCTACTTTCCCTTTTTCTTCATCTTTCATTACATTTCTCTTATCTTTTCTTTCCAAGTGCCTTTACTTATCCTCTCTTTCCTTCAGTCTTTTGATCTTCACCTTACTCCCAATCTTGCAGCTGGGGAGAAAATATTCCAGGGTACTTCATCTGGGGAGCAGTAGAACTCCAGAGTCCTATTAAAAGGGTTAGGAGGCATTATCTCTGGAATATATTTAGCTTCCATTACCTGAACCCTAAGCATCTTGCAAACAAGAGTCCCAAAGGCACTAGGGCATCACGAGGCCATTATGCTTGATGAGTTCTAAGACACAATCCTAGACAATTACTACGAGTCTCTATGAACTAAGGAAGAAAGAAATTATAAAATGTAGCCTCAAATAAATTTCCAGAATTGTGCTATACATGGTTTGCTATTCAGTGAAGAGTTCCCTAACTAAAAAGTACTTATAATAAAAAGGAAATATTGTGAATCTAAAGGGAAGTGGAAAGAAACACATGAATATATCTAACCAAATTCTTTACTAAAATACTTGTCTGTAAGTTAATTAAATGAATTTACTGGCAATTATTAACTCTATAGACTGATAAATAAGGAATTTGATATACAGGAAACTATAAATCAATGATTATCATCAGATTTTTATTCATCTATAGCTCTAAATGAGCTATCAACAAAACACTGGTAAGGAAAATAGCATATCTATCACTGTTTCTACTTTCATACTCTGTTTTGTATAGTTTCAAAAAACCCCGGACTTTTCTCCTATCTCTTAGCATTTTCCTTAAATTGTGGTAGTATGTTTTTCTTCTTCACTATTCAAGAAGGGCCAATGAAATAGAGCCCACAAATACGTTCTTTTGAAAACTTCCTCTCAAATCTAAGGACTTTCCTGCCACTCGAAAAGATCTCTCCTCTCATTCTGCATGGAATCAACATAACATTTAACTGGCTATTTCAGCCTCAACTGGGCTTCCTGTCTCAGATGTAAAGTACTTTAAGAGTATATAGAATTGAACTCTAGTTTCCCTGGCAACTATCACATGTCACTCACAGATGTTCCAAAGTGCACAGGTAATATTCTATCCCATCACTTCAATTTTAAACTCAGGGAAAGACAAATGAAATGGGTGTTAATAATTCCTCAAGCCTGTGGAGATAAAGGAAATGGATAAAAAGAGAAAAAAAGGGAGAGGCACATAAAAAATCTACCTCTACTATCTGACTTCCCTTTCTCTCTTTTCTGTGTTCATTTCTCTTTTTAATGTTGTTGTGAAAGATTTAAAATAAGATATAAATTTTCCTGGATGTTAAGTTCTATCTCTCAGCATTGACTCTGACCCATTTGACCCTGTGTGCTAGAAATAGTGTGTCCCACCGAGACTAGACTCAACAATTTCAGTTGTGTAATCTAAGCTCCGTTTCCTTCCCCATCCCCCCACCCCATTCTGTTCGAAGAAAATTCAATCTTGGTCCTAAATATTCAACAATGGACTTTAATGTAAATCATTTAAATGCTAATACTCTGACTTCCTAAATATCTCTGCAATAGGGATGAATTCTATATTAAATAATGGAAATAAAATTGAGGGATTAATTTTTGTCATTATTCCATAATGCCTTTTCAACATGTAGGGTATAATAAGAAGTTCATTTCAGCATACATCTGCTGGCATTTGTCTCATCTTCTTTGGGTGTTGATGTTGGGGAAGTTTTGTCATATCATTTATAGCTTGAGAGTGCCTCTAGGACAAAGGGCACTTTGAGAGGCCAAGGACACTTAAATTCCTGAACCACTTAGAGAAACACCAACCTGATAGATAACTTTATTTCTAAAGAATCTGCCAAAAGCACTCAAAGAATGAAGACAGAATCCTCTTTTAATGAACCCTTTTTGATGGTCCAGGTCTATATGATGAACTTATTTTCATGTCTTTATCAACACTGCCTTATGGAAATCTTAGTCCTTGTGCAGTATTTAGCTGTTCATTGTATTTTTGAAGAGTATTACTTGTTTAACTTGATTTTTGAAATGGACATTGCAAAGCAAACTCATGCACACTGTAGTTTACCTTCACTTTGATCTTACTAAAGACTCTTCTACTTTAACCAAAGCAATCTGAAGACTTAATTGCTAAGATCAATCCTTAAGGATAATGGCTACACAAATCTTGAAACCTTAAATTGTTTACACAAGGTTTTGGGAAACCGAGTTCATTTTTATTAAAACTATTACATATGCAGTCAAACAGAGTCCCTACATAGAGGGAAATAGGTGCCACTGAGGTAGAACTTTTGCTTCCATAGATTTCTACCTTTGTTACTCTTTAACAACCATGAGCACCCAACATTTACTTTATGTCCACAAATTTTTACATGAATCAATACACACTTCAATGTATCTCTTCTGAGCATTTTCGTAATAGGCTTCCAATTTGATGAGGTTTGGCTCTAATGCAGTCATTTTGAAGTCCCTTTAAGGTCATCAAGACAATTTAGCCTTAAGCATATTAACCTACTTTGCTAATTCTTGTATTTCTTTTTGGGTGTAAAATTCCATCCACTATAGTATTCAAGTTAGACCTTGTGAAATAAAACCTACCCATTCATGAAATAACTCAATGAATACAAAGCTGCTGTCAGGATACCCAGTGGCCACAGGCCATTTACTACCTTCAATGGAATGTTCTACAAAAGAGTTTGAAAACAAGGTATGATTGGTTCCTAAGTCTCTCAGGGTATTAAAGCAACTTTAGAGTTTCAAATTTCACTGCCACAAAAAGCCAACTTAGTTTCTCATATAATCAGGTCACTTTATATTTCAGTAGGATTCCCTGGAAGTAGCAAAATAGGTTTGTGCCAAGGGTCAGGATAACAATGCCCTCAGGCTTGGTAGGAAATGGAATGCAGCTAATAGGTTTAGTAGAATAGGTCATAGATGCTAAGGCTCCTCATTTTAGGAGTTTACAGTTTATTCTCTACAGAAATGGGGATAAGAATAGAGACTGGACAGATCTGTGATTTCATGGTATAGGGAACTCTCAAGTAATGGAAAGTCCTTCTATCAATGTAGATTGGTACCTTCTCAGCAACTTAGAGCCTTAGAGAGTTGCATAGAGAATAGAGAGAAATTAAGTGACTTGTCCAGGGGAGGACTTGAGGACAAATTGTTTTGGGTTAGCTTGACTCATAGCCACCATACTATACTGCCTCTCCATACTTTACAAGCATTAACTATTTTCAAATACAAAAGTAAAAATATCCAATCAATCCCAGTATATATAATCAAAACTACGTTGCTATAATATTGACCCCACTACTTAGGAGCTGACCCATAATTAACATGAACCAACAGAACCTGGCTCCAAGGTACCTACACTGGGGCAATGGGGAAGAATACTTTCTGTCCAAAGTAAACACCATCCTGTGCATTGCCTTATGACCCTCCCCCCATCATCTTATTGTGCCCTCCTCCTTGCTGAAGGGCACTGAATGAGCATTACCTTGTAATAGAGTACAACTACTGCCCTCCTCCTTCCTAAAGGGCACTGAATGAGCATTACCTTGCTCAAAGTGAGAATCTGACAAGGTCTTCACATCCTGGCCCATCTCTAGTTGTCCTGATGAATATCTGACCACTGGACGCAGATTGCTCTGAAGGAGAAAATGAGGCTGGTGCACATCTCTCCCTTACTCAAATCAAGGCCAACTGCAAGAAAGTCATGTCATCATTTTCCTGATATCATGATCCTCTTTGAAAATGAAGAACAAGCACAACCTGGGAGTAGACAGAGCTGCTTGAATGGGGACCCAGTCAGTTGGGTAACTCAGTTCGTCCTCTCCCACTCCCTCTTCTTCTCCACTCCAAAGGAAGGTAGATTTTCATGGCCAGAAGCTCTCCAGTTAGCTTGTGCTTTACTAAATTCCTTCCTTCCTTCATGTCTTTCATGTCTCTTTCTTTCATGTCTGTCTGTCTATCACTCTTTCTTTCTTTCTTTCTTTCTTTCTTTCTTTCTTTCTTTCTTTCTTTCTTTCTTTCTTTCTTTCTTTCTTTCTTTCTTTCTTTCTTTCTTTCTTTCTTTCTTTCTTTCTTTCTTCCTTCTTTCCTTCCTTCCTTTCTCTTTTATTCAAAGACCAAATCTTAAACCCATTTCATTCTGGAACTTATAGACTGGGCCAAAATAAGTCCCTATACAAGTATCACTTAATGGCTATATTTTGGGCTCTCCTGGTTCAGAGTGAATGTAAATTGTAACTCTCTTTTCACCAGCCACCCTGAGGGTCTTAGCCTCCCAGTTTGATTTTTTCACCCTAAGTTAAAGGGGACATCCCTTGACTCACTTATTAAAGAGGCCTATTAATTGAATGGGCAGTACCTCACTCAAAGTGAGAACCTGACAAGATCCTAGCCTAAAAGGATTAGGGTCTCCTATTGCATCCTAGTCCTTCTGCAGTTGTCCTGGTGAGGCTGGTGACCTTGCACAGCCCTTTTCACTCAAATCAAAGTCAAAAGCAAATCCTGTCATCATTTTCCTAATGTCATGGTCCTCTTCAAAAACAAAGGACAAAAGCAAGTCTATAGTGTTCTACTAGGTTCCCTGTGCTGCCATCATACATAGCCCGCCCAACATATTTAATTGAATTTATCCTAGGAATAAGAATTTTTACTTAAGACTCTTCCAAGAATATGCACAAAGAGTGTGAATGTAGCCTGAGTTTATTCTGAGGTAGCTGTGAGCTAGAACAAGATACTCGCTGCCCAAGAGAAACTGAGGACCCCACTTTACTTTTAACAGAGCTGACCTTATATACATGTCCACTAAGGGTTTCTACCATTACCCAAGATCATGGAAAAAAATGGAATCCCGATTCTCCAATTTCAGTTAATAGCCCAAGACTTCTCTAACTTTGTAATATATTACACAGTACTTGTGATACCTATTTTTAAGGTTTGTCTGGGGTTTTTTGCGGGGAGGGGAAGGGGAGAAAGAGTCATATCCAGACCTTTGATTTTACCAGGCTGGAAAACATTCAGTGTAGAAACTCTCTATACAGATATAAGCCAGCAATCCATCCATAAATTATAGTATAAGAGATTATGAAAAGTCTCAAAGACTTGTATAAACTGATGAATGTAATGAGTAGAACTAGAAGAATAATTTATACAGTAACAGCAACTTTGTTAAAGACAAGCTACTCTGAAAGCAGAAAGACGAAATTTCAATGACTATCTATGACTCCAGAGATTTGATGATGAAACGTTCTATTTTCTTCCTAACAAAGATGTGATAAATGTAGGTTATAGAATAAGACATAGATAATTTGCTTATAGTCATTGAGTGAAATGCTTTTGTTTGATTATGCATATTTCTTACCAAGATTTTTTTCCTTTTTATCTTTTCCAGTGGGGTTAGAGATTGGGAGGGAGAGAAATAAAGATCTTTGTTAATTAAAAAATAGGGAGTTGGGGGGATACTACGGACATGGTATGCTGCATACACTTTCAAATGAGGTCACTGAATCATTAGTTTTGCTTAATTGCCTTACTGTTACAAGAGACTTTCCACAAAGTGAGAGTAATCTATCAAAGTATGTTCTGGAAGAACAAAACATCGATAAAATGTTGGGAGAAAGAGAGGAAGTGGCAGGGTGAGGAGAGTGCTGGCAGAAAGGTAAGGGGCCAAGGGAGGTAGGTGGCACTCAGGAGTTAAGGGACTTGCATAGCATCATAGTCTGTATATATCAGAGACAGAAAATGAGTTTAGATCTTTCTAACTGTAATGCTGGTCTTGTATCCACTATGCCATAATGACTCTTGCTCTATACTATATTAACCCTAAAAATGGATGTGGATGGCAAATGATATGGGAGGGATGGACAAAGAGAGGATTCTTACTCTAAGATCCTATTAGGCAGAGCCCAAGAGATTTTAATCCTAATTCAGTGGAATGAGGATGGAGTGATATTTTTTTTTACTAATATGCAAATGATTAGCCAGAAATATGTGCAGAGTTCTCAAAGTCAATGATTCCTATTCTGTTCATCAGTTTTTCCTCCCTTCCTCCTCTTTACCACCAACAGATTAGTTTGTGCATAGGAAGGAAAAGGAGGGGCTTCTTACACTTTATTAAAATGATTCCCCACCCCCACCCCCAGCCTGAATCCAATCTTCTCTTGTTCTGTAGTTCACAAAGCTGGAAATGTTGTTCAGTTTGATATAATAATGATAACTCTAATCACACAAATTGCATATTTCTCTCAGCATGGAGCATCATATTGAATTAACTGGCTTTGTA
The DNA here is from genome assembly GCA_023548195.1 of Bettongia penicillata ogilbyi. Taxonomy (NCBI): domain Eukaryota; kingdom Metazoa; phylum Chordata; class Mammalia; order Diprotodontia; family Potoroidae; genus Bettongia; species Bettongia penicillata. The sequence goes on along the minus strand of JAJHZJ010000478.1, from coordinate 679,530 downwards.
TAGCACAGTCATGTATCAAAACGGTAGTGCCCAGGCAGAATTCAGGAAGTGTGAACACTCCCTTTACATATATGTTCCTGGTAGCCTTGCAGTCTCTCTCAGATGCTGTACTGGAGAGTAGGTAATGCACCAAGGGGGAAACATCATAAATTCTGCCCTACAAAGTACAATCTTTTTATTTTTTCACCTACTGATTTTAAAACAGAAGCTAAGATAGTTCTAGATAAGTGTGAAATAATCCAAAATATCTGAACCTTACCACAGTTTTGTTGGTTTCAAGACTGACCAGGTAAAATACTTTTTCCATTTTTTTCGTCCTGTCCATCTTCCCTTAAAGATATCCCTTGTTCTCTCAAGAAACCATTCCATTAGCCACTCCAATAAGATATGGAGTGAAGCAAGTATGTCTATTATCATCGCTATTCAATATTCTACTAGAAATGCTAGCTATATCAGAGACAAGAAAAAGAAATGGAAGGAATTAGAATAGACAATGAGGAAGCAAAACTATCATTCTTTGCAAGCAGTATGATAGTATACTTAGAGAATTCTAAAGAATGAACTAAAAAACTAGTTGAAACAATTAGCAACTTTAGCAAAGTTACAAGATATAAAATAAACCCACATAAATTAGCAGCATCTCTCTAGATTATTAACAAACTTCAGCAGGAATAGATAGAGAAATTACATTTAAAATAATTGCAGACAATATAAAATGATAGTGAGTTTACCTGTCAAGACAAACCTAGGAACTATGTGGACACAATTACAGAACACTTTTCATACAAATAAAGACAGATCTGAACAAAAGGAGAAATGTACATTGCTCATGAGTAGACTGAGTCAATATAATAAAAATGATAATTCTACCTAAACTCATGTATTTATTCAGTGTCATACCAATAAAACTATCAAAAAATTTTTTATAGAGCTAGTAAAAATATTTTAAAAATTAATTTGGAAGAACAAGGTCAAGAATATCAAGGGAATCAATGAAAAAATGTGAAGGAAGGTGGCTTAAAATTGGTCATCATCTAAATAATCTAGTATTGGCTAAAAAATGGTGTATCAGTGGGATAGATTAGGTACATGACGCAGAGTAGTAAAGGACCATAGTAATCTGATGTTTGATAACTCAAAAATATAAACTTTTGGATCAAGAACTCACTATTTGATGAAAATTCCTGGGAAAACTGGAAAGCAGTTTGACAGAAACTAGGTATAAACTAACATGTCACAACATATAACAAAGGTCAAAATGGGTACATGACTTCGATACAAAGGATGATATCATAACCAAATTAGGAAAGCATAGAAAAATTTACCTGTCAAAATTCATCACCAAACAAAGAGAGAATCATGGGAAATTAATTGAATAATTTTTATTACATGAAATCAAAAAAGGTTTTACCAAACAAATCAATGCAGTCAAGATTAGAATGTTAGAAGGAAAGCAGGAAACTGGGGAAAATTTATTTGCAGTTAATTTTTCTGATATAGGCCTCATTTCTCAAATATATAGGGAACTGAACCAAACTTAGAAAAATATGAGTCATTCACCAATTGATAAATGGTCTAAGGATATGAATAGACAGTTTCAGAAGTGAAAATCAAAGCTACCTATAGTCATATAATAAAAAGTTTTAAGTCACTTTTGAATGGAGAAACGCAAATGAAAACAACTCTAAGGTACTACCTCACACCCAAAAGACTGGCTAACATAAGAGCAAAGGAAAATGACAAATGTTGGAGGGGATGTGGAAAAATTGAGACAGTAATGCATTGTTCATGGAGTTGTGAACTGATTCAACCATTATGTAGAGCAATTTGGAACTTTGCTCAACAGACTATAAAACTGTGTATACCTTTTGACCCAGCAATACTATTAGTAGGTCTATATCCCAAAGATATCTAAGAAAAATGAAAAGGACCTATATGCCCCAAAACATTTACAGCAGCTCTTTTTTTTGTGGTAGCAAAGAATTGGAAATTGTGGGGATGGCCTTCAGCTGCAGAATGGCTGGACAAATCATGGTTCATGATTGTTATGGTCTAGTATTGTGCTATAAGAAATGAGGAGGATGGTTTCAGAAAACCTTGAGAAGAGATATGAACTGATGTGAAGTGAAATGAGAGTGAAGTGAGAAGAACTGGAAGATCTCTGTTCATAGTAACAGTATTGTTGTACTGATGATCAAGTGTGAATGACTTAGATTTTCTGATCAATAGAATGATCCAAGGTAATTTCAAAAGATCAAGGGACTTATGATAAAAAAAAAGTTATACAACTCAAGAGAGAAAACTGATGGCTTCTGAATGCAGATAAAAGCATAACATCTTTCACTTTTATTTTTTCATTTTTTTTTGGAGAGGGGGAGGTCTGTGTTTTCTTTTACTACATGACTAATATGGAAATACGCTTTACATTATTGCATATCAATAACCTATATCAAGTTGCTTACTCTCTCAGGGAGCAATAAAGATGGGATTGAATTTGGAACTCAGATTTTTAAGAAATTAATTTTAAAAAGTGTTTTACATGAAATTAGAAGAAAATACTATTAAAATATATATATGTATATATAGTTATATCAATATAATGAAATATTATGCTGTAAGAAATTATAAACATGAATACAGAGAAGAATGGAAAGATAAATAATGAAGAAACAAAATAAACAAATGATAAATTTAGAAAAGAAAAATGTACAGAAGTATATGTGTGTATGTATATGTATATATGCATATGCATATTCCTTGTGTGTATACACACATACACAGTATATACATATTAATACACACATATATGAATACATATGCGCACACATACATATATTATATATATACGTATATATACATATATACATATACATATATATACACATATACATATACATATACACACACACACACACACACACACACATATATATATATATATATATATACAAGACCAAGTCTTAGGATATTGTGGTGCTTCAGTGAATCCCTTCCCCATCACCACCTCACCTTGATTGACCTATGGAAGCTTAGATTAATTTTTCTAAAAAATCTCTCAAATTGGTCGATCTGAGGCATGAGTCTAGATTTTAGCTTCCTTTTGGGACCAGATGATCTCTTCAGTGATTTCCAGTTCTAAATCTTATGATCTATCATGTTTGAAGGAGGGTGAAGGCTCCCTTATATGGTCTAGTGAAAAGATCAGTGGATTTGGAATCCGAGTATCTGGATTCATATCTTACCTCTGCCCTTTACTACCTGTATGATCCCTGTTTAATCTCTCTGGGCTTCATTTTTCTAATCTAATCCATATTTTTCTAATCTATAATCTTTCATTTTCTTTTTTTTATTTATTTTTATTTATATATTTAACTTTTTACATTCATTTTCTCAAAATTTTGGGTTCCAAATTTTCTCCCCTTTTATCCCCTCCCCCCACCCCAATACAACAAGCAATATAATGCCCTCTCTTCTGTCATCCCTCCCTTCTCTTGTCCCCATCTTCTCTTTTCTTCTGTAGGGACAGATGACTTTCTATTCCTCATTAACTGTATGTCTTCTTTCCTAGTAGCAACAACAATACTAAACAGTTGTTCCTAAAACTTTGAGTTCCAAATTCTCCCCATCCCTCCCTCCCCACACATTCCCTTTGGGAAGGCAGGCAATTCAATATAGGCCATATCCATGTAGTTTTGCAAATGACTTCCATGATAGTCGTGTTGTGTAAGACTAACTGAATTACCCTCCATCCTATCCCGCCCCTCATTTTTTCTCTTCTGTCTTTTGATCCTGTCCCTCCCTGAGTGTTGACTTCAAATTGCTCCCTTCTCCCATTGCCCTCCCTTCCATCATCCTCCCCCTTGCTTATCTCTTCCCCCACTTTCCTATACTGTAAGATAGGTTTTCATACCAAAATGAGTGTGCATTTTATTCCTTCCTTTAGTCAAATGTGATGAGGGTAAACTTCTTGTTTTGTTTTTTTTTTCTCAGCTCTCCTCTTTTTCCCTCCACTAAAAAGTCTCCTACTTGCCTCTTAAATGATGTATAATTACCCCATTCCATTTCACCCTCTTTCCTCCCCCTACCTTTCTCTCTCACCATTTACCTTAATTTCTTTTAAGATATGGTCCCATCCTATTCAATTCAATCTGTGCTCTCTGTCTCTGTATGTGTGTGCATGTGTGTATGTGTGTGCGTGCATGCATGTACATGTGTGTGTGTGGTCCCACCAACTACCCAGATACTGAAAAGTTTCAAGAGTTACAAATATTGTCTTTCCATGTAGGAATGTAAACAGTTCACTTATGGTAAGTCCCTTATGACTTCTCTTTGCTGTTTACTTTTTCATGCTTCTTCTCATTCTTGTGTTTGAAAGTCAAATTTTCTTTTCAGCTCTGGTCTTTTCATCAAGAATGTTTGAAAGTCCTCTGTTTCACTGAAAGACCATATTTTCCCCTGAAGTATTATACTCAGTTTTGCTGGGTAGGTGATTCTTGGCTTGAGTCCCAGTTCCTTTGACTTCTGGAATATCCTATTCCATGCCCTTTGATCCCTTAATGTAGAAGCTGCTAGATCTTGAGTTATCCTGATTGTATTTCCACAGTACTGGAATTGTTTCTTTTTAGCTGCTTGTAAGATTTTCTCCTTGACCTGGTAGTTCTGGAATTTGGCCACAATGTTCCTAGGAGTTTCTCTCTTTGGGTCTCTTTCAGGTGGTGATCGATGGATTCTTTCAATACTTATTTTGCCCTCTGGTTGTAGAATGTCAGGGCAGTTTTCCTCGATAATTTCATGGAAGATGATATCTAGGCTCTTTTTTTGATCATGACTTTCAGGTAGTCCCATAATTTTTAAATTGTCTCTCCTGGATCTATTTTCCAGGTCAGTTGTTTTTCCCATGAGATATTTCACATTCTCTTCCATTTTTTCATTCTTTTGGTTTTATTTGGTGATTTCTTGGTTTCTCGTAAAGTCATTAGACTCCATCTGTTCCATTCTAATTTTGAGAGAACTATTCTCTTCAGTGAGCTTTTGAACCTCTTTTTCCATTTCGCTAATTCTGCTTTTGAAAGCATTCTTCTCCTCATTGGCTTTTTGAACCTCTTTTGCTAATTGAGTGAGCCTATTTTTCAAGGTGTTATTTTCTTCAGCATTTTTTTTGCGTCTCCTTTACCAAGGTATTGACCCGTTTTTCATACTTTTCTTGCATCTCTCATTTCTCTTCCCAGTTTTTCCTCCACCTGTCTAACTTGCTTTTCAAAATCCTTTTTGAGCTCTTCCAAGGCCTGAGCCCACCCGACAACCCCCTGGGATGTCTGGGATATAGAGGCCCCACCCTCCACATCTTTCCCTGATGGTAAGAATATTTCCTCGTCATTCAGATCCGAAAGGCGGGATCAAAAAGCGCTCTATAGTCTTATTTTTCTTCCCTTTTCTGGGCATTTTCCCAGCCAGTTACTTGACTTCTGAGATTCCTGTCCACCCCTGCCTACATCCGCCCAGCTAGTGCTTGGGGTCTGAGATTCAAATGGGCTTTCCACAGCAGGCGCAGCTGCTATTCAATGTGAGTTTAAGTTCTGGTTCTGGGGTGGGGGCAGGGCCTCCTCCCAGGCTCAGTTCCCTCAGGGGCTTTATGCAGAGACCTTCAGTGATGAAGATCCTGCCTGCCCCGGGAGTCCCAGGGGCTGCCACTGCTGCCTCTGCCTCCGCCACTTCCTGCCCCTGCCTCTGCCTCCGTCGTTTCCTCCCGGGGGGGCCCGAGCCGCGGAGACACCCCGCTCCCCTCTCGGTCAGCCTAGACGTGTCTCTCACTGACCTGTAGAGTCTGTGGGTGGAGGGACCTTTCAGGCCGCCGGAGGTTCCATCCCTGAAGCCTGCTCCGATCTGCTCCTCTCGGCCACGTGGCCAGAGCAGCGCTGGGGTGGACTCTGCTTTCCAGGGTGCCACGGATCCTGGGGACGGCTCTCCAGGGCTCTCTGGAACGGAAATCTCTTCCACTGTGTTTCTGCACACCCTGCAATGATCCAGAACTTTTGGGGAGCTCTTCTTACATTAAATCTATGGGCTGTGGGTTCAGAGCTAGCATACCTGAGTCTTTATACTCCACCATCTTGACACCGCCCCTCATTTTCTAATCTATAAAGAGGTTGTACTAGATGACATTAAGGGTACTGCCCAGACAAATCTGTGATACTGTGATTCTTTCCAAGCACTTAGGTGGTGCTAAGATAAATCATTGGAATCAGAAAAACTCATCTTCATGAATTCAAATTTGACTTAAGACACATACAAGATGTGTGATCCTGGGGAAGTCACTTAACCCTGTTTGTTTCAATTCCTTCATCTATAAAATGAGCTGCATTAGGAAGTGGCAAACCACTCTCATATATTTGTCAACAAAACCCCAAATGGGGTCATAAAGGGTTGGACACGACTGAACAGCAATGACATGATTCTTTCCACACCCCACGCTGCCTTCTTTGAGGATTATATCTTATGATAGATTTAGAGGGTAAAGGGAAATTAGAGGTCACTGCATCCTATTTCTCTCATTTTACATATAAAGAAACTGAGCCTCAGGACCATGCATTGACAAGTATCCCCAGAGGAAGGATTAAAATTTAGATCTTTCTGATCTATTAATTAAGCCTCCTTTTATCAAACGTTTATTAAATGCCTACTACGTGAAAGACGTTGTATTGGGTACTGAGGGTACAAAACTAAAAATGAAATCATCTCAACTTTTAAAAATGTAGAAACAATATGTATACATACAAAGTATATGTGATTTTGAAGAGGTAAGGAACTCCTTCTCTCTTCCCCTTCTTCCCCCAAATGATGATCTTACAAATCTAAAACCTATTAGATAAAGTCTAGGAAATTGTCATTTATCCAGGTTCACTAACTGGAATTTGTCCAGGCTAAGTAACCATAGAAGGATAGATTGGAACACAGATCTTCCTGCAGCAAGCTCCCAGAAACAGGTTGCTTCTATCTTACATAAAAATGACATAACAAAATTACCTTTCATGAAAAAAAATACATGACAATGAAACCATAGAATAGATATGCAATATGTCATGCTTAACACACTTTGAATCATACTCAGATGTTTTCTGCCTACATTTCCTCCTTCAGTCCTGTTTCATGTGAAGAAGCAACCCTTCTCCTTATCAAAGCAAACTCCTCTATCTATGTGTGATCCCCTTCTATCCTGTCTTCTCGAGTATTTCTCCTCCACAGTCATCATCTCTACCCTCTCAGTAATCTTCAATCACTCCCTTTCTACAGGATTCTTCCTTACTGCCTACAAACATTTTCACATCTCCTCCATTCTAAAAACCAAACGAAACACTCACTTGATCTTTCCATCCTTCCCTTTCTCTCCTCTAACACTGCTACCATTCTGGTTCATGTTATCCTCCTACCACTCATAGACTATTGCAATAATCTGTTGGTTGCTCTCTCCATCGCAGGTCTCTCCCTACTCCAATTCAACTTCCACTCAGCTGTTAAATTGATCTTCAAGAAATGCAGTTCTGACTATGTCATGTCCCTTTTCAGTAAATTGAAGTAACTCCATAGTAACAATCTAAAAAATCTAAAAATTCTATTAACACCAGAATCAAACATAAAACCCTCTGTTTGTCTTCTAAATTTCTCCATAACCTGGACTCTTCTTACCCTTCAAGATTTCTTATACCTTCCTCTCTTCCATTTACTCTGCAATCCAGTGACACTGATCTGCTTGCTTTTCCTCATAAATGATACTCCATCTCAGGACTCTAAGCATTTAAACTGACTATTCTTCCATGTCTGGAATTTTCTCCCTTCTCATTTATACCTCCTGGCTCCCCTGCTTTCCTTCAAAACCTAGCTAAAGTTTTGTCTGATCTCTGTGATCTCACAGACTACTATGATGTGTTCTGTATACATTTTGTTTGTATATAGCTGTTTGCCTTTTGTATTCCTCTTTAGACCATACATACACCCATTCTGCAATTGCTAAGGTGAAGAAATAGAAATAGTTGGTTTTTAGAGGAAAAAATCCAAGTTATCAATAGTCATATAAAAATCTCTAAACCAATAATGATTAGAGAAATGCTAATTAAAATAACTTTGAGGTTACATTTTACACCCATCACATGAGCAAAATTGACAAAAGAAAAAAATGACAAATGCTGGATAGTCTGTGAGAAAATAAGTACATTAATGTGCTGTTAATGGAGCTATGAATTGATCCAAGTAGTCTAGAAAGGAATTTGCAACTATATTCCAAAAGCTACTATATTTTGCAAATATCATTTGACCAAAAGATACTGCAATGAACTTTATGCACCAAAGAAATCAAAGAAAGAGGAAAATGACACACATTTATAATGACACACCAATATTTATAGTAACTCTTTTTGTTATGACAAATAAGGGAAGACTGAAGGGGTGTCCATCAACAAGTTATGATATATGTGTGTGATGGAATACTATTGTGATGGAAGAAATGATGACAGGGGTGATTTCAGAGAAAAGTGGGAAGACTTTTATGAACTCTTGTAAAGTGAAATGAGCAGAAAAAAGGACAATATTATAAAGACAAACAACTTGGAAAGGCTTTGGAAACCTGATCAACATGATGACCAATGGAAATTCTAGATTAATGATGAAACATACAATACACTTCTACATATATAGGTGATGGATTTAAAGTATGGATTCAGGTTTATGAGTTTATTTGGTTTTTTGTTTGTACATTTGTTTTGGTCATGGTCAGTTTTGCTTGACTATGAATGTTTATAATAGTTTTAGTTTTTTCTTTATTTCTCTATTGAGGGAAGGTGGGGGAGAGGGAGATGATATTCAGAGAGTGAGATTTAAAACCTGAAAACCAAATATAATTGAATATAAAGTTAAAAGGACTGTGAGTTCCTTGAGAACAGGGACTGTTTTTGTTTGTTTTCCTTTTCTTTGTATCAGCAATGGTTAGCATAGTGCCTGGTACATAGTAGGCACTTAATAAATGCTACTTGACTGAAAATATCTAAGATAATAATTTGCAAGTAGGAGTCCTTTTATGCTACCATCTTTCATAAAATTTATGATTTCTTTCTATTTGTTGAAAATGTTATTGTTTATAAGAATCAAGAATATTTTAGAAATACAGAACTATTATTACATAGTCTAGTAACAACCAAAAATGTGGATATTTATTCCTTTAAATCTAATCATTGTACCTTCACTGTGCCATTTTTCCTTCTCTCCTCCCCTAAATGTACACAAAGGGTGTCTTACAGATGACTGCCTTCATCTCTGGGGAGGGAATACTTAGAATAAGGCAGAAACTTTAGTGATTAAGTCTTCACTCAACCATTTTCTTCAAGACTTTGCTTCCACTTTCTGCTACCCTAAGTCACATAGAGGGCTGTGACATACATATGAATGCAGCAGCCAAGAAGCATCATATGTTGTCTGACTGCTTTGAATTGTCCTTCATCTGCTACCTTTGTCTTTTCAAGTGCCATAAAAGTATACTTCTTTAGTTCACACTGCTTCAAAGTTTATATATCATGGACAAGAATTTACTAAGTGCTAATTATGTATGAGGCACTGTGCTAGGAGGTAGGGATAAAAATATATAAGTGAGACAGTGCTGACCTCAAAACATTTCCATTCTACTAATGGTCATGACTATTAGGGAGCAATATCTGTGAAGCTTTGTTCTAGAGAGGACTTGTTGCTGAAATCTGTGTTGAAGAACATCTCAGACTTCTTTTCAATGAGAAAATAATAAAAATCACAGATTTCTAGACTTGCTTTCCCTTTAGCTTTAACAGTCTCATCATTAGTCTAGATATTGTTCTGAGCTCCCTGGTTCCTTTCAGAACCCTTTATAGCATACCAGGAGAACGTGAGGAAGAGATCTGCTCATGCTCCAGGAGAACTCAATAGCACTCATTTTGGAAGACTATCAAGACTTAATTCAAGTTACACCTTTTACAAATGATCTTTTCTGATTTCCCTAGTTGTTAAGAGTCCCTTAATATTATAATTGCATCTATATGTGTATGTATGTGTATGAATGTGTGTGTGAATGAGAGAGAGAAAAGAGAGAGACAGAGAGAGAAGAGGGGGAGAAAGAGAAGACAGAGGAGAGCAAGAGAACTTACTAGGACTTTTCCATCTTTGTATATTGTTTCCTGCCAATAGAATGCAAAGTTCTTAAGGATGGGGGATTTTTTTGTTTGTTTTCTTAGTAAACCCAGAACCTAGCAGGATACCTTAGTTAGAATACACTGCTAATAAATGTTTATTTAGGATTGGATGATAAGATAGGATAAAAGGATAGGATGATATGGGGTGAGATAGGACAGGATAGAATTGAGGACAACTGCCTAACAAATTGCCTTTTCTCATGTATACACCCTTCTCTCATCCACCTTCCCACCCATAATATTATCTTTTTTTGAGTCACCAAATCTTTATTTCTTTCATGGAATGGAAACATGCTTTGCCAATTGTAAAGGGGGTAAAAATTATTCACTCTATAAACTCTGCAGCCACCTGGCTTCCTCCTTAATATTTCATGAAGATTATGATAAGAGCACGTCAATAACAGAGCTTATATCTGGCTTTACAATATTCATGAATTCCACTGTGGGACAACTATTTTTAAACCTTTTGTCCTCTCAATAGTTTCTCCTTACCATACGTCCAGTTCTAACTTACTTAGCCCTTGCTCCTGTCTTGGATGCCTTCACCATCGGCAACTCCATGAGGCCCTACCACATCTTTTCCCTCAGCTCCTGAGTTTTATGAACCATTTCACAGCAAGCATGGAACATATTGCTTTATCAGTCAGCCACTCACTCAGACAACACTATTACCAGTCTAGTCCCTGCCCCACTGAGTCTCACAGATGGTTCATTCTACTGCAGCTGCATTTTATGCAAGAAAAGTGGAATGAGGGACCCAACACTGTCGTAACAGCTTTAGTCACTATATACCATAGGGCGATTTCGTACACATGGAAGAAGACTAGTGGGTACTGTAGTACTCAACTGAAGACCTGAAATTATACAAATTTCTGGCACTAGAACTAAGATAATGATGTCCTTTCCTTCCTTTCTGAGATTCAGAAAGAACTTTCCAAAATCCCATACAGCAAGTGTTTCAGCTCCAAAGAGTCTATAAATGCAGTTTTATATTTTAGCATCATGAAGATAGAGACATTACCACCACATGACAGCCATACATTATTTCTTCCCTCATCAACCCCAATGTTGACCTTTCCTTAGAATTCTGCAGACTGCTTCTTTTGCAGACATGTGTAGACATTTTGAAGCATCTTATGAGGGGAACTTCTCCAAAATGCTAAAGAATAATCAACTTTCAAAGCCTAGGGGCTGTACAGAAACAATCTTCTGTTACTAATCGAGATAGAGAATGAACATTTTTGTCACTGCGCACACATACACATGAAACTCCACAATAGCCAAATGCCTTCAGTCTGCCTGCCTTCAAATAGCTCCCAAATAATCTACCTTATTTGGATGATTGATTATAGGTGTCCTGCTCATACATTCAAAATACGGTATTATAAATCACATCTTTCATTTGAAAAGGATAAATTATATTCATATTGTGATATGATTTATTATTTTGAGGTTGAGTCCAATGAGACTTCAATCTATATGCTCGGAAAAGTGACAGACTAGATTTTATTAGACTCATGAAGAGTTTGTTCTAAAGGTTGTTTGCGATATAAGAAGAAAGGTAAAAGTATAGGAGCAACAATATCTGATTGAATTAGCTCTATACTAATTACCCATAATAATATAAATAAAAGTTATATTTTAAAAGTTAGATAAGAACTCTTAGCACAGCATTTGGCACATAGTAGGAATTTAACAAATGCTTATGGACTGACTGATAAGATAAAACTTGGACTACCAGAAGCTATAACACGTTAATTCATGAACCTAATGTGGAATGAACCTAATGTACTTAATGTAAGAAGGCAGTGTGGGGCAGTATAGGAAGAAATCTGGAATTGGTACGGGGAGCTGGATTTAATTCTTGGCTCCATTACTTCCAAGGTTAAGTGTGACACTGAGTGATTTTCTTAGCCCCTCTGGCAATGGTATCCTTATGATAAAATTAGTGACTTAGACTAGGTGGATCTCTAAAATCCCTTCCAAGGTTTAGCCATCTATGCACGTTTCAAAGCTGATTTGTTTATTTCAGTGGGATGCTTAAGGGCATGCACTAATTTTCTTTTTGACCTTCTCCCCAGTACTCATAAGAGTTCTTGGAAATACTATTTCAAGCACTTAATACATCATCGTGGAATTGAATTGAGGCTACATGGTCTACCCGGTCACAGTATTAGAGTCTTCTCAGTGAGGATATTAGGCTAGGGAATTTTCCCTAATGGAGAAAATTACTCAGAATTTTATACAAGATGTTCCAAAATCTTAGTGCAGTTTTAAGTTATTAAAATTTAAGCTGTTTACTATATTATTTAAGCTGCTAATGCTCACAACTGTACTTTGGCTTTTCAGATACCTTATAGCTATATCAAATACTTTATTATAAGGCTTTCCAAGGTTTACAAAGCACTTTACATTTTTCAATTGAATAGTTTTTCCTATTTTAAAGATGGTGAAATTGAGGCTTAAACAGTACTTTAAAATAGTTTATTCAAATTTACACAAATTTATTGGCTGTCTCTCCTACTGTTCTCTTGGTGAAAAGCAAATTCTTTAAAACAAGCATTCAGAATCCAGTAAAATAAATTATTACATTGGCCCATGTTAGAAATTTATATTTCTCCTTCTGTTCTTTAAGGTTATCACCTCTCTGAGAGGAAGGTGCTGTCAAGCTTCTTCTTCCATCCTCTGGGCTATGATTTGTCACTTCATTAATAAGAGTATAGAAAATGCTCTTCTCATTTCCCATCTGGTTGCACTTTGGACTTCTATGCTTTCTCCAAGATGTCTTCAGTTAACCCATTGTTAGGAAATCTCACCCTCTTACAAGATTCAGTAAATCTGGTTACTCACATGTCATCAGGGTCCTCTGCCACTCTGTCTGGAGGGTAGGGTCATAAAATTCTATCTTTAAGGAGGGGACTAGGAGCAATATTACCTCATTCCCTACCTGCCACCATTTTGGTTTTCTTTGCCTTCTTCACCACATCCCTTTCACCATAGTCCTTTCCCAGCTTACTGTCCCTTTCAACCTTTTTTTTTAAATTATCTTTCCTTGTTAGAGTATAAGTTCTTTGAGGGTGGGGACTCTCTTACATATATATATATATATATATATATATATATATATATATATATATATGTTTCCCCAGCACTTAGCAGATTGCTTGGCACAAAGTATGTACCTAATAAATGTGTGTTGCCTATTAGACCATTCCATGGGCTAACAAATGTTGAAGGCAAAATTTAAGAGTAGTTCTCTTCTAGCTCTATGTCCAAGTCCTCTTCAGTGTTTGGAGATTGACAAGACTCTTGTCCACTTTTGTGAGAGGAATGGGGACTAGCCATCTCATCTCAAACTTAGATACTTGTACATTTTATGAATTGTTTCGTCATATATAATACATTTCTGTATGTGCATATTCATGCATCATTTATTCACTTAAAAATTCAGTCAATCCCCAGATATCCATTGTTTAGTAACTTTTCTTATTTATTTTTCCCCAACTTAGCTTTTCCAACTCCTGTTTACTCTGGGGTCTCATTACCAAGACTTAGTTATATCCTTTATTGTGGTTTTCCTGGCCTTGGTTACCTGTTTGGTACAATGCCCAGGCTTTCTTCACTAGCTTCTGGTTATATTCATGTTTGTCAGTGCTTGGCATGCTCATTGCCTCATGAGAATGAGTGAGAATGTTTATAATTACTACACAATAATGCCAGTCCTACCTATCATTATCTTATAGGATTATCTCCTTTTATAAATTTATTCAAAATTATTATAGCTATAGTCATTGTAAAGTTTAAAAATAAAATTATATAAAACTATTCTAAAAAGAATATATGTATACATACATACACACATATAAAATTGTGTCCTTAAGTCTGTTTTTGAAATGTACACTTTCTGGAGAAGGTAACAAGGCTTAGTAGATAGCACACAGGATTTCCAATCAAGAAAACCTAGGTTTAAATATTGCCTGTGATGCTTAAATCTACTCAGCATACATTCTATATATCTCCAGTTATTTACAAATTGACTCCCTAATTAACATGTAAACTACTTAAAGGTAGAGAATATTTTTGTCTTTTTTTCCTCAGTGCTTAGCATGGTGCTTGGCACATGGTAAGTACTTAATAAATTACTGACTGTGTGGACAATGGTTAAGGTATTTAACCTCTCTGATCCTCAGTTTCTTCATCTGTAAAACAGGGATAATAATAGTATAGTTCACAGAATTTTTGGGAGAATCCACTTAAATAATATACATCAAATATTTGCAATTTTTAAAGTACTATGTAGATAAGAGCTATTATTATTGCTGTTGTTAAGGGTTTGAAAATTATATTTGTACTAAGCTAATCCTCTATCTTTACCTTAAAGAGCTCCAATGTATACCATATGTTGTTTTTTTTTTGCCCATAATATGAGTCTTTCTGAAATCCAAGATATTACTTTGGATATAAACAATTAATTATTCAGGTCTTCTTAGAACTAAGAATTTTAATGACCACCTTATCAACCTGATTGAGAAGTTGTCAACCAAAAAGTGACCAGCACACTCATGTTATATGCAGTGTCCCAAAAGTCTTAACACAATTTTAAATGAAGTAGGAGTAGAGATCCTCATTCCTTTTGAGAACTGTCTATTGCCAACACAACCAGCATGGGAGCTGCCTAATGGCACACATAGCCTCAGCTGCCAGCTAGCTCTGCGGAACCATGCTGGTAATGCTTTATTCCTGGGGAGAGAGCCAATGACTATCAGACATTGCAGGTGTCGTTCTACACATGGGATGTGCAGCTGAGCTTAACAAGGTCATGTGAGGTGTCACTCACTGCAGTGGTGCTGGGCCTCGCAATTTCATCCCTATTCAGGAAGGTGATCAGATCATTATACATCATTTTCCCTGCTCTGAGCGACATGATGATTGTCAGGATAATGTGCTGGAGTGGCATAGCTTGCTCTCACAACTTGCGGCATAATTTTCAATGTCCTTTATCATTCAGGAAGGCATCAGAGAGACTACTGTAAGTCCAACATACTGCTTGAAAAATGCCTTTCTGGCTTCTTCATATTCTATACTTTTAAAAATAATGCTAAAATGGAGGAAAATAAGGACATAGCCAAAATGAAGTGTATGGAGGTTAAATTTTTTAGGAGAAGGAAGGAAGGAAGGAAGGAAGGAAGGAAGGAAGGAAGGAAGGAAGAAAGGAAGGAAGGAAAGAGAATATATTTGAAAATGAACAGCTGTTTTGCCCTAAGAGTAATAGTGTTAATCAGAATTTAATTTGCTGATTGTTCTTCTCAGTTTCAGATATTTATTAGTCTTTAGATGTATGTTTGTACTGTGTGTGGGCATAAGTAATGCAAATGGAGTACCTTGGGGCATTTCCCAACTTTCAAGGTGAATTCTTCAGAGATAGTTACTCCAGATTAAAGGTATTGTAAAGGATCCCCAGCCACTAGAAAACATAAAGCATAGGGTCCCATTGATATACTTAACTTCAACAGCCAGAGGAAACACTTAGTTCAAAGGAAAGTCATTTAATCAATCAATAAACACTGAAAAACTGCCTATTACTTGGCAAGTACTGTTCTAGGCACTCTGGATATAAATATAAAAGTTTATAAAGTCCTTGTCCCCAAGAAATTTACATGGAGGGGAGCAGTGTTGTAGTGGTACAGGGGTATGTATTCATATAAGTATATGCGAAATATATTAAAAAAATAAACAATATATTTAAGTTAAAAATATTCAACATCAAAACAAACTTTTAGTGGAATGGGGAGGCACTAACTGTCTGGGGATGATTCCATATAGAGGGTGGCATTTGAGTTCAGTTTTGGAGGAAACAGGGTCTTCAGGGGTAAAGGTGAAAATGGCGTACATTCCAGGAATGGGGGAGGAGGGATGGGCAGTTAAAACAAAGGCAAAGAGATGGGAAATGGAATGTTGTATGTAAGAAACAGCAATAAAGCTAGTTTGGCTGGACCAAAGCATGCACAAAAGAGAGTAATGCATGATAAGGATGAAAAAGGTGGTTTTAATAGACTTTAATTTCCACACAGAGAGAAATTTGTATTTGATCCTAGAGGTAATAGGGAGGTATTAGAGTTTACTGAGCAGGAGAATGATATGTTTACACCGGAGCTTTAGGAATATCACTTCAAGAACTCTGTTGACAATGGATTGGAGAGAAGAAAGACTTGTCAGGGAGATTAATTAAGAGCCTATTAGAATAGTTCAGCTGAGAGCTATACAATCTGGATTAAGGTGATGATCTTGTAAGTGAAAAGAAAGGGGGTAGATGTGAAAGTACTTGTGGAGATAGGACAAATAAGACTTGGCAACTGTCTGGATATGTGGGTAAGGAAGCACAAGGACTCAAGAATGACTGAAGTGGTGAACTGAAAGGACAGCAGTGCTCTTGATAGTAATAGGGAAGTTGGGAATAGGGGTAGGTTGGGGGAAAGGTTTTGAGTTCAATTTTGGAATGTCTGCTTTAGATGAGTACAGAACATCCAGTTTGAATGTCAAATATATCACTAATATACTAAAAAAGTATCAATAATCCACTTCCCTCCTAAAGTCACAATCTCCCACAAATTTACATGCCATGTCTGAAGCTAGATTACTTCTGGCAACCCAATAACTACCAAAACACTTAATGTTCCTGTTTTCCAACTCCACATCTTTTCTATTCTCCCATGTAGATTATGATTGGGAAGGGAAAAGGAGAAAAACAAAGCTTAATCAAGGGGGCAAGATCCTGGTCTTCTTTACTTGCCTAGCCACTTTCTTGGTCTTTCTTTAACACAAATATGATCAGAAAGGCCTGAAAGTTCTTTGAGTTTACTTTTATAGAGCTATAGACACAGGAATGTAAACTATAGGAATACAAAGTACAAATTATCTGGAGGAGTTAGAAATAAGATATTTTGGAATGACTGGAATCTGGAGACATTACCCTGCAACAACTTAATACAGGAGGTGAGTCTTCACCAGAGAAGAATGACAGGGGTGTTATTAGTTGCAAAGAGCTAGGTGGATCCTCTGGACAGATAAATGGCCACATAGAATAACTCTGAGGAAGAAAGATGTGAAATACCAATGGGAGATGACAAATAGATTAGTATGGTTAGAATGGAGAGGACTGGACTTGTCTAAGAAGTTGCAGCAGATAAGAGCAGTTAACTATGATGGTGGGTGAGGGTGGAAGACAGCTTAAAACTCATGCTATAAACTACTGTGCAGTTATGTATTACTGATGTTGGACAGAATACTGGATTAAGAGGCAAAAAGACAAGTTCAAATCCTACCTCAGACGCTTACTATAAGACTATGGTCAAGTTATTTAACGTCTTTCAGTCTTAGTTTTTTCCTATCTAAAATAGGGACAGTTAACAGCACCTATATCAAGTACTTGTGAGATTGCAGAGGTGAAGGACATTGCAATCCTATATGAATGCTAGCTATTATGTTCAGAGGCAATATGAAATGGCACATAATAAGGGCTTAATAAATATTTGTTGCTTGCCTTCTATCAGAGAAAAAAAAATCACATTTCTCTTAAAAACAGGTTGACCCAAGCAATTTAATTATGAGCCACAAAAGAAGAAAACTCTTCACTATGTAGATTAAGCATTTAGATTCACAAATTATTGAGTCCCAGAAAGGCTCATGTATGGCCAAGAGAAATGATTTGCCTAAATCCAAATGTTGAGTTTGAATCTGAGCTGTGGCTATAACATAGGTACTTAGACTATCATATTTTTTTAAGATTCCATTTTCTTTCTTGTTCATTAATTTTTAAAACTTTTTAAAAATTTGATGTCTAAATTGTCTCCCTCCTGTACTTCCTCTCTAACTCATTTAGAAGGCTAGCAATATGATGCATATTATATATGTTGAAATGCAAAATAACTTTCCAAATTAGACATGTGAAAAAAGTTAGAAAAATAAAGTGAAAAAAGATAGGTTTAAATCTGTACTCAGAGTCCATTTTTTCTCTCTCTGAAGGTAGATAGCATTTTCCTCATGCTGTTGTTCAGTAGTTTTTAGTTGTGTCTGAATTTTCATGACCCCATTGGAGGTTTTCTTTGCAAAGATACTGGAGTGTTTGCCATTTCCTTGTTCAGTTCTTTTTACAGATGAGGCAATTAAGGGCAACAGGGTTAAGTGACTTGCCCAGAGTCACACAGCTAGTAAATATCTAAGGCCAGATTTGAACTCAGGAAGACTCATCTTACTGACTTTAGACCTAGCATTTTCTTCTCTGTGGCACCTACCTGCCCTTTTCATCGTGAGTCCTTTGAAATTGTCTTGAATTATTTCATTGATGAGAGTAGCTAAAGCTTTCACACTTAATCAACATTACAACATTGCTCTTACTGCATACAGTGTTCTCCTAGCATGGCTTACTTCATTTTGCATCAGTTCATAAACCTTCCCATGTTTTTCTGAAAGTATCCTCTTCATCCTTTTTATGGCATACAACAGTGTACCATAACAAACACATACCACAACTTGTTAAGCCATTCCCCAATTGATGGGCATCTCTTCAGTTTCCAATTCTTTGCCATCACTGAATGAGCTGCTATAAATAACTTTTTTCTTTTTTTAAAAAACTTTCTTTGAGATACAGACTGAGTAGTGGTATTGCTGTCTCAAAAGGTTTACAAATTTTAGAGCCTCTTGGGTATGGATCCTAACTGATCTCTGGAATAGTAGAATCAGGTCACAACTTCACCAACTCCATTAGTGATTCAACTTTCCTGCAGCCTTTCCAACATTTGTAATTTCTGTCCTATTAGCAAATCTGATAGGGATGGGAGTGCCAACTCAGAGTTGTTTTAATTTGCATTTCTCTGATCAGTAATGATGTATAGCTTCTTTTCATATGACTATAGATAGCTTTGATCACATCTTCTGAAAGCTGCCTATTCATATCCTTTGATCATTTATCAATTAAGGAATGACTTGTATTCTTATCACTTTGACTCAGTTCTCTAAATATTTGAGAAATGAGGCCTTTATTGGAGAAACCATAAAATTTGGTTCACAGTTATGATTACTAACTGTGTATTTCCCCCATCTTATTTTTTCCTGTTTATCCAACTGTCTCTGTCTCTCTTTATCTGTCTTTCTTACTGTCTCTATCTCCCTGTGTTTCTTTGTGTCTCTCTGTGTCTGTCTCTGTCTGTCTCTCTCCTTTCACTTCGTTCATCTTTAAAAGTATTTGCTTCTGTTTACCACCTCCCTCAATCTGCCCTCCCTTTTATCAGTCCCCTTCTTCTCATAAGATAGATATCTGTACCCTGCTGAGTGTGTATATTATTCCTTCCATGAGTCAATTCTGATCAGAGGAAGGTTCAAGTGCTTCATCCATCCAAAATCCTTCATATTCCTTTCAAATGTAAGAGCTCTCCAGCACCTCTTTTATGTACTATACTCATGGCTAGCTATAACCTCAGTGTTACAGACCTCTCCTTCTGACATCCTAAGTTGTCTTGGTCTGGAAAAATATCTCACTCTGTTGGATATGGTGTTCCAGAAATTGATTTGATGATTATATTGAAGTTTTTAAGAGGGGAATGTAGGGAGAGTTTAGCTTTACTCCATCATCTTGGCTCTGCCTCAACTATCATATCATACATATCATATCATACTCATTTCTTTGCCCTCTACGCTAAGTTCACTGTGAGGAAACACTACGGATGGGATAGAAAAAGTGATTCCACTAACTCCTCAACTTCCATCCCTACAAGAATAGGAAGATTGAAGGTAATTTTCTACTACTTCCCCTTTTAGAAGACAAAAGCTTCCCATTTCATTTCATGATGAAGATTGAAAAAAAATGTATGTCCCACAGAACTATCCTGAAAGATAATATGATCATCTAACCCTATCTATTCATAATCAAAATGGCTCCCATGCAGTCTTATTTTTCCTTCATTCATTTAACAAATATGCCTTGACTATCAGCTATGCAAAAGACACATTATGGTCTCTTCATAAAGGGGGTAAAAAACAGAAGGGAAATGAATATTTAGACCAAACAGTTCATCATAAGTTTGGAAAAGCTTCCCTTGGGTAAATAAAGACAGAGGAATTCATATATGTGATAAACAGTTCATTCATTTTGATTCTTTCCATACTGTTATTCACTTAAGGTCTAAACTGATGATATCTGGTCCTATTCCTTTCACAACTTAAGTTTTTGCCTGACTATAACACACACACACACACAGCTATATTTATTTGCATCAGTTCCATATATCTCTTGGATATCAAATATTCATTAGGATGTCCGATGCAAAAACATTTTTCTGTACAGAAAACTGTTAATTAACTCCTCTTTTCCCATCTTCATTGATTTTCTTTGAATAAAAGCTTTTTAATTTCATGTTATCAAAATCATCTCCTCTGTCTCTTGTAATCTCCTTTATCTATTATTTGGTTAATGAGTCTCCCCAATGCAAAGGAATATCTACCTCCCCCATCCTTTTACTATTACTTTTTTTATGAAGTTACCTTCTATATTCAGGTCAAAGATGCATTTTAAGTTCACCAGAATGTATGCTGTAAAGATGTTGTTTTTTAAGCATTCGATAGAATTCATTTGTAAAAATTCCTGGCTCAGGGACTTTTTTCCCAGTTTGTTTTGGCTTAACTTCTCTTTCTGAGGTTGAATTCTAAAATCTCTTATTTCTTATTTTGTTAATTTTGGTATTTCACATGATTGCAATTACCCTTGCACTCAAAAATCTCAGTTTTGTTGGCGTATAATTGCAGATCAAAATCTTTTCATTCCTGCCAATTCTGTGAGAGTCTTGTTCATATCTCCCTATAAAAAGTAGTGCTGTGGAATAGACAGACTGCTGATCCTGAAAGACTGTGGGGTCAAATCCTGCACCAGACACCAGAAAGAAAAATATCTCTTTCTAGGGTGGGGAGCCTGTGGTTTCAAGGCCAAACCTTGAGCTTGGAAGTTCTCCTCCCTTGTGTTTGATCCTGAACAAGTCATTTGCCTTAGTTCCCTCATCTATAACATGAAAGAGCTATCCTCAATGGAGTGTGAGGTCCCTTACAGCTCTAAATCTGTGATCCTAAGTTAACAAGGGGGCCCCTGGCATCCCTAGGGACCTTCTTCATTTTCTTGTAAGACCACGAGGAACCAATGGAACAACCTGACTTTCCACAAGCTACCCGCTGTTTTCTCACCTTGTGACTAACCCATCATTTTTTTTCTATCTAACCTTTCCCTCACAACGTTCCTAAGTTTTTTTCATTTAAACAATTTTGCCTATTCATCATAAGACTATCTACCTATCTATCTCTCTTCTTATATGTTGATATCTATATAGAGATAGGTAGTTCCTATCATGAATCTACAGGAGGGAGAGAGGGCGAGAAAGAGAGGGAGAGAGAGAGAGAGAGAGAGAGAGAGAGAGAGAGAGAGAGAGAGAGAGAGAGAGAGAGAGAGAAAGAGAGAGAGGAAGAGATTCTAGTCTTTTCTGTTACCAGTTTTCAGATAAGATTTGATAAATTGTGTCAGTAAAAGAGAGATTATGATAAGTATTATTATTAATATAAAGCATTTCATATGTGTTATTCTGATACAAGTCATTGGATCTGATATTTCCTTTGCATAGAGAAGCAATCAGGTAGAAAAATTTCCTTGTCACTGAAAATTGATGCTTTCTCTGCAACTTAGAGTCTTAAAGATCTGCTTAAAGTTCTGGAAAATTAAGTGACTTGTCCAGAGTCACAGAGCCACTGTGTAAAAGGATGAACTTGAAGTAGGATCCTCCTCACTTCAAGACCAGTTAACTATTGATTATGTCAGGCTCTTATTCTGATGGTAGTATAAATGAAAGGGTGTACCATGACTTTATCATTAACTCCTTTTTTTACATAAAAGGTTGAAATTACAAAAAAAAAAACAACTGTGCTCTGTAACTATTATGTATAATCCTCAGTGTCCCGCCAAATCAAAAAATAGCTTTAGAAAAATTTCAATTTATGAATCTGATATATCCTTAAAATTACAATCAAAAGCCAGTTATGGAAAAAAAATAACACATTTTGGTTCTTGTGCATGAACAGAAAGGGTTATTTGTCTACAGGGTAGAGTTATTTTCAATTTATACATATGAGAGATATTTGATTCTGCTGACATATTTACATTACTTGTGTCATAGGAGCTAGTGGTTTTCAAGATTTTTGTCAATGGTATTTTGCTTAAACCCCAAAAGCCAAAAAAGAAAATCTTTTAAAGAAACTCAATTTTGTTTTGTCTATTATTTGGTATAAAAAAGCAAACAAAGCCTGAAGAGAACTTTAAAAATGATTTCACTTCCACACTTAGAAACACAGAAGACTCCAAAGCAAAAGGGATTGGAAAGAACCGTTCTTTGTGATGGTAGAAGAGAATATGCAAATGCTGGTGGCCAAGGAATAATTATGTTCAGGTGTTAATGTTCTTGGGCTCTGAATTAGTAGTCTCCCAAAGTAATGCTATTAAATCACTGTTCTACTCTTGCGTATCTACTTTCCTACTTTAGTATTTTTACTAACCACATTCCCCATGTCTTCCACTCAGTTCACTCTGTCTATATCCAAGGCAGGGATGTGCTGGAGGCTGAGCATTTACACCTCAGAAAACACCAAACCACAAATCGGGGTTTGAGTTATTGTTCTGTTGATTGTCTAGATTTGAGAAAGCGATAGAGAAATGGTAATAGCAGATTAAACTTAAAAGTATGTTCTGTATATAATCCCTCCCCACCCCACCCTGCTGCAGTGCCAGTTGTTAAACATTTGCTAGTTTACCACTGAATTCCAATAAAACCCTTATGTAACCACTAGGGGAAGCCTGTACATTAGGTAAATCATGTTTTCCTCTTATTTTCCTTGATGAACTCAACATGGATTCAATTATCATATTTATGCTGATGATTCTCAGAGTTGCTTATCTAAACCTAACCTTTCTTCTAATCTCTAGTCATACGTCTCAAAACACTTATTGGGCATTTCAAACTCAAAATACCCAAAACGGAACTCATTATCCCTCCCACCCCCTTTTATTCCTCCAGTCCTGCAACATTTCCAATGACAATCAAGGGTAATATCCATCATCCCAGTTATCAAGGCTCACAAACTGGACATCTTCCTCAATGTCTTATTCTCTCTCATGCCCCATATCCAATCAGTTGCCAATTCCTTTTCTTTCTTCTTTTGTAATATCTCTCATGTATACCCCCTTTTTTCTCCCTCTGATACTACTACAAGCCCTCAGAATTTCATTCCTAGTAGGTTTTTCTGGATTGTCTTCATGCCTCAAGTCTCTACCAATTTCAGTCCATTCTCCACTCAGCTATGAAATTGATCAGGTCTGATAATGTTACTCTCTTTCCCCAATGTTGCTGTTTGTTCTTCATTCTCAAAAAGAATCAATGACATCAGGAAGGTGATGTCTTAACTTGCAAGTGAATTGGATTTGTCATCAGCTATATTCTTTCCTCCAGAGTTATCAGAGTCCATTGGCAATACATAGGTCAGGATGACTGGTAATAGCCCTGGATGAAGTGGGGGACCTTGGCCTTTTAAGGTAAATGTGGCCCTTTGACTGAATCCGAACTTCACAGGACAAATTCTTTTGTTAAGTGGATTTGTACCTTTGAACAGTCTCAAGGCTGCAGGTTCCCTCCCCTGCTCTAGGCAAATAAAGTTGTTCTGATTATGGCAGTTAAAATCAGTTATCTGACAAAAGACTTCAGCTGAATGATTTCTGACTGGTAGGAGAGAGACTTACTTTTATTAGCTAAGTGCTTCAGTGAACCCTATTACCCTTCAGCATCAGCTAGAGGTGGAGTAAGGGCAACTTTCTCATATCCCTGTTGCTCTCTGCTGCCACTTCTGGTTTAAGACGGAAAAGAGGAGGAAAATGGCAATTGCTTTGTATGCTGAAGATCTGGCTGGGTTTGTCTGCCTGGTTTAAGGGTCTTTCTGATCTATGTTGATATGAGCTGTGCTCTTATCAAGCAACATAATATCTAGAAGGGGAGGATCTGTTCTGATGAGACAGCACCACATCTAGAAAACAAGAGGATATGCCCAAGAGGAATGGTGAGAACCAACAGATTAACACTATGTGGGGCAACAGTTACATGGAATGCATATATTGGGTGGACCCGTAGTTCAGAATTGTGAATTACTTCATGTGAGTTACTCTAAGTGTATGAATTTTATTCTCTTATGTCCTTCCTTGCTGGATTCTTTTAAGTGTATGCCCATCTAATCCTATAGAGACTGAGTGCATTGGTGAAAGAGTGTAACACAAATTTATAGACAGATAGATTATGATGTGTATTTTTAGAAATTTATTCATTTGCTTTAATATATGAGGATCTATGATGTTAGTTGGGGGTAGCTGGGTGGTACAATGGATAGACTCATCTTCCTGAGTTCAAATCCAGCCTCAAATATTTATGAGGTATGTGACACAGGGAAAGTCATTTACCTTTGTTTGCCTCAGTTCCCTCATCTGCAAAAAAGTTAGAGAAGTAAATGGCAATTCAATCCAATATTTTTTCCAAGAAAATCCCCAATTGCATCATGAGGAGTCATATATGACTGAAATGACTGAGAATGATATTATTATTTCTGTTGCCTTATTGCTAAGTAAATAGTGATGTTTAAAATCTAAAAGTGTCATTATTATGAGTGATTGGTTTGTGTTTAAAATAGTACATCATTTCAGTGTGCAGCATTGTAAGTTACTGAAAACACAAAGAACATATTTGTGAAGGCTCAAGAATGAGAATGGAGAATAAGAAGAGTATATTTTCTTTCAAAGCAATTTCTCTTCTTTCATTAAGAAAAATTAATTAATTAACTGTGTAGTGATGGTTTATCTCTGAGAATCTAGGACTGCTAGTATAATAAACCAGATGTAGTGAGTGGGTTAACCCAGAAAGTGAATAGGGGTCAACATGCCTTGTATGACAGGTGATAATTTGCTTCATTGCACTTGGCAGCTATTACCACTGATGCACATTTTGGGAGTACCTCCTCTGGGACATTTATTCTTCTCCCACAAGTTCTACACTTGTAGAGTTTTCTGCATTGCAAGATTTTTTGATGGACTTTTCCATTGGTAGGAACCTATTAGAGAGTTTCTTTAATCTGAGAGTTTAGATGCAGAGATACTATTTACAGAAAGAAAAAAATTTGATTTTTAAAATATTTTTCCTGGTATTTTTTTTAAACCAGACAGGACATTTTTTGTGATATATTTGTGATTATTTGAATATATAAGAACTACTATTTGTTATTTAATATAATTATGCTTAAATCTGGATGTTAATATGATTAGTTCAAAAAGCACTGATGTTTAGAAGTGTGGATAGAAACATACACAGAAGATTGAAGTGACTACATAACCTGACCAAGATGATAAATGATATTGAAAATATTTTACAAGATGCTATTGAGAATTTTGGGAAATATGAAGTAATAACAGAGATTTAAAGAAAAGAAATAAAACATTATCCATTGACTGCAAATTACCAGAGCATTTAGGTCATATAAAAATTCTAAATAGGATAAAGATTTCAGAAAGTGAGTGGAATATAACATCTATCATTATGGAAGACAAAATACGAGTGTTAAAGTGATGTTAATGAATAAGGGAATATTTAAAGATAAATCATTAGAATTCACTTGGGGGAAAAAAGTCATTTGAAACATTATTATCAGTTACAGATGTTAATGGGCTTCCATGTAGCATAATATGTGATCACAATGGAGCCATACCTAAGTTAAGATTTTTCTCAGAAAAAATCTGTACAGGTCAACACTTGTGAATGAATAAGGCAGCTGACCAAATCTTTTGTTTATTCACTTCTTATCTCAAAAGTTTCCAAATGTCAAAGAAGTCAGACTAGGATGACTTATTTTACCCTTCTGCTTCTGAAACACACATTCATAAGTGAGATCATTGAATGACTTAGCAATAGTAGCATATTTCTTCATGACTTTTGGGTAATAACCACCAGATCTCAGAAAAGTCTTCAATGACGAAAGTCATTGAGGTTCCTTGGTTGTGGCCAACTGGTAAGCTCTTCTGTCTTCACTGACTCAGCGCTTACTCCCTCTCTTGTGACTCTACTCCACCCACATACTTAATGGAAGATTTGTAAAACTTATACTTGTCAATTCCCACTTTCAAACAAGCTAATTCAAGTGGCTCTAATACTTTGATTATTCTTTTACTCATGATTTCAAGGTCTTTCCAAAAACAAGGGACACCTTTAGACATGTCGGTATCTCTGGGTAGTTCGTGTCTTCTACTTCTACCACATTTTCCACAAACAGTTGAAACATAGCTAATGCCAAAATTCCTTGAAGCAGACACTCAAATTGGTAAAGGACTGAAACAATCCGGTCTTGAAAGCATTTATCAAACACTTGTTATGTGCAAGTTTCACTGTTGACCCTCAGCACCATTCTTCTGGTTTCCCAGGTTTTTAATTTTGGTTTTATCCTTTATACTTCATTCTCCATCACCCTTCATATCCAATCTATTATCAGTCTATACCTAATTCATATCCAATTATCCAATCCATATCCAATTTAAATCTTTCTGTTACTCCTTTAACATTTCATGCATCTGACCTCATCTCTCAGGGCACAGATATTACTTAAGTTCAGGCCCTCATCACCTTTCTCATTGATTACTGTAATTGCCTTCTAATTGGTTTTCCTTCCTCAAGTCTCTTCCTACTAGGCTACTTTTCACATTACTGTCAAAGACTCTTCTCCCAAACTCTAATCCAGTCAAACCATCCTTCCTATTCTTCACACATGACACTCAAGCTACCATCTCTGCCTTTGCCCCAACTCTTTTCTGTGTTTTCATTTTCTCCTCCTATCTCACAGAATCCCTTGTTTCAAGGCACAACTTAAAAATCACCTTCTGAGGTCATTCCCAATCTCTTCAATCATTAGTCCCCCCTTTTCAAACTGTCTTGTATTTAATGACATTGCATTTATTTGTATTTGTATATTTCCTTCTCTTCCACTACACTGTGAGATTCTTGGGAGCAAGACCTTTTGTGCACCCAGTACTTAGAACGGTGCTTGGCACATAGTAGGGACTTAATAAAGGGCTTCTGACTGACTTTTTGTTAAAATGTAAGGTCCCTGAAAGTAGGGATTGTTTCGTTCGTTTTATTAATATTACCAGTGTCTAGGACATGGCAGGTCCTTAAAAAATACTTGTTGGTCTGATTGACTCAGCCTGACATTGGTAAGGCAAAGTTTAATGGTCAGATGATACATAACCATTAAGAGGAGCTATTCATTACATAAAACGTTGCAACTAATTTTGGAACCAGGAAAAGGAATAACAAAAACAACAGCCAAAGGATGAGCCGTCAATCCAACCTAGAGAAAGAGTTACCATGCCAATGACATTAGTAGGAGAGAAAGTTAATGAATTCAGATTGAGTCAATAATGGCCAATAGTGTGTGGACATGGACAGAAGTCAGGATCAATAGAAAGAGTTGGGTATCAAGACTAGAAAAAGGTAGAAAAGCAGGATTAAGAAAAGAACCCAGGCCTCTGAAGTAGAAGATGGCTTGGTACCCCCAAATCCTGGTCAAATGCCAGATCCAGGTCAGTATTCTTTTAAAAAGTGAGACAAAAACACTGTGTTGTCAGGATAACATATCATAGAGGTCATCTATTCCAATCTTTCCATTTTATATATGATGAGATAAGGAGCAAAATGACTTGCCCAAAGTCATATAGGGAAGAACAGAGATGAGATCTGAAACAGTTCCCTGAGTTCACAGTCATTGCTCTTTCTACCATAGTATGCAAACTTCTAATCTCTCCTGTTGATTCCCAAAGGGACATAATTCTTAGGAGCTGAAACTCATAAAGCTGATTTTTAACATAACCTTTTGACACTGTAAAATAAGTCACACTTGATTTCTCAAAAAGCCAACAGATAGGGCAATTAGACAATTTTTGAGTGTCAGGGAAGCTTTCCAACATATCTTCATACATTGAAACCTAGCTCTGAGAACCCAAAGTATTTTGCTTTGTTTTGTTTTGTTAAATTAATTTATTTATTTGTTTTCAGTTTTCTAGATTCATTTTCATAAATCTTAGATTTTCTCTCCATCCCTCCATCCTCCTTGCCCAAGACAACATGCTACCTTATATGGGTACTACACATACATTATTACTAGATACATTTTCACCTTAGTTATGTTGCATGGAAGAATTAAAATTAATAGGAGGAACCATGAGAAAAACCAAACCTAAACAAAGCACCAGAGAAAATAGTATGCTTCATTATGCAATGCAATTTCATAGATCTTTCTTTGGATGTAGAAGGCATTTTGCCTCAAGAGTCCATTGGCAATTTCTTAGGTCCTTAAATTGCTGTGTCTGCCAGAAGAATTCCTCACAACTGCATACAAAGTTCTCCTGGTTCTGCTCCTTTCACTTAGCATCAGGTCATATAACTCCTTCCAGGCCTCTCTGAGGTCTTCCTATTCCATTACATTCATATACCACAACTTATTCAATCATTCCCCAATTGATGAGCATCCCTTTGATACCCAGTTCTTGGCCACCACAAAGAGAGCTGCTATAAATATTTTTTGTATATGTGGAACCCTTTCCAATTTTTATGATCTCTTTGGGATACAGTCTTAGAAATGATATTGCTGAGTCAAAGGGTATACACATTTTTGTAGCCCTTTGGACATAGTTCCAAATTGCTCTCCAGAACAAAGTATGTTTAGGGGTGTACTATAAGCTAGTTTAACTGTACTTTTGTTAATGCATAGGATTTGTGACTATTTTTCCTCCCTGCAAAATAGTTTGCAGCACTGGAAATCAACTCATTTATATCAGGGTTTTTATGAAATGTTATTTCTGTTTATATTTAAATGACTATCAATGATCCATGAAATTTTGATTAGCCAGAGTGATACTATTAGACATGAAGTCTCTCCCCATTGCATCCCAGGGGGAGGAGCAGTGATAACATAGCATCTGCCCAGGTTCATGCTGCCCAGCAATATTATTACCTGGTTCTCATCCTCAACAGGCACTGATGAGTGCCAACAATGGGCAATTTTCCCTTTCCTATTCTTTTTATGCATAAAGGAGAAATTGGGTATTTTAAAACAACAAGCAATCCTCATCAAGGGAATTCAATTCAACCCAACCAACGTATATTGAGGGCATTCTTTGTGCAGGCCTCTTTGCTACGTTCTGGAACAACAAGTATGAAAAGAGACAAAATCTCTTTTCAAGGAAAACATCATCTGAGGGTAGAGGGAACAAGAGGAACATATGTAAACAGGAGAAAATGCATGATAAAAGCAGAAAGCAATATTCTAAAAAAGAAGAGGCAATGCAACCATACCATTTACATTTTTAAAAACCACAACTGTTTATTTCTATTAAAATCAATGTTCATTGATAATGTACACTTGTAAAAGTATAAAAAAGTGAATATATACTTAGAAAAAATATATTTTCTAGTAAAGTTGGATTATAAGAAAAACTTGTTGCTGAAATATGTCTGTGTTTATCCTTTGTTGCTGAAGAAGACCATGACATCAGAGAAATAATAACTGTTTTGAGTGAAAGAGGGCTGTGCAGGTCACCAGCCTCCCTTCTCTTCCAGAGCTATATGAATCCAATGACCATTCCTCAAGATGACTGGAAATGACCCAGGATGAGGAAATTTAGGTTAAGTGACTTGCCCAAGGTCACACAGCTAGTGAGTAAGTAAAGGATAAGTGAAATGTAACTGTTAGGGAAACATGAGAAGTTAATAATATTTAAGCTCTAAGCTCTAGTAAATAAAACTTATTTGAAACTTTTGAGATCAAAAAGATGTAAAAATTACATTAATAGAACTCAGTATTTAAAGACTTTTATTGAATATTATATACAAATTGTAAGACATATAAAATGAAAGGTGGTAGATTTCTAATTGAAAAAAAAGGAAATAACTAATGAGTGGGAATAGTCTCTTTTTTAAGATGAAAAAAACTGTCGTTTACAAATGGAAAAACTGCAAACCTATACTCAATAATAATAACACCTTCCTCTGAGATGGAAAAAATTACTCCTGATTAAAGGATTATAAAATATTAAGGGATCCATGTTGCTGTTGTATTAATGCATTGCGTTTTTGTAAATTGTCCTTTTCCTACAGCTTCTGCCAAAATATATGGAAGGAAAAAATAGAGGCTTTGAAGTAAGAGGCAAAAATCTCTTCAATATCACTTCTGGAGCTAAGAAAAGAAAGACCGATGTGTCAGATATCTACCCCTGTGAAACCAGCTATAGGAATTCTAAGAATGGAGAAACTATGAACAGGTATTAGAAATTTTTATTCTCAAAGAACATGAGTGAATGAAAGAGTTAAAAGTTTATTTCCTTAAAGCCATGAAACAAGAGAGAGGAGGTTAACTCCTTATTAATTTGTGAATAAAATACCTCATTATTTTATTTCTTTAAATCTTGCTTTTTCTAAACTTTTTAAAGTATCTTTCTGTTTGTGCTTATGTAGCATTCTCACTTCCTTAGTTGTCTTTATGTTAAGCTAGTTAAATAAACAATTCTGTTTCATGGTAAAAATGAATAATTTAGTGAAAATAGCCATGATCTACTTGTGTCAGTGAACAGATCCAGAGTTTGCACCAGAGGTACATTAATTTTACCCCTAGTAACAGCTTTCCATAATCATAAGTTCATATCCTAAGAGTAAATAATCTATCTAATGAGTTGGTTTTGTAAATACACACTTAAAAAGTGATGGCAGATCTCATGGTAATTTATATGTTAAGAACATAAGTAAGAAGTAAGAAGATGAATGCAGTCTAAAAAGATGAAGACTAGTGCATATGACTCAGGTGATAAACACATAGGAAGTACCTAATGCAATATGTATATTCAGTTTGACAGAGTAGAAGCCGATGACCATAAATTAAATACAGTCTATAGGAAAGCTACATCATCTACCCAGTGGCTGCTGGAGAAAGTTGATTAGAATGCCAAAATATGACTACAAGTTCACCTTAAAAGTTCAGCAGGAAAATTTGCTGCAAGTAAGAAGAAGAACAGAGATTTATTTTTAAGTTTGAAGGGAGACCAGCTATGGGAGAAAAGAAAAACCTAGCTTCAGAGGGAAGTTCAGAAGGAGATTCTGCTTTGACAAGGGAAAGAAAATCTAAAAAATAAAGTTTGATTTCAGAAGGTTTGCTTCAGACTGTTCAAGAAAGAAGAAACATAAAAAAAAAAAAAAAAAAAAAAAAAACTATGGAAGAAACAGACCAGGATCATTCAAGACTTTATCACTCTTAGCAGAATGATGAGGAGTAAAACAATGTTATCTTGGAATTACATATGGAAATTTTACTGTTTAAATACAACTGAGAATAGACTGTACTTAAGTGAGGAAGGTACAGTAAAAATTATCACTAGTTGGGGGGAGGAGCCAAGATGGCAGAGTAGAAAGACTCACATATGCTAGCTCCGAATCCACATCCCATAAATTTTCTGTAAAAAGAACTCCCCACAAATTCTGGAGCAGTGGAAGCCATGCAGCAACGCAGTGGAGGAGATTCCGCTCCAGAGAGCCCTGAAAAACTGACACCAAAGGTCCGTCGCGCACCAGACAGTGGAGCCCAGCCCTGCCCTGCCCTGGCCGTGGGGCCTGGAGAGGAGCAGATCTGAGTAGGCTTCAGGGACGGAACCTCTGGTGACCACGAAGGTCCTTCCACCCACAGGCACTACAGGTCAATGAGAGACTTCTGGGCTGGCCGAGAGGGGAGCGGGGTGTCTCCATAACTCAGGCCCCCTCAGGAGGCAGTAGCAGAGACAGGGACAGCAGCAGACCGAGGCTCCCGGAGCAGAAAGGAGCTCTGCTCCATTACTGAAGTTCTCCCCATAAACTCCCTGAGGGAACTGAGCCTGGGAGGTGGCCCTGCCCCCGCCTGAACACTAGAACTTAAGCTCACATTGACTAGCAGCCCCATCCACCACTGAAAGTCCTGAGGCTGGGGAGTAGCATTTGAATCTCAGATCCCAATTACTAGCTGGGCGGATCTAGGCGGGGGTGGACAGGAATCTCAGAAGTCAAGTAACTGGCTGGGAAAATGCCCAGAAAAGGGAAGAAAAATAAGACCATAGAAGGTTACTTTCTTGGGGAACAGATGTCTCCTCTTTTCCTTTCTGATGAGGAAGAACAATGCTTACCATCAGGGAAAGACATAGAAGCCAAGGCCTCTGTAACCCAAACATCTGAAATAGATATCCAATGGGCTCAGGCCATGGAAGAGCTCAAAAAGGATTTTGAAAATCAAGTTAGACAGGTGGAGGAAAAACTGGGAAGAGAAATGAGAGAGATGCAAGAAAAGCATGAAAAATGGATCAATACCTTGCTAAAGGAGACCCAAAAAAATGCTGAAGAAAATAACACCTTGGAAAATAGGCTAATTCAACTGGCAAAAGAGGTTCAAAAAGCCAATGAGGAGAAGAATGCTTTCAAAAGCAGAATTAGCCAAATGGAAAAAGAGGTTCAAAAGCTCACTGAAGAAAATAGTTCTGTCAAGATTAGAATGGAACAGATGGAGGCTAATGACTTTCTGAGAAACCAAGAAATCCCAAAACAAAACCAAAAGAATGAAAAAATGGAAGAGAATGTGAAATATCTCCTTGGAAAAACAACTGACCTGGAAAATAGATCCAGGAAAGAAAATTTAAAAATTATGGGACTACCTGAAAGCCATGATCAAAAAAAGAGCCTAGACATCATCTTTCATGAAATTATCAAGGAAAACTGCTCTGATATTCTAGAATCAGAGGGCAAAATAAACATCGAAAGAATCCACTGATCACCTCCTGAAAGAGATGCAAGAAACTCCTAGGAACACTGTGGCCAAATTCCAGAATTCCCAGGTCAAGGAGAAAATATTGCAAGCAGCTAGAAAGAAACAATTCCAGTATTGTGGAAATAAAATCAGGATAACACAAGATCTAGTAGCTTCTACGTTAAGGGATCGAAGGGTGTGGAATGGGATATTCCAGAAGTCAAAGGAACTAGGACTCAAACCAAGTATCACCTACCCAGCAAAACTGAGTATAATACTTCAGGGGAAAATATGGTCTTTCAATGAAACAGAGGACTTTCAAGCATTCTTGATGAAAAGACCAGAGCTGAAAGGAAAATTTGACCTTAAAACACAAGAATGAGAAGAAGCATGAAAAACCAAACAGCAAAGAGAAGTCATAAGGGACTTACCAAAGGTGAACTGTTTACATTCCTACATGGAAAGACAATATTTGTAGCTCTTGAAACTTTTCTGTATCTGGGTAGTTGGTGGGACTACACACACATATACGCACACACATATGTACACGCATGTGCATGCACACACACATGCACGCACACACAGAGACAGAGAGCACAGAGTGAATTGAATAGGATGGGATCATATCTTAAAAGAAATTAAGGTAAACGGTGAGAGAGAAATGTAGTGGGAGGAGAGAGGGTGAAATGGAATGGGGTAAATTTTCTCTCATTCAAAAGGCAAGCAGGAGACTTTTCAGTGGAGGAAAAAAGAGGAGAGCTGAGAAAAAAACATGAAGTTTGCTCTCATCATATTCAACTAAAGGAAGGAATAAAATGCACACTTATTTTGGTATGAAAACCTATCTTACAGTACAGAAAAATGGGGGAGAAGGAGATAAGCAGGGTGGGGGGGTTTGATGGAAGGGAGGGAATTGGGAGGAGGGAGCAATTTGAAATCAGCACTCTTGAGGAGGGACAGGATCAAAAGACAGAATAGAAATAATGGGGGGCAGGATAGGAAGGAGGGAAATACAGTTAGTCTTACACAACACGACTATCATGGAAGTCATTTGCAAAACTACACAGATCTGGCCTATATTGAATTGCCTGCCTTCCCAAAGGGAATGGGTGGGGAGGGAGGGATGGGGAGAATTTGGAACTCAAAGTTTTAGGAACAACTGTGGAGTATTGTTGTTGCTACTAGGAAATAAGAAATACAGTTAATGGGGAATAGAAATTCATCTGGCCCTACAGGACAAAAGAGAAGATGGGGACAAGAGAAGGGAGGGAGGATAGAAGAGAGGGCAGAATGGTGATAGGGGAAATTAGAATGCTCGGTGTATTGGGGTTGGGGGAGGGGACAAATGAGGAGAAAATTTAGAACACAAAATTTTGTGAAAATGAATGTAAAAAGTTAGATAAATAAATTTATAGAAAAAAAAGAAAAAATTTTTTACTAGTCAAAAAAAATGAGAGTAAACTCTCTTTGTTCTTACTTTTGATTCTCTTTCCTTTTATATAACTTTTATCGTTAGTAAAAGAAGGTAACCACTTTACATTTTGTTCTTTAAAATCCATACAAATTCATAAATGTGTACAAGGGCACACATACAAACATAGGTTATTTCATTTCTCTTGATGTTTCTGTTCTGTTCAATTCCATGGTTCAGGTTTAAATGACTATGCTCAAAATAAGGATGGGAAACCTGTGGCCTCAAGGCCACATGTGGCCTTCTAGGTCCCTGGGTGCTGCCTTTTGACTGAGTCCAAATTTTACAGAACAAATCCCTTTATTAAGGGGATTTGCTATGTGAAGTTTAAATTCAAGCAAAGGATTGCACTTGAGGACCTAGAGGGCTACATGTGGCCTCAAGGCCACAAGTTCTGCAACCCTACATTAGTACTATTTTACCTGGTACCAAGAAAAGGGGAAAGAACACAGTGCATACTAGAATAGAAATCCTCACCACAACACATATGAAATGTAATCAGGTAGTCTCTGCTTAGAGAATTCCAAGAGTATGGAACCTATTTACACCCTTCCACTATTTGACAACTAAATTTTAGGAATTTTCAAGGGTAAAATTTTCATTCAGCTTCCACCTATTGCTGTTTCGATGGTCTGAGCCAAAAACAAAACAAAACAAAAAACTCTGATCCCTCTTACACATGACAGCTCACCCCCTTTCCCTCTCCAAGTCCCATTTTCTAGGTCAAACTTCCCCAGTTCTTTTCATTCATTCTCACAAGGCATCGGGTCAATGTCCTTCAATCTTCTTGCCTTCCCCTGGATATTCTCCATGAAATCAAAATCCTTCCTAAACCTGTCATGAGTTCAGCACTATACTGTATGAGGGCAAGTATGAGAAACACTTTATTACTAAGTCACAAGATTAGCAATTGCTTCTCTAAACTATAAAATTGTTGATACCTTTTCACTTAGTTTGGAGTAAAGATAAAAATCTTTATCACTGAAGCCTCGGTAAATAAGTGTATTCCAGGCATTGTCCTTGAGAGTCCTATCTTGTATCAGTTGGGGCTGTATGATATTTCAACTAGAGCATTCTGGAGGACAGAAATATTATACCTGGCCAGGAGCCTAGAAGATGACTTGCAAATAGTGATATTTCAAAGGTAGCTAATCTTGCCAGAGATTGCTTAAGAAACAAATGATTGACTACATTCCATATTAGTAACCATTAGACATCTCCTCTTAGAGCTTGAAGATAAATTCACATGAATTATAAGGATGCATTTTAATGACACAGTTGTCAGAAGCTTGATGATAATCAAGTAAAAATAATGTTGGCAACATAGCAGGGCATACCAACATGTCTGAAGAAAGAAGTTATAGTATGAAGTGATAAGGAAATAGTACTTAAAATAATATGTACAAGAAAGCACAAGATGTGCATCTGGGAGGAAGGAAGGATTAAGGTGAGGAGAAGACTTTGGCAGTCTGAGCAGGACTTAAGGAAGAAAGGAAAGTGCTAATGAGAGTAAGGACAACCAATATGTGATAGGGCAAAAGCTGAGGCTTTTATTCCCTTTATCGCCCTCCTCTGCTAGCCCAGTGGTCTCTTGCTAATGAAGACCTGACTCCTAAGGATTTCTTTTGCCTTGTTTACCTCCTGTTTTGGAGAAGTAATTGTATAGATGGACTTAAATGGTTATCAATCTGTTATGTGGAGATACCTCAAATGGAAAGAAGTGTTGACAAGTCATTGGGTGGGCTGAATTGTGAACTACATGACTGGCTTGTGAAAGTGCCTGGAGGAATGAGGAAGAAAGATTTTCATTGACACTAATTACTGGGGGGGTGATCATGGGTCTAGCTGAGTGGTTTACAACCTCTAGGCAACAGTTCTATACAATTAAAGACTTTCTCCTTATGTGTCAGGACCAATGGAGGCGGTTTGCTAATATTTCCATTACATAAGATATCTGTGGAGTATGCCATGTGATACCTAATACACACTATGCTAATAACCAGGCTAGCATCCTTATGAGGACAGTAGAAATTGAAGAGTGGCACCACCTCCTGACACCATATTGAGGTGGCCCCTGGGACAATATAATAGCCTACCTAGGAACACAGTGATGCTCTTCCTGTTGATCAAAGTGCCAATTTACCCCCCTATCCCAGCCTTCTTTGTCTGACTGGTAATTAACTCCTTTCCCCAAACTTAAGGCAAGAGGTTTGTTCCTAATAAACAAGAGCTTCATTATCATGCCTGTGACTACTACACATCTAAGTTGTAAAGAAACCAACTTAAGCAGGAGGAGAGCCTTCTGACCCAATAATTTCTTGAAATTGGCCTCCAAGAAGATTTATATAATAAAGATAGATTTTTAAAATAAAGTCCTAGTTGACTCTCTCTAGCCCTTCCTTATTTCATACAAAGTTACCTGGGCTTGAAATTTTTGCTTTCTTAGAGAGTTCCATAAATCCTGGAGGAGGGACTTGGAGTCCCTTTAAATATCTCATCACCCTCAGGATGATTTAGATAATTCCTTCTAAGAAAGAGTTTGAAAAACTAAAAGGT
The DNA here is from genome assembly GCA_023548195.1 of Bettongia penicillata ogilbyi. Classification (NCBI taxonomy): domain Eukaryota; kingdom Metazoa; phylum Chordata; class Mammalia; order Diprotodontia; family Potoroidae; genus Bettongia; species Bettongia penicillata. The sequence goes on along the minus strand of JAJHZJ010000478.1, from coordinate 642,381 downwards.
AGAATTTGCTAAAGATGTAATAATTTCTAATTACATGAAAGAAGTGAAATTGTCTCTGTATAACTATTGGTAATGTGTATTTACTTGGAAGATAAATATATTTTATTTTGGCTACAACAATACTGAATCTGAGCCACCAGACTAGCTTAGATCAAGTTTTGTTGTTTAGTGATTTTTTCAGTCATGTCCAACTCATCATGACCCCTTTTTGAGTTTTCTTGTCAGAGCTAATGCAGTGGTTTGTCATTTGCCTCTTCAGTTCATTTTACAGATGAGGAAACTGAGGCAAACACGATTAAGTGGCTTACCCAGGGTCACACAGCTAATAGGTGTTTGAGCTATACTTTATTTCAGGTCTTCCCAACTCCAGGCACAAAGCTCTCTCTGCTACACCACCTAGGAGCTCAGGTTAAGTTTAAAAACATGTAAAAAACTTCCCTTTTAGTTTCTCTCTAAATATTAAGAACTACTATTCCTCTAGCTTAAAAATGCTTTCCAGAATTTTTCCTTCAGCAAAGTACAAATATCAAGGCTAGGGCAGGGGTGGAGAACCTACAGCTTAAAAGTCACATGTAGCTCTTTAGGTCCTAAAGTGTGGCCCTCTGACTGAATCTAAACTTCCTAGTACAAATGCCCTTAATAAAAGGATTTGTTGGGTGCAAAGTCAAGATAGTGGGATAGAGGTTACTCTAGCACTTCCCCCACAGACCACAAAACACCTGTAAAAAATAACTCTCAACAAATTCTAGAGCAGCAAAAGCCACAGAACAACAGAGTGAAAGAGGTTTCCAGTCAAAGGTAATCTGAAAGGTCAACAGGAAAGGTCTATTTCACAGGACACTGAGTGGAGGGGAAACTCAGTCCTTGCCATGCGGCACTGGGAGGAACAGGACCTGAACAGACCTCTGGGGCAGAATTTCCAGCAGGGAGGGTCCCAGATCCCTCAACCCACAAGCAGCAAAGAAAGCTTCAAAGGTCAGTGTAGGAGGGCTCTCCCAGCTGGGTGAGAGGGGAGTGAGGTCCCCCAGCACTGGCCCCAGGCAGCAGCAGAGGCTGCAGTGGCAGCAGCAGCAACAGCAATAAGCAGTAGGCTGCTATGGTGGCCTTGGAAGCAGACTGGATCCATTGTCCAGGCAGCTCAGCTTAAAACCTCTGGAGGAATTGAGCAGCTGATCTGAATCTCAGCCTTGAGCATGGTACTGGGGGAAGAAGGAGCACTAGGACCCTCCTCTTGACAAAGGATTCAGAGATCAAGTAACTGACTGGGAAAATGCCCAAAAAAGGGGAAAAAAATAAGACCATAGAAGGTTACTTCTTGGTGAACAGGTGTCTCCTTCCATCCTTTCAGATGAGGAAGAACAAGGCTTCAGGGGAAGTCAAGGCTTCTGCCTCCAGTACCTCCAAAATGAATATGAAATAGGTTCAAGTCATAGAAGAGCTTGAAAAATGCATCAGCAGACTGCTAAAGGAGAACCAAAAAAATGCTGAGGAAAACAACACCTTTAAAAATAGGCTAACTCAATTGGAAAAAGAGGTCCAAAAAGCCAATGAGAAGAAGAAGGTTTTAAAAAGCAGAATTAGCCAAGTGAAAAAGAAGGTTCAAAAGCTCACTGAACAAAATAGTTCTTTAAAAGAGAGACTGGAATTCAGGGAAGCTAACGATTATGAGATAAGCCAAGAAGTTAAAAAACAAAACCAAAAGATTGAAAAGATAGAAGATAATGTGAAACATCTCATTGGAAAAACAACTGACCTGGAAAATAGATCCAGGAAAGACAATTTAAAAATTATGGGACTACCTGAAAGTCATGATCAAAAAAAGAGACTAGACATTATCTTTCATGAAATTATCAAGGAAAACTGCCCTGATATTCTAGAACCAGAGGGCAAAATAAATATTGAAAGAATCCACTGATCACCTCCTGAAAGAGACCTGAAAAGAGAAACTCCTAGGAATATTGTGGCCAAATTTCAGAGTTCCCAGGTCAAGGAGAAAATATTGCAAGCAGCTAGAAAGAAACAATTTGAGTTTTGTGGAAATACAACCAGGATAACACAGGATCTGGCAGCTTCTACATTAAGGGATCCAAGGGCTTGGAACAGGATATTCTAGAAGTCAAAGGAACTGGGATTAAAACCAAGAATCACCTACCCAGCAAAACTGAGTATTTCAAGGGAATATATGGTCATTCAATGTTACAGAGAATTTTCAAGCATTCATGATGAAAAGACCAGAACTGAATGGAAAATTTGACTTTCAAACATAAGAATCAAGAGAAGCATGAAAAGGTAAACAGGAAAGAGAAATCATAAAGGACTTTCTAAAGCTGAACTTTTTACATTTCTACATGGAAAGATAATATTTGTAACTTGAGACTTTTCTCAGTGTTTGTGTAGGTGGAGGGATTATACACACACACACACATATACACACACACATAGGCAGGGAGGGAGGGAGAGAGAGAAGTTGAAGTTCAAAATATTAGAAACGAATGTTGAGAATTATTATTGCATATAACTGGGAAATAAGAAATACAGATATTGGGGTATAGAAATTTATCTGCCCTACAAGAAAACAGAGAAGATGGAGATAAGGGAAGGGTGAGGTGTGATAGAAGGGAGGATACATTGAGGGAAGGGGTAATCAGAATGCAAAGTATTATGGGGGAGGGGAGAGATGGGAAGAAAACTTGGAACTCAAAGTTTTGTGGAAATGAATGCTGAAATCTAAAAATAAATAAGTAAATAATAAAAATAAAAGGATTTGTTCTGTAACACTTGGACTCAGTCAGAAAGCCAAATGGGAGGTCCTAGAAGGACACACTGAGGCTGCAGGTTCCTTACCCCTAGGCCCGGTCTTTGTTTGAAATGGAATAAGGGTGATAATTAAACTTAACTTTTGTCTAGAAAGGACCATTGCTTCCTCTTCCCTTCAAGTGATTGGTACCTTAACCCACTTGGGGACAATATCTTCTCTTGGAATTCAACCTTAAGATGCCAGTCCCAGGAAGGAATTTATAAGTGGAAGTCATCTATGAAAGAATTTAAAGGTGATTGTAATATTAATTTCAAACTCTATTTTAACATACTATGACATTTCCTTATTTAAGAGTCCTACAAATGTTACTTGGTTTTACTTGGATATAAAGTAAATAAAATTGTTTCTAGAAGATTTGAGTGTAAATTGCCAAGGACATTGTAAGTGTTTTTTCTCCTTTGACACAGACCTGGCCCAGAACACTTGTATATAGCAAATTATTAGCTTTCTTTTTCCCATCCATTCTGCTATTCTTGTTTTATTGGATTGTTTAATCCATTCACTTTTAGGGTTAAACTTTTTTAGCCTTGTGTTTTCCTCTATTTATTTCTTTCGTATTGATTTTCAGCCTTTTACTCTTTTAAGTCATCACTTTGTCTCTGTAATTATTTTTACCTGTACTACTTTGATCCTACTTTATTTCTACAGGCTATCTCACTGCTCCTGTTTACCTCCCCTATTCCAAGTTCCTTGATTTTGTTAAAAGTTCTGGAAAGTTTTCTTGTTTTACTTCCTATTAAGTGGTAGTCAGAATTAAAAAAAAGAAAACAAAAATCTGTCATTATATTTTACCAAAAAATGTAAAATAGGCTTGATGTATAGATGAGAAATAGAGTACTGTCAAAAGAATTGTAAGGTAGTGTGTTGACTTCCTGAATCAAATTCTTCTTTTCTTTTTCTTTTTCTTTTTCTTCGCAGTCAACAAATAATAAGCACAACTGATCTTATATTCCCTACTTTTCTTTAAGGTAACTTGTGTTTGTGTGTATGTGTGTGTGTGTTGTGGGGTCTGGGAGAGGAGCCAAACTCCACATAATGACTGGCTTAGAGTCCTTCCAGGTTGATTTAGTTATTTTTTTCTTTTGTTTGTTAAAAGGGCCATTCCTTGACTACTTCTTAAAGTGGTCTATTCACTCAATGGGCATTACCTCCCTCTAAGTGAGTACCTGAAAAGGCCAGTCTAAGAAGGCCAAGGTATCCTATTGCATCCTGGGCCATCTCCAGTCTTTGAGAATGGTCTTTGGGAACCCAAGGTTTTCTTTATGCTAAGAGAGTCTTATGATGAAGACTCTTGTAAAGAAATATAAAAAATAACATTAAGTAATAGTTTTAATGTGATTTGTTTATAAAATATTTTTTTCACAACAATCTTCTGAGGTATAGAGTATCAGATTCATTATTCCCATTTTGCAGATGAAGAAACTGACATTTACAGTGATTAACTGATTCACTCATGGCTAGAAAGCTAACAATTCTTTTTCAATCAGTGACTTCAATCTAAATGTATTGATTTTAAGGACAGTGTTCTTTCCACTACACAAGTTAATATGTCTCTTGCTGAGAAAGAATGGCAAGGAGTGGGAGGTAGGGAGTGGGGGCTTGTGGGGAGAGATGGAAGATGGAAATAGAAACTCCAAGACAAAAAATGTATCAATGTAAGATTGAAATCTACAATCAAGATGTGCCTTTCTATCTTTATCTTGTGTCTTACACCTAATATTTCTATTCTTGCTATTTTCCTTTTTCCCCTTTACACTACAAAACTTTTTCTTATTCCTTTAAATGATATCGCTTAAATTGATTAAATATTTAAGCGGTCAATGGGAATCAATCAATTATTCTATGACAGGAGTTCTTAACTTTTTATGTGTCACGGATACCTTTGGCAGTCTGATGAAAACTGTAGACCCCTTCTAAAAATAGTATTTTAAGTACATAAATAAAATACGTAGGTTTATAAATGAAACCAATTTTAAGGAAAGACAACTATCAAAATATTTTTTTAAAAATAATGTCATGAACCTAAAGTTAAGATCATCAGCTCTGCAAGTGTTTATTAAGGATATAATGCATATTTAAGGGTCAACAAGGTGTCACAGTGGGTAAAATTAGGAAAACAAGGTAAAATCCAGATTTAGACACTCTCTAGATATATGACTTTGGGCAAAAATGACTTTTGCTTGCCTCAGTTTCTTTATTTGTAAAATAAGGACAATAATAGCACCTGCCTCCCAAGGTTTTTATAAGAATTGAATGGGATGATATTTGTATAGCCCTTAGCAGAGTTCCTGGCACAGAGTAGGCACTATATGTGTTAGCTATAATAATCATTATTATTATGACTTCTGTTACTATTTTTGAGGCATTGTGCTGGGTACAGAGGATACAAAGGAAAAAATAAAACTGTCCTTGCATTAAGAATTTATATGATCTATCAGGGGAGATAATACATACATTTTTAAGTATATAAAAATGCAGGAATAAAGATTGGACCTTGATTTTATTGATATAGGCAACTTCTGGGTGATGATACGCCATCAATGCACATTTGCATTATCTGTAACTTCTCTGCAACTTACAGTCCTAGAGAGTAGCCTATAGCACAGAGAGGTTAGGTGACTTACCTAGGTTCACACAGCCACTATGTCAGAGTCAGGACCTAAGTTAAGTGTTCCTAGCAGGCTGCAGGTGCTAGTGGCCAGAGCACTGGGCTTAGAATCAGGAAGACCTGAGTTCAAACTTGACCATGGACACTTACTAGTTATGTGACTCTGGGCAAGTCCCTCTACCTTTGTGAAGGTTTCTTCAATTGAAAAATGAGGATAATAAAAATACCTGTTGTCACACAGTCATTTCAAACTCTTCATGAATCCATTTGGAGTTTTCTTGGTAAAGATGCTGGAGGGATTTGCCATTCTTTCCCCAGTTCATTTTAAAGATGAAGAAATTGAGACAAATAGTTAAGTGACTTGCCCAGGGTCATACAGCTTTTAAGTGTCTGAGACTAGATTTAAACTCAGGTCTTCTTGACTCTAGGCCAGGCACTGTATACATTACACATGGCTCACAGAAGTGTTTTGAGCATCAAATGAGATGCTACTTACAAGAAGAAGGAAAAAAAGCACTTATCACAGTTCCTGGAACATAATAGACCCTTCTTTCTCTACTTTGAGGCCACCTCTCTAGTCACTCTGTAATACAGCCTCTCATACAAAAATGTATGTAAAGTAAATATGAAATTGGAGGCAGGGAAGCTGGTAGCTAGTGGTTCTTGAGTTATTTCAGAAGGTAATTGGGAATTCTAAGAGTCAGAGCTGTTGAGGAAATAAAAGGTATGTGCAGGCAGAAAATGGATCAGTTCATAAGACAGAGAAATTTGCCTCATGGGCTCTCTATCATGAAATTTCCGTAGCCTGGATAATTTTTCTCTATGGCCTAAAGGCTTACTCACAACACAAGGAGGACCTCCAGGCACATTTCAGAAAGTGTTATTTATTTCTCAGAGTCTGAGTCCATTGCTATACTTTTTAGTCCATAATATTTGGAACATCAATTATAATTTTCAAAAGAAAAACAATAAATCCATGACCTCAAGCATCAGTGACAAACGTTTTCCCTTCACAGTCACTTATACAAACTCATTTTCCTCCCTGAATTCTTCAATTTACACTTGCTTTTGACAGGCACTGGAGTTCCCTGAAGTTTCTCTCCCTCCTGAATCTTTAGCCCCCTCCTTGCCCCAACAAGCCATTAATAATCACACCAGTAGGTGTATTTTCTCTGTAAAGAATATTAATGCTAAAGCCCTCCTTTAAAGGATGCTTAATTATTAAGCCCTGCAGGCAACTTTTTTCACTACTCTCAGATGATCCTCTGAGCAACTTACTCTAATTAATTTTAGCCTAGAAGATTACATTCCTGGTTATGTGCTTCAAGAATGAGGATTCATAATTCTCTAAAGGAGAAAAACAGCGTATGACACTATTTTTCTTGAATCATACCCTTTTCAAACAAAGACTTCTATTGCTAGAATATAAGTGAAACTAACATTTTGAGAACTTTGAAGGATATCAGTCTGATTAACAGTTAACAGCCTGTTCCCATTCTAGTCAGTAACTAGTACAATCTGGGTATAGAATTATAAATGTCAGACTCAGCAAAGCAATGCAAAGATTGGAAAGATGAGCCTTTGAGTTGGGAGGTCTGAGTTCAAGGCCTGACTATATCACTCAGGAGGTGTGTAATCTTGGACAAATTGTTTAACTCTCAGTCTAGGTTTCCTCAACTCTAAAATGAGATTAATGATACTTGCACTGTATACATCACAGGGTTATAAGCATGTAATTGTAAATCTAAAAGTGAACTATTATTATCATCACCACCATCATTGTTAGTGTCATCCACTTTGACCCCTTCATTTTACCTAGTTGGACGCAGAATGAAGTAGGGGAAATAGGCATTGACATTGAGCCCACTATGACTCCGGTACTATGGTAAGTGCTTTTCAAAAATCTTATCTCATTTGGTTCTCACAACAACCTTGAGAGGTAGGTATTATTATGACCCCTTTTTACAGTTGAGAAAACTGAGATTATATGATTTGCTCAGGGTTATATTAAATGTTTGAGACCAGATTTGAACTCAGGTCATATTGACTCCAGGCCCATTTCCCTATCCACTGCATCACCAGCTTCCTGATGTGGCTGCTGGGGTACTAAAGACCTGGATTCAGGTTCTGCCTCTGATATTTGCTCCTTGGATAAACATGGGACAGTCACTTGACCTCTATAAGCTTCATGTTCCTTATCTGTAAAACGAGCACAGTAGTGCCTTTTCTCTCTGGTTTCATTTTTGTGAGGAGAATGAATGGCTGTAGTCCTCAAAGAGGACGAGTCTCAGGCCCCCTCTGATTCCAAACCATTCTTCTTTCTCTGTCGTGGCTATTCTTTCTCACTCATAAATAAAGGAATATTGAAGAAGGAAATTGGAATGAACTTTGAGAGATTGAGAGATCCACCAGTGGTCCAGAAACTGTAACCCAAACCAATTTTCACTGTCAAATCCACTTGGCAACTGAGATACCATGTCCTGAAACAAGGCCACCACCCATCCAACAGATATGTTGGATTTTGAGATGACTTTGTTGGGATGATTGCTTGCCACCACCACCCCCTGACCCAGAGACTGAGGTAATAGAAGGCAGAGCATATCTCAGAGTAAGAGGTTAAGGTGGGGAGGGTAGTTTGGTAGTTGGGTTGTTTTTCAGAGGTTTTATTTTTGTTATTTCTTTCTTACAACTTCCTGTCAATAATGTCATTGAAAAGCACTGTGGTCCTTGAGAGAGTGCCCGTCTTTGACACAAGATGGCCTGTAATTCTGATTTCTAATTTTGAACTCTAAACTAGTTTTATGACCTTGAGCAAGTCATTTAATCTTTATGAGCCTCAGTTGATTCCCTAGGATTTATAGTATCTACTTGTGGAGATAGCTTCCTCAATTGGGATTCTTCCTGGGATGGTGACTGAACAGATTGTTCACTTGAAGCTAAGATATGTAGATGTTTCTAAAACCATTATGGCACAATGGGACATCAGAATATCTGGGTTCTTATTTTGACTGTCACTAGCTGTGTAACCATGGGTGAGACAATTCATTTCTATGGGCCTCAGTTTCTTAAAAGTAAAACTAAGTGGTAGGACCAAATGATCTTTCAGTTTCCTCCCATCTCTAAATCTTATCATCCTCTAATTAATTCTTTCAACCCTCTCACTCTTTTCTTAACCAGTTTTTCCCTCTGTAACAGTTAGAGAGTTGGAATGGAATGGATAGATAGTCTGATCCTAATAGGATCATCTAAATGACTGGGTTGGAATAGAATACTACCTTTGTGAAAGACCTATTGTGTTTCATTTTGTAAGAGAATAGATTCCAGGGAAATTTAGGTTGAAGTCTTCAATTCATTCTGGTATGATGGCTGCATTTTCAGCTAACCAGGCCTGGAACCTTGCCTGGAACATTGCCTGGAACATTGGACAATGAAATATGTATTTTCTTAGGGAATTAAAAGCCTCCATTAGTGTCAGAGAAAATGGTCCATTTATGACCATTTCTGAAAACTCTCTCATCAGACCCTGTCTTGTCCATAACTTCTTCTAGTTCTGGTGTTTGGAGACAGAGTTTCCACACTTTAAAAGTTATCTTTGGGATATCATTCATTTTCTGGATATGCCTTTTAGCATTAGTATATGTAACAATGAGCTGTGCTATGACAGGAGTTATATCTACTCATTCTTTTATGTGATGTGGTTCAAATCCTCTTACAACAGATAGCAAGACCACAGAAAGTTGTGCAAAAGTGATATTTCTAAGCTGTGCCTATCTCAAATAATATTTAATACTGCTGAATTCCATTGTAGTAAAAGAGACTGGACAGTCCCTCAGCAATTGTGATGTTGGGATTTGAAATGCCACAAAGGAGTTTATCACTTGAGAGTCTTTTTTCCTGCTCCTGTAATTGTATAGGTAAAAATTGGGGGCACACACTCACATATACACATACATACACACATATGTGTGTATGTATGTATGTATAAGAGGAATGAGAGCTTACCAAGGGGAATAGAAATATTTTCTTTTAATTTCCAAACAGTGAAAATTTTTTAAAATTTGGTATACTCTTGGGAAATTATTAGGATTTTTAAACAAAAAACATAGTATTTTTACTAAACCTACTTAGAGGGATATACATATATATGCATTATATATATATATATATATATGTGTATCTATATACATATGTGTAAATATAGATTAGACTAGGTCTCCCTGTCTCTCTTAAGATGGAAATGTGTTTGCTATTTACTGCCAGTTCTTACTGCTGATCTGCAGGAAGCCTTTTCAACATGGATGGTTCTACCATCTTTAAGCCACTTGGTGGTCCCCTGTTCCCACAGCTTCACTATACTGGCCTTAAAGTTAGTGTGGATCCTCAGTTGGCTGTGGGCCAGCCTCAGCTCAGAAGTCCTGAGTTTAATCAATCCATTAGCCTCAGCCTCCTCAATACAGTACTGTAGGTGTGAGCCTCTATGCCCAAATTGAATTCCATTTTTAACAATTGATCTCTGTGAAACAAGATTCTCAGTTCTGTTCTCAGACAGATACCATGCAAGTAACAAAACTGGAGACTGAACATGATATGTGAATACTGCTTTTGAAAACTAGAAAAATTAAAACTGCTCACCAACAATCACCTTATTTTATATTTTATATGCTTATGCATGTTAAATTCTAGCATCTATTTCCTTTAAATTGAGGAGGGGATAGATGAAGTTCACCTGGCTGATTATCCTAGTTGATACCATATTGTTCCAATATGATGCCATATTGTATTGTGTTCACCCACCCCAATCTGTCCCCTCTGGTCTTTTTCTGCTTTAGCTCTAAAGACGATAAACAAATTACTTCCCTATGGCTTCATTCCTTTGGCTTTCTAGAGCAAAACATCTCTCCCTGGCTACCATTCATTATATGTGTTGGACTTTCCAGTTAAAATGTTAGCCCCTTCAAGGTGGAGACTAACTTAACTTTTCATGCTTGTATCCTCAGCATTTAGCACAATGCCTGACACATGATAAATTCTTAATAAATGCTTTTTTTCAAATATTCATTCAAGGGAGCAAACATATAGAATAATAACTTCAAAGTATATTTGACAAGGTCATTGGCCAAGTCTATCTTTGGAACAAAGAAAACTAGAGAATGGCCTTCAGACCTGTAATAATTGAAGAAAAGAAAATATTATCACTAAGGAGTTACTTTGTGAAAAAAAAAATATTGAACTATGTAGCCTTATTGAAGTGTGCTTTTATCCCAGTCAACAAATAATCCAAGTATGAAATACATGGAAATTTTATTTGTCAGACTATGATATTCATTAACCACAGTGTATAACAAAGATTGTGTTGTGTTTTCTTTGAGGTAAAAATGCATCTGTCAGGATCTAAAGCTGTATGTAGTAGCTTTGGATAGTGGTGTCTTTTCACAAGGAGGCCCAGAAGAAAGGTTAGAGATGAATAAGAGTTAACCTATCACCACTAGTGGAAAACAATTCCAGTGTTTCATTATATTGGTTCTAGAGTTAGAGTGGACCCTCAGCCCTCAATTGACTTTGAGACTACCTCAGCTCAGAAGTCCTGAACTTAGTCAGTCAACCAGCCTCAGCCTTCTCAATCGTCAGTCCTGCAGGAGTGAGCCACTAGCTAGGCTCAGATTTAATTTCATTTTTAATAATCAATCTTTGTAAATGCCCTAATGATTTAGGGTTATATTGGGTTCATATGCATAAAAGAACACATTATTGCATATTGTCCAAGAGGTGTTCATTCACAAATGCATGTTAATTTCTTCTACATATCCTGTGGTCCAGGGGACAGAGCATTGACTTTGGAGTCAGAGGATCTGAGTTCAAATGCCACTTCTTAACTTTACCACCAGAGTGATTTCTGGCAAGTCACTTAACTGTCCTAGGTATGAACTTCCTTATCTGTAAAATGAGTGTGTTGAATTAATTTAATTATTAATTAATTATCCTCTGAGATAATTTGCAGATTTGTAGCAATGAAGCTATGACTCCTTGGTCTCCCCTAATTCTACACTCCAGCTTTCTACTTCTTGTGTTTGTACAAAATTTTTCTTTCTTCAATTTGCAGTTCAAATATCAAATCTTCTTCTAAGGTTTCCTCTATCTGCAGTTGTTAGGACTTTCTTTGTCCTCAAATCATCTTATATTTACTTAACTATGCATATGTTATATCTGTTTCTAGTCTGTCCTCAGCAATTTCCTTTAGGACTGAGGCTGTCTTTTTCATCACTCCATCCCCAGAATCAAAGGAATATTGTACACACAATAGGCACTTACTAAATGTAAGTTAAATTTATTTGAACCCAAATCTGATTCCATGATGCAAGGTGCTCACTACTACTCTGGAACAATCAAATCAACAATAGATTCTAAGACTCATCTCCTTTGTAACCTCATATCAGCAGGGATTGTATCTGTGAAGAATATATTTTACCTGAGGCGTAGGCAGCCAAAATGAGGCAGTATATCCAAATGTCCCACCACAGGAGGGAGGGGGGCAAGAAAGGAAGGATGCATGGAAGAAAAGAGGAGGGAAGGCAGAAAGAAAGAAAAAAGGAAGACAGGCAGAAAGGAAAGGAGGAAGTAAAGAGGAAAGGAGGAAAGAGAGAGAGGGAGGGTGGAAGGAAGAAAGAAAACAAGCATTTATTAATGGGTTACTTCGTGAGACATTGTATGAAGCATTTCCCAAATATTTTCTCACTTGATCCTCATGACAACCTTATGAGATGGTTATAATTATTATCCCCATTTTACAGTTGAGAAAACTGAGGCAGACAGGTTAAGCGTCTTACCTAGGGTCACACCTCTAACAGATGTCTAAGGCAGGATATGAACTCGGCTCTGTCCTCTGTAGGACCCATTGCTTTGAAAACTGATCAGTTGGAGATGTGCTGTGGCTTGACTAACCTATTACTTACCTAACTTTTGAATTCTTCATTCTTGCTTCCCCTCAGTTCTCCCTTCCCTCAGCTAATGTGCTTCTTTTCTGTGAAGTCATGCCAGCTTTGTTTTAATACTAGAAGATGTAGGAACAGACCCAGAAATTATTCCAGAAGCTTACTATGTCAATTTCCAAGAGAGATATGGGGAAGGGGAGGGGGGAGGGGGGAAGAATGAGGCACCTGGGATTTCACTTGGAAAGTGACCCTAGGAATAGGGTCAGAGACAGAGTTTGGTGATTGCCTCTTTTGCCACCACTTCTATTCTCCACCTAGAGCACTCCCCAGTCTACCAACAACATAGGCTGGCAGTCTTTGTGGTGAGAACAGTAGCCTGACTCTTGTACTTATACAAGTTATATTTTAAGGAAAACGAATGGAAACTATCCTTAAGACTAAGTTATCTCAGGGGGTGACTAAAGACCATGGCTATTGACTCCAGATACTTGTCTAAGAATAAAAAGTCCGCAAAGAGCTACAGATGTGCTCTGATGTTTGACTGATGGACTACAACATGTAACTCAGACAAGGCAGCTTTGTTGAGTTGTACTAACTCAAGGCAAACTCAATGCCTCTCTTTGTTCAATAATCCTTCTCCAGTCACGACTTAGGAAGTTTCCTTTTAACTGCTGAGTGACCTGAAAATGTCTCATTCTATTCCAATATCAAACATAAATTACCAAGAGGTTGGCCTGAGTTGGGTCTAGCCAAGAAAAGTGTTCCTGTTTATTTCCTATAATTCTTGATGGATTATTTTCTGCCTACAAATATTCATTTACTTCATGCTCTAGGATAATGTCACCTAACAGTTTCTTTTTTATTTTCAAAGCAGTGACTGTCAGAGGTACATTGTGGCTTCTCTATTGAATCTTAGCAGCATTGAAGTTGCAGGTATAGATTAATTTCCTAGACCAGGATGATTTTTCTAATAAACAAAAAAAAACATTTGAACTTTTTTTTTTGCCTTCACATTTCATTCTTTCATGTAGTTTTATGCCTTTTTTCTTTTCCTATTTCATTTTCTCCACTTCCTTTTTGAAAAAACAAAAGCTTTAATTTTCTCAAGTTCCTCTTCAGTTTGTCATTAAGTTCTTTCTTTGGTGATAAGCCATGGGGAGAGAGGCTTCAAGTCCTGGAAGATAAGTTGTCATTGATATTTGCATTAAACTAATTGCTTATCGATCACTCTCCTACTAGAGCTAGCTCTAGATAACTAGTCTTTCCCCACCAACTTTCTTCAAGCTGCCTCCTAGGTTCCATCACAGAATTAGATTCTGTGAGTCTTAAAAACATGCTTATACTATGTGATTAAAACCCCATACGTCTGGGAATTTAACTACCATCTCTAGCTTTTTACAATTATGCTGCATCTAAATGTATAATACCTTTCTATTCCTTTCACTCCCTTCATTCCTTGAAAGAACCATATATCAAATTAAAAATAATAAACTTTTCTTAATTGCTTACTATATGAGATCACTGTGCTAGGAACTGTGGAATGGGGATGGGAAGTAGAATTATGAGTTTAGAGATGAAAAAATACCTGAGAGGTTATTCGCTTCCACCTCTGTATTTTATAGAACACAGGATAATAGGATCACAGATCTAAAGATGGTAAGGAATTCAGAGACCAACCAGTCTAGTCCCCTCACCTAACAGCTGAGGAAAGTGAGACCCAGGGATACCCAGCATCACAGAACTAATAAGCAGTGAGGAAACTGAGGCCTGGAGAAATTAAATAACTTCCCCAAAGTTACACAGATAGTTAATACAAGGGTCAGAATTTAAAGATAGGTACTCTGATTCTAAAATTCAGTACTCTTCACTTTGTGTCACAAACCTAGTTTGGGGGAATAAGGTCAGAGAAGAAAAGATAAAACCTGTTTCCTTCCTATTGGAAGGTTCCTTTAGGAGGATAGGGAACCAGCACACATAACTGTAACATAGAATATTAAATGGCAAATTCGATAGAGACTTATAAAACAAAGTGCAATAAGCTGTCTCAATGTAATGCCCTTTGGTGGGATCAATGAAAACTCCCTGGAGAAGATGGTATATAAGTATAAAATAAAGAGATTGGACTAGAGAATTTCTAAGGTCCCTTACTGGTGTTTTCATTTTGTTTTCATTTTGAGTTGTGCTTTAAACAACAGTAAGATTTGAAAGAATTAGAGTTTTTAAAAGAAAAGTGTGTTCTTTATTTGGGGAGACAAGTGGTGTTGTTATGGAAGGAATGCATAATAAAGGGAAAAAAATTAAGAACAAAGGTATCAGTGCAAATGTTACCTACTCCATTGGACTTTTTAGTCTTGCCCCAAGCCACACAAATTGTCTTAAATTGCAATTAGACGCAGTATAGATTTCTTAGTCATGTATATTCCGTGTGTATCCTCTACCTCATTGGTCATGTGATAACCTATGGAAAAGTCTACCCCTGTGCGTATGGGGAGAATCTTCTTTCATCTCTCTTGCAATGCTGTCCAATTAAAAGTCTATTGCTTTGAAAGAATGTCTCCTGATTGACTGCTAAGAGAAACACATTAGTGGGGGCGTCTGAGCTGTGATCTTGCATGAAACCTAACCTATAAATTAATGCATCTCAAACCTGGTATGGCATTCAGAAAGGGTCCTTACAAATGAGGCAGGGAGTAGTTTCTACATATGGATCCTTCAGTAAGCATTACAAAAAAATTGAAGTTCTTTGCCTATTGAGCTCTATATTTAAGTCAAGGTGAAAAAAAGACATAGCCAACAATACCACATTAGCCTAAGTTGCTTTCCTCTGAGGAAAGATTTCTTATTACCTCGTATTGTCCATACAATGATTTCCTCAGAGAATCAAGTTAATCCTTCATTAATATACACATCATCTCACAAGAATTAAGGACTTAAAAATGTAACCCTGTAAGGATGTAAAAGCTTCTTGCTTCAAGTGCTCTAGGGTACAGGACAATTTAACCTCTCCACTGATAATTCCTTCCTCTATAAATAAAAGTGTGCCTTGAGTTACTAAATTTAGTAAGCAGAAACACAGGGATAGAAGCACAATATTCAAGGGTTATAGAGCTATACCAGCTCTCAGGGCTAATTGCATATTGGCCACACTGGTTATTTTAGTTAGTCAAGGAGGTTTCTGGGGAATTTATACTGTGTTTCTATTTTTAGTGAAGGAAAGGATTTGGAATAGTCTCTTCATTGGAAGTTGAAGAATAAAATTCAGTGATTCAAGAAAACATTTAGTTGGGGCAGTTAGGTGGTGCAGGAGCTAGAGCACCAGTCCTAGCATGAGGAGGATGTAAGTTCAAATTCTGCCTCAGACGCTTACTAGCTATGTGACACTAGGCAAGTCACTTAAACTCAATTGCTTCCAAAAAAGTCACTTAGTTCACCAAATCTATGATTTTACAGTCTTATTCCAATATTTTATCTTGGTGTTGAAATGCCCCATGGTTCTGACACATTCTATTTTGCTGCAAAAGCCCTCAGTACAGTCCTGGTGACAGATCACCTATTTTCTAAGGACCACGCTAGTATAAGTAGGAAAGAATCATGACCAGTAGACTGGCCATGTAGTAATTAATTCTTTGGCCACATCAATTAATGAATCTCACTTCTGCACCCCCCGCAAAATATAGAAAAAAATACTTATGGTTTAGTAAGTCCATAAGTTTTTGGCTTCTCATTTTTCCCTCATGAAATTTTTTTTAAAATATCTTTTTTTGCCACCCTCCAAAGTTCTGCATGGTATCCTTTTGTTTATTTGGGCATAGGGCAATGATCATAAAAGAATGGGAGAGAAGGATGCTAAGAATAGCATAATTTTTAGAAGGTCGATAAGCATGAATATAAATATTGGTGCTCTAAATGTGAGGTCTTTGTCTAATGTCCCATCCTGGCAGTGTTTCTGATGCTTAGATTTTGCTATCATCTGTCAGCAGCCTTTTTAACCTGTAATTTCCCTAAACCTAGTGAAACATCTCCCTGCCATGCTGGCCCCTTTCTCCCACTGAAGAATTCCTTCTGGGAATCTCCAATTTTGGGATGAACCCAGGATACCTATGCTTCATTCCTTTCCTGGCTAAGCTTCTGACCATCTGGACTCCTTCCCACATGTCAGCCTCAAAAAGAAAATATGCCCAAGGATAATTTCCTTATAGGATTTGCTCACTAGATGCCATCTAGCAGGAAGATTTCAATCAGAGCAGCAGTCAAACCAAAAGAGCAAGAGGCCAAAATTAAAACCTTTGGAAGGTTTCCTCAATTCCAGTTACATAATTTGAGCGAATTGAAGATATTATTACTCACCACATGGCTAGGTTGCATAGCCAGGAAGACATCTTCCTGAGTTCAAAATTAGCCTTAAATACTTACTAGCTGTGTCACCCTAGGCAAGTCACAACTTTATTTACCTCAGTTTCCTCATCTATAAAATAAGCTGGAGGACAAAATGGCAAACAACTCCAAGATCTGCCAAGAGAACCCCAAATGGGGTCATGAAGAGTCAGACATGACTAATATGTCTGAACAACATTCTTAATAGAATGATGTTGCCACCACAATATGGAGAGTAGAATGTAGATCTCAAGGAAGGGCATGGGATGGAAGAAGGAATTGGTATCCATGATAAGCTACAGGTTTTCCAGGAAAGATTCTCAGTGATTATGTACCTTATTTGCAGATAGTATCAGATTTTCTTTGACTCAATTGCCACTGAAACAACCATTAGGTAAATACAGTCCATGAGTGGAGTGGATTAGTGTGGGGTCAACAGAATGATGGTAAGTAAATAGATCAGCCTGTTCTTTCAAATTTCCTATGAGGTTATCTCTTGAATATTTCTTTTCTTTCTCCTCTTTTTATTGCTTTATTACTTCATTTGAGTATTTCTTACTCATTTTATAGAGGTGAAGGAAGAGAGCTGGGTTTGTACAGAAACTTTTACTCTATTATCTTGTCAGAAGTCTCTCCATCATCTCATTATAAGGTTTAGTTTGCCTAACACTGTTCTTGCAAGACTATGCCATGTTCTGGTCTGTATCATGCATGATGGATCCTAGCTTCCATCTTCCATGGATATTGCTTAAAAATGTATGCAGGTTGATGAGTTACCTGTGCATACACAGTAGTCTCTCAAAATAATTTCCTCTTTTCCTCCTGATCAGAATTATTTCTATTTGTACATTAAAAAGTTTATTCCATTTCTCACCCCTCCTGAGCTGACTTTTCTTGAATTTTAGCTCAATGCAAGCTACCTACATATATATTCTCTGAACTTTTTAAAAATCTGTTCTCAAAGATAGGATATGTAAGTTCCTTCATTATCAAACATTCTAAGATGAAATGATTACATCTCTTTGATGTCTCTTTATTTATACCCCAACAATCAACTGCTTCTTGCAAGTAGGAATCAATTCATAATAAGAAGTCCCCCTTATTGGTTTCTCAACCTTTTGAAGGATGAAATCACCATTAAGGAAGCAAACCAAGAGATTGTCAGCTACTTTGCTAGTGATAGAACACTATAGCATACGTCTAGAAAATTGACACCTCCAAACACTAGTACATCATGATTTCATGCCAGACTTGTAATCTGTTTTCCAAAGTCCTCATGAATTTTCTCTTTTTATCTAGGTGGCCTGTGGTAAACCCCATCTACTATACTGTTTCTGCCTCCGTTGATGTTCATGTAAATTTTCCACCATAATTCCTTCATGTGGTTTCTAGATTTCCTCACATACATAAATCTTCTCAAGAGACAAAGATACTTTAATCACACCTCCATCTATGTTAAAAAGAAAAACACCTCAAGTTTATGTAGACATCCTTACCTCTCCTTGAAATATCCCCAGAGTGCTTTGGTTTTTTAACCTATATGATGCAACAGTTTTCCTTTAACTGTAAGCTTGGATCCATACATGTGTATACCTGTGTGTACAATTGTTAATATGTGAGTATAATTTATGACATGAGTAACTTAAGCAAGGAGTGGGGAACTTGTGGCCTTGAAGTTACATGTGTTTTTCTAGGTCTTCAAGAACAAGCCTTTGACTGAATCCAAACTTCACAGAGCAAATTCTATTAATAAAAGGATTTGTTCTGTAAAACTTGGATTTACTCAAAAGGCTGAACCCGAGGACCTAGAAGGCCACATGCAGCCTTGAGGTTGCAGTTCTCCACTCCAAGGTTAACCATTTTCAGGGAATCATTTCCTTTAATCCCCAGTCATATTTGCTGCTTACATGGCTTATGTTTCGTAGGACAGTATAATCTGATAATGGAACAATTTTGCTAGTTGCATTCCACCTTCATATCAGACATTCAATGAATACAAAATTGGTGATGATTTTTCTGTTGTGCAATTAATTTCAATGACAAATATGACTAAAACATAAAATTTGTCCCTTTATATAGTCCAAGTACAAAATTTAAATTTGCTGCCTGCTGAGTCTCCTTTGTAAGAATAAAGTTAAGAAGAGAAGGGCTTTTGATGTCAACTTAAAGCATTTAGAAGAAAAACCAAGGTTTACACAAAAGTGAGAGGTCCTAAATATAAATTATATTCATATTACAAGCTCAAATTATGTGACCATTCTTATTCCAAAAAAATATGGGAAATATATATTTCATGTTGTTGGGGCTTCTCAGTTTCTATAGACGTCATGCTGGGTTGAAAATAAATTACATTCAGCTTTGGAAAGTCTTTGAATAACTTTTTGTTTTGTTTTTGATAACACTGACAGGATATATTCCCAACAATGGAATTATTATTGGCAGCCCAAATGTCTAACAATAGGAAAATAGTTAAATAAAATCTTGGTACCTTACTATAATAGAATGATATACTGTCATTACGATGAACAAGTCTAAAGAATACAAAGACATCTGGAAAAATCTTTATGAAATAATGTGAAGAGAAAATTACAGAACCAGAAGAATGGTCATATACTAACTATGCTAACTGGGCTAACTATAGTCATATTCTAAAAAAAAAAGAGTGAGAATTAAAAAAATATTCCAAAAGAAACTGAGGGAAAGGGACTGAAAAAATATTATGATACTTTAGACAATGAAATAAATTTCAGCATAAATGGCACCTAAGTTAAATTAACTGTATTGCATACATTGTCATTTATTTCTATTAATAATAAAATGTAGGACTTACTTTTTAAAAGGAATTGCATTTATCATTTCTGTCCAACAGCATATATCTACTTTTTAAAAATATAAATCCTAACCAACAGGAAAGTGAAACTGACACTGGAAAAACATGTTTCTGTTCATTATTTTAAGTTCATGTTCTTCATGTTTTGCCTCAGAGACAAAAAAAAAATACAATTTTAATGACATTTAGCAAGATAATGAAAACTAAGAATAGTCATTTTCCCAAGGATAAACATTTGATCTTTTATTACATTAATTTAAAATCAATTACAAACATTCAAACTGAAACAAGAACATTTCAATAAGTAATCAATATACCTTAATGAAGTGCCTACACCTGAAATTAAATCAGGATCCTTCCACATGCCCATACAAATGTACAGACTTAGTTGGACAGCAGGCTTATGTATGAATATAGATGTCTCTAGGCCCATGTAGAAATTTGGATGAAAACAGCTAATTATATGAGGATACTTTACGTTTCTGTAAATTTTCATTAACAGTCAAACACATCACTACTACAATAACTTCTGTCTCTAGATTCTCCCAGCATCTAACATGACCTGCCATCTAAAACAGGAATGTAAAATACCTTCTGATTCAGCCTCAGGAACTTACTAGCTGTGTAACTCTGGGCAAATCACTTAATCCTGTTTGCCTCAGTTTGCTCAATTGTAAAATATGCTGGAGAAGGAAGTGACAAACTCCTTTGAGTGTCATTGCTGAGAAAACCACAAATGAGGTCACAAAGAATTGGACACAATTGAAACACCAGAACAACAACAAAACCAAAAAACCTTATGTATAAAGGCAAATAGGTGATGTTTTAAAAATGTTTTATTATTTCAGACTCAAAGAATACCTCTTGTCAACAAAAAATCGACTTAGTATACAGTTCATGATGCTTTGAGTCTAATAAGGGGACATGTTAAACATATGAATAACCAGAATATTAGAAAAGCACAGGCCTGACCATTTTGCCCCTGTTAAAGGGGAGTTTAAATAGCTTCCTACTTCCTCTAGGATAAAATTTCAAGTCCTCTTTTTGAAATTTAAAACTCTGTATAATTTTACCTCAATCCATATTTCCAGATAGATTTCCCATCACTTCCCCTTACACACTTTTAATTCCAATCAAGCAGTCCCTCTTTCTGTTCTTCTGTCTCCAACACTTCCCTCTCAGACAATGAGGTAGCTCTGGCAATGGGTGCATCAGTCTCATTATCAATGTGTGCATCCCTGGAAAGCATGTTATTAAGGTAAGTGAACTTATCTACAGTATTCTCCATTATGGAGGGCGTGCTGCTGACTGGGCAACATATAGATCCTCATTTTGATGATTAGTCTATTTAATATGCCCTATCTCCTGCCTTAGTACATTGACATAGGTTCTCCAACATGCCTAGAATGCTTTCTATCTTCTAACCCCTATCTCCTAGAATCTCTACATTCCTTCAAGTGTCAGTTTATGTGACAGTTCCTATAAGAGCTTTGTCTTGTTTTCAATATCCATAGTGGTTAGTGCTTGCTACTTCCTCAGATATTCCTTTGTATTTTTTTGGTAAATATTGTGCATTAACTCATGTTATCCATGGTGTTTTCCATTTTGCCCTCCCCCCAATAGAATGCAAATGCCTAGAAGTCTGGTACAGTTTCATTTTTGGTTTTGTGTCCTGAGATGCTACTATCATGCGTATCAAGCAAAGAGAGGTAGGTAGAATTCCACCAACAGAAAAGAAAGTGGGGAGCATTTCAATCATTGGGCACAGAAATGTGAAAACAATAGATTTTTGTAAAAGTTTAACAGTCTTTAAACGTGTATAGAGAAAAGTGAATATTGGTTAAAATACATTGAAAAGAAGGTATTATTATATTATTTTATATATTATTATAATATAACATATATTGCATTGATATAATATAACATAACATAATATAATGTAACATACATCATATAATATAATGTAATATAGCATGTATAATATGATATAAGATATCATATGATATATAATGTAACATAGCATAGGATAGGACAGAACAGGACAGGACAGAACAGAACACAAAGAATAGAATAGAATAGAGTAGAATAGAATAGAATAGAATAGAATAGAATAGAATAGAATAGAATAGAATAGAATAGAATAGAATAGAATAGAATGGAATGGAATGGAATGGAATGGAATGGAATGGAATGGAATGGAATAGGATGGAATAGAATAGAAAGTGGATATTAATTCTGACTGTGCCCCTAATTGACTTGGGTTCTTGGGCAAGTAACTACCTAGTTGTGTCTTTTTTCCCCTCATCTTTAGCATAGGGAAGTAGTCTAGGCGACCTTTAAGGGTACAGCAGATTTGATTATCTCTGAGTCTCTTAGCATTATCAGCAAAAATACTGGCCAACTTATCTTCTGCTTTTCTCTGGGCATTTGAAACTCACAGTTTATATTGTGTTAGACTGTGACATTGAATGGGCACGTGCTAAGGCAGAAAGGGGGTCTCAAAGGGTACCAAGGTCATAAATGGGTGATACAGCTAAGGCAGTCTGGTAGATCACTTGTTCTAGACAGTTTAAAAATCAGCTCCCATATGAGGTAAGTAGCAGGGTAGAAACCCTGATCAACCAGAAGATGTGGCAGTAAAGGCAGGTGGGCAGTAAGCAGATTGACAAGGAGGACGCCAGCCTGCCTAGCATTTACTTCAAATTTATTGATAGAAAAGAATCTGCAGCTGAAAGGAAGTAAAATGGGTTTTATTCTCAGTGTAAATCAATTCCAGTTTTTTCCAAATATGACCTATTTTTCTACCATCGATTGGAAGTAGAGTAAGAATTCACCATGGTAAAGCTGATCACAGTTTCATAATACAGATATCTAGAGCAAGAACATGGGTCAATATAATTGAAAGGAGGGAAAACATCTGTTCTCCAAATACACACAGTTTTCATTCCCTAGGGAAACATCTTGAGCTGGTTCATATGAGACACTGCTAGAAGGGGCTCTGTCTTCTTCTGAAGAGAATAAATACATGGAATAATTATAGACTTCATTTGTACAGTGAAGTGGTTGAACCTGGCATCACAATGGGTTTATGTGATGTGTGCTTATTTTTAAATTAGAAATTTCTATAGTTCATTGTCTGCACAGGTTGGCCAAAGTCACAAATTAGAGAGACTTTAAGTTTCCATTTGAGATATGGCTCCCTGGATCTTCCATGATATTTGTGTGGTTTTGTGTGTTTTAGGGTTGCTGAAATGTCAGGGTACAGGGTAGCATCTGCCTGGAAATAATTCACATATTCAAAGTGGCAATAAAGTAGTCTGGAGTGGACCAGGTGCAGTAGTGGAAGGAATATTAAGTAGGCTGGGATGGACCAAGAGCTACAGTGAAAAGACTGTCCAGCAAGAGAATTAAGTAATCTAGTTGGACTGGGGCAGATCAGATGTCTTGGGTGGAGACTGATGAAGTGTGTGAGAAAATTCAGGGACTTGGGTTGCTTTCAAAGACATGGTGTTTTTCCTCTTAGGGGTCCAGGTCCCACCATCTCATCAGTTACAGCACTGCCTATTCAAATTCTTCTCTCCTTTCAGTGTCAAACTCTGGTGTCACCTCCTCCATAAAAAAATTTTTGGATTCCCTCCCCCACCTCTACCCCAGCTGAGACCTTCTCTCCCCTTGGATTTTCTTAGATTACTTACTCTGGATTCCTCTTCTTATTTTATCAAAAAATCATGAAATAGATGATAGGTTCATAGGAAGAGATCTTGAGACTACCTAGTAAAATCTCCTCATATTACAGATGCATAAACTTAGGCCAGGGATGTTAATGGTTTTCCCAAAAAAAAAACATTTACAGACTTATAGATAGTTAAGTGTCAGAAGGAGGAAATGAACTCAGGTCTTCTGATTCCTCTAGTTATAGGGCTAGGGCTCTTTCCACTGTACCCTACATCACTACTGCATCATATTTGTGTATGTTATAACTCCTGGTAAGTTTCTTGAGGTCAAGGACTATAATTTTTCATCTTTAAGTTCCCTTGTCCTAGTTTCATAACAACAACAGACAGGGTAGGTAGATGGCACAATGGATAGAGCACTGGGTCTGGGGTCAGGAAAACTTGAGTTCGAATCTAGTCTCAGACACTTACTAGTTGTGTCACCTCCAGCAAATCATTTAACCTCTGCTTGCCTCAGCTTCTTCAACTGTAAAAGGAGGATTATAACAGCCCCTGTCTCCAGGGTTGTTGTGAGTATCAAATAAGATAACTGCAAAATGCTGAGCAGAGTGTCTGATAACGTCATAAGTGCTCTATGACAGCTAACATTTGTTAGATATTATTATTCATATAATGCTTTAATATTTGCAAGCCACTTTACATGCATTTCCTCATTTGATTCTTTTCATAGGACTTGTAAAGAAAGTACTACAGATGGATGAGAAAAATGAGTTCAGGAAGTTTAAATAATTTATTTAAATTTAAATAATAGTATTTAAAATTAAATAATTTTAAATAACATGACCTCTGGGGCACAGAGCTTGTAAATAGAAGAGGCAAAACTGAAACTCAGATCTTCCTGACTCTAAGTCTAGAATGCTATCCACTATATGCTGCCTATTCTGTTTGGTCTAGTACCTGGAACACAATATTCACTTAATGTCTATTTAATTGGGTGAAATACAATTTAGAGTTACTTGAAACTTCCTAAATGTTTAATACCAGGAATTTTTTTTAAACTGGATCTCCTAGATGTGATTGAAACCTTGAAGTTATCTGTCTCTTTGTTCTCCTTTCCCTTTCCATGTCTACTCACCTTATCTTACAACATTTTCCTTTGAAAATTTTCTCCTATTCTCTTCATTACCACCACCACCTTAGAGCCTCATCACCTCATGACTGCAAGACTTCAATTGTTCCTGCCTTCAGTGTTTCTCCCTTCAATATGGAGGGCATGCCATTGGTTTCCTAAACCAGAGCTCGCATGTTGTTACCTTAATCAAATCTAGCAATGGTTTCTGTCACCTACTGAATAAAATCTAACTGATCTGTCTAAATTTCCTGACCTTCAGTAATCTAACCTGACCATATTCTGACTTTCAGTGCATGCCGATATATATTCACATGCATGTGAGTACTTTTGTATATCCTTTACTCTGTTTGAATTGGGGTGATCTATTTTTTCCATGAACCCTTTGCTGCCTTCATGATCTTTCACTCCCTTGGGCTATTGTTCTTGTCTTTTATCTGATTATTTAAATCTTCTCCATCCTTCAAGGCCCATTCAAGTCTCATTTTCAATCATCAAACCTTCTACCTCTAGTAGTTTTATTGGAATAAGAGAATAAAGAACTTTAAATGCCAAAAAACAACAAACAGTTGAAGCCTATTTGATACTACTCTCCTCTGAATTCCTAAGCTCTTCTAGCCCCTATCATACTGCCTCATCCTTAATTATATGTGACTTTAGAACATTTGCTCTAGTTTTATTCCATTCATCAATATATCAAATATTTATGAAGACATTATTCAAGTAGGTCACTGTATTTAGCAGGGTGTTGTGGTTGCTGCTGTTGTCATTGTTGCTTTAGGATGTGATCTCTAATTTCATCTGTGCAGGGAATTCTCAGTGATTGAACTTTTCCCAATAGAGTTAGACCTTCTCTGTAACTTACAGATTTGAAGAGTTATCTAGGGGACCCTGAAAAGCTAAGTGACTGCCAGAGCCACACAATCAAATACTTGAATCCTAACTTCCTGACTTCAAGGCCATCTTTCTATCTACTCCACCACAGTGTTAGGCTCTGGGGAAGATAAATATTCCATCTCCTGAGGAAGCCCAGTGATTAAGAGCTGATCCCCTTTAAAAAGATTGCCCTTCTTCTTCATGTTAGTGACTGCTCTCTGGGACCAGGACTGATTAGATGAAAAAGTAAATCTCCCTTCTTACCTCCCTTAGAATTCTTCTGGGGAATTTCTATCCTGACCCCATTTGTTCATGGCCCTTATTTCCTACAAACTGCATATGCCTTCAACTCCTTTCTGCTCCACCAGTCACAGCTTGAACTCACACTATCAGGCAATCCTTATAATGCAAATAGGACTTGATCAAGAGCTATGTTTTTCTTGTCTTTTTTGTTTTCACTTTTTAGTTGTAAAGTAAGAGTGCCTGTATTTCAAATCTGGTCAGTGTTTTTTAGAACTGAAATATCTGTGCTTTTGATTGATTACTTTTTATGTTATTTTGGATCGTGGATAAAGAATTTCTTCATTCACTGGAGAAAAAAACAGGGTTTACTTCGGCTATTAAGGGATGGCACCATTCTGTCTTACAAATTCTCAATTTGTCTAGAAGTGAGAAGGTTACAGAACACTTCAATGGGTCATGAGCTACCTGGCTCAATGAACTATCTTTCAAATGAACTGAAAGAAATGCCATCTAGTACTATCAGAGCACATTTCCAAGATTTTGAAGCCTAGCTTCCAACCTACAAAATGATTTCATAGTTCTAACTCAAATTACCAGGGCCCCTGGATACGGCTTTGTCAGCTACATGTTGATCCATGATACTGTTGGAATAATCTTCTATTCAGATCCGTATCTCTTTACCCACTTACTCTCTGTCCAGGTTCTTTTGCTTGATCAAGTTTTAAATCTCCTCTCTTACTGATGTGAGTTTATGGAAGAGGATGGATGCAAGAAATGTTGTGAAGGTGGAATCCATATGACTTGGCAAGAGATTAGAAATGGGTTTAGGGGCAAGGGAATGATCCAAAAGTTATGAACCTGGAGTCACCTAGGTGACTGGGAAGATACTAATATTACCAAGAAGTATTCATTTATGCAACAATCAAGCAATTATTTATTAAGTCCCTACTGTGTATAATATGCAGGGCATTAGTAATAAGCAAAAACAGTCCTTTATACTACTAAGCTATATTATATAGGGAGGAAATATTTGCAAAGATAAACAAGTACAAAATATTTATACAAACATATCAATGCAAAAAAGATTGTGCTACGATTCAGCATAATTTCAGGGTACAGGAGACACTAACAACTGGAAAGGTCATCATGCAGGAGGTAGCACTTGAGATGAGTCAAGGGTACTAAGATGCAGAGATGATGACTGAGAGCATTTCAGGCACAGAGGACATCCCGTATTAAGAAACAAATACGATAACTGCATGGAATACAGTGAACATAGCAAGCAGGTTAGTTTGTCAGAAATATAGAAGGTATTAGAAGGAATAGGAAGAAATCAGTCTGTGAAGATAGGTTGGAATGAGATAATATAGAACTTTAAATGCCAAACAACAATAGGAAGCTACCAGTTTCTTGAGGAGAGGAATGATGTGGCCAGACTTGTGGTCAGTTCGGTAGCTGTGTAGAGGATAGATTGATTAATAGAATGATAAGGGAGGGAGAGAACTTGAGTAGAAGGAACAGACTACAATAGTCCAGACCAGTGGTTATCAAACTTTTTGGTGTCAGGGCCTCTTTATACTATTACAGTTTGTTAAGAACACCGAAGAGTTTTTATTTATGAGTTATATCTATAGATATTTTTCATATTGGAAATAAGCATACCTTAGAATTATTATAAAAATAGTTTTGACATCATGGACTTTTTGGATCTCAAAGATTTGAAAGTTATGTAATAGACTATATATAATATAATTATATATAATTAAAATTATATAATAGACTATATAATAAGTGATGAGGGCCTAATATAGTGATCATGTGAGTTGAGGGAAGGAAAGAGATTCAAAATATTTTGCGGAGTAACATCGATAAGATTTAGCAGTTTATTGGATATGGTAAGTTGGGGAGTATTGAGGGAGAATAAGAGTCAAGAATGACCCCGAAGTTGTCATCCTCGGTGATTGGAAGTGTAATGATACCCTTGATAGAAATAAGGAAGTTAAGAAAAAGGTGGGTTTAAGAAGAAAAATAAACACTTTTGTTTTCTATATTTGGAGATACCCCAAGAGTATAATTAGAGATATTCAACAGGCAATTTTTGAGGACAGATTGGAGCTCAGCAGAGAGACAAAGGTGGCTATAAGGATTTGGGAATTCTGTGTAAAGATAGGATAATTGGGCTTATAGGCCCTGATAAGATCACTGATTATAGAGAGAGAACAGAAGAGGACACAAGACAGAGTCTTCCAGAATACATATGGTTACAATGCAGGATATGGATGATGGCTAAGCAAAGAATACTGAGGAGTAGCAGCTACCCAAGCAGGAAAAGTTGGAGAGATCAGTGTTATAAATTCCTATGGAGAAGAAAATATCTAGAAGAGTGATGATGATCCTGTGGCCTTGAGCCCACATGTGACCCTCTTGGTCCTCAACTGCAGCCCTTTGACTGAATCCAAACTTCACAGAACAAATCCCCTTAATTAAAGTTCTGTAAAACTTGGACTTAGTCAAAAGGCCATTCCCTAAAAGGACCTAGAAGGCTGCATGTGACCTGAAGGTCATGGGTTCCTCAGCCCTGATTCAAGGAGATACTTACAGTGTCAAATGCTGCAAGGAGGAATAAGAAAAGATATTTAGCAATTAAGAGATAATTGATAACCTTGGAAATAGCAGTATCAGCTGAGTAATGAACTTAATAGGTAGGTGAGAAGTTAAGAAGTGAATGAGAGAAGAGAAATTCGAGGTATCAAATAAAGAGATTTTTATAGGAATTTGAGAATGAGAAACATGGGATGATAGCTTAATAGGGCAGTTTGGAAGAGGGTTCAATTTTTTTTTTGGATATGTTCCAGATATCTACATCACACCTAATTATAGTTATCCAATAGGAAGCAATGCAGAATTATAGCTTAATAGAGGCACTAGGGCTTGCTAAACAGATCTGAGAGTCATCTGCATAAAAATAATAATTAAACCCTTGAGAATTGATGAGATTATTAAAAGAGAAGTCATGAAAGAGAAGAACATAAGGCCCAGAACCAAGCCTTGGGGAACATGATGATAATAATCTCACAATTACCTACTACTTTAAGGTTTACAGCAAAGAACAGACCTCACAACAGCCCTATAAACCAGATAGTACAAGTATTACTATACCCCTTTTTCAGATAAGGAAATTACGTATTAGAGAGATCAAATGACTTTTTGCCTGGTCACATAGTGATTATTAAACTCAGAATGTGAGCGCACAACTCCAAAATTCAGGTCCAGAGACCTTTTGTCTACCTTCCTTCCTACACCAGGCTGCCTCTCTTCACCATATCCCTTTTGTATTCTCAGAAGAGCAAGGAGGAAAACAGATTTGGATAAAATAAGCAATTACTTAAACTACTATTTTTATTGCTCTTTGTTTCATTTATTATTTTTTTTTGAGGCAGCAGAGTAGAAATTAGAAGGATGCCTTGGAGAGAAATTTAGTTCTCTGGGCTGTTTATTTGACCATGATAGACAAATATAAGTCAATAATCAAAGAATTATTATTTCCACACTGCCTGTAACTTAGGTAAGAGTTACCTGAGACTCAGACAGATTAAGTGATTTATCCATGGCCACATAGCTACTAAGCACCAGGGATGGGAACTGGACCTAGCTTTTAAAATTATAGATATAGAGTTGAGAGGAAAATAAGACTAAATCTAACACAGATAAAGAAACTGAGTCCCAGTAAGGTTAAGAGACCTGTCTAAGGTCTTGGGTCACAACGCTAGCATGTATTTGGGGTGGGATCTGAACCCAGGTCTTTCTGATGAGTAAATGGAATGGGAATAAGAGATTAGGTAAGAATGTGACCTTTATAGAAATAGCCCATAAGCAAGAGTGAAATTTAAATTGATTTCCATGGCACTGCTCACCCTGAAATACCTTCCCTTTCTACTGTCACTTTTACTTTTACAAATATTATCTCATTTGATCCCCACCACAACCCTGTGCGATAGATACGATTATCATTCCCATTTTACGGTTTGCCTTCATCTGAGGAAAGAGAGAGACAAACAAAGGTTAAGTCACTTATCCTAGATCACACAGTGAGTAAGTGTTGGAGGTAGGATTTGAATTCATGTCTTCCTGACTCACAGCCCAGAGCTCTAACCATTGTTCCATCTAAATTTAGCTTTCCACCTTGAATATGTATGTTATAGAAATATAGAAGGGTGAAATCTGTACACAGATCCTAGATATGTACATACGTACGTATGAACATACATACGTACGTATGTACATAAAATATATACACATTTTTTAGTAAGACAATGTCCGTAATCCCTAACGCGATGTTGGAAATACCTCTATGTAATACACACACGCGCACACACACACACACACACACACAAACCCATTCTGACATTGTTTTATTCTTCAAGAAAAGTGAAAAATAATTTGTTTTAATAACAAATATGAGTGTAATTTACAGCACATCTCACGATCCAATCCTCTGGACGACAGAGGGCATAATGGTGCTTTTATACAATTTCCTGTTTAGTTATTGAACCCTATACTTGTCTTGCAGTTTGCTACTCATCTACCCATCAGTATGCCAAGAAATCAAGTATAAATTGTTCATGGTCATCATGTTTCTGGACATCTCTCTTTAATGATTATAATGATTATTCAAGCACAGTCGTACTTGGTTCTACCTGTTTTTGAACCCATCACTAAGGTAGCTATGCAACAAGCTGTCTCTGGGTTGGAAGAACAAACTAGAAAAAAGGGAATGTATTTCAGGTTGAGCAGTGCCATGGAAATCAATTTAAATTTCACTCTTGCTCATGGGATATTCTATAGAGGTCAAATTTTTACCTAATCTCTCTGGTGAGAAAAACAGAAGAAAGACAGCAATTGTAAGAGTTCATTTTAAGAACTGCAATGGTAACATCAAATCTCAGAGCTCTGTTTTTCATTATTTTGGGTAATGAGAATTCAGTCATTTGAAATAGTCAATTTCTTGTTTGAGTCGGGAGGCAAGAATGGATTTTCTCATCGACCTGTAGTGTCATGACCCTGTAGTCTCAGACTCTTCAAACATAAGATCTGGATTCCAATTCCACTTTTGATACTTTCTAATTGTATGACCTTTGGTGAAGTACCAGAGAGCCACTCGTTGAACTGAGTTAACTCACCTATAAAATGAAAGATTTAGATTAGATGGAGTCTGAGGTCCTTTCCTGCTTTAGATATAGAGACCTATTATTGATTGAAATGCAAATCTAAGAAGTTTTGATTGTGATAGTTATGGGATAAGATGCATTATGAAGAATATTTTTGGAAACTGTTTCAGTTTAAAGGCTGTTTTTCAACATGAAATGGAAAGCCTAGTTATATGGCTGTGGCAGCTTCCTGTTCTCATGTTTTCTTGAACCCTTAGATAAACTATGAAGACCCCACTATACTGCTAAGTGAAACTGACCTACTATGTAGCAGGGGAAATGCTGGCAAAGGGAGAACTATTGTGCTGCTTAATCCATCCTCCAAAAGGAGGGAAATTCTCTAAGAAACGATAAATAAGGAGATGCTTCAAATGCATTTTGCTATGCGACTGTACTTTCTGAAATTGGGCACTAAATTTGGGGGATCCTGGGAATACAAAGAGTTTTCATTCATTAGGTCTTACTAGAATCCTAAGTCAGTTACATTAAATTTGAGACATTAAACTTAAGAATAAGTGGAATAGAGTAGTGAGTTTCTAAATCAACCCTTAGAAATGCTTTTGCTTTAATGGTATGCCAAGGTCTCAAAGAAGAGCAGATGTGTTGATTATCTTTCAGATTGTTTGCTTATCTTTTGGACTTTCTAAAGTACTTTTATCTTTCTTTATTTTTATCTTTCTAAAGTACTACCATACTTCTTAAAAATGAATGGCCTCCCATTACCTAAAGGATAGTTTGAATTCCTGAGCCTGGCATAACAAAATATGGTCTTAACCTACCTTCCCAGCCTTACATCTCTTTATTTTCCTCCAATACCCCTTAGTCCTGGTTATACCAACCTACTCCCATTCCCAGACTATACCACTTTCTTGTCTCTACAACTTTGTTCATACTTCCTCGACTACCTCAGTCACTCCTTCCAAAGCCTGGAATGCTTTCTTCTAGCCTTTCTGTTTATATAATTCCCATCAATTCTTCAAAGTCCTGCTCAGATTTCACTACCTTAATGAAGCTTTCTTGGAGTCACAGAATTTCACAGTTAAAAGGGACTTTCAAAGTCAATTAGACCAACATATATCAAAACAATAATTCTCTTTACAACAACTCCATGTTGTGGTCAATGAACCTTTACCTGAAGACCTGTATTATAGGAGAACTCACTACCTTCCAAACTCATTTTACTTTACATTTTACATTATTAGTGTTAGGAAGTCCCTACCACCCCATCCCCAGCTGTATCCCTTTAGAAGGTATCTAAATCTCCATTTATGATTTAAAATTATATTTTCAACATAGAGGCAGCTAGATGGTATAGTAGATTAAAAGCTGTGCCTGGTATCAGGAAGAATTCAAATCTAGTCTCAGATCCTTTCTACTTGTATGATCCTGGGAAAATTATCTAAACTTTGTCCACCTCAGTTTCCTCAACTGTTAAGTGAGGTTAATAAATAGCACCTACCTTGCAGGTTTTTTGTGAAGATCAAATGGAATACTGTTTGTGAAGTGCTTAGCAGAGTGCCTGCCTAAACACGTAGAAAGTGTTTAATCAATACTAGCTGATTTCCTTTTCCTTCTTTTTTATTTCCTTCCTTCCTTTCCTGAAGGGCTCTCTTCTATATGCCAGTTCTTCAGATACTTGAAGATAGCTATGTCCCATTCAAGCCTTCTCTTCTCCAAGCTAAATAATCCCAATTTCTACAACTTGTTTTCATATAATGTAATTCTGAGGTTCCTCCTCACCCTTCTTCTGCATGCTCTACAACTTATCAATGTCCTTCTTAAAACACAGACCTCATAACTGAAGCAAATAGTCCAAATGTGGTCTGACTAGACATCATTTCTACATAATATCAGATACAACGCTTTTCTCTCCATGAACTAAGAACACGTTAGCTTTTATGACTTCTATATCATTCAGCTTATGGGTCACTAAGGTTTTTTTTTTCAATAAATGTCATTTAGCCATGTACAAGTCTTCCATAACTTATCTAGCAGCTAGGCCACAAGGTTGTTGTGACCAAGACTCAAGCCTCAAATACCAGGCCCAACCAAGAACCAAGCACATGCTCCTTGCGAAGACTATTTTCCGACTTGGGTACCATCCCTTAAATCATGGGATAAAGTGAAAAAAAATGATCCTGAATATAAGTTCCGTTAGTCAGTTGGCCAACAAGCATTTATTAAATATTTATGCTGTTCTAGGCACTGTGCTTAGCACTTGGGATATGAAGAAATTCAATGGCATAATTCCTGTCGTTAAGAAGGGTGAAGACAACCTACAAACAATAGGCACATGAAAGGTAAATTCAGAGTTGATGGAAAGTAATCCCAAGTGGTGTAGTGGATAGAGTGCTCTGCCTGGTATCAGGAATATCAGAGTTCAAATTTGGACTCAGGTACCAGCTATGTGACCCTGGTCAAGTCACTTAATTCTGCCTCAGTTTCCTCATCTGTAAAATGAGCTGGAGAAGGAAATGGAAAATGACTTCAATATCTCTGCCAAGAAAAGCCCCCAAAAAGGGTCACAAAAGGTTGGACACGACTGAAAAAAACCAACAACAGAAACAAAAATCTTAGGGTGTAGCAGCCGTAGTTTACCTTTAATAATATAAACACTAGGCACATCCCCATGCTGTCTTCTCTAGTGTTTTACAAAGAACAAATTTATGCTTTTTGTCATTCCTGGGTCTGGTCAGATGGAACTTCATCATCCTAGGACTAGCAAACTCCTACTTCTGCTCTCTGTAATTCAGAGTCCTTTGGCTGCCTAGGCAAATAGCCCCTTTTGTGATGGGTTTTACTCTTTATAACCTTCAGCCCCATCCCTCCTGAGTCCCTCCCCTATCACTTGGGGCTCTATGGATCCTGCTTCATTTCATTTTAGATTCCTTTCTCTAACACGTCTTCCATCTCTTTGTGCTCAGAGGAAGCTGTTTCCTTCTGGAAGGTCACTGCCTTCCTGGTCATCCTTCAAAGCTCTGGGAGGGCTTGCTTGCATGTCTCTGACAAACTAGGCAAAGAGGAAAAGTAGGCAGGATCATTGCACCTCACTGTCACTTTTAGACCACCCTCTGTTTTCATTGTTTCTTGTTTTTGTTTTATTGCATCTGGATTGTCTCATTATGGTTGCAATGACCTTGGGCAACTTATCTGACCTCTTTGGGCTACAGGTCATTTTTTTTCCTAATTTTTAAAATAAGCATGGATTAAATAACCTTTCAGGTCCCTTCTAGCTCTAAATTATGATCCATATATTTTTATATATCATTCCTATAGTCATTTTTCCATTTTCTCATGGAGTTCAGAACCTGGTCACAGTCTTCCTCTTTATCCTAACCTTTGTCCTAGTATTTGGAAATTTCAACATATACATTCAACATTCACATTTCCCCTTAATCCTGTTTTACCTATTCATCATCTTCCTGAAATCACATAATCTGTCCCTTTGCCTCTACTACCTATAGGACTGGTCATATTTTTTACATTTTCATTATCCATACTGATTCTATGTCTATTATTAAAAAAATATGAAATTCTTTTCTACAATCACTACCTCTTATCTTATCTTTCCCTCTACTTTACTCGCTCTAAACCTATTTTTTGTTCTCCTTTCTTTCTCCAGTAACCATCTAGTCCCCCCTCCACTTCCCTGGACTATGGCAATAGTCAATAACATTCATTAAGTGTCTACTATGTACCAGTCACTGATGTAAGCACTAGAAATATAAATATAAAATAGAGAGCACCAGTCCTCAAGGAGCTTACAATCTGATGGAGGAAGATGATACACAAGAGAAAGTTAAAAAAAAAAACACTGGGGTCCAGCAAGGTAACTTGCATGTGGGCATGGTGAAGAAGTCAAAGGAGTTGAAAATGAGTGCAAATAGGAAGAAAATGGGGAGAGGTTGGTCCTGTGTTCCCTCCTTAAATGGAAATTGAGGGGCTTATGGCTCTGCTCCTCTAATTAGAGGCGTAAGAGGTGTAAATGCCAAATCTGGTAGTATCTTGCAGGATGACAAGAATTTATAATGATGAAGTTCCTGGGGTCATCTTGGAGAAGTCAAGGAAGATCATTATGGGTGGAACTGGGTGGGAAACAGGCATTAGTCTCTAAATGGAGCCCTGCTCCCAGTTTCTCTGCTCGCCATCATTTCTTTAGCATAGTTGCCAAAATAATCTTCCTTTAGCTAAAGATTTCTGAGCAGGTGGTCAACTTGTGTAAAACAATGTTTTGGGAAGATTGATAGGATAGTTTATATGTAAGGTGAATTACAAAAGGGAGAGGTAGGACACATGGATAAAAGCTAAGAGACTATTCCAACAGTTTAGGCATGGCATGCTGAGGGCTTTGATGAGGATCATAATAAAGGAAGAAATGGGTGTAAGTTACATTAGGAAATAATCTCCAATACTTGGTGGCTCATTGAATGTGGGAGATGAGTGAGAAAAAAGAGGAAACATTTCAAGTGTTTATCCCAGAGAGAGTGAATGATTATATCATTATCAGAAGCAAAGATTTCCATAGGGATAGCTTCTGTAAGAGAAATGGTGCTGATTTGGCTTTTTAAACTTGTTGAGTTGGATGTGCTAGATGAACAAGCAAGTGGAGAAATTCAGTAGCAGTTAGAAATGCAGTTCTGGAACTTGGGGAAGAGGTTAATGATATATGTTTGGGAAACACCCATTTAGCCATGATAGCTGAAGCAACAAAAGGGACATGGTAAAGAATATTGAGGTTTGAGATATGCGGGTATTTAGCAGGCAGTAATAATAACTGACATTCACATATGACTTCCAAGTCTGCAATATTTTACCTGAACTTCCCACCAACCCTGTGAGGTGGGCATTACAAGTATAATTAGCCCAATTTTGCTGATGGGGGAATTGAGCCTTGGAGAAGTAAGCTGATTTTCTCTGGTTCACCAGATCAGAGGTAGGATTTGAAACACAAACTTTTGGATACTAGGTTAATCACTAACTATATCTACTCTTTGCTACTTCTTGGTAAGAAGTAATGCAATCTGTAAGGAAGATGGAGAGGACTAGTCAGAGAGAGAGGAAGAGACCCAGAGTAGTGTAATCCAAGGAGTCCCAGGAAGATGAGTTTGTTTTGTATCTTTTTTTTAAGGTACCCATGATTAAGTTATCAAATAAAGCAAAAGGTAGAGCAGAATAAGGTCACTAGTAGATATTAATTTTCAGAAAGAACAAAAACAAATGTAAGGTGAATCAGGGTTAAGTAAAGAGATACAGAAGTATAAGTATTTCTTTGAGAAGGATACACACATATGTATGCATGTATGCACTTAATACCTACTATTACTGACATGTATTTGTGGTTCTTCAGTCTTTTCAGTCATGTCTGAGTCTTCATGAGACAATTTGGGATTATCTTGGCAAAAATGCTAAAGTGGCTTGCCATTTCTTTCTCTGACTTGTTTTATAGATGAGGAGACTGAGGTAAACAAGGTTAAGTGACTTACCCAGGGTCACACAGCTAGTAAGTATTTGATGCTGGATGTGAACTCAGGTTTTTCTAACTCCAGCACTCTTTCCATTGTACCACCTAGTTATCCCCATTGATGTGTGTGTATAATTATAATTATAAAACCTGCCTTGTATTTTTTTTCTCTTTTTGTGCATACATGTATATGGTGGAAGTAGATTTTAAGCTTCTTGAGGGTAGGCACCATTTGCCATACTTCTTATGTGCACATGGTAATAACCAACACATATGTTGTTCATAAATGTGCTCAGTACTTTTCTTACAACAATCCTATGACACAGTTATTACAAATATTATCCCTATTTTGAAGAATAGGAAACTGACTTCCTCAAGTTACAGAGCTAATAAATGTAAAAAAGGAAATTTAAACCTGTTTCTATTGACCCCAAGTCTAACTTTGCTTTCCACTAACCCACTAATAACCCAATAAAAATAGACATTAAGTACTTATTTGTTAGAAATATAAAACTGGAGCTCAGGACAATTGATTAAGTCATAGGATTTAGAACTGAAAGAACACTAGAGATTACTATTTTACAAAAAGGGAAACTGAGACCCAGAAAGGGGAAGCCACTTAAATAAGGTCAAACAGCTAACAAAGGGTAAAATCTGTATTGATTTGGCCCTAAATCCACTACCCTCTGATTAAGTAATGATGCATTATAAAAATTCAACCTTGATACAGTCAGAAAAGTCAACAACTTCTGAAGGTTCATCAAAAAAGGCCAAATGAACAGCTGAATTATTCACAAATAACCTCATTTGCCAAGGCAGCAGCAACCTGTCCTTTAAAAATACTGAACCAGCACTGCCTCCCAGAAAGGCCACTGTACCCTTGTACCCCCAGAAAAGACAAAAGCTGTTGAGGACTCATTAAGAATGAGACAGTTATAAATTTAATCATATTTACAAAAGAACACTTTGTCTCTCCCCACCTCCCTCCCATTCTTCTCCAGTCATATGTAATCAAAGGAAAAGACAGGTGGTCTTGAAACATCCTCAGAGCTGAATGTAAGCCTTTTTTATCAGCAAAGCTCAGTCTTTGAGAGCTCCTTTAGAAGATGAGGTTAGTTTCTGAAGCCAAGGGAAGACTTTATCAATGGCACTAGGTGGCTAAAATGACTTCGTGCAGTTCGTGATCCAGACATACATGGGCCCAATTTATAGCTCAGGAATCAGGTTGGTAATGGAAATTGGTGAGATTGCATGCAGAGACGAAGTAGAAAATACTTTGCTTTTTATGACAGCATTGGATGCAGTGTAGAGATACATAAATTCCCCATGGTACTGCATAACCACACTCAAAGGTTTTTTTTTTTTTTTTCCATTTAACACTTTGAATGCTGAGATAGGGAAAAAATGATTTAAAAAATATCCTCCACCACCATATCTACTTATTTATACAACACTACAATACCTTGTTCCTTGTTAGAATCATCTGGGCAATTAAAGAGATGAAGAGAGGGGAAGAAAAACTTTCCTTCATTAAAAATAATTCTTTTAACTTCATAATGCACAAAGTGCATTTATTCAAAATATTGCCACAGTCACGTTTCCATTCAATTTCATTCAATTTACAAGGAATATAAAAATGAAAATAGTCATTGTCCTCAAAGAGCAATGAGAAGAGCTCTGGATTTGAGTTTGAACCCTCTTTCTACTTATTCTTTTTCTGCTGACTGTAGGCAAGTTGTTCTCTAGATACTGCTGTTTCTCCATCTCTAAAATGAGTAAGTTGGATTCAATGACTAAAGTTCTTGCTGTAGCTCCTATGACCCTATTATGTGTCAAGTCTACCTAGTTTGTAAACAAGGTAGATGGGATTAGGTTGAGATATTCCTCAGGAGAGGTCAGGCAGGCAAGTGTCAAGACAGAAGGAACAAGGGCTTGGGTAAATAGGTAGAATATGATCCAAAGACCAACATATTGGGTTTAACTAGGGTATAATCTGAAGAGCAAATGAAGGATCAGCGCTAGAATCCATGTGGGGAGATGCCAAAAGCATAAGCCAGAAGCACCTCTCTGAAATAGAATAGGGTCCAGATCAATTCAACTCAAGTTAATAGATATTCACTAAATGACTATACTATTTGCTAAGTAGTACCTGGTATGTAAAAACAAAACTGAAATTAAATTCTCCCTGTCCTGAAGGGGCTTCAATTCCACTTGGAGAAGTACAACCTGGGTGTGCTGGAGCCAGTTCCAACTGAGACCTAAGGTCTGGTTGCTAAATTTTCAGTATGAGCATGTATATCTCAGGAATTGGTGATTGCTACAAATCAGGTCTTGATTAATGGTTTTGTCAATTGTCTAGACTTTGGAACTTGATGGAGAAAATGTTAATAGAGCAGATTAAATTTAAAAGTATGTCCTTTGTGCATTTTTTTTCTGGAGAGCTGCTTCTTAAACATTTATCTGCATAGCCCTGGATACAGCATTTACATAAACAACCTTAATCCAAGGTTATTTGAGGAGGAAGAGAACATTAGCAACA
Organism: Bettongia penicillata ogilbyi; assembly: GCA_023548195.1. NCBI lineage: Eukaryota > Metazoa > Chordata > Mammalia > Diprotodontia > Potoroidae > Bettongia > Bettongia penicillata. Next base: position 603,693 of record JAJHZJ010000478.1, on the reverse strand, counting down.
GAGGGTCTCAGAGAACTTGAATAGGTAGAAATGCACTGGGTCTGAGGATGAGAAACATCTATGTGAAAAAACAGATGTGGAAGGTGGAATGAAAAATTTAGGGTACAACTACATCTCTTAGGTCTAGATGGTAGAGTTAATGAGGGGAAGAAAAATGAAATGGGATTAGGAAGGTAGTTTGGAGAAAACTATAGAGGCTGAGACATTTGCATTTTTATACTGGGAGCAAAGGAGGGCTGTTGATTCTTGAGTAATAGAGTAGAGTAGCAGAGTAATCCACTCTACTGTGAGATTCATAATTTAGGAAGACTATTTTGATAGCTGTGATATGGCAAGTGAATTGGAAAGGAGAAGAGATTAGAACTAGAGGAACCAACTGGAAGTCCATTGCTATAATCCAGGTCAGAAGTAATGAGGGATTAGGTTAGGATCAGAGATTGATAGCTGGAAGGGACCTTGGAAGTCATCAAATACTTGCATAAATAAGGAAACTGAGGCAAGGAGGGTAAGTGACTTTTCAAAGTTGAATAATGTAAGACAAGTCTTTTTGACCAAGCCAGTTATATGTTGAGGCTCAAATGAGATAATGGCTATAAAACACTCTGCAAACTTGAAGTGCTATATTAATGCCTATTATATTGCTATTATTATTATTAACCTATAGTCATCATTCTCCAGTCTTGTAATTCTTTCATGCCCTAAGTCTTCTACTGTTCTCCTACTAAGTTCAAGAAATATTTAGAGAGTAATAGAGCTCTGCTTATAAACATTTAATGACCAAGTTTTGGGGATAATGCACATTCTTTTAAATTTTGTCTAATTACTAACACTCTTAAGTCTGGACAATCAACAGATTAGCAAATGAAGCACTGATTTGTTTTGATTGCTGATTTGACTAAAACTTTAGCAATGGTTTGAAAGCTAATTCCAGCTGGTTTCAGCACGCTCTTACTTAAAGTCCAATGCTCTATACAACACACCATAGTGGTTGGTGACCATGTGGTTAGAATGACAGATGTTGGAAATGTTATGGAAGTAGTTGAGACAAGACTTGACAACTGATTAAATGGGGGTTGGGGCTAGGGTGGTGAAACAGAGAGTTAGAAAAGAATCTGCATTTTTGGTGAACTCCAAAGAGAATTCATACATTCAGTAAGCTGTCTTCTAGCTACCAAGTGTTCAAGCACTTCAAGGGAAATTGATAGTTACCCTGAGAAGCAGACACTCTGCTGCGCATTTGGGATTTGGGGGCCAGAGATGATTACATTCTTTTTGCAGGCACATGTCTCTCTTGCCTTGCCAATGAACAGCTTTAATTAACCAGGAAAAAAGAAGGGACTTGTTCCTTGATGCAAATCAAAATCTTAAGTAAAGATCTTGATTATCTTATACCTTACTCTGTAGACTCATAGATATAGAGTTGAAAAGAACTCTAAAGGTCTTCTGCTCCAACTCCATCATCAAATAAAGAAGATTAAGTCCAGCCTCCAAGTGCTAAAGAGATGAGGTGACCTGTCCAAGATCATACAGGTAATAAATAAAGAGCAGGGATCTGGACCCAATTCTCCTAGCTGCAGGACCATATCTGCTGTATCATAATGCCAGTAAACCTCAGACAGAAGGGCATGATTCTACAAGCATATTTTGTGAATTCCTACCTCCTAGTTTTTTACTCTTCTCTTTCCCTATACAAATCCTGCATAAGGCCCCTATACAATGAAGACTTCTCAGTTCAAATCAGTTCATTATGATGAGAAGCACAGTGGTATCATAGAAAGACTCTGAGTTAAGAATTAAAAGTCCTGGGATCACAGCGTAACTCTCCCACTTGTCTATGTTAACTCTTCTGAAGTTCAGTTTCCTTATTTATAGATTAGGGAATTTAGACTACATCAGAATTCTGAGCCATTTTGTGTATCATGGCACAGACTTTGTCAATCTAGTAAAGTCCAAGAACCCCTTCTCAGAATGTTTTTAAATGCATAAAATAAAATGCAAAGATTACAAAGGAAACCAATTATATTTGAATATAGTTTGATATTTATATTACATATGGAACATATATATGGAATATATTATATATATATGAAATGTGTTTTATGCATGTGTGTATATTTCATAGATTGTAGATTAAGAATCATTGGGACCAGATGATCTATTATATGCTTCTATGATATCACTTTATCTCTTTCCTCTGAAACGTTATAATGATCATAGGGTTTGGAGCTTGAAGAGATCTTTAAGGCCATCTATTCCAAACCACTCAATTTACAGGTAAAGAAAAGAAAGCTCAGAGAGGCTAAGAGGGTTACCCATGGTCATACAACCAGCACAAGAGCTGGGATTCCAATCTTTTTTTCCCCTTCAGACTCCTTCCACTGCCTCTTTATCTCTTTTATTCTACCATTTTGTACCTTAGTCTAATTTGGTAATCAACCATGTGCTACCCTGAGACTGTGTTTGTGCTGTTGTATTGAATTGTCATTCCATTCCTGCATTATTATCTTTTTATGTGGTTTTATCCTGCTTCTGTGACTCTCCTTGGGATCAGGGATTATTTATCATTTTTTTTGGTATTCTCCCAGATTGCTGTACACATAGGTGTTCAGTGAATAATCCTTTTTCAGTCTTCAAACCCTTTAAGCTCTCCCAGCAATTCCAAAGAAGAAAGTGATATAAAGATGGTGTTGATAACTGACAATATCTATACAGGCTTTCAAGCATGTGAAGCTTTCATACATATTATCTCAATTGAATCACACAACAATTCTCTGTGGTGGGATAAATACGTTTCTACTAAGGTATAGCCCCTTAATATGTTATCCTTCCCTGTAGTGTTTGCATTTTAAAAGTTTCCTTGGGAAGGCAATGTTTAAACAAAAGCAATGAATCCTTAATGATGAGGTTTCCCAGGGAAAGTGGGAGAGGTGTTTTGTTAAACTGCCTGACTTTTGTCAAACTGCAATGTGAGTTTATCTCCTGGACTAAGAGAACCTTGAGGGTAGGGACCCATTATCTATTGATCTTCCAATGTCTTTCCATATATAGTAGAATTGTGTCTAGCACTTCCTCTGGGTTTGGCAAATGATGAATAAAAGAACATATCCTCTGCCTACATACAGAACTGTGTATTTAGTAGTAGTATATATGTAGTACTAAATTGATAGTATCTCCCCAAATGTCCAATCATTAATATTATAGCTTGGTGAGTGACAGAAAGCATGTTGGAGAAAGACTCTTCCAAATTCATACAACCATTCGCTTACAAAGCTAGAGAAGGCCTCTAACCACAGAACAGCACTTCCGCTCTCATTCTGGTATATTGCCTTAATTATCCTCTCCATTCTATTTAACGAGTAAGTCTTGTTTAGGGTTTGAGGGACTATTTTTTTCAACATTGTTAGAGACCTGACAAGGGGATAAATCTCAACAAAACAGTACCCAGCTATTCTATTCAATCACTTTGGATAAGGTTTCAAGATTTGGGACTAACTTTATTATTTGAGGGGAAATGTCTTCTTGCTAGCTATTTCTTTGACAACTACTAGATTGAATCTTTAACAAAGCAACCAAATTGCAAATTATTAATTGTCAAAAGTTGAGACCTCATTGCTAGTTAGGTTTCTAAAAAAAAGGGTTATTGTTGTGTTTGTCCTCTATTTTCAGTGAGGACCATGACATCAGGGAGATGATGACATGACTTACAGTTGACTTTGATTTGAGTGAGAGAGGGCTGAAGTGAGGCACCAGACTCACTTTCTCCTCCTGAGCCATTTGGGTCCAGTGGCCAGATATCCACCAGGATGACTGGAGATGGCCCAGGATGCAATGGGAGAACCTGGCCCTTTTAGTCTCAGGCCTTTTCAGATACCCACTTAAAGTGAGGTAACATCCATTCAGTGAACAGGCCTCTTTAAAAAGTGAGTTATTAGATTGTCTCTTTAATAATAATGAAAAAAATCAAACTGGGAGGGGAAGACCCTCAGGGTGGCTGCTGCAAAGAGAAACAGTTAGTATTGCCCTTCAGTCTGAACCAGGAGGGCCCAAAATACAGCCATTAAGTGGAACTTGGGCAGGGTTCTGTTGCGGTCCAGTCTATGAGCTTCGGTGTGAATGGGTTTAAGGTTTTTTGAAAGGAGGAAAGAAAGAAAGAAAGGAAGGAAGGAAGGGAGAGAGGGAGGGAGGGAGGGAGGGAGGAAGGAAGGAAGGAGAGAGAGAGAGAAAGAAAGAAAGAAAGAAAGAAAGAAAGAAAGAAAGAAAGAAAGAAAGAAAGAAAGAAAGAAAGAAAGAAAGAAAGAAAGAAAGAAAGAAAGAAAGGGAGGGAGGAAGGAAGGAAGGAGAGAGAGGGAAAGAAAGAAAGAAAGAAAGAAAGAAAGAAAGAAAGAAAGAAAGAAAGAAAGAAAGAAAGAAAGAAAGAAAGAAAGAAAGAAAGAAAGAAAAAAGGAAGGAAGGAAGGAAGAAAGGAAGAAAGAAAGAAAGAAAAAGAAAGAGAAAGAAGGGGGAGGGAGGGAGGAAAGAAAGAAATAAAGAAAAGGAAAGAAACGAGACATCTTGCCAGAAAACCCCAAGTTAACTGAACAGCTTCTGATTTGCTCCCCAATGTTTCTTTTCTAGGTATCCAAGAAAATCATCTCTGATGACCCTAAAAATCACAAACAGGTAGTGGGAATTAGGCAATAAACTGTCAGATACAGAGAAACCACCACCATGGGGAGATTTTTAGACCTGATAGTGTGTTTTACAAATGACTTACTCTTTTTTTGAGAAGTAATGCCTCTGGAAAGAACAATTTCAAGGAGCATTTGAAGAATGTGGGTCAAAAGGTTTCCCTGCAAACCACACAAAGAGCCTGCTAACTACATTATGCCTATCAGATTAGAGACTTAACTCAGCCTAGGAAATGACTTATCTGTCCTATGAATAAATGTCCTGGGAAAAGTTTTGCCCTCTGGGCAGATTCCTTTTATGTGCCGTCATATGGGCAGCCAGGTGGTATAGTGGATAGAGCACCAGGCCTGGAGTCAGGAAGACCTGAGTTCAAATGTGACCTCAATTACTTACTGTGTGACCCTGGGAATGTCATTTAGCCTCTATTTGACTCAGTTGGTTTTTTGCAGTCATGTCTGACTCATGTTGTGACTTCATTTAGGGTTTTCTTGGCAGCCACTGAAGTGGTTTGCCATTTTCTTCTCCAGCTCATTTTATAGATTTAGAAACTGAGGCCAGATTTGAACTCAGGAAGATGAATCTTTCTGAAAGTCTAGGGCTAGCACTCTCTCCACTGTGCCAAGCCCGACACTATCCACTCTGCCACCTGGTTGTCTGTATCTCAATTTCTCATCTGTAAAATGGGGACAATAAAGGCAGTTATCTCCCAGGAGTGTGAGGATCAAATGAAATGATAATTGTAAAGTGCTTAGGATGGTGCTTGGCACATATTAAATACTATGCAAATGTTAAGCTACTTTATTTGTTTCTTAAGTGCCACACCAATAAGGACTCTTTCACAAACTCCAAAGAAGAGGACATACCTAGTCTCTCAACCAGGTTGATTCCAAACACAATGGATTCTTATTTAATAATTTATTTATTCAGCTGCTATTTAATGCCATTTAAGTAAAGCAGAAAAGTTAAATGATTCATACCATTGAGCTCTTGACTCCCAACGGTATTTTTCCTTGTTGAGGAGTTCTTAATATGAAAACAAATAAGAAAGTGAGAGGAAGAGAGTGAATTAAGCAATAGATACAACTATACAAGATATGGAAAAGGTATCATTCAAAAGACTGGCAACTTTCAGCACTAACTAGAGTTACAATTTGATTCATCTAATCCTGAGGTGGTATAGATTACTTCTAGAAATATTTTACACAATAGTGTTTTAAGTTGCCTTCAAATTCTATGATCTACTACTACTGAAATGTGACAGGATATTTCACACCTTGTTAGGCTAGGTCTTGAATATCTGCATTTTTCAAAGCTTATAGAGTGTATAATCTGATGGGACTCATGATTTAACTCCTCTGACTGGATAGCTCACTCTTGCATCAAACAATTCTAACCATAAAAGGATTTCAAAACAGTGCTGATGTCTAAGAGCTCCAAACAAACATTATGCATTTGGTCTCAAATAGTACTCGTAATGGAAATGGACTTCTAAAATTTAAACTAGCTGCATTATATCAGTCAACCTTCTTTGTACATCCAAACTTCTTTCTGCCCATTAAAAGCCAACATTCGCTCATTTTAATTGAAAACATTATCTGAAGTGCTTACCTATGACTTCTTTCAGGTGTTACAGATAACCAATATTTTTCTATCTAGATATAGACCTATTATTCTGTGAGCCTCTCTGCCTTAAACACAGTGAATGCAATTATAACACAAGAAATGATGACTAAGAAAGATTCAGAGATATATGGGAAGTCATAACTAGATGTAGAGTGAGGTAAAAGTAGAACCAGAACAATAATGTGCAATATGACTACAATAATATAAATGGAAAGAAAAAATACTGTGTAATTATAATGGGTAGGTTTGTGTCCCCATATCATCCCTCAAAGAGAAAAAAAGTACTTTCCTCCATTTTTTGAAGGTTGGTAGACTATGGTTCTGGAACACTGAATATACGCTTATTTTCTGCTGATATATTAAGTTTTGGTGAACTCTATCTTTTTAAATCTTTGTTAAAAGTGATGGCTCCCTAACCAGGGAAGAGGGAAGTGGCATATTCAAAAACAAAAGTGACATAAAAGCAAGTTATTAATAATTTTTAATAGAAGTAAAGGATACTAAAGGACATATGACTTCTCTTTTTTAACCTGCATTTTTATTAATGAAATTTTGGTTTTCAATATTCATTTCCATAAGACTTTTAGTTCCAAGTTTTCTCCTTATCTCTCCCTCTGCCCATCCCAAGACAGCATACATTCTGATTACCCCTTCTCTCAATCTGCCTTCCCTTCTATCACAACCCTCCCGTCTCTTATTTCCTTCCCCTCTATTTTCTTGTAGGGCAAGATAGATTTATATACCCAATTTCCCAGTTGAATGTAAAAACAACTTTTAAGATTCATTTTTAAAACTTTGAGTTCCAACTTCTCTCTCTTCCTCCCTCCCCACCCATTCCCCCCAAGAAAGCAAACAATTCAATATAGGTTATACATGTGCAGTCATGCAAAACACTTCCATAACAGTTATAGTGTGAAAGTCTAACTATATTCCCCTCCATCCTATTCTGCCCCCATTTATTATATTCTCTTTTGACCCTGTCCCTCCTCAAAAGTGTTTACTTCTAATTACTCTCTCTTCCCATTTGTCCTCCCTTCTATCATCCTCCCTAACCCCTGCTTATTCCCTTCCTCCCAACTTTCTTGCAGTGTAGGATAGATTTTCATACCAAATTGAGTGTGGATGTTATTCCTTTCTTAAGTTAAATGTGATGAGAGTAAGGTTTCTTCTTTCCCTCTCCCCTTCTCCTCCATTGCAAAAACTTTTTCTTGCTCTTTTTATGTGAGGGATAATTTACTCCATTCTATTTCTCCTTTCCTCCTTCTTCCAATATATTCCTCTCTCCTCCCCTTGATTTTATTTTTTTAGACATCATTGAATACCATCATATTCAAATCACCCTGTGTCCTCTGTCTATATGTTTATAATCTCTCCAACAGCCCTAATGAGAAAGTCTCAAGAGTTACAAATGTCATCTTTTCATATAGGAATGTAAACAGTTCAACTTTATTAAGTCCCTTATGGTTTCTCTTTCCTGTTTATCTTTTCATGCTTCTCTTGATTCCTGTGTTTGAAAGTCAAATTTTCTATTGAGTTCTGGTCTTTTCATCAAGAATTCTTGAAAATCCTTTACTTCATTGAATGACCATTTTTCCCCTGAAATATCATGTTCAGTTTTGTTGGGCAGGTGATTCTTGGTTTTAATCCTAGCTCCTTGGACCTCTGGAATATCGATTCAAAACCCTACAATCCCTTGATGTAGAAGCTGCTAGATTTTGTGTTATCCTGATTATGTGTTCATAATACTTGAATTGTTTCTTTCTGGCTTCTTGTAATATTTTCTCCTTGACCTAAGTGCTCTGGGGAATTTGGCTACAATATTCCTAGGAGTTTTCCTTTAAGGATCTCTTTCTGGAGGCAATTGGTAGATTCTTTCAATAGTTATTTTTCCCTCTGGTTGTAGAATGTCAGGACAGTTTTCCTTGATAATTTCTTGAAAAATGATGTCTAAGCTCTTTTTTTGATCATGGCTTTCAGATGGTCCAATAATATTTAAATTGTCTCTCCTGGATCTATTTTCCAGGTCAGTTGTTTTTCCACTGAGATTTCACATTGTCTGCTATTTTTTTCATTCCTTTGGTTTTGTTTTATAATTTCTTGATTTTTCACAAGGTCATTAGCTTCCATCTACTCTATTCTAATCTTTAAGGAATTATATTCTTCAGTGAGTTTTGGACTTCCTTTTCCATCTGGTCAATTCTGATTTTTAAGGCATTCTTTTCCTCATTGGCTTTTTGGATCTCTTTTATCATTTGTTAGTCTATTTTTTAAGGTGTTATTTTCTTTAGCACTTTTTGGGTTCCCTTTAGCAAGCAGTTGACTTGTTTTCATGATTTTCTTTCATCATTCTCATTTCTTTTCACAATTTTGCTCTAATTCTCTTACTTGATTTTCAAAATCCTTTTTAAACTCTTCCACGGCCTGAGACGAATTCATATTTTTCTCAGAGGCTTTGGATGTAGGAGCATTGATTTTATCGTCTTCTCCTGTTTGTGTTTATTGGGCTGTTTTGTCACCAAAGTAAGATTTTATGGTCTGATTCTTTTTCTGGTTTTTTGTTCATTTCTCCAGCCATTTATTTGACTTTTGAGTTCTTTGTTAAGGTAGTTCTCTGCTTCCAGTAGAGGTGGTAGGGTGTACTGTCAGCAGCTAGATTCCCCCCACAATCTGTGGACCTAGAGATCCAGAAACCGTTGCTGCAGCTGTCCCTGGTATGGCTGCTGAAGGCTTCTCCTTTCCCTCTGCCACCCAGGGGCTGGACTTGACGATCTGTTCTCTCATACAAGTCAGGCAGGTCTTTTTCCACAGACCTTCCCATTTGTTCTCAGTGTTTTGGGGTCATGAAGTCTGGGAATTGCCGCAAGTGCCAGAGATTCAGTCCCCCCCAAGACCTGCTCAGGTCCTGTCTGCGCAGTTGTGGTCCATGCTGGACTGGACTCTGCTTGGCACAATAGATATTTCCTGCCAACTTTCCAGAATGCCTTTGGCTGGAGATTTGCTTCATTTCATCATTCTGCTGGTTCTGCAGCTCCAGAATTTGTTTAGAGTCATTTTTATAGAAATTTGGCTGGGTTTAGGAGGAAAGCTCTAACAAGTCAGTGCTTTTACTCCACCATCATGGCTCTACTCCACTAAGTCCTCTTTTTTGCTATACGTTTGTTATTATATGGTAACATAGTTATTCTAATTAAAACAGATTAGATTTTGAAGAAAAGTTCTAGAGTCTTTTACAAATGAGAAATCCAAACTATTGTGCAGTGTATTAGGGCTTACCAGTTGTAGTCAACTTAATTTCTTGCTAATTGAGTCTATTTCTACTCTACATCTATAATGTAATAAAGTTCAAGGAAAAAAACAAGAGAATACCATAGAAAAGTAGAGTGAGCAATGATATAACTAATGCTTATCCCTGTGAGATAGAAGGCAACCAACTCCTAACTGAGGTACCTTAGACTGCAATGGTCCTTAGCTAGTGAAATTAAATTACAATTTTAAAATGTTAACATAGTGTCTGCTACATGTAAGACATAAGAAACTATAGATACAAAGATAGCAAAGGAATAACTGCTTCACCCAAGTAAACAAAAATCTAAAGTATTTGTGTATGCAAGGGATATATACTAAACAATATGTCTATCATGGTTGCTTAAGTCAAAAATTATTTTTCTGGACTATTACAGAAAGATGAGGGTTCACACTCTTTCCTCTGACCTCCAACTTTGGAGTAAGAATCACTGGCCTTAACCAGACTGGTTCTCCTTCTACCAGACCTAACCTATGTTTTAGTCACCACGCTTAGTTTTACTTTAGTGGGAGGCTGGGGAGAATTCTGAGAGGAAAGGGATATATGGACAGTGCAACTCAGTCCTGCATCAGAGAACTACTGTGATTTTTAAAGCTTGCATCTTGCCTAGAAGACACATTATTGGTATAAGATTATCTTTCATATAATATTAGAGCCCCCAGATGGAGAGAAAAGTCCATTTGAGAGTCTATTCTCTCTCTTTTATCCTTTTTGCATAATATGCCTCACTATCCCCTTCTCTCAGACTTCCCATTTCAATAATGATGCACCTAGCTCAAAGTAGCTATGATCAATCATTTTTTTTATGTAAGACATGACTACTAATTACACACAAAAAATAGAAATGTAACTTAAAAGACCAGAAATAAGTTTTAGAGTAGGAACTCATCTCCTTGGTGGGAGGAAAGAGTTGAACATTACCATTTTCATTATAAACAAAATCAGACAGCTAAAGGCTTTCCCCTTTTCCAACTCCAGGTGACATTCATATGGTTTATACCCCTTCCACCCCCACCTCCACCATAGATGCTGATATCAAAGTTGTAACAGTCATAGCAGCTTCTCAGGTGTTTTCATAATACCTTCATAACCACTTTCCTACATTCCTTTTCCTTCTGAAAACCTATGGCAGAGTTTCACCAACCATCCTCTGACTTTCATAAGAGTTAGTTCTAGGACAAAGGAAAATCATCATGTTCCTTCAGAAACACAATCCATGGATCATAAAGAACAAAAAAATTTCTGTTCCAGTCATGAGAATTTCATCCCTACCATGTATTTTTCCTTGATAGAGAGAGATACCATGGGACATACATAAAGAACAAGGTGGAAGGAGAGAAAGAAGAAGGAGTGGGAATGAGAGAGGTGTAAAGGAAAAGTTTAGGGAAAGTCCTATGAAACACTGAAAAGGGAAAGAGATCTATTTTACCTGTCAGAGTGGGGTATCTTTGGGGGAAAATATCATCAAAGGAAGATTCATGGAGACATCTTAAAGGAGGTGAGGGATGAAGGGTTGGAGTGAAGATGGAATTTATTTCAGGTAAAGGGAATGGAATGAACAAAGGCAGGATGGGAGAGAGTTAGTTGAAAAAGATAAAGCTGAAAAAAGTGTAAGGATGGGGTCAGATTGCAGAGAGTTTTGAATACTTGAATCAGATACTTATACTTATCCAATAGGTAATAAACAACCACTGGAAGTTTTTTTTTTTATTTTTAAAGAAAAATGGTAAGATTAGTCAGACTGCTTTATGAAGATACTTTATCAATGTGAAGGATGTATTGGCTTGGGGATAGATAAAATATTTTCTGGGAATTTATTTTAAGTGAAAAGATGGCTTAAATAGAAAGAAAGAGATGTATTAGGAATGTAAAAGTGGGTAAAGGTTCAAGAGATATTTCAGAGATAAGCACTGATTAATAAGATAGCAAATGTTTGGATGAGGAGGGAGTGAAGGTGAGGGAAGGGGTAAAGGTGAGGGGAAGAATTGAAGCTGAGGTCACTGGGAGGATAACGGTACTACAAAGAGAGGTAGAGAATTAGGGAAGCAAATTCCCTACTTGCCCTTGAGAGATGGGAAATTTTAAAGGGAATACAATTTGAGACTGGTTCAGTTTCAGGGCCCAGAAGACATCCTGGTAAAGATATTTAGCAAGAAGTTTGAAACATTGAACTAGAAATCTTGGGAGAAATTGGAGGTAGAAATAATAGATTTGGCATTTTTGCATAGATTTCCGATGGTTATATCTAGAGGTAAAAAGGAAGTGATTAAAGGAGAGAATGTAGTGGGAGAGTAAAAAGGGCTATTGACATAACTGATTTATTTCAGTTAAAATGATTGGGAGTATTTTTTCTTTTCTTTCTTTTCTTTTTCTTTCCTTTCTTTTTTTCTTTTCTCTTCTTTTTCTTTCTTTCTCTGAGTTTCCCTATATCACCCAGTTTGGAAGTGCACAGACACTCATGGGCCAGATCCCATTGCTGATCTGCACCACATGAAACAGCTTGATGTGCTCTACTTCTGACCTCCTGGACCACTTAATTCTCGCTTTGGCAGGCTGATGTCACTTCTCTCCTTAAGGGCTTACCACCTTTGTTACTGGACTTAGATCACATTTAATTGGCTTTATGTGTCATTTTCAATCACTTCTGATTCTTCATGACTCCATTTGGGTTTCCTTGGCAGAGACACTAGAGTGGTTTGCCACTTCCTAATTCAGCTCATTTTACAAATGAAGAAACTGAGGCAAACAGGGTTAAGTGACTTGCGCAGGGTCGCACATCTAGTAAATGTCTGAAACCAGATTTAAACTCAGATCCTCTGGACTCAAAGGCCTGCTCTATTCACTGCCCTTGATTAGCTTTATCCTTACTACAGATCAAAACTCTTGATCTCATGTGATCCATTAGCTTCAGTTTCTCCAGTAGCAGAGATTAAAGGCATGCAGTACTACACCTGATTACTACTTATATTTTTATACACTCAGAAATATTTAGAATATTTAGCCCTACAAGGTACTTGATGAGCTTCTGGAATGTGAACAGGGTTCCTAGAATGAAAGTGAGAAGAATATAAAATTAGCCACCTAATTCTTTGGATCTGAGAGTTCAGTTCTAGCTCAGCTTAGAATAACAAGAAAAAGTTGCATCAAGGTTGAGCTGATCTCATGAAAAGCTCTATGCTAGGGACAGTTTCAAAGACCCCAGAACCTTCATGAAATATATGTGTTGGTTCGTAATTTCTCACATCTAGTATAATCACACTGCCACGTTATCTGTGGGATATTTCCTGAGGCTGTAGCATGACCATATGTTGTCACTGGTCCAAATACTTTCTGATTGCTCTTTAACTGACTAAGAGGGATTACTGACTTTTGCAATGTGGGATATTCTTCAGTCTTCGGATACTTAGTGCCTAACACAGTGTGTCATGCGTGTAGCAGGTTTGATTATTGACTTTAATCATTAACAAATCCCTTCTCAGATTATCTGTGCACAAAGGAACCACAAGTTTGGGTCCTTGCTCTGGAATCACAGACATATCCATGGCAAGGTGGAGTCTGACCTCTCCAAGGCTCATAGGTTCATCTTTCTTTCTTCTGCAAAATGAATTCTTAGCTATTGAAGGGGATTTTAGGGTAGAGGAAAATATTTGACTCTTTGAAGTCAGAAGGACTTTCCTTTTTTTCCAGATGATCCTTTCTAAGTTAATACCACATGTGCCTATTAGCTGAGTGATATTGTTAGTACTGCTGGCCTTGATTTAGCACACACTGGAGCATCTTGGGTGCAGGTGGATAGTAAAGCTGAAATGTTACTGGACTGACAGCAAGAAGACTTAGCTTCTCATCTCTGATCTTCCACTTTATTGAAATGTCCTTTGTACCCCCTTCTTGGTCTTCAGAGGCTGGATTTCCTAGGGGACAGCTATTCTAAACTTCAGATACTCTGTAGGTCCTGGTCCCATACTCCTAAAATTATTACTCATTAACCTCCTCTGATGTATCAGCTTTTAGACAGTCAACTCAAAGAAAAGGCATTTACCAATATAGCATATAAAGAAGATTTACAATAGAAGATTCCTTCTCACCAATCAATAAACTTAGGGCATGTTCTCCTGCAAACATATGCACCATCAAAGGTGACAGGGATTAAATACAGAAATTTCCCAATTAAGACCCCACAGATCAGAAATAATTTGGCCCCTAATGTTCTTGTGAGATGCTTCCTGACTTGTTCCCTTATGAGTTCCGAAAAGGTTCATGATTGGATCAGACTCACTGGATCTTCTCATTGTAGGGCATTGATTTACTGAGTTCAATTGCCTTCTCTCCACCAATTACTTTGTTCCATTGATTAGCCATAATTTTCCTAGACTCTAGGCCCTGGTTGAGTTGAATTTTTTTTTTTTTTGCTAGACTTTCAGAAATAACCAGAATATTCATCCTAGGACCCCTCCCCTCCCCCATCAGTCTCAGTTCTGAGACCTGATATCACTGGAGTGGCAAGATCCCCACTATTGGCAGCAGCTCTTTCTCTTCCAAAGTCTTCTCATAAAATCGGGGTTCAGGATCCCATTGTTCCCTTCTATCAATCTTTGTTACAGTCTATAAAGTTTCCACCTTGTTATACTGCCAATGTAAGTTGTATTTCACAGAACAGGAGTAATTCAGTATAATGGCACAGAATTTTAGGGTAAAGGTGGGCAAAAGGATTTTTTTTTGTTTTGTTTTTAATCAGTAACATTTTACTTTTTTAAAAATGTTCTTCCTCACTTCTCTAATATGATTATCATTAGTCTTGGGCCATGCTATCTCCTTCTCATAAGCTATAGCCATCAAAAGGCAAGGAATGTCCCTTCCCTAAACTTTGCATCTTTCTTTGTGCTGCTCAGACTGCTGTGCATATAGTGAGTTATAGAGATCATGGGATTTAGACCTAGAAAAACCTTGTCCAAGTCCTTCATTTTACAGATGAGATACAGAGAGGTTAATTGCCTTTCAGGAGGTCACAAAACTAGTAAGTTGGCAGGGCCAAGATTCAAATTCATGTCCTTAGACTACAAAACCAGAAATGCTAAATGTCTATTAGACTGAAGTACCCGTAAGGAAATCAGAATTTAAAAAAAATTAAAATGCCTGACCTCAAATGAGTGCTGGGAGCATTCATTAGTAAATATTTATAAAGCCCTTTGAAGTTGAAAAGCATAAAACATTATCTAATAGTCCTAGAAATGCAAATGTGGGAGGTCTTACAAAATTAAAGGGAAATTAGAGATTGACAAACTACTCACAAACACAAGTGACCAACTAAGTCTTTGCATTTAAAGAGACCAGATGGGACAGAAAAGATGGTGCCCCTAGGGCAAAGAATCAAGCTTGTCTGTCCCCCATCCTCCACATAAATGTTTAATTTAAAGCCCAGAAGATGATGTACTTTTGGAGCAACTTGTAAATCAATGGTTTATTAAGCCCTCTGAATTGCTATGCAGAAAAATGCAAATCAGTAAAAGGCAGACCAAGTAAATTCAGTCCTGCCTTGTTCTTAGTGGGGCTCTTACCAAACTTTGCTCAGAGTTTGGCTGGGTCAAATTTAACCAGAAAGGGACATTTGTCTCTTCGTCTCTCTCAAGAATCATTCCTCCATTTCATTTGTCCATTATCCCTAAGCTAGAAAGATCTGTTCTTCCCTTCTCCCTTTCATCCTCCTACCCTAAACTACAACGAAATACACCCAATACTGCCATTTTTCAGACAATGTTTTTGAAGTTGTGCTCTTTAAGAGCTTATACTTCTCCCTCCATTGAGTTTAATTAAGCTTATCCTAAGAGGTTTGCATGGCTGGATAACCTTTTTACACAAAAGAGAAGGTTGGGGGTGGGGAGTGGGGGGGAAGCAGGGAACGTATACATGACTGTGGTTTGCTCTAGCTTGCCCATCAGTTAAAAAGCTAGGATTTAATATATTTAAGCATGTCTATTTGCAGATTCATTCTATTTAAACAGTATTTATATAGAAACTGCTCAGCAGAATTAAGAGCCAAAACGATGACCTTCATTTCAGTGTTGTTCTCCAGCTGTTAGATCAGGTTTCTGGCTCAGGTTTCCTGGGCTTACGTATCACAGTGAGAAGAAAAAAAAGGCATCTAGACAATAAATCCTCTTTTAAAAGCGGTGAAAGGATGGTAAATAACATCTGTTGAAAAGAGTGCACATGCAAACAAAAAAATACTGGAAAAGAAAATGAATGAGCAAATGTATACAACAAGGGAGGGAAACACTAAGGAACTTGGGTTTGGTGGAAAAGAAAAAGTCAATAACCCAGTTCCTAAAGCTAAATTGAATGAGGGTTAAAGTTTTCAGTGAATTAATGGAGAATAAGATAACAGATTTAGGGCTAGAAGAGACCTTAGATGCCAACTAATCCAACTGTCATTTGTAGCTGTTCATTCGTTTCAGCAGTGTCTGACTCTTTCTGACCCCATTTGGGTTTTGTTTTGTTTTGTTTTGTTTTTTTTGGTAAATATACAGGAGTGGTTTGCCATATCCTTCTTCAGCTCATTTTACAGATGAGGAAACCTGGGCTCAAAGGTATTTAAATAACTTTCCCAAGGTCACACAAATGGTCAGTAGCAGAACTGGAATTCAAGTGCAAATAAGACTCCAAATCTATGGTGCTTCTACCATTTCCACTGTCTAGGGAGGTTTTATTAATCTCACAAAGAAATGGGGGCCACTAAACCAGACATAAAGTTCCCTGCTGGCTGCCTATTGACTTCATGTAAAAAATGTATCATCTGTGCTTTATTGCATTTTTATTTATTTTGTTAACTATTTTCTAATTACAATATAATCTGGTTCAAGGCCCACTTGGTAGTGTTGTCAGGCAGCATATTTGACTCCTTGGACCTACAGTATAAAGCTCAAATTGCTCTGCCTAGAATATTCTCCATTGCTTTGGAATTTAATTGCCTTTTTCAGGAGTTGCATGTCTTAACTTAAAATAGATTATAAGCTCTTTTAAGTCTTCCATAATACCTAACACAATGCTGAGTATAATAGGTACTCAAATAACTTATAAATTAACATCTGATTAGAATAACCCAGAAACAGTGATAGGATTAGTATTTCATTTATATCCTCACCTCATTTCTCATGGGACTGATGACACAAAATTGTGCATCAATACACAGGCCAAATTCTGGGCTTCAACTTGTAGACATCAAAGAGAATGAATTTATATAAAAATTTACTTGCAAGAACTGATTTAATGAATGTGTTGGAGTGAAGACAGTGTATCACTGTTTTTATATTTTGTACTTTAAAAAAGCTCTAACCTTTCCTCTTCTGTCATCCCTTCTCAATGTAATATGCTTGCTGTCCTTTGTACTTAAAGAGAGCCAAAATAAGACTTATATGGCACTATGTCAGGGTATAGATAGTGTGTCTAACTACAGTTGATCAGACCAATAAGAACTTGGAAGGCTTTACCACAAATACTTCCTATCAGTATTTGGAGTGGGGATGTCTCTAAATCAGCACATCTCACATTTCTTCTGAGCTACTGCAATGCTGCTTTGCTCATAGAGCATGTCACCTTCTTTGATGCAAGTGTACCATATTGAACAGTCCTGTGCCAATACCTTTCATGTCTCACAAGCCATTCCAAAGTTCTTTAGAGAGACCTTGAGAGAGTCTTTATATTATTTCCTCTAATCTTCATGTGTATGCTTGCCTTATACGAGTTTCTGTAAAATAATTTTTTGGGCAAACCTAGGTTTGATATTCGAGCAACATGTCCACCCCATTGGAGTTTTGTTCTCTGCATTAGAATTTGAATATTTGGCAGTTTAACTTGAGAGAGGACCTCAGCATCAGGTATCTCATCTTGCCAGGTGATCTTCAGAATCTTCCTAAGACAATTCAAATAGAAGCAGCTCAATTTCCTGGCATGGTACAATGAGGTCAACACCATGACTCCATAGACCTTCAGTATGGTAAGTAGACTAATACCTCTTCTCTCCTGCACTTCCTTTTCGAAGCCTCTCAAACACTGAGCTGGTTTTGGTAATATGTGTACTATTCTCATCATCTCTGTATACTGCCAAGGTAAATGAACTTAATCACAGCATTCAAAATTTCTCCATTTGCTGTAAATGTTGACTCCACATATGAATGGTATGGTGCTGACTGGTGGAGAAGCTTGATTTTCTTGGTTAATTGGCAGACCAAAATTAGCACAGGCAGCAGAGAATCAGTCCATACTGTGTTGCATCTCAGCCTCAGAGGCTACACTGAGTGCATAACCATCTGTGAACAAAAAGTCACACACCAACTCTCCCTCCACTTTGGTTTGGGGTGTAGCCTTTACAAGTTAAATAGTTTACCTTCAGTAGAGCAACTGACCTTGATGCTGTTTTCGTCCTTTGAAGGTATCTGACATCACTGAAAACATCATGCCAAAAAGCATTGGAGCAAACACACAGCCTGCTTCATTCCATTGGTGACTGAGGAACAACTGTAATAGATTCCCAAATGATGTCTCTCTAGTCTCTCTTTACTCTAATCCAACTTTTACGTAGTAGCCAAAAATGGCTGCCTGCAATTTGCCTCCTACTTACTCTCCAGTCTTATTTCATACAATTTCTTTCACATGCTGAATGTTTCCCACTAGACTTCATTAGTAACAGCTTTCTGTTTTTGTTCTTTACTACTACTACTACTGCTGCTACTACTAGAAAATATTGCTTGTGACGGGCCTGCCTAATTATTCTGGGCAATGTCATAATTATCAAATGGTACTGAGGTACCTTCTAGAATCTAGATATTTGAAATGGGGGCTATAATAACTCATTCCTGGTCTCTGTTCCTATCAGAAAAAAGTAAATTTCCTGAAACTGGGCCCTTAATGAGTCATGCATCTGGGTTGAGGAGGCAGCTTCTTCTTGTATATAAGGCCTTGAAAAGTCTGGGATGGGGTAGAAATTGAGAAATGTTTTCCTATGGGCTTTCAGCTCCAAAATGGAGCCTGTAACACAGAGAGTATGATGTTAGAACAGGCTCTAACTAAAAAAAAGTTTAAAAAAGGCCTCATTAAATTAGGAGTGTTCATGTTCTTAAAGATTTGTTTATAGTTGTTTTGCGGTCCTGTGTGGGCTCTTCACAACCCCAGCTGAGGTTTTTATTTGCTTCTCTAGTTCACTTTACAAATGAGGAAACTGAGACAAACCAGGGAAATGAATTGTCCAGGGTCACACAGTTAGTAAGTGTTTGAGGCCAGATTTGAACACAGGAAGATAAATCTTCTTGACATCAGGCCTGTGCTCTAGCCACTGTACCACCTGCCTGCCTCTCTCAAATACATTGAGGTTGACTAAGCTGGTACTTTCTTCCTCCCTTTACATGCTCCTCGTAGGTCCTTCCTGGCAGGTGATACAGCGGCCTCCAGCTTTGCTCCTTTGGAAGACAGAAATCAACCCAATTAGATGCAGGATAAGTAATATGATTCCACCTTATTTACAGAAATGGTTTATGAGCTGCATAGTTAGGATTATTCTTAAGGATTATTTTCTTTATTGATAGGAGTTTTTTGTTTTTATGAATTTGTATGTTTATTTCAAATGCATGCCTTTGATATTCATTCTTAGATATCTCTCCCTTTCTCAAGTAAAATTGTATGATTACTCAGTGGAGTTCAATCCTCCAGGTGGCATATTGTCCATTGTCCATTGGTCAATGGAAGATTGCCTTTAGCAGATTTTGGATCACGCATGTCCCAAGATCACAGATTAGGAGATGGAAGGGACTTGAGAAGCCTTCTAGTCTAAAATCCTCATTTGCACATGGGGAAGCTGAGGCCCAGAGAGGCTAAGTGACTTCCTCATGATAACACAAAAGTAGGATTTGAACTGGGGTCCACTGACGCCAATGAGCTTTCCTTTGTGGCAGATACGCAGCGCTTTGTTTAACAGCTTTGGCAGTGTGTTTTGAAAGAGAACGACAGTGTCTGTAACATCACGCTCCCTTAACATTACTACATATTGAAAACCTTCCCTTCCTTTAAGGACTAGGGTTTGGGTGATAATTACTGCATGAAGAATTCTTTTATTCCTCCCCCACTTGTCATCTCTTGTCGTCCTCATGAATATCTGGTCACTGGATTCATATGGCTTTGGAGGAGAATTGAGGGTAACAGCTCCCCTTCCTTCTCTTCTCCAAAGGAAGGTAAATTTGGATGGCTAAAAGATGCCCAGTGGACTTGTGTTTTACTGGCTAGATTTCCTCCCCTCTCCTTCCCTCCCTTCCCCTGCCTTCTCCTTTCCTTCTCTCCTGTCCTCTCCTCTCCCTCTTTTCTCTCTCTCCTCTCCCTCTCCTTTCTCAAAAGACACACCTGCCCAAGGGCTGTCTTCTAGACCCTCCTGGCTTCAGAATGATTATCAGTAATAACTGTTGCTGTTTCCCTCCCTACCTGATGTCTTCATTTGTCTTTGTCTCATTAAAAGGGTCACACCCTGGCTATTTCTTAAACATTCAATAAATGGGCATTACCTCACCCTAAGTGAATACCTAGATAGACCTTGGCCTAAAGGGGTCAAGGTCTCCCAGTGCATCCTGGGTCATCCCCAGTCATCCTGATGAACATCTGGTCACTGGCCCCAGATGGCTCTGGAGGAGAAGTGAGGCTGGTGACCTGCACAGCCCTCCCTCACTCAGAACAAAGTCAAAAGCAAGTCATGTCATCATTTCTCTGATGGTGTGGTCTTCTTCATCAATGAAGGACGAACAAGGTAACAACAATAACAACCTGTAACTCATCTAAAGATGATATTTCCCTCTCTCCACTTTTTAAGTAACACTTTAATGGCTTTTATTTTTGCCATTATTATAACTGCTGTCTTAAGTACCATTTTTTCTATTGTATTGTAAACTTTTGGAATGCACATATCACCTTTAATTCCTGGAAATCAGTATAGCACCTTGTACACAATGGAGGCTTAATAAAAATTATTTTAATTGGAATGGGAATAATATAATTTTTCATAATAAACTATTACAGTTGAAGAGGATCTTTCACACAGACCATTGAGTCTAACTCCTACCTTGTCTCAACTTTAGGGAATAAGATGGCCTTCCCAGGAGAAGTTCATCACATCTAAACTCACCATCATGCTGCTAACTTGACTGAATTTACCTCCCTCAACCTCCTCTCTTCTCTGATCAGAATGCTACAGACTGGAACACTGAGCTCCCCTTTATAGAGGGCAGAAACTGGACCTTCAGCTATTCCACTTTGCACCTGATGCCCCATCTGAATTCAAACCCAGTAGAACAAGATGTTCCCCTGCTGGAGTTCCCCTGGTGTTCCTCCCAAGGTATTGCCACTGTCTTTCTTTTGATTGTCTCTCTAGCGCTTATCATAATGGCTTGCACATAGTAGGCACCTAATAATTTTATTTTTTGGATTAGACTGGAAATTGAGGCCCATTAAAGGTAATTTGATCACAGTCACATATTGAGTCAGCAACAGAGAACCCAGATCATTTGACTTATAGGGTATAGGTGGCACAATGGATAGAGTGCTGAGCCTGGAGTCAGGAAGACTTATCTCCCTGAGTTCAAATATGGGCTAAAACATTTACTAGCTGTGTTTCCCTGCGCAAGTCACTTAATTGTTTTCTCATCTGTAAAAGGAATTGTGGAAGGGGAAGGCAAACCACTCTAGTATCTTTGCCAAGAAAATCCCAAAGAGTCGGGAACAACTGTAATGACTGAACGACAACAGTCTTTGATTAGACCATGTTGCCTCATTCTAAGACCTCAATGGCCTTTACTTTTATTCACATTAGATAATCACTGAACTATTACTAAACAGGAATGGGTGCTGATAGGGCAGATAGATGACTCAGTGGATAGAGCAGCAGTTCTGGAGTCAGGAGGACCTGAGTTCGAGTGTGACCTCAGATACTGATTTTGGGCTAGTCACTTAAACCTGTTTTTTCTCCATTCCGTCATCTGTAAAACTAACCGTAGAATGGAATGGCAAGCTATTTTAGTATTTTTACCAAAAAATCCTCAAGTGGGATAATGAAGAGTTGGACACAACTGAACAACAGCAAGTTTGTTATAATTATTCAGAGCTCAGTTTCTTTTCTTGATGCACATTGTTGCAGTCCTTGTGTTTCTTGTTTTGGGAATTTTACTTATTTCACAAAAATTTTTCTAGGCTTTTCTGAATTTTTCACACACATTATTTCTTAGCGTAGCAGTATTCCAGTATATTCAGGTACTACAATATATAACCATTCCTATTTTGTGGGCATTTCCTTTGTTTCTAGTTCTTTGCTACCACAAAGAAGTGGTATATAGAAATTTTTTTTACTATGTGCTAGACCTTGCAGACTTTGACCCCATTAGGACATATGCTCAATAGTAGTATTACTGCTTTAAAAAACAACAGCCTCCACATTAAGCAACTTGTGTTTCAGATGTTTTTGATGAGAGTAGCTGTTCATATTGCACTTTTTATATGACCAATACTGGCACCTGTTAATAATGGATGCTTGAAACAGTGCTCCTTTTATGGATAAAGAACTGTGTGTGATCTTCACTTTCCCATTACAAGTGCCTTTAATTTTGGAAAATCAAATGATGTAACATATGTGAACACTTCAAAAAGCCCTTTAGAAATAAATGTAAGGTATTATTATTATCTGATGATATTTAAGATTTTATAGCAGGGCTGATGCTAAGAACCAAATGTTCACCTATCTATCTTTGGAATTTGTATGCCGCCAATATTAAAAAACACTTCTCTGTCTCATGATTTGGTCAAAGATGACATTTAATGTTTTACTTCACATGAACAAAAATATAGAAATTTACCGATTTGTGAAGTCATCTTTTAAAAACTTAATGGATAACATAGGAGCTCAGTTTGGAAATTATTGCCTCTCCTAAGAATCCAGGCTTCTATAATCCAAAGTACCTTCCTAGTAATTGAACTAGATGCCTTTTCTTTTACAAACAACAAGGATAACCCAATATTTATACAGTGCTTTGAGTTCACAAAATGCAACCATTCTGTGAAGTAGGTAGTACAAATATGATTCCAATTTACCAATGAAAGCTAGTAAGTGTTGAAGCTAGGATTGGATCCTTAGTATCCAGACTTAAAGTCCAAAACTTTTGAATAGACTCACATGTAAGTGTATATGCACATACACATTTATGCATATGTACATATATGCATTCATACATGCATCAACATGCTGTTATAATTTATTTTCCCATCAGCTTCATATATATCTCTTACTTCCTTACTCCATAAACCACCCCTTGTAACATAACAATAAAAACAAAAGAGGAAAAGCAATCAGTTCATCAAAACAATAAACATATGAGTTATATTTGCAAGTCTAGAACTTTTATAGAAAAGTGGCAAGTTTGGGGTATTTGGAAGTATCCAATTGGCTCAGTGGATATAATTCTGGGCCTGCAGTCAGGAAGACATGAGTTCAAATCTAGCCTCTCATACTTACTAACTGTGTGACTCTGGGCAAGTCACTTAATCTACTGCAGAAGGAAATGGCAAACCACTCCAGTATCTTTCACAAGAAAACCCCAAATGAGGTCACAAAGAGTTGGATACAATTGAAACAACCAAACACCAAAAAGAATGATAGAAAGATAAACATTCTTTAAAAAAATGAAATGGAATTCACTGTGACCACAAAGGTAATAGGGGAGTTAGAGAAATTTTTGTTACCATGACTGGTATGAGGAAACTATGTCTTCCTGGCTTCATCAATTGAAACTTTGGGCATTCATTTTCAATAAGCAGCTGTATTAGGAATGGTGTTTGGCTGTAGCTGAAATAATGTTACTAGAACTACGTTTATAGATATCTGAACTCATTTAGCTGATCTGGAGTGGATATTCCATTCTCTTCTTAATATCTTCCCTATTGCTTATGCTCAAAGTCTTTGACTGAGTTTCCTTCCTCCTTCCATCTTTGATAATTACAGACTTTCACCTCATCCTATAATCTTATCATTTACTTTCTGACAGCAGCTTACCCTCTGATGGTGGTTACCCTGGGGTTTTAAATTGAAGTTCTCTCAGTCTCCTGCCACACTAGGTAATAAATGCTTCACCTGCCTCAATTTCTGCCCCAAGTAACATTTAGGGGGACAGAATTGATCAAGGAAGATGCCAGTGCTTTTTAATATCCTTTCCATTTCCTTCTGTTCCTCCGCTCTTTGGCCCAGTATTGTTGTGAGACAGTGTTCTGCCAGGCTGTAGTCCCAGTTAGAACAATTTTCCGTCTTTTGATTTTCTGAGGCTCAGGGAGGAGGTATCAGGGTTACGTTATAAATCAGCTCTGACTCAGCTGTGGTTCCTACAGACCTGCCAGAGCATGGTAGCAAGTAAGGGAGGGGGAACCAAGTCATCACTACAGGGGTTACAAATTTGCTTTCTTTACTGTTAGTTCATCAGGTTTATACTTGCTTGGTATTTTTGTTATCTTAGGCCATGGACACACCCGAAATTGCTTTATCTCTTTTTTGTAGAGGTTAGTTTGGAGAAAGCTGACAATTCCTCTATCTCGTTGACCATATGACTCAGAAGTCCTACTAAAACTTTAATCAAGAAACATAGTTATTGTACATATTATATATATAAGTTACTTCTCTACTTATATATTAGCCATTATATATGTCATATATGCTCATATTCATTATTATACCATATATACATTTTATCATTTTAATACATATATATTTGATTCATGTTATACATATACATATCAAATATAGTATATGCACATATATGAGTTAAATAAATTTTGGGGGATTTTATTGGAGGGGAAAGTAATCCTTATTTAAAACATTAGAAATAAATTCTGGGATCTGAATAAGCAAATTTTTGGAACATAACTTGTTCAGACCCCAGCCTGAGAGAAAGACTCATGAGGTGAAGCTCATGAGGAAAAGTCCCAATATGATCAAATGCGCTACTCTCATAATGTAACCTCAGCAGTTCACACTCTGAACTATTTGATTCTCTGTATAAAGGTGCTTATTGATTGCCAGGCTAGTTCTGTACAATGAGGTTGAAGTCCTGAGTGATTGGGAGGATGGTAGCGTCCTCATTAGCTTCTAATTGATGAATTTCATATCTTTCCTAGTTTTTGATCTGTTCTTAATTTGAACTGGGTTGTCTTCAATAATTTCCTTTGTCTACCAAATAAAATTCAGAATTCTTTACCAGGCATTCAAGGCATTCCACAATATAGTGATATCCTAATGGTCTTGCCTTCCTTATTTATAAAATGGGGGTGTTAGATTAGTTGATCTTTAAGGTCATTACATGAAAACTGCAAGATCCTCTAATGCAATCTAACAGCTCAGAAAGATACAGCCAAAGATAACGAAAATATAGAACCATACCAATTAAAAAGAAAGAAAAAGTCTTACTGGAAGTGAACTAATTCATCCTCATCATTTTACAGATGAAGATGTTAAGGCCAAGAGATATTAAATAACTCACCCAATTCACATAGAGAGTGAATGGCAAATCAGAGACTGTAGCCCAGTTCTCTACATAGTTGAAAATTTTTCTAATGCACATGTGATCCTAGTGCTTTGGAGACAAATTTAATATCCCAGAAAATAGCACAATTGAATATGTAGATACTATTTTATATTATTGCTATATTTTGTTTTTTTACTATATTGCTATTTTGCAATTATTGCTATAATTACTGTTATATTATTGCTATATCCATGTTTCTTTACCTAATTCCACTACGAAATCTCTATATAGAAATTCAGAGGGTCAAAGGGTTAAGAGCTGAAAAGGACCTGGGAAGTGATGTAGTCACTGAATATGAAAGTACATGTTCACTTAATTTGGAGGATCTTGTGAAGTACTTCTGAGAGTTTCTTGACTTCTTTATAGCAGTTGCTGACACAAAAGCTAAAGTCTTTTGTGCTCATCATGGGGATGGAAAGTTGAAATGACTATTTGTCACACTTGTTGCATAATGAAACTTACTGTAGTGATCCATTTATTTATCCCTTCAAAGAGAGACTCTTTGTTATTCCCTGCAATGAGCTGTAGCTTCTTTATAAGTTATATAACTTCATATATATATATATATATGTGGCTTCAAGAATTTATACCAACT
This sequence comes from Bettongia penicillata ogilbyi, assembly GCA_023548195.1. NCBI lineage: Eukaryota > Metazoa > Chordata > Mammalia > Diprotodontia > Potoroidae > Bettongia > Bettongia penicillata. The sequence continues at coordinate 577,916 of JAJHZJ010000478.1, read as the reverse complement.
TATACCAATATGCAAATATGACTTCCTTCCAAGATCTTTAGATAAAACTAGTCTGTCTCCTGAGCTAAAGACAACATTTATCTACTTTTGAAAATCTCAGATTGGATGTCCTATAGGCATCTCAAACTCATCATGTCCAAACATCCTCCTCTGTCCTGAACATCCTTGTTATAGTTGAGGACACCACCATCCTCCCAATCACTCAGGACCTCAACCTCATTGTACTTCTCTACTCCTCACCCTGCCATATATATGTGGTCAAATAATGTCATTTCTACCTTCATAACATCTCTTCCCAAGTTTCCTATTACTTTTAAGGATATCATCATCTCTCAGCCTTGGCATCATCCCCAAGCTCTCTCTCACTCATTACGTATCAAATCTTTTACCAAATGTTACCATTTTGACCTTCCTAGAATCTCTTATCTATGTCCTTTTTTCTATAGTTTTATGGCCACCATCCTATTTGAGACCCTCATCACCTCTCAAAGGTTGTAATCACTTTCTAATTGCTCTCACTGTCTCAAATATTGCCATTCCAGTCCCTCCTCCACCCAGTTGCCAAAGTGAGGTTTTCTAAAGCTTAGATCTGATCATGTTACATCCCACTTCTCATTCAGTAAACTCAAGCAGCACCTTATTACCTCCATGAATTTGAAATTCGAATGTAAAGTTCTCCCTAACCTGACCCCATCCTATCTTTGCACTCTTCTTATATCTGATTCTATTTAATGCACTCCTTCATCAGCCAATAAGTCGGTCAATAAGCAATAAATCCCTACTATGTGCCAGGCACTGTGGTAAGCCTTGGAAATACGAAGAAAGGCAAGGGACAGTTCCTGCCCTCCACTAGTTCATTATCTAATCCAGCTACCCTGGCCTACTTCATATTCCTAACACACTAAAATCCATTTTTCCTTCTAAATGACTTTGCAGTGCCTATCCCTCCTGCCTAGAATGCTCTCTCTCTTCACCATAGCATCTTACTTTCTCTGAATTTCCTTAAGATTGATTTCAGATTCCACATCCTGAAGGCTGGATTTTCCTGGTCTCAGAAAATTCTAATTCCTTTTGCATCAGCCAAAGTTGTTCCCACTTTCTTTCCTCTAGATAATAGTGCTCAGTGGCCCTGGATATCAATAATTTAATTTAGACAAGCTAATGTCAAACAACATAGATTAGAGTCCTGGTTTCAGGGCCAGGAAGATGAGGGTTCAGGTTCTGACTCTGACATATATTAGCTATATGAACATGGATGAGTCTTGGAATTTTAGGTGCTCTTTAAGAACACAAATTATATAGATGGCTTGCCAGTTTGCTTAAATAATAAGAGTTTCCACATTGGGGATTTTCTGTTTCAGTGAGGTCATGATCTAGACACACATATCTGCATGCATGATAAATGTATGAACATATATGCACATATGCATATGTGTATATATAAATTAGAGAGTGGGGAGAGAAATTGTGTATTAGCACAATTTAGGAATATCTTATCTATAAAATCTTTAAAGGCATCATTTGTACTTTATGTATTGATATTTTAAATATTAATAGACTGACAATCTACATTCATTAGTCCTTTGCCATCATTCTCTTCCCACCTAAAAAAGTGTACCTTTGTTCATTTACACACAGACGCACACACATGCATATGCCTCTCTACTCTAATCCTAAATATTGAACAAGCAGATTTCTTTTTCTATTCATATGACCATTTATAAATGATAGTTTCCAAATCTCCTATCATTATTTTTCCTTCTTTTCATCTCTACTCTCCATGGCAACATACTCACCGTTTTCTGAAAACAAGTGAGCCCACATAAAACACAATTTCTTATCTAATATATAACTGTAGCTATAATAATTAGAATAATAAGGTTCAGAGGGGTGACATTTTAGATTTTCAAGTAAAAGGGAGCTACCCCCCCATACACTACTATCTATCACATTCATGTTATGAAAATATGTACTTGCTCATGTAAATATTTTTAGCCCACACAGAGAAACTTGACCAATTGCACATGAGTAGAAATATGGAAACTGTAAATATCTTACAGAACTAGGTTTAGGCTGGAACTAATTAGCTATTTCTTCTTGAATTATAACAATAAATAACATTCTAGTTCTTCATGGTTTATAAATTATTTACCTCACAACAGAAAAGCAATATGGCATAGTATGTACAGAATGGACTCCAGAGTCAGGGAGTCTTGACTCTGACACATACTGATTATATGACCCAGGGATAATTGCTTAGCACCTCAGTGCTCCAGGCTTCTCTCTTAGACTAAGTTTCAGAGAAGGTACCAACCTGCATTGGTAGAGGGAATTTCCTTAAATGAGATTTTCCCGAACCAATGGACACATAGATCAAATTTAAGGGACAACAGGGTTTAAGGAAAGGGTTTGTTTTCTGTTTATCTTTTAAGGATGAAGTGACTTAAATGTATTTGAAGACAAGAAGGAAGAAATTAGTTCAATGGATAGATAGAGGGTAAGAGAAGAAAGAGAGAAACAAGAGAAGAGAGACAGAGACACATACAGAGAGACAGAGAGAGAGAGGGAGAGGGAGAGTTTCATAACTGGATTTCCAAATTTTCTTTAAGATTATTTTTACCTTAGCTGCTTCCCATTGTTTATGAGGCAAGGCTAATTATAATCCTCACACTGAACAATCAACTGACTTTTATTAAATGTCTATTATGTGCCAGTCCCTATGCAATGTACTAGAAACTCAGAAACAAAAATAAAGTAGTCTCTGGCCACAAGGAACTTACGTTCTATTGTAGGAAACTCTATGTTCACATATAAACAAATGTGTTGCATAAAATATATGCAAAGTAAATACAAGGTAATTTTTATTGAGGAATGTGTACTAGAAGATACAGGGGATCAGGAAAAGTCTCACGTAGGAAGTGGTCTGAGCCATGAAACATCATTTACTACATGAAGCCTTTCCAAATAATCAGATTTTATAATGAATCAATATTCTTAATTTAAAGTATTGCACTTGACTGCTATATCTTCTTACTTGGTAGAAAGATAAAGAATTTGCTGACAAAGGCATTTTTAAAATCTTTTAGTCCCCAGATCATATGAACTATTTTATCTGGGTTAGACTTTTTAAAGAAATGATGGTTTTTCCAAAATCCACCTCCAGTCATTTTGATCTGCATCTTGCCACTGGACCTAGATGTCTCTCCAGGAGACAGTGAGGCTGGTGCCTTTGCACAGCCCTCCTTCATTTAAATCCAATTCACATGCAATCATGGCATCACCTTCCTGACGTCATGATCTTCTTTGAGAATAAAGGTCAAACAATCTGTCATTCATTTATTTCCCACTTTTTGTTATCAGTTTTTGTCCAATAGAGTATTAGTATTACTTTGATGATGCAACACATTTCACTTATTGCTTTTTTCTATTTTATTATTAATTTTTTCTTTTAACCAAGTAATCTCCAGAATCTATATTGGAAATGATGCAACTTCAATAACTCATCATTCCTGTCCAATAATGCAATCAATTCAAAATATTCTGATATTATTTGGTAAGTGCCTTATCTATACCTTTTGACTTTCTTCTTGGAAAATGATTCATGATGTATAAGCACAAAGCTTCTTTATGACTATAAGCTATTAGACTCTCACATCTCTTACTATGAATCATATTTTTCTCAACCATCCCTGTGCATATTATTTCCTTTAAATCCTAAATTATTAAATTTTGCTGTGGGTGGGAGTAAGTGGTGACTTGACGATAAAACTATCTACTCCATCTTGGCTGGAAGCAATCTTTCCTAAATCTTCCCTTTAACAGGTCCCACAGTTATGACTTTCATTTTGTTAATGCTTATCCTCACTCAGAGTGAGAAGGAGCCCATGAATATAGAAGAGAACAGTAAAAGTATAGCCAGACCTGGCCCCCATGTATAACATGGGGGTGTCATCATAATGCTCTCCTCGGGTGGCCCCACTTGCCTTAACAAAGTTTAGTCCCTTCATCACCTTGGACCAAAACCAGTGCCACAAGAGACACTTCAACATACCATCACACATATGCCACAAGACTCTGTAGTCTCCACTCTCCAAGAAGCTGAGACAGAAGTACAACATCCACTCCATGCCCATCGAGAAGGACAATCAGTTCCAGGTGGTTAGTGGACATTATGAAGATCAGCAAATTGGCAAGGTAGTTCAGGTTTACCAGAAAAGAATGGCATCTGCATTGAGTCTGTCCAACATCAAAAAGCTAATGGCAAAACTGTCCATGTGGTCACTCACCCTATTGCAGTAGTAATCACCAGGCTAAAACTGGATAAAGATTGCCAAACAGATTCTTGAGTGTAAAGCCAAATCCTGACAAGTTGGCAAGGAGGACATATCTAAAGAAGTAGCCATTAAGACAAGTAATTAAAAATGACAAGTTTTTAAAGTCTCTAGCCTCATAGACTCCCGTTCTTCTCCAAGGAGGCTTTATTTCTTTCCAGAAGAAGAAGCATGAGATTGGGGCCAGAAGTTCCTTCACTTTGCTCTCCTCAGAGAAAGGGGTGGTAGTGGACTAAGATTACGTCTTTCTGTTTCATTACATATAACAATATGTAAGTCTAGTGGATGTAATTTTTAGGTTCAAGTTAAACTTCTGGTCACATTTCGTAATAGGGAAAGGAAGATTTAAGTTTCATATTCAAGCTTGACTCCCCATCAAATACCAGTTACACAGTGAACATGTATAAGAAGTAGGAAAGAAACGCATTTATCCAAGTCAATAACAAAACAAAAATCAGAAGAGTGTACATATATACATACGTATACCTGCAAACATACACATACAATGATATGTAAAATAGATACCAGATATGTACATGAGCATATATATTATACACACATACATATGTGTATATATACCTGTTTATGTATATGTGTATGTGTATATGTACATTCTACCACCCAGTCTCAAGTGTAGCAGGTTAGGGATAGGAACATGATGGAGATCGCCAGCTCTTCTGGCGAAGACTCTGTCCTGCTCTTATATAGGCACGGGACATTAATCTCTACCAATAAAAAAAGAGCCCTATACTAATGATCCTTGGGAATCAGGTTATAGAATTCAAATGACCTGAGGCTAACTGAGTCTAAGAGAAGCATCAGCCTGCTTATCAATCTTGTTTCTCACTACTGCCATCATTTTAGCTCAGCTGTGCTCAATGGAAATAATGCAATCTACATTCAAATTGTTTTATTATAAAATATAACAATCTAATATAACGCAGCAGCTTTTACTCTAAAACACCGTAGGTCTTGGAACATTATTTTTGAAGAGCAAAAGAGCTGGTGTTGCATCTAAGAATAACTTAGCAAAGTTGAGGATATTCTTGAAAGGAAGAAAAAAAAAGAAAAGACATTTGACAGACTGAAGTACTTTCAGGTATTTGTAACAAAAAGATCAGAACTCAGTGGAAAATTTGATATAAAAGATTCAGAAAAAATGCAAGGAAAGCATTAAAGACTAATTATAAGGCACCCATTAAGGTTAAAGTGTTTACTTATTTTATATATATGAAAATGTTATCAGTGTTTTTAAAACTGTCATTCTTACTAAGGTAGTTTGAAAGAAAGGTTGATGATGAGTTGTGTATGATGTATTAATTTTAAAAAAGTAAATTTGGTTAGGAAAAGATAAAAGGGAGCAATTATATTATGAAAATAGGGCATGAAAGGAAGAATTAATACAGAGGAAGTAGGTGGGGGTGAAGGGCTGGAAATATTGGAATTTTACTCCCAGATTGGGTTGGAGAGGAAACAGTGTGTAAATATGGAAGGGGATAAATGTCTTCTGAACATGTAGAGACATAAGAAAACTGGGGGACAGGGTGGAAGAGGGACTTTTAGAGGGGTGTATGGATTAAGATTAGAGAGTGGGGGAGAGGATGAGGGGACTCTTGGAGGGGTGGGTGAAGCAGCAGGTTGGGAGCGAGGAGAAGACAAGGTAACAGAGATAAGGTAAAAAGAGAAGCTGAGAAAGAAAATATTAAAAAATAAGATGGAGGAAAATACACAAATAGTAATTATAATTTTGAATGGGAATGGGATGTTTGTAACATCTCTCTGTGTTGGCAAAGAACTGGAAATTGCAGGGATCCCTATCAATTGGGGAATGACTGAACAAGTTGCGTATGGTTGTATCAAATACTACTGTGCTGTAAGAAAGGATGAGCACAAGGATCTTAGAAGGTCACAGAAAGGCTTGCCCCAAAATGATAAAGAATGAAATGAACAGAACAGAACATAGTATACAGTGACAGCAATACCGGGTTAAGAATGATTTTGAATGGCTAAGTCATTCTGACTATCATAAATCCACAAATTAAAAATAAAGGATATATGAAGAAAGATACCATCTGCATGCAGAGAAAGAACTGGTAAATTGAAGTTCTTTAGAATTGTTTTGCGTGTATATGTGCATACACACACACGCACATATATACATACATACCTATTTGTGTCTAATGGTAGCCATCTCTAGGATGGGGAGCATGAAAAAATTACATTATGACTTTATTACATATTTAAAAGCAATAGCAAGTTGTACATATTTGCCGTTTCATTGTAATCCTTTATTTTCAGTTATACTATGTTATAGAAATGTTCTGTGAATTGAAAATAAAATAAATTTTTAAAAAATTTAAAAAATAAAATATAACAATCTCTATGATTTTTTCTTATATACTTCAGAAGATTCTCAAAGCTTGTACTCCTCTTCCAAAGCCTTAAAGAACTCTGGGCAATCTCCAGACCATGATGAGGCTTTGGAGTAGGATTTTGTGGAGATATTTGTACGTGCCTTTCAAAAATCTAAAGTAGTTGGTTAGATCCCAGCAAATCCATATTAGTCTCTTCCCTTCTCATTGGAATTATTTTTCTTTGTGATTTTGTTATCTAGAGATCCCAAAATGTCAGAGGTGGAAGAATCCTTAGAAACCAAGTATTCAAACTCTTTTATTTTTAACTTGAGGAATCAGAGACCTATCGAAGTTAATGAGCAGAATTGAGGATGGAATTTATCTTCTGCTTTAAAGCCTAGTGCTCTTTTCCATACGTAATTCTGCCTTTATGAATGACTGTGCTGTTATCCTCCAGTAGCATATGCTCTAAAAGGAATGATGAGACATGTACATAAATAAAATAATAGACTGTCATAAAGGACCAGGAAAGTTACAAAGCAAAAAGCTATGATCCTCCCTCCTCTTTTCTCTCTATTTCTCTCTTTCTTTCTGTTTTTTTGGCCATTTCTCTTCTTCTTTCTTATTCTTCTCTGTTTATTGCTTGTTGTTGGTGTGCCAAATATGCCATCCAACCTCCCAGACAATATTTTTTCCATCTCTTCACCTTTGTCACTCTATTATTTGCCATGTATCCTTCCATCTATAGCTGTCTTTCCCTTCCCTTCCCTTCCCTTCCCTTCCCTTCCCTTCCCTTCCCTTCCCTTCCCTTCCCTTCCCTTCCCTTCCCTTCCCTTCCCTTCCCTTCCCTTCCCTTCCCTTCCCTTCCCTTCCTTTTCCTTCCTTCCCCTTCCATTTCTCCTGTCCTGTCCTGTTCTGTCCTCTCCAAAAACCTTAAATCTACTGCACTCTGAAACTGGGATACCATTGGGCCCCTGCCCAAGGGCTCCTCTGGACCCTCCTAGCTTTAGAGTGATTATCAATAGTAACTGTTGTTGTTTCCCATCCAGCCTGATGTCTTTCCTTTTCTTGGCCTCGTTAAAGGGGCCATGCCCTGGCTACTTCTTAAATAGGCCTGTTCAATGAATGGGCATTACCTCCCCATAAGTGAGTACCTGCAAAGACCTTGGCCTAAAGGGCCCAAGTGCATCTTGGTCTCCCAGTGAATCCTGGGTCATCTCCAGTCATCCTGATGAATATCTGGTCACTGGATTCAGATGGCTCTGGAGGAGAAGTGAGGCTGGTGACCTGCACAGCCCTCCCTCACTCAAAACAGAGTCAAGTGCAAGTCATGTCATTATTTCTCTGATGGCATGGTCTTCTTCGGCAATGAAGGACAAACACAAGTCTTTTCCTTATTCTTTTCTTTTCCTCCTTATTCCTCCTTCCTTTTTTATTCACAAAATATAACTGAAGCACATATATTTTTATGATTTGCTTTATAACATTTTATGTCTCTTCTTAATTTTAATAGCATATGAGTTAACGATTCTGTATTCCTAAGAAACAAGGAATAAATGAAATTAGTTTGCTTATTTATATGACCCTGTGTTGATTTTCTCCCTTGTACCTTTCCTATACTTCTCTAAAAAAATTTCCAGCTCTAGGATCATTAAAAATCAACTGAAGGTGTCAATGCCTTTTTCAAAGACAGCTATTAACAAGTTATCACTAATTTAGGGGAAACTGAAATAAGCAGAACATTTGATGACTTTGAAAATAAAGAGAAAGGCAGCATAACTAATTCCTATATTGTTAGGGGCCAAGCTCTGGACCAGCCTTCAGGAGCTGGCTCCACCCTCAGGGAGCTGGCTCTGCCCTCAGGGAGGAACATGGGCAGGGCTCTGGCTGGGGATATAAGGAGCTGTGGGGAGGGATCGGAGAGAGATGTAACCAAGAAAGAGATGTAGAGGACACCATCAATAAAGTGAAGAGCACTGACATCCTTGGGTGCGTGTGTAGTCATTGTTCCCTCTGTGGAGGAGGGGATAGCCCTGTCGCGCAGCTAGGCCATACGGTCGCACGGCAGGGACCGGAGACGTCCGAAGACCTGGAGGAAAGGTTTCCCAAGCGAAGTCTGGGGTAAGGAAGTGGGCCCTGTGTTAGAGTGCCGCCTGGAATATTGGGCGAAGACCCCAGAGAGATTACCGCCTGGAATAGTGGGCGAGGCCACCTGGCTTAGTAGCCAAGTGAAGGCCGGGGATTAGCCCCGAGCAGCCGCCTGGAATAGTGGGCGAGGCCGCCTGGCTTAGTAGCCAAGTGAAGGCCGGGGATTAGCCCCGTGCAGCTGGCGCCCAACGTGGGGCAGCGAATTTTGGGTACCGCTTGGAAGGACTACACAACCTCGCTGTTGCAGCAGGAAGCCGGGAAGGGGTCCCGGGATTATATTATGGGTCAGGGAAGTAGCGTTCCGCTGATCCGGCCCGAGGATAAAGAAGTGCTGGCATGTCACCTGTATAAATTATGTAAAAAGGAAGGAATGTGTCCTCATATTAAGACATGCCGTAGCTTTGTTGAACAGAGTTGGGAGATAGTGAGCCAACAGATGGCCTCTTATGTGGACGCCACCCCTGGGTTGCTCGTTGAGACTGATTTTGTCACGTATGGGGTGGAAAAAGCAGCCCTTGTGGGCTCCCCACGTCCAACTTGCTCAGCCACCGCTTGTACGATACAAACGGGAGACTCCCTAGTGGAGATTTCTGACGAGGAGTTGAGACCCCCACCTACCGCCCCCCCTTTTTTATCTTTGGAGCGTTGGCGGTCAGGGAGCTCAGGAGACAATCACGACCAGATAGGACAGAGAGGAAAGAGGGAGTTGGCGCAGACAGAAATTCAACCAGGAAATACATCCAGAGTTGGCCCAGGGCCTGGATTTGTGGCGCAGCAAAAAATTTGCCCCAAGGCCTGGATTTGTGGCACAGCAAAAAATTTGCCCAGGATCTGTGGTGCAGTGACGAATTCAGTGGCCTGGATGTTCTTCCAGCCCTGGCACTCGACACATATCTATGGTGCAGTAAAAAGTTGCAAAAGTAAGTCTAAAAAAGGAATCTTATACAGGAGAAAGTCTAGACAGGGAATCTTATACAAGGCTTAATTACACAGTGATAGAAAGTAAGCCAGAGTTATAATGTGTACAGAGGATTTCTGACAATTTTTTCTCAGTTTTTGGATTCTTTTATTGTCTGTATATGTGTTCTGTCTTTACATGTTCTGTGTGCGTCTGTTTGTGAGTTATTACAGTCAGCTCCATGGTAGCTGGACCTTGGAATGTTATCTCTTTTCCTCCCCCTCTTCCCTTCTCTCTGATGGCTGCAGCATCGGGGAGAAGCATGGGAGAGAGAAAGAGAGGAACTACTCATATTATTTAGTTTATATGACTGCAAAAATGCAGTTTTGGATAAAAAATGCAAGGAATATATAAGTGCAGTTTTAAAGGGGCTTTAATCAAAGCCCATTAGAAAGACAACATGGATATGAAATTTAGGGAAAGCATAAAAGTTTTGGAAATTAATGGAAAGTTTTTGGTAAAACTCTCTCTCTCTCTTTCTTTACTTTCTAATCCTGGCCAGATTGTGAAAGTAGAGAGAAAGATAAGAGGAGATCAGAGGCAGGCTGATTAGCATTTTCCTTATCTCATGCCTCACCTAAAAGAAAAGTTTTTGTATAAGGAGAAATAACCAAAACATAGTTATTCTGGTCATAATTTAAGTGAAACATGTCACTCCTAATTGGATGCCTAAAGCAGATCAGGATTTGTTATATCATTTGGCACTAAGGCAAATTGGAAAAATGCATATTAAAGAGACACCTCAACAGAGATAAAGCTTTTGAAACTCTGCAGCAGAACGGAACAGACTTGGCGCCACTGAACAGTTGTCCAGAAGTCTACCCCCTTTGACTGATGAATTTCAAAAGTCCTCTTGTTCAAAGACCTTTTTAAGGAGTGGACACAGAAGTAAAATCTATTTGAGTAAATGTTAGAACCATTAAGATTTTTGCCCTGCAGTCCCAAATCATCATTCAGCTGGGTCTGCAGTGAATTGTATCTCTTATCATTCCAGATTAGATCTAGGGAAGAGAACTATCATTTTGAAGGTTTTCAACTAAAATTTTTATAAAAGTTTGGTGACTGTTAACAACAGAAAAAATTTTAAAAACAGTTTTAAATTTTCCTTTTCAAAGTAATGTATCAATAAGTTAATATGTAACACTCTATAGAGCAGAAAAAAAAAAATCTTGCTCTTTTAATCTCAATTTGTACTCATTCCCAGGCCCAATTGCAACTTTCCTACAAAGAACATCAGTATCTGCAGGAACATCAGGTTCCAGGGTCATAGTTCCTGAGTTCCCAGACCCAATTGCAACTTTTCTGCAGAGAATATCACTATCTGCAGGAACATCAGGTTATCACGTTCCTGAAGCTAGTTCCAAGCAAAAGTTAACTTTAGCATTTGAACTTATTAGCAACCTAATTTCTAAAGAATTTTTCTTCCAGAGTATAGGTAATCAGAATAGGAGAAACTAGCCTATGACAATGATGTCCATCTATTCAGTGGTCAGGTCTAAGTTTGAAATCCCCTATCTTAGATTCTACAAAGGTTACAACTTTAAATTGTCTTTCAAAAATTGATAGGAGAAATTCAGTGTTGTGGACCACAATTGGGGATCACAACAGATCGAATGAAACCATTATGTGATTTATTGAAAGGTCCTTCTCAATTAAATTCACGCAGAAGATGGACAGATGGAGCTTTGGAATGTTTGAAATAAGTGCAGAAAAAGATTAGGGGATGCACTACTAGCAGAATATTAGAATTACAGGACTTGAAAGTCACAATCTTATTCACTGAGAAAAAACTCACTGGAGCTTTTCATCAAAAACAAGGAATTATTGAGTGGGTACATTTAGCCCACATAAAGCACAGAGCCTGTGTGCCTTATCCTGTGCTAGTAGCCCAAGTAATACATGAGGCAGTGGAAAGAGTGAGGATGTTACTAAGACAGGAACCTCACACGATATATACTATGTATACAGGTCAACAAATAGAGAACTGCATACGAGAATTTGTGGAATGGCAGATATTGATCAATCACAATATTCAACATGGCCTTCCAATTCCTTTCAGCCAGCAATTTCCCACATGACCATGGTCTTGGGCTGAAAAATGCTCTTCCTCGCCAGTAAAGGAGTTGATGTTTTTACAGATGCAACCAAATTTTAGGGCACCTATGTATATTCCATCCACAAAGGAGATGCATAAATTTAAAACAACATTTACTTCTACACAACAAAATGAATTATATGCAGTATTGCAAACATTGTTATATGTGAAAGAACCTTGTAATATCATCACAGACAACAAGTATACAGCACTATTGAAACCTAGATTGGAGTCAGCTTATATCCCTGATAGGTCAGAAAGTATTAAACAGATAACTATGGAAGTTCAATAGGCAATAAGGACCAGAACAACAATATTTTATATTACACACATTCAGTCGCATTTTAATTTACCTGGACCACTGATCGAGGGTAATGAGGTGGCAGACAATGCACTTCAAACATTTCATTCTACTGAATTGGCAAGACAAGCACACTCCAAATTACATTTGTCTGCATGGTCTTTAAGACATCTTTATGGTATTTCCAGACAAGACGTTAGATCTATAGTTAAGCAGTGTGTACAATGTGTTCCATTTTTACCCCCACCTTCTTGTCACCCTGTAAACCCTAAGGGTGATGGTCCAAATTCTATATGGCAAATGGATGTTCCTCATTATCCATCATTTGGAAGAGCAAAATATATTCATGTTACTGTTGACACATTTTCAGGTTTTATAATGGCAACAGCCAAGTGAAGAGAAGCTGTTAAGGATGTGAGAGCACATCTCTTACATTGCTTCGCAAATCATGGAGTACCAAAAAGCATTAACCCAAACAATGGTCCACCTTATATCAGTAAAGCCATTGAACAGTTCATGGTGGAATTTTCCATTTTGCGTGTCACTGGAATCCCCCATAATCCCACTGGTCAAGCTATAGTGGAACGAGCAAATCGCTCCCTGGACACCTACTTGCTTGAACAAAGAGGGGGAGTTGGACCAGGAGTTGATGATAAATTCGCAATTGGCTGTTTATACTCTAAATTGATGATAAATTACAATTGGCTGTTCAGCTGTTTATACTCTACATTATGTAAAATTGTGTATATTCTAAATTGATGAAAAATTACAATTGGCTGTTTGGCTGTTTATACTCTGCATTATTTAAAATTCGATAATGATGGCTTATCGGCTGCTATGAAATTCTTAACATTTCCTAATAAGGAGTCTACAAAGAATGAATCAGCAATAACAAGTGCCCTGAAAGCAGCCAGTAAAGTAATGTGGCACAATGAGAATAAAAACTGGTTTGGTCCTCATACAGTGTTAACGTGGGAAAAAGGGTATGTTTGTATTTTAAGATGATAATAAAGAAGTTTGGGTTCCAGTGAAAAGGATAAGAGTGATAGAGGACAACCGTCAAGATGGAGTGGTCACAGGGAGCAAGGAGGCGCTATCAGCGGCGAATGAAAAAACTTCTGGAGAAATTCACTCAACTAGGTCACGATGACTCCTCTCATTCTTCTCGTACTTATCATGACACTCAACAACACTGCGTCCTTCAACCCAACGCTAAAGGAACAACAGAGATGGGCATTCATCACAAATCCACCATGGTTAAGGGCCTGCTTACAATCTATTCACATGGAAGATACATGGGACAATAGTAGTTTGGTCAAACAAGGACTTTGTGGGACTTGCTCGTGGGATGAAATATAGACCATTTTGTAACTTACAAAAGATGAGAAATGTAACCCTTTGGCATCTGTATATAGGGTTTTTACCATTTAAGAATTGTCACACACGCACTTGACAGGAGACAGAATTGATTATGGGAAACCACACAGAAATGTTGTATTCATGTCACAATTTTGCATACTTGCCTGATGAAAAATATGCGCCAAATTTTCCTAGACAAATGTACATTACTTACAAGGGATATCCTGAAGTTGGAAGGCCTGTTCAGGAAATAGATAAAGTTATCTTAGTAATGGGAGGACAAACAGTGTGGAGAATGCCTGCTGTAGTATCACCAAGTAAATCTAACAATGTTACTTTAATGGGCAAAGTATGTCTAGGGAACAAATATATATATATATATTTCTATGGGATAGAGACCAAAGATATAAATCAGAGGCATATCGGAACATGATGGGAATTTTCAATTTTACATGCCAGAATTGTTCTGCACAAGAATGTATAAGACCAAAGATAGTAGGGAGAGTGTTTATTCTAACAAGACCTCGATATGCCATGACAGCAATTAAGGATAAAGGATGATACGAAACACCCCGTGATAAGTTCTACATATTTTGGACAAGCAATTAATCCCTATAACTACTGAAGTATGTGGATGTGTTTCTTGTGTTAGGAATCATGTTATTTAGTAGGAGCTATTTTAGCATCCACTGCATTAGCTGTATCTATCTCTAATACATGCAACATGATAGTTCAAGCTTCTGAATTGCATGCCCTTATGAGAAATGTATCTGCAGGCTTTAAGCAACAAGCAAAATAGACAATGAATTTTATGAAGCCATTCATACACTCCAAAAGGTAGCTGAAGTCATTGGTGGAGAAGTGTTTATGTTACAGTTACAACACAAATTGCAATGTGATTATAGATATAATGCCTTTTGTTTGACTACGAAATTGTATAATGGGTCACAAGTCCAAAGGGAAGAAATTAGAGCTCAATTGAATGGGCTAATTCCAGATCATGTCACTCTGGAAATCCAGAGATTAATTGAATTGGCAGAAGAATTAGATGAGGAAGCAGATGTTGATTTTGCCCCTGAACAAACGGCTTCAAAAATACCTCAGTTCTTCGATAGCTTAAGTTCATGAGGTCATGTAAAGACCTGTTTTTCACCTTTACTGATAGGTTTTGTAGTAGTATTGTTAGTACTGCTGCTTGTGCCACTATGTATCAACCTTGCTTTGCGTAGTGTCCAGGACTCCCTAACATCTGGTAGGCAGAACATCATCGTCCTGAGGGAAAGATTGAGTCAAAACAACAAAGGGGAATTGTAGGGGAATTGCCAACCTCCAGCCTCTTGGATGGCATTCGCTGGTCACGGCTCAGGTAAACTGAGGGGAGACCAGTAGGGCATGAACAAGATGGCGCTGGGAGGAAGGATTCCCTTACAATGGAATTGCCAACCTCCAGCCTCTTGGACGGCATTCGCTGGTCACGGCTCAGGTAAACTGAGGGGAGACCGGTAAGGCATGAACAAGATGGCGCTGGGAGGAAGGATTCTGCCCCTGTTTTGCTCAAGGCTATTTTCCCGGGCTTTTCTGAGATCAAGGAAGCCAAAATATTTTTCTTTCTTGGGGCTACGTGTCTGCCCTGAGCAGTCCTGGTTTAAGGTAGAATTGCTGCCTTTTATTCTTCTTTGCCTCCTTCTCCCATGTTGCATTAGATGCTTTTGCGCTATGATAAGGCAGGCAATACTAGAAGCCAAAGCAGATTTGCGTACCCTCCTGTCCTCCCCCAAACTCCCTACCCCTTATGATACTACTCCTGTTTAAACAAAAAGGGGGAGATGTTAGGGGCCAAGCTCTGGACCAGCCTTTAGGAGCTGGCTCCACCCTCAGGGAGCTGGCTCTGCCCTCAGGGAGGAACATGGGCAGGGCTCTGGCTGGGGATATAAGGAGCTGTGGGGAGGGATCGGAGAGAGATGTAACCAAGAAAGAGATGTAGAGGACACCATCAATAAAGTGAAGAGCACTGACATCCTTGGGTGCGTGTGTAGTCATTGTTCCCTCCGTGGAGGAGGGGATAGCCCTGTCGCGCAGCTAGGCCATACGGTCGCACGGCAGGGACCGGAGACGTCCGAAGACCTGGAGGAAAGGTTTCCCAAGCGAAGTCTGGGGTAAGGAAGTGGGCCCTGTGTTAGAGTGCCTCCTGGAATATTGGGCGAAGACCCCAGAGAGATTACCGCCTGGAATAGTGGGCGAGGCCACCTGGCTTAGTAGCCAAGTGAAGGCCGGGGATTAGCCCCGAGCAGCCACCTGGAATAGTGGGCGAGGCCGCCTGGCTTAGTAGCCAAGTGAAGGCCGGGGATTAGCCCCGTGCACTATATAGGCAGATTTATTTATCCTACTTAGCTTCAGAGGTAATAGCCCTAATCATTTGGAGGACCTCAAAGGTTTCTCTTCATCTGAACAGAATACTCTATTGACAGAGTTATGTCTTTGGGAAATAGAGTATCATATTAATAACATATATAAATGCTTTTGATTGATTATTCTGGGGGTACCCAAGTAAAATATAGGCAAAAATAGGACAGCTAGGTGGTACAATAAATAGAACATGAAACTAGAGTTAAGAAAGATGTGAATTCAAATCCTGCCATAGATACTAGCAGTGTTACCCTGGGCAAGTTACTAAACCTCTTTGAGCCTCAGTTCCTTCTAGGCTCAGTTCTCTCATCTGTAAAATGATGACACCTTCTGTGGGGATAAAATGAAATAATATAGATGAGGCACTCTGGAAACAAAGTGATATGTAAATACTAGCTATTGATATTATTATTAAAATATGTTTTTACTCAATATAGAATAGGAAAAATTCATAGGATTAAGAAATATTTGCCTCTTCTTTCACACATCAGACTCTACTTTGTAATTGATGTGTTTGTGTTCTTTCTGGTTTTTTTTTCTTATTATTCCTTACTCGGTTGTAGACTCCTTAAACGTGGTGACCAAGTTTCAGTTATCTTAGTATCTCATTCAACGTTCAGTTAGATGCATTGCACACAGTTAGTACATAATAGTTGCTGTTCATCCCTTTATTTTTGAAGAGGACCAATAACCTCACAGGGTGATATCTTGACTCATGAATGAATTGACTTTGAGTCTGAGTTGCACAAAGTTGTTATTAGCTTCACTCTCTCTTCAGAGTTATCAAAGTTCAGTGGCAGGACAAAAGTCAAGACCACTGGGGTTGGCCAGGCATGCAATGGATGGCCTTAGCATCTGATATCTGACCAAGCTCTAAGCACTCCACAGTATCTGCTTCAGCTGCCTTCATGGCCATTGAAACAAATTGTTTTCATTCATCCATTCTGCTGGGGGAAGTTTTCACACGCTTGGGCTACGTAGACACCACCCTAACTTACCAACAGGTTTGAGACTCTCAGTTACCCTCAGCCTATCTGCTGAGGTGGTTTTGGTACTGTACATGTTGCAGCTTCTAGGAGTCACAGGTAATAACTGAGCGAGAGGTAGAGCAGCCCTGAACAAGGCTGGGCAAGCCCTCACACCAGAGATGCTAGTTGTTCCTGAACACCCCATACACTCCTAGTGCATAATATTTGTCTAATGAACAGAGATGAGTCAAATTAATTGTTCCATATACACAGCATCCCATCTCTCACTTCAATGTCTTTGTGCTATGGAACGCTAACTCTGAGGTAGTTAGGTGGTATCAATGGATAGAGTACTATGCCTGGAATCAGTAAGACTTGAGTTCAAATCCAGATTCAGATACTTGCTGTGTGACCCATCTGAGGTCTCTTAATCTCTGTCTACTAGATAAGTTTCCTTATTTGTAAAATCAGGGATAATATTAGCACCTAGCTTCCAAGGTTGTGGTGAAGATAATTGTAAAGCACTTTGCAAAACTTACAATGCAATATAAGTGATAACTTTCATTATTATAGCTATCTGATTTTACTTGCTTCCCTCAGATTCCCTTTATTCTTTCAAAGCACAGTTGAGTCCTCTCCTTGTCAGCTTCTTCCCAGTCTTTTTCTCCCTTCATGATTTAAAGGAAGACTGTGACATTGGACATCGCTCTTGAAGCCAGAAGCTGTAAGAGCCAAAGGAGACTAAAAAGACCCATAGGAAGTGAAGAGGTTCAATTTCTCCTCTCTCTAACTCCCTCCCACCTCTCAGACAGGCATAAGGCATTGACCTCTCCCAATGGGGAGAGAGTCCTACACTAATGGGTTTGGAGATTCATGTTACATCTGTATATGTAGCATTCTTGTAATATAGAGCAACACCCATGCAGAGAGGCTCTAACTCTACCTAACAATGTGTAGTAGCCTGGGAAGTCTTCTTCCAAGACAATTGTGATGACATACAATGTCAGTGCATTGGAGAGATAGCCACATCTAAAAAGATCTGCAACTGGTTCCTGTCAGTTAATCACGTGTTTAGAAGAAGCCTTTTCCATTGACTGGCTAACTGGAGCTGCAAGTGTAGTCAGCAAGTCCTAATGACCAAAGCCTCAGTTTCATTCTCTTCAGCCAAGTTCTCCTGGTTTGACTCTTTCACTGATGGCATCTGATGAGTAACAACGCTCTAAGAGGAAAGGCCTAGCCAGGGGTGGGAAACCTGTAGCATCAAGGCTCTCTACATCCTCACATGTGGTCCTTTGAGTCCAAACTTCACAGAACAAATCCCCTTAATAAAAGGATTTGCTCTGTAAAACTTGGATTCAGTCAAAAGGCCTCTCCCAAAGACCTAGAAGGCCATATGTGGCTTCGAGGCTGCAGGTTCCCCACCTCTCATCTAGATTTACTTGCTTTTGAGGTTAACATGTGACCCTTCCATGAAAATGAATCTCAATATTTGTCCCTTGCTCTCTTTTCCATTTTCAGTAAAGAAGATTAATGCAGAGGGTTTCATCTTGTGAGTTTCAAAAGACCAGGAGAATGATCCCTTAACATTCCTGTGTCCTGGCATCCTGGTGCCCTAGAGCCTCAGTATCTCAGTATTGTAGCTAGTACAACATTGATTCCTCAGGAAGAGTATCCTTCAGGACCTAGACCAGTAGCAGCTGAGACAAGGAATAATCATGAAGAGAAGCTGTACATGGACATGAACCTGGTGAGAACAATACTAGATAGAGACTATGCTAAGTTTGAGCCCATTTCCCCAGAGATAAAATTGCAATAAGGGAAAACTTTCCCATAAAGCATTGGGGGAAAACTTTGTACTCCCCCCCATATCATCAAACTATTCCTTTGTAAAAGCCAATTGATGTCAAATGATTAAGTGGAACTGGCATGCTAGTCATTGATGCCCAACAGTGAGAACACAACTTGTGTTGATTTAAGACAATGGCATTAGAGAAGATATACCACCCCCTCCAAGTCCATCAGGGTTCTTTTAAAGCCATGGGGAGATGTAGATGGCCTGACTCTGGGAGTCAAGTCTAGTAAAGTATAACACATGGGCTGCTCCGTTTTGTCTTTGTAGACTAATTTTATAGAAAGTGGTCTAAATTTGTGCCTCTTAAGGGTGAAAAAAGAGAGTATAAAAGATGACTTGAAGCTTAACATTCAAAAAAAATCAAGATAAATGCAACTGGTTCTATCACTTCCTGGCAAACAGAAGGAGAAGAAATGGAAAATTTTATATTCTTGGGCTCAATGATCACTGCAGACAGTGACTGCAACCATAAAAGCTATTGCAAATGTGGAAAGCAGATTCAGAAAGGAGACATATCACCTTGTCAGCAAAAGCCCATATAGTCAAAGCTATGGTTTTTCCAGTAGTAATGTATGACTGTGAGAGTTGGACAGGGAAGCTGAGCATTACAGAATCGATGTTTTCAAATTATGGTGCTGGAGAAGACTTTTAAGAGTCTCTTGTACAACAAAGAGATCAAATCAGTCAATTTTTAAAGTGATTCATTTATTTGGAATATTGTTGGAAAATGATACTATTTGGAAGGACAAATATAGGAAGCTGAAGCTTAAATACTATGACCACATAATAAGAAGACAAGACCCGTTGAAAAAGACCCTGATGTTGGGAAAGATTGGGAAAAAAAGAAGAATGGGACAACAGAGAATGAGATGCATAGATTGCACAATGGAAGCCATAAATGTGTTTGGGCAGACTTCAGAAGACAATGGAGGATAGAGGGGCCTACAGTTTTATTGTGCATGGGGTCATGAAAAATCAGACGTGACTGAATAACAACATGACAGGTACTTAATTACTGTTTGTTCAATTTGAATTTGAGTGAATGTTGTGGGATAATTATTGCATTTATTTTACATATACTTCTCATGCTGTATCAGCTTTTGAGATATATTTAAATTTGACAATTACACTCTTCCTGTTCACTTATTTTTAATCTGGGTTCTATTCAGAATTCTAAGATCTTTCTAACATCTATTCTATTACCTTCCTAGCTAATCATTTTCTAATTTACATTTATGGGAATTCATTAAATGCATTACCTTACTTTTAACCTTGCTGAATTTCATCATACTTAATATCAATTATTCTTCCATTTTGTATAGATTCTGGGTCATTTGGGATTTGATTTTTCCCTTCCAATCTTCTTACATATCCCAACCACTAAAAATCATCTGACAATATTATAAACAGAGGTTCCACATTCTGTTAAAAGTTATTAATGTAAAATTAGTTGTTAAAACGAAAAAAAAATGAATAGAAAGCATGAAGATTAGGATCTATATGCTATCAGTTAAAACAAAAGTGGTAAATGTTATTTCCTGAATTTTTTAGTGCTCAAATTCCTTACAGCTGTTACATTTTTAAACTCATGGATGAAATATAGGTGGAAAGCCTTTATCACATCTCTGAAAAAATTTGTTTATATATATATGTCCTTCTAATGTTAAGCAAAATGACAATGTTAAAAAATGATTTTTAGCTTGAAAAAACTAAATGAAATTAGGACTGATTGTTTCCATATAATACATGTTCAGTTAAAACCTCATCTTTTAATAAAATAATTGCAAATAGGAAATGGCTTTGAGAGTACAAATATGAAAGAAATGGAATGAAGCCAGGATTTTCTGAGTTTATTGTACAATTCAACACAGCATGTGCCTTATTGCAAACTTTTACCACGTAGTACTTAGCATCCCACTGTGTAGAAACAGAAGGCATAGCAATGTGTTCAACAGACTTATGTGTGGGAGCAGAAATAGTTACATTGTGATTCTCCAGTCTCTCAGGAACACCTGTGCCCAGATAGGTAGACATCTGCAGATATTCTCCTGAAAATTTTGGGTTTTCTGAAAGTCACTTAAAGTAGGCACACAAACATCTTATTTTGTTTTTGAAATTTTATTGATATGTTTCATTTTGACCCAATGAACACTTCTCACCATAAAATACATTTTTCCACCTGCACCACTCTGAATAAGTTTATATTGTTTACTGTGCCCTTTAACTCTGATGCCATACCACTAACAATCCCATTGTTTTTTATTCTGATTCTGTGGAATTTGCCACTCTTCAAACCCTCTGTGACCAGCATTTTAAGCTCCCTTTTGTGTGTTGTCTTTCCCTACTAGGATGTAAGGTCTTTGAGGGCTTGTATTCATATCCCTAGCACTCAGCACCAGCTCTCCCATGGTACGCAGTTAATCAATGCTTGTCACTTTGCCTGGATTTGAAACACTGTTTCTCCATTTTCTCTCCTCTCTCTCCTAAGCCTTCCCAAATCTGAATTCTGACCTCAGAATCCAACTGAAATTGCTCTCTCCAAAGATAATTGTCAAGTCTAATGTCTTTCAAATTTGCTTTCTTTTTATGTTTGATTCTCTCCCCATGAACTCTTCTTAGTGGATTACTAGATATTTTTCGCATGCAGCACTCCATTACCTATTTGCAGTATTTGACACTGTAGATCTCCATTTGACTGTCATCTTCCCATCTCATTCATCACTTTCCTCCAGCCCCAAGATTCAACCTCTTTTAGGAAGAGTGGTACCCTCCACTCATTGATGAATATTCTTATAACTGGTCATACCCTTCACATCCCAGTGACTCTGAAGTTGTTTAAACTCTATTTTCTACCCTTCCTACCACCCAATTCTTTAGCCACATCTCCCTCAATCCTCCTACTGCAACGTTTCAATCAAACACCACCAGCCCTTCCACTATACCCTCTGTTCCATTAGCAGCAACATTTCTTTCACCTTAAAACTTTTCCTCTTCCATTTCTTCCATCTACTAGCAACTGCTGAAACCCAAATTCCATACTCCTCCCACCCCATCCCCCAAGACAACACAGCCTTCCTGACCACCCTTTCCAGTACTTGGCTTGTATGTTCACTCCAAAGTTACTAATGGTCTCTTAATTGCTAAGTCCTGTGACCTATTCTCAATCTTATCCTATTTGACCTATTCTGAAACTGTTGATTACTCTCTCCTCCTTGATACTCTCTTTTTTCCAGGTTTTCAGAATTCCTCTCTATCTGGTGTTACCTATCTGATCATTCCTTCTCAATCTCCATTGCAGAATCATCTTGTAGATCATGCCTTCTCACTGTGGGTGTCCCTCAGGGTTCTGTCCTGGGCCCTCTTCTCTTCTCCCTCTATACAACTTTACTTGGTGATCTCATTGGCTCTCGTGGTTTAAGTTACCATTTCTACGATGATGATTCTCAAAGCTACCTCTCTTGTCTCAAACTCTCTGCTGATCTTCAATTTTGCATCTCCCACTGTTTTTCAAGTTGGATAGCCTAGTGACAGCTCAAATTCAACATATCCAAGAAAATCTCATTTACTGTTTTTTCCCAAAACCCTGCTCCTCTTCTGGACTTTCCTATTATGTTTGAAGACACCACCATCCTTCCAGTCATTCAAATTCACAACTTTGGTCACAACAATTAACTCTTATCTCACAATTGCCCCGTACAGCCAATCAGCTGCCAAATCTTGTTGCTACCATCACATCTCTCCTATATGTTCCTTCTGAATACTCATAGAAATACTTCTCTACTGCAAGACCTCCTCATATCTCATCTGGGCTACTACAATAGTCTTCTAATTGTCTGCCTAGGTGAACTCTCTCTTCACTCCAATCTTTTCTCTGATCACCTGGAAAAGTGATCTTCCTAAATCATGGTACTGATCCTATGACCCCTCTACTAAATTAACTCCCATAGCTCCCTATTACTTGCAGGGGCAAATAAAAAGGACTCTGTTTGGCATTTAAAGCTCTTTCCAGTATGAAACTTTCCAGTCTTTTTTATATTTTACTCCATCCATACAATTTACAGTCTACTAGTCATACTGGCCTACCTGCTGTTCCTATCATATAACACTTCATTTCCCATGACTTTGCATCAGTTCCCTATGGAGTACGGATGTCAGAATTTCATCAGATATATTGAATGCAAATATTTTCTCAATCTATATTTTCAGATTATCCCTGTGTTAATTTTATTTGTGCAAAAGCTTTTATATTTCATAGCAACAAGATTTTATCTTTTATCATCTGTTCTATCCCATTTCTGGTTAGTTTTCCCCCATCTATAATTAGAAGATATCACCTTCTATTATCCTCTTTTTTTGGAGTGATATGATCAGATATTTTAGAATAGTGTTACTTTAAAAAATGTAGGGAGTTAAAGGTGACCTCAATGAAATTATACTGATAAGTGAGAGAGTTTCCTGTTCAAGATCATAGAACCATAGATTTAGAGCTGAGAGGGAGATCATGTGGTTAAGTTCTCATTTTACACATGAGAAAACTGAGAACCAGAAAGGTTAAATGATTTTCCTATAGTTAGGAATAAAGCCTAGGTCTTCTGTCTTATAAAAACAGCTAAATAATTTGTAAACGGCTGCCCAAACAGGTGCCATTTGAAGTAGACAAGTCATTTTTCTTCTACTGCCCAGTCTAGAAAACAAAAGTAGCCCCATGGAGCTTAAGAGCAGTAAATGTTTATGTCAGAAGCAGAGGGCAAGTAGATCTTTGGGAAAACCTGAACTTTCAGCAAACTAGGGAGACAACAACAATGATTTATGATCTCTGAAAATTCTGACTAAAATCTTGGGATTTTTTTTCACCTTGGTTTTGGAGGTAGTGTAATCCTAGTGATGCAAATATTAAAATTTCACCTTAAAAGAAAGTAATACCAGCAAGTGAACAGGGCAATGAGACCTTCACTGAAATGAACAGATCTCCAAAGTGGTATGTCAACAGAACCATTAGAAAGAAAAAGGTAATTAAGCTACCACTACCTCAGAAGTCACAGGGATCGCTAACTCTATTCCAGCCTTCAAATATTAGACACATACGAGTAAATGAATATGAACAAACAGCCCTGAGGATATAAGGAAATGTATGCTATGTTAATTGTTGAGAAATAAATATTTAGGGGCAAAGAATTGGAAACAAAGAGGGTGTCCACTGATTAGGAAACCATGTAGGAATGGAATTGTGAACTGCTGTACTATAAACTTGACAAATATGGAGAATTCAGAGACACATGAAAAGACATGTTAAGAGGTATAGAGTGAAGCAGCAAAATGTGCACAAAGCTGCTTTGAGAGGCATAGAGGGCACTGAGAATGAGAGAAGTCATAATGTTGCTAGAGTACATACAAAGCATGGTGTTTAAATCTGGACAATTCCTGGATAAGGTACAGCATATCCAGAAAAGGGTGGCCAAGATATTGAGGGGCCTGGTAACCAAATCATATGAAAATCACTTAAATAAATGATGATGTTTATCCTATACAAATGGAGAAAAGGAGAAAAAAAGCAATAGAAAGAAGAAAAATAGAAACCATACTATTAAGCATGTGAAGAGTTATCATGGGGTAAAATAGATTTGCTTGGCTTGGCCCCAGTGAAAAAGTAGGAGCAACAGGTAGAAGACATATTCCATAGATTATAAGCTTGTTTCCATCTTCAATCCTTTCTTTTCCCACCACTTCCTTCTTTTGGTTCCCAGAAAGTCCTGGCATCCTCCTGATGACACAGCCTCCCTGACTTCCCTTTCCATCACTGACTTCATTTCCACCCATTCCCTTGACTCTTTGGTTGAGATGTGGGCATCAGGATCCATTTTGTGCCTCTTTTCCATTCCCAGGTCCTCACTCTATCACAAACACTCCATCCCTTTATCTGAGGGGACAAAGGGAGGATTTCCATTTTTCATCTTGTTTTGGCTCAGGTTTTACCATCATTTGCCTCACTGAATTTTCCTTTCTCTGTCACACTGTATTTCTTGACATGTCTTTTCTCAAGTTTTAATCAATGGTGATAGCACAAATTTCCTGTTGGTTTGGTAAAGTCAGGCTACATCCAGGGAGCTAAAATCAAGAGGAGAGGTTCTTTAATGTATAATGTATAAAACTGAAAGCTTGTATCTTGGTGTTTCATTTTACAGAGGAAGACATGAAGAAATGACTTTGGGAAAATGGTAGGTATCTATGCTGTGTGATTTGAGAGGTATAATCCCCATTTGATAGGTGAGAAAACTCAGTCTCAAAGAGATTTCACACAGCCCGTTTCAGAAGCAAGTGACACTTAGATTCTAGCTTCTCCTAGTCTCACAATTTTTTCACTACCCAAAACTATTTCTCTTTTACATCTCCTGATCAATCAGCACTCACATGTACATTAGCAATTCAGCTAATATTTATTAAATTTCCATTATATGCAGAACACTCTTAGGCAATGAGAATAAGATAAAGACTAAGTAACATATAATCCTTGAATTTATAGCATTTGAAATCTGGTAGGAAGATACAATATGTATTCAAATTGAACAAGATCGGGAGAGGTTAGGTATGATGAGGAAAGGAATAAACATTTAGTGACCAGGACGTTATAGGTGGAGCAGTGGTTAGAGGGCTGGGCCTGGAGTCAGGAAGACCTGAGTTTAAATTTGACCTCTGATGTTTACTAGCTTAACTCAGCTTAACTTAACTCAGTTTCCTCATCTGTAACATGAGCTGGAGGAGGAAATGCAAACCACTCCAGTAACTTTGCCAAGACAATCCCAAATTGGGTTTACAAATGGCTAGAGGTAGCTGAAACAACTGAATAACAACATGTTTGAGGCACTGTGCTAAACACTTTGTAAATATTATCTTATTTTATGGTGACAATGACCCCAGGAGGTGGGTACAATTATTGTTACTATTCCTCGGTTGAAGAAACGGAGGCAGAAAGAGGTTATGTGATTTGTCTAGGGGCATACAACTGGCAAGGCAGATTTCAATTTAGGTCTTCCTGCCTCCAGGCCCATCACTCAAAAGAAGCATAAAGGGCTATGCACTCTGTGAGGCTGTTCAATATAAAGTATGCTGGATTTGGACTTGTAGGACATGGGTTCTGATCCTGATTCATTTGTAAAATGAAGAGTTTGGATAAGACAGCTTGTAAGGGCCTTCTACCTCTAAATCTATCATCAAATTATAAGGCTTTTCATTCATAGCATGACTCATAAGTATTAAAGCCAGGATTTCAACCAAAATTTTCCTGATTTCAACTCTGTTGCCCTAGCCACTGAAAGTGCTTCTCAGTCTGTTAATTTGTACGTGAATATACTCATGATTATATATACACGTATGCAGACATACATGTATATGTATATACATATACATTATGTATGGAAATATATTTTTACACACATATACAATTGATACTTGAATTCATTAGTATAGAGAACTATTTCCTGGTATGGAGATTCCCCTTACCATCTTCTATTAAAAAGACCTGAATTCAAATCACATGTAGGACACTTACTAGTTTGGTGTGTATGTGGTGACTGGGCAAGTCATTTAACCTCTGTTTGCTTCAGTTTCCTTAACTGTAAAACAGGAATAATGACAGCACCTGCCTCACAGGGCTCTTTTGAGGACAAAATTAGATAATATTTGTAAAATGCTTAGCACAGTACCTAGCACATAGCAGGTGCTATATAAATCCTTGCTCCCTTCCTTTCCTATCTCACCTAACGAATGGTCTCATAGAGTTGCTTAGGTCATTGCTATCAACCTCAGATAAAAATGGGGGCAACTGAACTATATATATATATATATAAGGAAACTTGAGGACTGCATATTGACTTCGAACTCCACAAAATAACATTATACTTCATTATATTTCCATTTATTTTGTTAAATGTTTCCCGATTGCATTTTAACGTAGTGACATGTGACTACTAGTCCTGTGTTTGATCCTCTAGCTAGGGCACTGAGTTTTATTTCATTTACTTACTCTCCTACAGCTAGTGAAATCCAGGCCTTCCTGATTTCAAGACTAGGTCTTCATCTAGTCTTCTATCCAGCAGGGGAGCATATTATAAAAATTTAGTGAGTATTTAATAAATGCTTGTTGACTGACATACATATATATTTTGACAGATACCACATGTACTACATGTACATATATATTATGAGTGATATAAACATGCTGTAGTCTTGTGCAAATAAAACCCTTGTCAAAGAGTTGTCTGATTACACAGAGCACTGAACTAATTAAAATGTTGGGTAGGATGAGTAGGAACAGACAGGTAAGGTCAATGACTATGAATATTTATATCCTTCAAGCACAGTTAGCACCCCGAGCCAAAAGGCTATACAACTTATCCTATCTATAACAGTGTAGTACATCAGGTCAACATTTTCTTGATCAGCACAAAAGCACATAGCAACTTACAAGGTTAATACATTTATTTCACCATAAATGCTTCAGTTGGATTGTTATGTTTAGCTGTTTCAATCTTATCTTGCTCCTCATGACCTCCTTTGGGATTTTCTTAGCAAAAATTCTTGTTTGTCATTTCCTTCTCTGGCTCATTTTACCAAAAAGGAAGCTGAGGCCAATAGTTAAGTGACTTTCTCAGAATCATACAGCTAGTAAGTGTTTGAGGTCAGATTTGAACTCAAGGGGAGTCTTCCTGACTTCAGGACCAGCACTTTGTGTTCTATGGCACCACCTAGCCGCCCTTCAGTTGGGTACACACAAAGATAAACGTTAGAGCGAATGAAAGGAGAACTTAACATGTACTCAGACTTAAAAATTGGTGGGTAAGTTGTTCAAATGTTATAATTTTAGGGGAACACAAGATTCCCTTATTAAGGAAAATAGAAGTGGCAAACACTTCCATGCTCCTCCATTTAACACCTTCCCCCACACACAAACATACAATGACCAAGATTCTGTGATTAGAGATACATTTTTTTCATCTATTAGTTTTATCACCTTTCAAAGGCCACTTACTTTAAACTTTACGATTCATTCACACCTAATTAAACAACTTTTCAGATTAAATTCTGAGACTAGTTTTTGAGTGGTAGAGGATGAGGGGAAGGGAGAAAGAAAAAATAAAAAAAAGGAAGAGAAGGGGCAAAAGGGAATTGAAAGGGGCAGATAGTGCTGGGCTTGTTAGTTGGGAATATCTAGGTTTATATTCAATCTCATTCACTTATTAACTTACTAGTGTGACCTTATGGAATTCATTTAACTTCTGTCTGCCTCAGTTTCTTCAACTATAAAAAGAGCTTAATAATATCACCTACCTCCTTGATTTATTGTAAAGATAAATGAAATAATATTCATAAAATATTTAAGATGGTGCCTGGCACCTAGCACAAACTTTTTTTTTGTCTAGGGGACAACCAGTGGTATGCTGATAAATGTTTAACAACAATTCTCTGGGGTGGGAAATGTACTCACTATAGGCTTTCATTCTGTATTATTAACATTTTCTGTATCACTCTCTTAAATGTAGACAATGAACAAAACAGCAAATCAAGTCCTGATTTATAATATTTGACAATTTGTGAGGAGTAAATGTTCACGCTGAAAATTTAACAACTGGTAGGAACTGCCTCCAGGATACCACCCCATGCACATGGAAACATAGGGGTGGGATAAGGATAATGCTGCAGATCCTGAAAAGCAACACCCATAGCGGTAGATAGAGAAACAATAGAAAAAAGTGACATAAAGACTCAGTGAAGACAGTGTCAAATTTTATGGAGAGGCCAAAAAGATAAGGGCTGAGAAAAGGCCAAAAATGTGACAATTATTAAATATTGGTTACCTTGATGTGTAAAGTTTCATTTGAATAATAAAGTCTGAATCAAATTGCAAGGAGTGAAGAAATGATTGTTTTAATGAGAAAACGGAGACAACATAAATAGCAAATTTTGGGGGGCATAGAATTTTGGCTGTGGAAGGAGAGATAGGTAGGCAAGATTAAACGAAGGGGTTTTTGGTTATTGTTGGTTTTTATGTTTTTTTAGGATAGGGCCATGTTAACAATGTATGAGGAATAATCGAGATCCAGAGAGATCGAAGACTGGGAGAGGAGCAGTGATGATCCCAGGGGCAACTAGAAGGAGTGAGATGAAAGGCACAAGTAGAAGAGTTGGAGCCTGTAAAGAAAGGGCTCCAAGTACTTCTCCAAGTACTAAAGTACTACAACTAGTCAGAGTTTCAAGGGTCCACTGAGTGCAGACTCCTTTCCTCCCTGATATTCCATCTTTTCCCCTAAAAGTCAATGTCAAATTGCCCCCTGGGATAGTTGGATCCTGTCTCTTCACTTCAAACTGGAATGAAACCAACTAATCTTTTTCCATCCTAATTGTCTTCACAGGCATTCTATCTTTATGGATAAACTGACTTTCAACCAATTTGCTTTTTATTAAGGAGTAAAAATGGTTGAATCAGATACCATTAGTTTTCTTACTTTAGAAGAATAGCAAGATTTAATAAATTTTAAAATGCATTCATGGAAGACATTAATAGTCTTCATACAAGCACAAATTTAATGGTATTTGCGCATAACTCTGGTTTTCCTCCCATAAACAACTTGCTTTCTAGTTAGCAGGCATAGGAAGTCTCAGTTTATTAAATCAAAGAAGGGAGGAAGTCTTATCTATTGTTTCCTCCTGAAAACAAATCCATATACTAATTCAAAAGGAAAAAAAATAAATCAAAACCATGAATACCACAGCTGTTGATTCAAAGAAAGTCTGTCCCTGGATTTATACTGAAGGGTATGCACTCAGAAAGTATTCCAAATAATAAGAATTCAGTGCTATTGTGTTTTTTTAATTTTTTAATTAAATTGAAGAGCCCACATCTGAATATGCTAAGTATTAGTACTGCATTAATTTTCTTCATAAAGAACACATTTTGGAAAGTGCATTATTAAAAATTATCTCTACATTCTTTCTTTCCTGTCCCCTCCATGCCCTCCTCTTCTCCAAATAAATACAATAAAAGTAGTAGTGCTGCTAGCCACTGAACAAAAAGGTCCTACCCTTCCTGGTCAATTGGGATCAGGCTTATGTTGAACAAGGTTATAATCTGCAGAATAGAAGAAGGGGTATTCCTCAAAATATTCCATGTTCGCCATTATCACCTTGACTCTCAATCCCATATGCAATTTTCTAAGGGGGATGCTGACCAGGTTAGGTGCTACATCCAGGACCAGAAAAGTTGGAAAGGACCTAAAGAGGTTGGCAAGATTCTCTAGTCTTGTGTGAGAGGTTGCTGTTGTTATTGTGCCTTTAGGCAAGGACCCACCCAAATTTTTCTTGAGATTATTCAAATTTACCCAGAAAATAATTTTCTTGACCTTTTTTCAGTGCTTAACAACACTTTAAGTCAGAATGTTACTTTACATGTCCATGTCTCTATATTTTATTTACATACACATACACACCACACACACATACACACACACACACACCAACAGGAAAGAGAGAAAGAGATATGTATTTTATCATCTGTCTTCTTGGTGTAAAGACTGGCTATTTCATTCATATGAATTCTAATGCCATTTTCATTATATTATAGTCATTGTGCATATATTGCTTTGATTCTGCTACTTCTGTATCAGTTCATACATTTCTTCCCATATTTCTCTGAATTTCTAATATTCATTATATTTTTACACATTAGTGATATTTCATTGCATTTCTATATTACAGTTTGCTTAGCCATTTCCCAACCAACAAACATTTACTTTTTTTGCAATTTTTTGCTACCATGAAAATATGCTGCTATGAATATTTGATGCATGAGACCTTTCTCTCTGTCTCTGAATTTCTTGATTAAGAGGTATCATAGGGCAAAGGATTTATGCACTTTTCTCACATCTAACTTATTTTCCATAGAGACTCGATAAACACACAGGTTCACCAGTATCATTGTGCCTGTCTTCTCACAATCTTTCTGACTGTTTCTCTTTCCTAGTTTTTGGAGGTGAAACTTCCTCCAACATTTCCTCACTGCTGTTTTCCCTCCTCTTGTTCTAGAAGTATACCATACCTATCTCACAGAAGTCTCTGAGCATTTGAGTTTCCACATCCTTTTTTAAAACCAAAATTATTCCATGGTTACACAGATGCAACTGCTCTAAGTCACTTGATGATGCTTATCCTTTAAATCTTTTCATATTTAATTTAACCCTCTTTCCTAAGTCATTTGTATATGTTAATGCTGTTATAAAAATATGGATAATTTTTAAAGACCCTCAGAAAAGACTTTCATAATCTGCACCTGTCTTAATCTGAGTCTTTCATTGCTCATCTCAAATGACACTTCTTTTATGAATGAAGAATTTCTGATTCTGATAATCAAATATTATCTTTCTTGATTCAAAAATTCAGTGGCACTGGGTTTGGCAACATCATGTAGGGCAAAAAGCATAGGACTTAGCTTATGACCTGACTTTATGACAGTCCCCACACTAACAAATTCTACTCAGTTAAAAAAGGACATAACAATATTTCCTCAATTATAAAATGGAATGATGCTTATCCTGTATATGTAAAAAGCTTCATAAATTGTAAAGTCCTATACAAATTTTAGTTATTATTATAATCTTTCCTTTTGATATGGACCTGTGACATTTTCCTTTGTATTGTAGTTTTTGTATAATTTTCTTGCCTCCCTGTTAGATTGTAAGCTCCTTAAGAGCAAAGACTTGAAGTTTCATTCTATTTTCTTATCTCTTCTAAATTTTATCATATTCTGCTATCTAAAACTCTATATAATGTTTAAGTGATTCTTCTCTTTCCAAGCATTATTTTGTAAATTAATCTTCCTAACAGCAGATCAGAAAATTTTCCCCTTTTTGTTGAGGAGAGAAGAGGGGAGAGGAGGAAAGTGAAGGGGGAGTGGAGGGAATGGTAGGGAGATGAGAGAGAAGGGAAAAGGAGAGGGAAGAGGAGGAAAAGGGAGGGAAGGGAGGGAAGGAAGGAAGGAAGGAAAGGAAGGAAGGAAAGAAGGAAGGAAGGAAGGAAGGAAGGAAGGAAGGAAGGAAGGAAGGAAGGAAAGGAAGAAAGGAAGGAAGGAAGGAAGGAAAGGAAGAAAGGAAGGAAGGAAGGAAGGAAGGAAGGAAGGAAGGAAGGAAGGAAGGAAGGAAGGAAGGAAGGAAGGAAGGAAGGAAGGAAGGAAGGAAGGGAAGGAAATTCTTGAACAGTTAAAAGGAAAAATCTTAGGCAGAAATGAAATAACTTTTCAACAACAGATGCTGCAGGTTTCCTCCTTCCTCTTCCCTCCAAATAAGCTTGGATATTTACTGTAATCACTTGGTGACAGGAAAGACAAACATGGTTCTCGAGGCTGCCCTGCTTGGAGGTGTCAGGATGATCTAAAAAAAAAAGCAAGACCCAGAGCTTTGAGACTGAGATTTCCTTCCATTACTTCTGATGATTATAGCCTAATGCCTCTCACTATATGATAGTTGGTCTAAGTAAGAAATTCACAGCATCTAAAGAAAATGGAGGCATACTGTTGCCCCACTTATAAATAGTCCTAATTGTCCTCCTTAATTCCTTAAAAAGTAATCCTCCCCATTGTAGGGCTCATGCCTTAAAATATGGCCCTTTCCTTCAACATGCCCACACAGTTTCAAATATCCTTCTGCTTTAGTTTCACTTAAAATAAAAGGTTGGGTTCTTCTGAATTAGTCAGGGCTGCTCACTAACCTTCACAGCTCTCTAAAGATCATTAATATGTCACAGATACGGCTAAAATGTGAGTGGGGGAAAATGTTTTCTTTTCTACCCCTTCTCCCCACTCCAGCTCCTTTCCACTGGTGCAGAACCACTGCAACATGAGTATATCAGTGAAAAGTCATAAAGACACCTAGAAAATAATCTGCTGTAGTTCATGAGCCATAAAATTCTGAACTGTCTAGCTGCTGACAACCTATTCTCCTTCTGACCCTGACACTTTTGCAATGCAAAGTCCTCTGGAGCATAGGAAGGAGGCAGAAGAGCAGCTGTCCTCATTTTTTTTTTCCATTCATGAAACTTAAGCATTTGTTCCCTTGGCCTTTTAACCCCTTTCATCCGACAGACATGTTAATTTACAAAAGTCCCATAGTTCGCTCAGGTCAATAAATCAAAGGATTTGAGACTAGCAAAACTTCAGATACTATCATACAGGTGAGTCAACTGAGGCAGAGAGAGGGAAAGTAGTTTGCCCAGGAAATTTTTTTTTCAATTGGTTTCTCTTCTGCAGTTGCAGTCTCAGGTTTGACTGATAAGTATTTACAACACATAAAAACAATATGCACAGTTCTTTATGTACATCATTTCACTTGATCTTTATACTATATCTGTGAAGGAGATAAGATATTTATCATTGTTAGTCTCATTTGTAGATGAGACTAGTATCAAAGATAAATGAGGAAACTGGATTGTGTTTAACGGAACCATAGAAAATGATCCAGTATCAATTTTGGTTCAATATGCTCCAAATGGTAAAGCAGCCAAATTCATAAGTTAAAAATCAACTGAATTATGAAAACATGTTAATACAGTAGTAGAAAACTTGAATGTTCCTATCTCAGATTTGAACAAATAAAAGAAAAGGAAAGCTATAGAACTGGACAAATTGACCAAAGATTTAGATTCCTAACTCTTTTGGTTTTTCTGTTCTATATTTCTAAAATTACTGGAGCCAGAAATCACTTTATAAATGAATATGTGGAATGAAATGAAAAAAATGAGTGAAAAAGTATAAGAAGCACTTACTATGTGTCAAGCACTGTGCTAAGTTACAAATAACTATAATACAAAGGAAAATGTCGTAGGTCCATACCAAAAGGAAAGAAAATAAAAAATAAGGGACACAATAAAAAGAAATCCCTGCTCTTAGGAAGCTCACATTAGAGAATGGCCAAACAAGTTGTTGAATATCAGTACTATTGAGTCATAATACATGAAAGAGAACATTACAGAGAAACCTGAGAAGACTTACATGATGTGGTGCATACTGAAGTGAACAGAACCGAAAGAACAATTTATTCAGTAATAAAAATATTATAAACAACTTGCAAGATTTAAGAACTCTGATTGATCCATGAGCAACCACAATTTCAGAACTCTGATGATGAAGCTGGTCACTACAGAAAGTTAGACCCTGTGTGTGTGTGTTTGTGTGTGTACACACACATATATATCCAGTGAGGGAATTTGTTTTGCTTGATTAAGCATATTTGACATTAAGACTTTTGTTTTTCATTTGTTTATAAAGCACTGTTTACAAAAACTTGACTTGATCAAAAGCAGGCCATGTCAGGTCAAACATCTCATTTCATTTTCTGACTAGGTCAGGGGAAAAGCATAGCTGTAGTTTACCTAAATTTCAGCAAAACTTTTGCTATACTATTTTTGTGTTGGATCTCAAGTCAGGAAGACCCAAGTTCAAATTCTGCCTCAGATTTATTTTTATTCCCATTTTACAGTTGAGGAAATTTAGGCAGAGGTGAAGTATTTGCCTTGGATCACACAGCTGGGTAAAGATATGAGTCTGAATTTGAACTTCCTAATTCTAGGGGCATCTAGATGGCACAGTGGATAAAGGGCCTGGCCTGGAGTCAGTAAGACATGAGTTCAAATCTGACTATAGACTTACTAGCTATGTGACGCTGGGCAAGTCACTTAACCCTGTTTGTCTCAGTTTCCTCATCTGTAAAATGAAGTAAAGAAGGAAATGGCAAACCACTCCAGTATCTTTGTCAAGAAAAGTTTAAATGGGGTCACAAAGAGTCAGAAATGACCAATATGACTTAACAACAACCTCCTGATTCGAAGCCCAATGCCCTTCTACTAAGCCACCAGCTGCCCCTTGTATCAGATAATAATATAAATTCAAAATTGGAAGACTGAACTTTTATCAGTTGTTGAATGAACATTTAGATGGCATGTTTATCAGATTTTCAGATAACACCAGGCTTGGAGATACAGCGAACACAAGTGAATAAAGGCCTGGCGTTTTACCAGCCTAGAGCATTAAGCTGAATGTAATAGGATGGAATTCAGTAAGAGCGGTTGTAAAGTCTTGCATTTGGGTGCAAAATAACCAATTTTGCAAGTATAACATAAAAAGGGGCATCTAGAGAGTAGTTGTTCTGAAAAAGATGGGAGGTTTTGAGTGGACTACAAGCTTAACAAGAGTGAAATGGTAGCCACAAAAGCTAACCCAATCTTGTCTGTGTGAAAAGAGTCAGGAACAAGAAGGTGAAAGTCCCCCTATTCTCGGCCTTTTCATCAAAGGGTATTATGTTCAGTTCTGGGTGCCATAGTTTAAAAAAGACGTTGATAGACTGTAGAGTTTCCAGAGAAAGGCAATGCATTTGATGAAGAGCCTTGAGTCCATGACATATGAGGATCGTCTGAAAGAACATGTTTACCCTAGTGGAAAGAAGACCCGGAGGGAGTAGAGAGCTGTCTTCAAGCATGCTAAGGGTTGTCTTGTGGAAAAAGGTTTGGACTTGTTCTCTTCGGCCCCCAAAGGCAGAACTAGTAAAAATGAGTAGAATTTTCAAAGAAGCCAGCTTCGGTTTGGTGTCAGGAAAGCTTTCTAGTTGTTAGAGCTGCCCCAAAGTGGTAGGGGCTGCCTTAAAAGATGGTGGATTGCTCCTCCTGGGATGTCTTCAAGCTGAGGCCAGACAATCTCTTGGGTTGTTGTATGTAGATTTCTTTAATGTGAGGATTAGATGATGTCTGGTGGATTTCTTTACAATTCTCAGATTCTATGATGCTTTATGAAATAAATCTTGGAACTTATTAATATAAAAAAGCTGAAAGGAATATCAATAATGACTTCTAACTCCTATCTATTCAAAATCATTATTAGAGTAATCTGTAGATGAATTGAGGACACACATAGTGAGGGTATTCCTAGGGAACAAGTAGATTTTTGTAAGTAAAATTCAACAGCAGACCATATCTTTATTGTTTCACAATTAATTGTAGAATGGAATTAATACATCTTTTATATGATATCATATAGATTCTTAATGGAAGAAAATCTAGTGATCATCTTTCTTTGTATGGCAGAACAGTGTCCCATTGATCTAGTTAAATGTAGCAAAGTGATGCTTAATGGCTATGGAATCTAAACCCTAACTTCTGTACTCCACATAACCTATTGTACTGTCCTGCGCTTAACCAAGTACCATTTCCTGAGGATGCTGGAGCTGTTACCAGTGGGCAATCTTCCTGAGAGAATGAAGAAATCTATCTTCTTTTTAGTTTTGATAACTGACTTTATTGGACCTCTGGTCTGTGGACCCAATCATGATAAACATACCCAGGAGAGCCAACCCCTTCCTGACTGAGAAATTTCCCCACAATTTCATGACACTCATTGTTTGCTGTTTGGGGGTGGGGGAATCTAATTGGGTAAAACTACATGTTGGTTTACATTTAGATGTCTCCCATTCATACACAAAAACCATTCAAGGTTCTTTGGAAGATTCTACAATAAAAATAACCTACTTCACTGAGGAGTATGTCTATGAATATAGTGTTTATTACAAACTACAGGAGAGGCAGTATGGAATTGTAAATAGAGTTGACCTTGAAGCTAGGAAGATCTGAATTAAAGTCCTGATTCTGATACTTCCTGGTTATGTGAATGTGGAAAAGCCATTGAGCTTCTCAGTGATCTATCTGGGTAAGTATCTAAAACTAGAAGTTATAGAGAGGGTGCCAACAATCACTGGTCAAAGGAATGGCCTTCATCCACATATTCAATATATTCAGTAGCATTCTGACAAATGTTTAACAACTGAATCTTCAGGGAAAAAATTGTAGCATGAAACACTTTTAAGATTAATCTGAGAGAACATTATGAAGTGCAAAATATATAATTTTGATTACATTAAATTGAAAAGGTTTTGTATAAACAAACCCAAGGCAACCAAGATTAGGAAGGAAGCAGAAAACTGGGAAAGAATTTTTACTAGTTTCTGTGATAAAGACTTCATTTCTAAAATAAAGAGAGAATTGTGTCAAATTTACAAGTCATTCCCTAATTGACAAATGGTCAAATGATATGAACAGGTAGTTTTCAAAGGAAGAAATTAAAGCTATCTGTAGTGATATGAAAAAATGCTCTAAATCACTATTGATTAGAGAGAAACAAATCAAAACAACTCTGAGGTACCACATCACACCTATCAGATTTGCTAACATGACAAAACAGGAGGATGATAAATGTTGGAGAACTCGTGGGAAAGTTGGAACACTAATTCACTGTTGGTGGAGCTGTAAACTGATCCAACCATTCTAGAGAGGAATTTGGAACTATGTCCAAAGGGCTACAAAAATGTGCATACCCTCTGACTCAGCAATATCGCTTTTGGGCTGTGTCCCAAAGAGATCTTAAAAAATGGGAAAAGGTCCTATATGTGCAAAAATATTTACAGCAACTCTTTGTAGTGACCAAGAACTGGAAATCAAGGGGATGCCGCTAAATTGGAGAATGGCTGAACAAGTTGTGGTATATGAATGTAATGGAATACTATTCTGCTATAAGAAATGATGAAGTCAGACTTCAGAAAAACCTGGAAAGATTTATATAAACTGATGCTGAGTGAAATGAGCAGAACCAGGAGAACATTATACAGTAATAGCCACAGTATGCAATGACTATTTCTGATACACTTAGCCTTTCACAGCAATGCAGGGACCTAAAACATTTTTAAAGGACTCTTGAGGCAAAATGTCATCCACATCCAGAAAAAGAACTGTGGAATCAGAACTCAAAATGAAGCAGACTGTTTTCTCTTGTGTTATGTTTTGTTTTGGTTTGTTTTTTCTCATGGTTTCTCCAATTCATTTAAATTCTTCTCTGCAACATGACTAATGTGAAAATGTGTTTAATGAGAATGTATATGTAGAACCCATAGAAGATTGCATGCTGTCTCAGGGACAGAGAAGAGAGGGAGGGGGAGAAAATTTAAAACTTATGGAAGTGATTGTTGAAAACAGAAAACACGTAAATTATTTTTTTAAAAAAAGATTAAATTGAATTATTAACATTTTCTCAATGTCTAGACAATTGAATAAAACAATAAATCAAGCCCTGATTTGTAGCATTTGCCAACTTCTGAGGTAAAAATGCTCACAATGAAAATTTAACAACCAACTCTTGAGAGTCAGTATCAGCTGGGCCTAGTGGACCATTTCATGTATTAATGAAGTCACCATTCTAGTGGGAATTCCTATCCTTTTGGGGCAAAGGAAATTATAATACTATTGATTGAAATTGTCTTAGCTATGCTACATCCTAAATACTAGTTCCTATTTTGGATGCCACCTTTTAGGAAGGAAAGTGACAAAATAGGGAATTTCTAACAGAGTGTAAGAAAGATAGGTTAGATCCATAAAAGGTTCAATTATGGGAATCAGATGATAAGGATGGGAAGGAGAAGATTTAGAGGTAAATGTTTTTGAAAATTCTAAAGGATACCATATAAATGATACAATATATATGATACCATATAAAAGATGTATTAAATTTTTACTGGACTTTTAAAGGCAGAGTTGGAGCCAGTACATTGATGGTATAAATTGGGAGGCTTAGTAGAAAGTAAAACTCTCTAAGAGTTGTTCAAAAGTGCAATGTGTTGCCTTTGGAAAAAGTGAGACCCCTATCACTGGAGGACTTCAAGCAATTGCTGAAATTTGCTAGATGAAAATACTAGATAAGGGATTCCTTATCTAAGTGTAGTTAGATAGTAGGCCTCTTCATATGGTAAATCTTGTGACAATTGGGTGCAGGGAGTTGGAACGTGGAAATGTTCAGGGAAGACTGGTCTTACATAAAGAAGACCTGAAAAAGTCAGCAAAGAATACTTAGAAAGAAAGGATATGCTGTACGAAGTGAAAAGATTGCCAAGATATGATTAACCCTACTTCACAATTTTGATTAACTATTGGTTGACACCCAGGACAGTTAAATCCTGGCAGCTATTAAGCAGATTTGGGTTCCCTCTAAAGCTAACAGAGTTGACATTCAGAGCTTACTACAAAATGATGTTTTACTAAATTTGTTTTCTGTTACCACTGTAACAAAGGGGGATCCTTTGCTTTTGTTTCTGTAGACATGGATTACATTTTTCAGTTGTATCTCATTCTTCATGACCCCATTTGGAGTTTTCTTGGCAGAGATACTGGAATGATTTGTCATTTCCTTCTCCAGTTTATTTCACAGAAGAGGAACAGAGGCAAACAGAGTTAAGTGACTTGCCCAGGGTCACACAGTCATTATGTGTTTGTGGCTAGACTTGAATTGAGAAAGATGAGACTTCCTGACTCCAGGCCCAGCACTCTATCTATTCCACTGTCTATCTACTTTTTTTATAGACAAGTAGGCATTTAATTAATATTCAATGATTGATTGATTAATATGACCAGCCTATTTATGTTCTTTGTATTTGCTTAAGTTCAGGGACATAGAAAAGGAACTGGAAGGAAATAAATCAGTAAACTCCAAGTAACATTAAAAGTATAATTTTAGGGGGGTGGAGCCAAGATGGTGGACTAAAAAGACACTCATATGCAGGGTCTCCCCACACAGCCCATAAAATACCTGTAGAGAGGAGCTTTCAACAAATTTTCGAGGAGCAGAAGTGGAGAACAACAGAATGAAGGAGATTTCCAGCCCAGGGTGACCTGAAAGGCCCACAGGAAGAGTCAGTTGCACTGGACACAGAGCAGAGCACAGAGCCCATCCCAGCCTTGGCCACGTGAAGCAGGGATCATGAAAAGCCCTCAGGGGCAGAATCTCCAGTCTCAGAATCCCCAGTTGCAGCAGGAGCAGTCTGCAGATCCCTCAACGCACAGGCACCAAAGGTCAATGACAGGGTTTTTTCAGCTGGCTGGGAAGGGAGAAGACCCTTCCCAGAGCTCCAGCCTCAGGCAGCAGCCTGTAAAGGCCACATCAGGCAGGCTGCAGCAGTTCTCTGTCTCTGCATCAGCCCACATATATTGTTGAATCGTAAAACCCCTGGGGGCACTGAAGAGTTGAGTCTTACCTCAGCCCTTTGTAAAGGTGCTGAGGGAGCTGGTCTTTGTCTCACAATGAATGGCAGTCCTACCCATCCAGCTTATCTGAAAATCAGCCCCCAGTGTTGACTTGGAGGAACTGGAGGCCAAGTGGTTGTAGAGAGGTATCTGCTAAAATTCTGGGCACAAAAATCCCTCTCTGCATCCAGACCAGTACTCGCTTGATTGTGCCACCTTGGAGGAACTGAGATCTCACAGATTCCCAGAGTACACTCTACTCTTGACAAAGAACCCAATGGTTGGGAAAATGCCCAAAAAAGGGAAAAAAAATAAGACTATAGAAGGTTACCTTCTTGGTGAACAGATATCTTCTCCCATCTTTTCAGATGAGGAAGAACAATGCTTACCATCAGGGAAAGATAAAAAAGTCAAGGCTTCTGTATCCCAAACATCCAAAATAAATATTCAATGGTCTCAGGCCATGGAAGAGCTCAAAAATGATTTTGAAAATCAAGTAAGAGAGGTGGAGGAAAAACTGGGAAGAGAAATGAGAGAGATGCAAGAAAAACATGAAAAGCAGGTCAATACCTTGCTAAAGGAGAACCAAAAAAATGCTGAAGAAAATAATACCTTTAAAAATAGGCTAACTCAATTGGCAAAAGAGGTTCAAAAAGTCAATGAGGAGAAGAATGCTTTCAAAAGCAGAATTAGCCAAATGGACATTCAAAAGCTCACTGAAGAAAATTGTTCTTTAAAAATTAGAATGGAACAGATGGAGTCTAATGACTTTACAAGAAACCAAGAAATCACAAAACAGAACCAAAGGAATGAAAAAATGGAAGATAATATGAAATATCTCATAGGAAAAACAACTGACCTGGAAAATAGATCCAGTAGAAACAATTTAAAAATTATGGGACTACCTGAAAGCCATAATCAAAAAGAGAGCCTAGACATCATCTTTCATGAAATTATCAAGGAAAACTGCCCTGATATTCTAGAACCAGGGGGCAAAATAAATATTGAAAGAATCCACCGATCACCTCCTGAAGGAGATCCAAAAAGAGAAACTCCTAGGAACATTGTGGCCAAAATCCAGGGTTCCCAGGTCAAGGAGAAAATACTGCAAGTAGCTAGAAAGAAACAATTCCAGTATTGTGGAAATACAATCAGGATAACTCAAGATCTAGCAACTTCTACATTAAGGGACTGAATGGCAAAGAATATGTTATTCCAGAAGTCAAAGGAACTAGGACTAAAACCAAGTAAAACAGAGTATAATACTTCAGGGGAAAAATTGTTTTTCAATGAAATAGAGGACTTTCAAGAATTCTTGATGAAAAGACCAGAGCTGAAAAGAAAATCTGACCTTCAAACACAAGAATCAAGAGAAGCATTTGACCTTAAAACACAAGAATCAAGAAGGTAAACAGCAAAGAGAAATCATAAGGGACTTACTAAAGTTGAACTATTTGCATTCTTACATGGAAAGACAGTATTTGTAACTCTTGAAAACTTTTTTCAATATCTGGATAGTTGGTGGGATTACACACACACACACTCACACACACACACACACACACACACACATAGAGAGAGAGAGAGAGACAGAGAGCACAAGGTGAATAGAATAGGATGGGATCATATCTTTAAAAAAGTGAAATTAAGCAGTGAGAGAGAAATGTATGGGGGAGAAAAGGAGAAATGGAAAGGGGCAAGTTATCTCTCATAAAAGAGGCAAGCAAATGACTTTTCAGAGGAGGGACAAAGTAGGGAGGTGACAGAAAAAACATGAAGCTTACTCTCATCACATTCAACTAAAGGAAGTAATAAAATGCACACACATTTTGGTATGAAAACCTATCTTACAATACAGGAAAGCAGGGGAGAAGGGGATAAGCAGGGTGGGGGGATGATGGAAGGGAGGGCAATGGGAGGAGGGAGAAATTAGAAGTCAACACTTGGGGAGAGATAGGATCAAAAGAGAGAGCAGAATAAATGGGGGGCAGGACAGGATGGAGGGAAATATAGTTAGTCTTACACATGACTATTATGGAAGTCATTTGCAAAACTACACATATATGGCCTATATTGAATTGCTTGCCTTCCCAAAGGGAATGGGTGGGAAGGGAAGGATGAAGAGAAACTGGAACTCAAAATTTTAGGAACAACTGTTGAATATTGTTCTTGCCACTAGGAAATAAGAAATACAAGTAATGGGGAATAGAAAGTTATCTTGCCCTACAGGACAAAAGAGAAGATGGGGATAAGGGAAGGGAGGAATGTTAGAAAGGAGGGCAGATTGGTAATAGGGGTAATTAGAATCCTCCGTGTTTTGGGGTGGGGGGGAGGGGATAAATGGGGATAAAATTTGGAAATGAATGTTGAAAACTTAAATAAATAAATTTTAAAAAAGTATAATTTTAAATTGGCTCAAGGGATTAATGGTAAAGTTGTTGTCATAGCTTCCTGGTAATCTAAGTACAAAAGTCAGCATTCAAGGAGTGATCAGCTATTCCCTCAGACTTCTTCTTTTAAATATATCTTTTATTTTATTTTTTCTCAATTACATGTTAAATCTTTTTTTAACCATTCTTTTAAAAATGTCTATGCTCTAAATTCTCTTTCTCCCTCCATCCCCTTACTTCTCCTTCAGAAGGCAAGCAATTTGATATAGATTATGTATGTGTAGTCATGCAAAACATATTTTCCTATTATCTATACTGTAAAAGAAAACATAGACCAAAAATAAATACATGAGACCAGAAAAATAAAGTTAAAAAGAATGTGTGGTGATATGCATTCAGATTCCATCAGTTCTTTCTCTGGAGGTAGATAGCATTTTCAACAAAAATCATGTGGAATTGTCTTGAGTCATTGCATTGATCAGAGGAGCTAAGTTACTAACAGGTAATTCATTACAATATTGCTGTTACTGTGTGCAGTTTTCTCCTGGTTCTGCTCACTTCACTCTGCATCACTTCATGCAAATCTTTCCAGGTTTCTCTGAAAACATCCTGC
This sequence comes from Bettongia penicillata ogilbyi, assembly GCA_023548195.1. Lineage (NCBI taxonomy): Eukaryota > Metazoa > Chordata > Mammalia > Diprotodontia > Potoroidae > Bettongia > Bettongia penicillata. The sequence goes on along the minus strand of JAJHZJ010000478.1, from coordinate 535,051 downwards.
TCATCATTTAGTATTCCATCTCAATCATATACTACAACTTGTTCAGCCATTCCCCAATCGATGGACATTCCCTAAATTTTCAATTCTTTGTGAGTACATACAGAGTTATTAAAACAAAATTATACAAATAAATTATAATTTATATGAAATAAACATTGTCCATAAAATATTCAACTAAATTATACATTACTTTAGGATAAAGACCCAGTTTTTGATCCATTGCTGGATCAAAAGGTTTGCATAGTTTTCTCTCCTTTTGGGCATAATTCCAAATTGCTCTCCAGAATGATTGACTCAGTTTACAACTCTACCAGCAGTGCACTGGAGTCTCAATTTTTCCACATCCCTCCCAATATTTGTCATTTTCATTTTCCATCATATTAGCCTGTATGATAGTTTTGAGTGATTCCTCAGAGTTATTTTAATTTTCATTTCTCTAATCAATAGTAATAAAGCATTTTGTCATCTGACTATAGATAGCTTTGATTCCTTCTTCAGAAAATTACCTGTTCAAAGATGGTGGAGTAGAAAGACGCACGTTTACGAGCTCTGAACCCACAGCCCATAGAATTAATGTAAAAAGAGATCCCCATAAGTTCTGGATCACTGAAAGGGGTGCAGAAACAGAGTGGAAGAGATTTCCGTTCCAGAGAGCCCTGGAGAGATGTCCCCAGGGTCCGTCGCACCCTGGAAAGCGGACCCCACCCCAGCGCTGCCCTGGCCGTGGCCCCAGAAAAGCTGATCCGAGCAGGCTTCAGGGACGGAAGCTCCGGCGGCCGAGAAAGTCCCTCCACCCACAGAAGCTACAGGTCAGTGAGAGAGACAGCTGGCTGGCTGAGGGGAGCGGGATGTCTCTGTGACTCGGGACCCCTCAGGAGGAAGTGGCAGTGGCAGAGACGGGGGCAGGAAGCAGTGGAGGCAGCAGCTGCGGCGGTGGTCCGGGACTCCCCCAGCAGCAGGCAGGATCTTCATTACTGAAAGTCTCTGCATAAACCCCCTGAGGGAGTTGAGCCTGGGAGGTGGCCCCGCCCCCACCCATTACTGAAGGTCTCTGCATAAAGTCCCTGAGGGAGCTGAGCCTGGGAGGCGGCCCTTCCCCACCCCAGCATCAGAACTAAAGCTCACTTTGATTAGCAGCCACTTGCCGCGGAAAGCCCATTTGAATCTCAGACCCCCAAGCACTAGCTGGGCGGATCTAGGCGGGGGTGGACAGGAATCTTAGAAGTCAAGTAACTGGCTGGGAAAATGCCTGGAAAAGGGAAGAAAAATAAGACTATAGAGAGCTTTTTCGAACAGATGCAAATGATCCCGACTTTCGGATCTGATGACGAGGACATATTCTTGCCATCAGAGAAAGACATGGAGGGTGGGGCTTCAGTACCCCAGACATCACAGGGGGATGTCGGGTGGGCTCAGGCCTTGGAAGAGCTCAAAAAGGATTTTGAAAAGCAAGTTAGACAGGTGGAGGAAAAACTGGGAAGAGAAATGAGAGAGATGCAAGAAAAGTATGAAAAACAGGTCAATACCTTGCTAAAGGAGACCCAAAAAAATGCTGAAGAAAATAACACCTTGAAAAATAGGCTCACTCAATTGGCAAAAGAGGTTCAAAAAGCCAATGAGGAGAAGAATGCTTTCAAAAGCAGAATTAGCCAAATGGAAAAAGAGGTTCAAAAGCTCACTGAAGATAATAGTTCTCTCAAAATTAGATTGGAACAGATGGAGTCTAATGACTTTATGAGAAACCAAGAAATCACCAAACAAAACCAAAAGAATGAAAAAATGGAAGAGAGCGTGAAATATCTGATTGGAAAAACAACTGACCTGGAAAATAGATCCAGGAGAGACAATTTAAACATTATGGGACTACCTGAAAGTCATGATCAAAAAAAGAGCCTAGATATCATCTTTCATGAAATTATCAAGGAAAACTGCCCTGACATTCTACAACCAGAGGGCAAAATAAGTATTGAAAGAATCCATTGATCACCACCTGAAAGAGAAACTCCTAGGAACATTGTGGCCAAATTCCAGAATTCCCAGCTCAAGGAGAAGATATTGCAAGCAGCTAGAAAGAAACAATTCCAGTACTGTGGAAATACAATCAGGATAACTCAAGATCTAGCAGCTTCTACATTAAGGGATTCAAGGGCATGGAATAAGATATTCCAGAAGTCAAAGGAACTAGGACTGAAACCAAGAATCACCTAACCAGCAAAACTGAGTATAATACTTCAGGGGAAAATATGGTCTTTCAATGAAATAGAGGACTTTCAATCATTCTTGATGAAAAGACCAGAGCTGAAAAGAAAAATTGACTTTCAAACACAAGAATGAGAAGAAGCATGAAAAAGTAAACAGCAAAGAGAAGTCTTAAGGGACTTACCAAAAGTGAACTGTTTACATTCCTACATGGAAAGACCATATTTGTAACTCTTAAAACTTTTCAGTATCTGGGTAGTTGGTGGGTCCATACACACACATGTACACGCATGCACGCACACACACATACACACATGCACACACATACAGAGACAGAAAGCACAGATTGAATTGAATAGGATGGAACCATATCTTAAAAGAAATTAAGGTAAATGGTGAGAGAGAAATGTAGTGGGAGGAAAGAGGGTGAAATGGAATGGGGTAATTATATGTCATTTAAGAGGCAAGTAGGAGACTTTTTAGTAGAGGGATAAAGAGGAGAGCTGAGAAAAAAAAAAAAAAAACAAGAAGTTTACCCTCATCACATTTGACTAAAGGAAGGAATAAAATGCACACTCATTTTGGTATGAAAACCTATCTTACATTATAGGAAAGTTGGGGAGAAGGAGATAAGCAAGGGGGGGATGATGGAAGGGAGGGCAAAGGGAGGAGGGAGCAATTTGAAGTCAACACTTGTGGAGGGACAGGATCAAAAGACAGAAGAGAAACAATGAGGGGCAGGGTAGGATGGAGGGTAATTCAGTTAGTCTTACACAACACGACTATCAGGGAAGTCATTTGCAAAACTACACACATATGGCCTATATTGAATTGCCTGCCTTCCTAAAGGGAATGGGTGGGGAGGGAGGGATGGGGAGAATTTGGAACTCAAAGTTTTAGGAACAACTGTTTAGTATTGTTGTTGCTACTAGGAAAGAAGATATACAGTTAATGAAAAATAGAAAGTCATCTGGCCCTACAGGAGAAAAGAGAAGATGGAGACAAGAGAAGGGAGGGATGACAGAAGAGAGGGTAGATTGGAGATAGGGAAAATTAGATTGCTTGGGGTATTGGGGTGGGGGGAGGTGATAAAAGGGGAGAAAATTTGTAACCCCAAATTTTGTGAAAATGAATGTAAAAAATTAATTAAATAAATAAATATTAAAAAAAAGAATAAAATAAAAGTAAATTACCTGTTCAAGTCCTTTGACCATTTATCAGTTGGAGAATGACTCCTATTCTTAAAATGTTGACTCAATTTTCTACATATTTGAAAAATGAAGCATTTGTCAGAGAAACTTTCTGTACTTTCTTTCTCCTACTTGGGCTCTGCTCCCAGGGTCAAGGGGGCAATGTCTCAAGCTTCTTATTCTTTTGTTTTTCAGACTGGTTCTAGGAGTCTGTATATTTTTGGTGCTTCCAAGGTGGTATGATCTAAGAATGCTCTCCTCGTCTGTGCTCTGGTCTTTAGCCTGGAAAGGACATTGTTCCCCTATAGCTGCAAATACTAGCATCCTCTTGGCCTTGGAACTGTGACCAGGTCATCTGCTCTCCTGCAATCTACAAGCACTAGTGCTCCTTTCTGCTTTGGAACTGGGAGCCCTTGCTACCATGCTACTCCTCTTCTTTCTTGCGTTGCAACCCAGAACAGCATCTGGGCAATGTAACAGGGTCCTGAACCCACTCAGCAAAGGGTATCCAGGAATCTCTTTCTGACCAGTTGTCCAACCTCTTTACCATCTGTGGGCTGAGAGCTCCCAAATCTGCTGCTACTGCTGTTGCAGCCACCTGCAAGGCCTGGCTGTGCTGGACTTCAAGCCCGACCATCAGCCCACTGAGACAGACCTTTCTTTGCCAACCTCCTAAGTTGTCTTGGGCTGGAAAGTTGTTTCACTCTTGCCTTTTGTTGGCCATACTGCTCCAGAATTCAATTTGTAGCTCAATTTTAAAGTTGTTTGGAGGAGACTCTAGGAGAGTGCAGCTAAGTTCCTGCCTCTACCCTACCATCTGTTGCTCAGACTTCCGACCAGCACAGCTACATGGCCAATACTGAGGCAAGGAAAGTGTGCTCCACTGAATCAATATTGATGCAGAAACTGGGTGACTAGATCAAGGTCACACAGTAAATAGCAGAGCTGGGATTAGAATCCAGGTCCTCTGACTCCAAATTATTGCTTTTTCCATTATGCCATCCTATAATAGCTTGGAATTTTCTTACAGAATGCCTTAAATTCCAGACTGAGCATCTTTTCCATGTAATGCCTTAGTAAACTTCCTTTTTTTTACTTCTAGATGTTCTAAGAGTATTTAATTTCATTCCAGTTCTGAGCCTAAAGCACCAGATCAGCCTGCTTCGGCCCCAGCCTACAACAAATTCAGAGAACTCATCCTTCAGCACAGTACTTTGTACACAGTAGGTACATAATGAATGCTTATTGAATTGAACACAAGCACATGTTCACAAATCTTATTATGGGGTTTACAGAGCAATTGGCGTAGTCACCTTTCTTTTGATTGGATATTGTGACGAAACAGAAAAATCATTAGATTTGGAGTCTGAGAAGATGGACTTAAATCATAGCTCTGATATTTTCTGTGTACCTTGGGCAAGCCTCTTTCCCTTTCCAGGTTTCAGTTCCTCATCTCTTCAATGAGGGAGTTGGATGAGATATTTGCTAGAGACCTTTCATCCCTAAATGGACGATCCCATGGACCAATGGATTTCAACCTTAGCTTACTAAACAATGTGTTCTATATCACCTCAAAACCTTGTTTGACAACAAATGACAAAGGTGAGCTTTGAAGTCTTGGACTGCAACTCGTCGCACTGATGCAGTTGTCCTGAGGAAGCCAGCTTGGTGCAGAAGAAGGTTCAGGAAATCAGAGACCTGATTTCCACCCCCATCCTACCACTAACTTGTGCATCAGCTCCCCTGGATCACTGTTCTCTGGGCTTCAGTTTCATGCAAAAAATTAGGACTTCTGGTTGTTTTCCCACAATTTTAAGTTTGCTTCATTAGTTCATTTGTCTGCTGCTCAGTGAGTTGAGTAATGGAATACTTTAAGCAAGAGAAGCAAAAGCAATGTTTTAAAGACCCCATGGAAGATGCATGTTAGGGTTTAATAAGGTTGTGTGCTCCCAGGAAACCATAGTCCTGGTCAAAGCAGCTCATTGTCTTGAAATTAAAGATGAATGAAAACATTTAGGATAGACAAAGAAGCAGAGTTATAGTCTAAGAAATAGAAACTGTAGTGTTGTGCTATGTATAATAATAGAAGTGGGGGTTATGATGGCCTATGTTCAGTGACTTCCCTTTGCCCTTAAGACCAAATATAAATTGTTCAGCCTAACATTTAGGCATTCTGCAAGAAGCATCAGTTGTTGCAGTATGGTGTAGTGGAAAAAGCAATGGTCCTGGATTTCAATCCCAGTTCTACTATTTGCTGTGGGACCTTGATCTAATAACTCAATTTCTAAAGTTATAAAATGATGTAGTTGAATTATATGACCTCTTAGGTCTCACCTAGACCTAAGTTGGGAAGAAAACTTACCTTTACAGCCTTATTTCATGTGGGAGAAGACCATCACAGTTTTTTGACAGAACTGATAACAATAGCTGTATTTTTTTGTGATGGCAAATTAGATGATGCTTTGTCTCAATTCTTCTTAGTTCTTAATCATTGAATGGGTGAAGCCTGGGAAACAACCTTGATTTAGAAAGGCCAAGGTCACCTACCACACTGGTGGCCACTACTGGTCATCTTGACTTTGTCTTGTTGCTGAACTTCAATGACCGGACAAGAGAATGAGGTTGACAACTTTGCGCTTTTCTGTCTCACTTAAGTACGATCATGAGTGAGGCAAGGCATCAGCCCATGATGTCATTGATCCACTTCGAAAACGAAGGATGAACCACAACAGCAATATTTCACCTACATCATGTCCCACTCATAGTGTACTCCATCCAGGAATCCAGCTTCCTGATCTTGTCCTTCCCTCAGCCACCTCTGCAAGTATTTGGAATGGATTTCGTTCAGTTGCCTCTTGACATCTTCTTCCTTTGGTTTGAGGGATCCTCTTCTGTCAGGCTTTCCATGATCCTTCCCTCCTTCTTTCAACCTGTCCCCAGCTGAAAGCAATGTTTCTTAAGTGAGGGAAAGGAGGAATAGGAGGAGAGGGAAGAAAGATTGATGAACTAAATCATCTCTAAATTCCCTTAGAATTATTCCATGTTTCTGTCTGCCATGCTAGGCATGTCCTGGGCCAACAGAAGGCCTATAAATATGTTGTCCTGTAAGATGAATTACAAGCAATATATTAAGGATACCATGGGACACAAATTTTGCTCAAGGAAACCTGAGTTCAAAGTCTGCCTCTGACATTTGGTAACCATATGACATGGACATAGGTGGTTTAATAACTCTCAGTATGCTCATTTGTAAAATTTGCACTGCTTACAATATCTTTCTCACAGATTTGTTTGTAAGGATCAAATTACTCAAGGTGTGTAAAGTATTTTGTAAATGTTAAAGCCTTATGTAAATGGCTGGTGCTTTTCTTGTTAGTTTCTCCCCCAGATTTTCTTAGTGCTTTCTGTGTGTACCATCTCTTATTTGCCCTTATCTTCTACTATTCCCTGTCTTAGTTCTTTGTGTGTTTGTCAAATTCCTCTCATTAGACAATAAATTCCTTCAAGGCAGGAACTATGAAATTTTTTCTTTTTTTGCTTCACTTCGAGCAAGCTAAGGATTTACCTTGTGATAACTAAAAACAAAATGTTGAAGTTGCTGTTGCTGCTGCTGCTGACAACAGTGGTAATTTATGTTAATGTAATACTTTATAGTTTTCAGGGTCTTGTCTCACAGATGAAAAGGGGTTAGACTTGGAATCAGGAACAGTTGGGTTTGAATCTTGTCTCAGACACTAACTAGATGTGTAATCCTGGAAAAGTCATTAACCTCCCTTAGCTTCAGTCTCTCATCTGTAAGATTGGGGTGGAGTAATTACACCTATACAAGAGTCGTTGTGAAATATTATATGAGAAGGAATCTGTAAAATTTAACATTATGTAAATGTGTATTGCTAATGTTAACATTATTATTCTCATCTATAAAATAAGCAGGTTGGACTCCATAACACTCTAAGTTGAGAAATCTATGATTCTATAATTGCTAAATTTTGAAAATAACTTTTTTTCTAAATACCACGTTTACATATCTTAGGCTTTGATCTATCCCAGGTAATAAAGAACGGGAAAAAGAAGGGAACGTGGGGAAGGATTACCTTCTCTCAGAAAGCCTTCAAGTTCTCTTAGCTCCAGGGTAGCTGCAGTCCTCAGCACATTACCATACAGACCTGCAGACTGTGTATGTCTCATCACACTGGCAGACACTGAAATTGGAGGATTGTTATTGGGAGAGTTTATTTTGCTTTGAGTTTGCTGTCATTGTGACTACAACAAGATGAGAGAAAGAAGCAAGCAGAGTACCATGGAGAAAGAGAAATGATCTCTAATGAAGTGCACACTTAGGAAAACTGTTTCATTCTCCTGGACTGTTGTGTCGTCTGTGGGGCTGTGACTAAGGTAGCTGTGGCAGTGAAAGCTGGTTACAAAACCAAACCAGAGGATGCTACAAGGAAGAAGTAGATTTTCCTTAGGGAAAGTACAGGTGTACAAGGATTACAGGATCATAGATTTAGACCTAGTAGGGATCTTAGAAGTCATGTAGTCCAAACCTCTCTTTTCAGAAATGAGGGAAATGAGGTTAATTTACTTGTCCAAGATCATACAGACAGTAAGAAGCAAGTGAAGAAATTGAACCTAGGTTCTCATTGATTTGTCCACTCTATATCATAAGCCTGGAAATAAACAAATGATGGTCTGCTAAATTCTAAGTCATTTGGGGACATGGATCAGGTCTTTGCTTCATGAATAATTCTGTCATTTTCAGTTGTGTCCAACTCTTTGTGACACCATTTAGGGTTTTCTTGGTAAAGATACTTGGAGGGGTTTGTCATTTCTTTCACCAGCTCATTTTACAGATTAGAAAACTATTAGAAATAGAGAATCTGAGTCATGTAGAAAATGTTAGGCTACTAGTATCATTATTACTTAATAGCTAATTAATAATACTATAAGTAGGCCTTCAAAGTATGATTTGAAATGAAAGATTCTCCAAGACACACTCCATGTGCACATCATAGTAAAGTGGAAAAAGTCTGCAGTTAGAGAATGTGGGTTCAAATATTGCCTTTGATATTTACTGTGTGTTTGATCTTGGAGTTGCTTGCCCCCTCTCTTCCCCACCATGGTTTCCTCATTTATAAAACTGGGAGAGATTGGACTCAAATGTCTTGGAGTTTCCTTGCAGTTCTCATCCTCAAATCAAAGTCAACTGCAGGTCATGTCATCATTCCATGATGTCATGATCCCCTTCAAGAACAAAGGTCAAACACATCAGCAACAGATCCTATGATATTATAACACAAGCATATCCCCCACCAGATAAACTATGTTCCTGAATATTGCACTCTATCCCTTGCCCACCCCTTTAAACATTTCTTCCTTAGAGTTAAGGGCTTTTAGAAATATAGCATCATAGATTTAGTATTAGATGTTACCTTAGAATCATGTATCCTAATCTTCCTGTTTTAAAAATGAGGAAACTGAGGCCCAGAGGAGTTGTGACTTATCTGACTAATCACCACAATTAGGTCCACAGACTAGGTTCAGAGCCTCCAAGCTCATCCACATCCAATACCATTTCCACTGCCCTGGTCTTCTGTAATGGTGAAAATACTTTGGAGAGGGAAAATGTTTTAAGCTAGTCTAGTAACATCTTGATATGAATTTGTTTATCAATTTTTTTTACCCTACCAACAAGTCCAGTGATTGACAGGAAGTATAAGATAGACAAAAAGATAGTTAGCTGGATAAATAGATGGAAAGAGAGAAAGACAGCCTTTTCCCCCCTGCTTTCCCTTCTCCTCTTTCTTTCCCCCCTCTTTTTCCCTCTTTTCCCCCTTCCACTCTCTTCTTTCCATCCCAGTCCAACCCTACCTCCCCATCCTGGCTCCCAGGCCTCTCCATTACTTCTTTATACCTCATGCTTCCTGATACCTGCGCCATGCTGGTCTTTCTTTGCCTTCTCTGTCCCTCACAATGCAGGCAGACACCATTGCCTACGGGAGAAAAAGGAAGGTGAAAAGGTCAGTGAGGGTGACCTTATAGCACAAATTGAAACAGACAAAGCCACTGTTGGAGTTGAGAGCCTAGAAGAGTGCTACCTGGCTAAGATAACTGTTCCAGAAAGTACCAGGGAGGCCCCCATTAGAGCGATCATCTGTATCACTGTTGAAAAAGCAGAGGATATGGATGCATTTAAAAATTATACCCTGGATTCCACAGCTGCAGCCACCCTGCAGGCTCCCACGGCACCTCCTCCTGTTATGTGGCTTCTCTTCACCTTCTGCCCAGATTCCAGGGTGCTCATATACTACTCATATTCAGCTCTTGCTACCTACCCTTTCTCCCACCATAATTATGGGCACGGTTCAGAGGTGGGAAAAGAAGGTGGGTAAGAGGTAGAATGAAGGATAGAAACTGACAAAGACACAATAGGTTTTATAGTGCAAGAGGAAGGATAACTGGCAAAAGTTCTTACCCCTGAAGGCATAAGAGAGGGCCCTCTAGGAATACCCCTCTGTATCATTTTAGAAAAAGAAACAGATATTGCTGCATTTGCCAATTATAGATCAACTGGAGTAACTGATATAAAACCCCAAGCACCACCACTCATCTCAGTCCCGATGGCTGCTATTCCACCTACTCCCCCAACTACAGCCCCCACCCATCTAGCTACTCCCACTAGTACAAATAAAAATATATTTGTGAGTTCTCTTGCAAAGAAATTGGCAGCAGAGAAAGGGATTGATCTTACATAAGTGAGAGGAACAGGACCAGATGGTAAAATCACCAAAAAAAAAAAAAAAAGAAAGACTTTGAGTCTTTTGTGACTGCAAAGGCTGCTCCTATTTCTCTTCCAATAGCAGCCATGCCCACACCAGCTCCAGGAGTGGCTGCAGATTGTGCCGTCATTTTCACAGATACCCCAATCAATAACATCCCTAGAATTATTTCCTAGCATTTAATGCAATTGAAACAAACAATAGCTCATTATTATCTTTCTATTGATGTAAACATGGGCTAAGGTTTAGAAGTTCTTAAAGAATTCAACACGACATTGGCAGGAAAAGGTAAGATTTCTGTCAATTACTTCTTCATTAAAGCTTTGGCTTTGGTGTATTTGAAAGTACCTGAAGCTAATTCTTGGGTAGACACCATTATAAGACAAAATCATGTTGTTGATGTTAACATTGCAGTCAGTACTCCTTCTGCACTCTTCATACCTATTGTATTTAATGCACATACAAAAGGACTGGAATCCATTGCTAATGATGTAGTTTCCTTAGCAACTAAAGCTGAGAGGGTAAACTTCAGCCACATGAATTCCACAGTGTACTTTTACCATTTCCAATTTAGGTATATGCTTGGGATTAAGAATTTCTCTGTCATTATTAACCCACTTCGGGCATGTATTTTGGCAGTTGGTGCTTCAGAGAAGAGGCTGGTTACAGCAGATAATGAAAAAGGATTTGATGTAGCCAGCATGATGTCTGTCACACTCAGCTGTGACCATTCAGTTGTAGGAGGAGCAGTAGGAGCTCAGTGGCTTGCTGAGCTCAGAAAATATCTTAAAAAGCCCATCACCATGTTATAACTACCTTAAGCAGTTTCTACCCCCTACCTCAGTCACATTGGTTATTCTTAGGAAGATATATGTGTGTCAGTTAAACAAAAGTGGTCCCTTTTTTAAGTTAGCCAATTATTTTTATTATCCATTTTGTACAATTACATTAAGTTATTTATAATGGGCATTATTTAGTTTCATGATCTTTAAATGTCAAGAACAACCAACTGCTGTGCAAACTTTTAATAAACATGCAATTCAATTCTGTGTACTCCCAAGTTAAGAGATACATGGCCTCCAACCTCCTTGTAATTAGCATTTCCACTGGGAAATGCAGTAAGTTATTTTGGGGGGGGAGGTAGGATTAAAATTTTAATTTTTTTGGAATTTAACTTGTATTTAGTTTTCTTAGGTATATGATCCCCATCAATGTGGAGAATTAACTTCTTTTTAATTTTCTAAATTATCAAAGCATCTAACAGTTTCCTTTCACATTTTTCTATGATATTTGATTTAAACAATTATTTCCCATCTTGTGATGAAGACATAGAATGAAATTTATGCAGATTTCTTTGCAGAACAGAAGTGAAAAGTCAGAATTTCACACTTGCAATGGATACTTGCATTCATCAGACTGTTACAACTCTAGGAGTAGCTCCCATTGCAAGAGTAATTGGTAGTTATTTGTAAGTAAACTCCCAAATGGATTTCATACTCATGCATCTTTGGAGAAACATACCAAATAATATTGTTAATGTACACATGTAAAATGCTCAGCACTTATGTTGGATCTTTGCCAAAATTTATTCATTGTCATGACCAACCTGACAGAATAAGAGAGAGAGTATGAATCATTGGAAATGTTTTTTCAAAAGATGAGTCATGTATTAAATGATCAGTAATTCTACTAGAAAGAAAAGAATGTTAAATATCTTTAAAATACTATTTTGTACCCTTCTGAGTTATCTTATGTAAAGTAAGATGCACTAAAAGTCCTCTGTGGAGAAATGTATCTTGTGATAGGCAAGTAAATATTTTACAAAATTTTACCCTATTTTACAATAATAAATAGTAAAGGATATATAATTATATATCCTTTGGCTATAATTTGCTTTATTTTGGAGGGATATTGGAGTCATGTAAAGGATAGTTGAAAATAATTAGAAAGCATCTCAATTCCAGGTTTTCCATCCAATCATTGCATGTGAAGTATGTAGACCTAGCCCCTGGTACACTGAGCCACAGAAGTTCACTTTCTCATTGCTTAATCCTTTTTCTAAGTGTCTGAGAAGATAACTATGTGGTACACATGGTCAACCAACATCCATTCTATCCTCATGATTCACCTTGATGTACAGTTATGAAAATGTAATCTGGAAACTAACCTAACTTTCCCAGTAATAAGTGATAGCTTGAACTGAAAGTTATACAGGAGGAAATAACTCATTACAAGGGACCATTGTCAGAACGAGCCAGATTGGGTACAGGTTTGTCAAACTATTTTTTAAAGATATTTTATTCTCTGTAGCTAAGGCTCTGTATTTCCCTTGTAAAATGAACAAAAACCCAAAAGATTGCATATCCGTAGAAATTACTTTATTCTGAAAAAAGATAGATGATACATGAAGATAGACAATAGATAAATAGGTAATAAATGACAGAAGATAGATAGATGTATGATGGATCGATAAAAAGAGAAAGATGACTAATATAGAGAGCATTTTAAAAACTTTTTTTTAGGGCTAGGTACTGTACTAAAGATATAAATATAAACACAACAATCCTTACCCTCAAAGAACCAATCTTTTAATGGCAGAAGGCCTCTATGTAGCTCAAATTGTCACTCCAGGAGGGTAGGCATCATATGAGGAGTTGGAGAAGTCTGGAGTTTAAGACAAACCAGTCAAGAAGCTACCATGACTAGAAACCCTCATGACATAGTGGTCTGAGTGGGAAGGCCTATGAGGGGCCCAAGAGTAAGAGTCATTGCAAAGCATAAAGCCATAGAAGCCTTGGGCTGGGGAAAGGGTTGTCTCAGCAATGCCAATGCAGCAGAGCAAGGATGGAGTATGGCTGGTCAAAAAGAAGTCTGCTGCTTGCAGTGAGGTAGCATACCACCAAGACTTGCCACTGACCCTTATGCTGTTTTCTCCCCTATTTGATACTGGTACTGGGACATTCCTTCAAACTCATTTTTGTTCCTCTTACCTAAACCTCTTATAAGTTGCTACTCCAGGAATTTTGGCTTGCTAGGGAATGTCATCTTATTTACTCTCTTGGATCATGATTTGGACCATGTCTTCTTTCTCCACCATGATTCTTTCATTTGACAGTTAAGGTATAGGGGCACTATTTGGGTGGGAAGGAGTACAGGAAGGGGAGAAGGGCAAAGAGAACAAAAAGCTTCCCCCATTTCACAGTTTTTCTTGGGCCAAGTCTAGGCAATCCAGTATGCCAAGGAATATTTTAGATGCTGTGAGGAGATATAAAAATGGAAGAGGGCATGGTCCCTCCCTATGAAAAGCTGACAATCTGATGGGGAAATACAAATACTGGAGAAGTTACTATTGTGACTTGAGTCAATTAACTTGCAGTTTTGGGAGGGGTATATTAATTCAGCAAGCACTTGCTGAGAAGCTGTCCAACCATATCCAAGTCACTTGCCCTCTGAGGACCCCAGGGAGCTCTCTGAGACTTTAAATTATAAATAAATTGCTAGTCTTATTCAGAAAAGGGAACTGGGAGTTATCTATACTCAATAAAATCATAGATATGGATGTTATCATCATTACAAAGATCAGAATGAGATCATAATAATGATATATTATGAAGTATAAAGGTATTAAGGCATCTAGGTCAGGTGGGCACAGAAATCATAAAGTCATGGAACATTAGAGCTGAAAGGAGCCCTGTAATTAATTGAGTCCCACCAACTCATTTTATGAATGAAAAAAAAGAACATGGAGGTGAAATAACTTATTTAAGGTCATATAGGTAGTTTGTGGCAGAGGCAAGGTTAGAACAAGAGGTCTCTTGAATCCCAGCTCAGTGCTTTTTCTACTCCATTGTAAGAAAAGGATAAGGGAAACTGATGAAAAGACTTACCAAAATATGTGATCAGGAGGACATATTTAGTTTTTGTGCAAAAAGGGAAGTAGGAGCCGGGTTCAAGAAAGGAAGGAAACATTTATTTAGAGCTTATGATTCTAGGCACTCTGCTATGCTCTTTACAAATATCACATTTAATCCTTACAATAACCCTGTCAAGTAGGTCCTATTATTATCCCCATTTTACAGCTGAGAAAACTGAGGTAGACAGAGAGTTAAGTAATTTATCCAAGGTCATAAAGCATGTACTAGGCATCAGCATAACAATAACAGTAAACATTTACAATGTACAGAAATCTCATCTCATTTCATCATCAGGCCCTATGGAAAGCAAACAAACAAAAAAAACCCCTGCCCTCCAGGAGGTTAAATTCTACTGAGAAGAAACAACATGCACAAAGATAAATAAATACAAAAAGATACATAAAACAAACAAAAAGAAATTGGGAAGAGAAGACTGAAAGAAACAGGAAGCCTTCCAGAGTGTTAGCCCTAGGGTTTTGAGACTTGGAAAAGGAGGGAGCGCTTATTTTGAAAAAAAAAAAAATATATATATATATATATATATATATATACATATATATACATATATATGTGTATGTGTATATATATATATATATATCAGTAGGGGTGGGAATAAATAGAGTCTAAAGAGAAAACTCTCAGATAAGATGGATATACAAAGGATTGTAAGCAAGCTCTTTGGAGAAGCAATATGGCCTCACTTCCAATGTTGCTGCCACTTTTTGTTCCTACAGTCCATCTCAAAAGTGTTCTTTAAATGGGCAGTCTTACAACCTCACTGAAGAGGAAGAACAACAATGTTTTTATCCTTGCTTTGCTGAAATAGATCCTAAGGTAAAAAAGATTGGATGATTTGTCAGTACAGACATCCAGACTAAAAAGCCCAGGAGAACGATGTGACTATAATAGGATGTTATTTGTGAAGTGTTTTGAGCTTCTTGCAGTGGTTGTGGGGGTACTGGGAGAAAATATTCTGTGGATATTGCATTATTATGTTATCTACATTATATTATATATATCAGAACCAGGATGACTTTTTTAGGGATTCTGTAAACCAAGTCATTTCTCCTATACTACATATTGCATGAGACACTTAAATCTTTCAAAACATTCTAGTGGTATCCAAATCAAAATCTGCATCCAATTTATCAGTCTCCTAGGAGAGATAGTGATAGACAAAATTAAACCATAGAGTGTTGTTGAACCCATCTGGATACAACAGCAACCATGGACATACAATTAAACACTAATTTCTCATTAATGTCAACCTTCTTGTGAAGGGTTAACTTTCCCTTCTCAGTCTGTTAGTGCTTATTATCCAAGACCCCATGTGGCAAGAATGAAGGGTGAAGTTGTTGAATAAATAGGGCCCATTGTATTTTATAGCTGCAGGGCTCAGGAATGCTTGCTGCTATTATTTACATGGAGTTTGCCTTATATAGGATTTCATTCTATACGATAACATTAATGGACAGTTAAGTTGTGTAGCGAAGTTAGGATGTCCTGAGTTCAGATAAGGCCTCAAACACTAGTGTGTGACCCTGGGCAAGTCACTTAACCCAGTTTGCCTCAGTTTCCTGATCTGTAAAATGACCCAGAGAAGGAATCCAGTATCTCTGCCAAGAAAACCCCAAATGGGGTCATGGGGAGTCAGACATGACTGAAAGGTCTCATCAGAAACAACAAATAACGATAATAAACATACCAGGACTTCTTGCTGTTAAGAGGAATTAACATTTCAATTAAGACAAAAATGATAAAAACATTTATACATATGTAGAGAAAATATTTTCTAAAAAAATTATTACCACAAGCAACAAAATTTAAGTTATCAAGGTACTCTTTGGTAAAAGTTTTAACATATCTTGTTGGTTCTGCAAAATGGATTCAATACGGATTGAAGTCATCCTAGCTAACAAACGTTAGGATATATCACGTGAAAGTTGCCACTGTGTAGTTCATTGAAAGGCGAGTACTTAACTTCAGTGAATGATATTGTTTCCAAATTGGAAAATTGAGAGGATGCCACCACAGCCTGACTGACACAGATAACCTGGTCAGGAAAATGATAATGATTGTAGTATTACCATTGAAGTTTAGAAAGATTAATTATAATGCAGAAAGATAACCTATAAATAGTTGAATGATAAATTTAAACAAAGAAATCAAGAGAATTTCTAGGATTTTTGCATGCCATGGGAAAGGGGGAATTCTTGAACTATGATTTTTGTAATATAGGAAACTACAGGCATGGAAAGTCCTTTCAACATTCAGATAGGCAACACAATTTTAATTTAAATTCTAAAAGATTTGCTTGGAGCACTGAGAAGTTAAGTGACTATGTTTATGCTCAAACAGTTAGTATGTGTCAGATGGAGGACTTGGAGCACCTCTTTCTAACTCTGAGAATAGATGTCTAGCCACTGAGATAGACAAGCAATGATATGTCTGAGAGGAGATATAAAGATCATTGGAATCAGAGTCAAAAAACCCAGGTTCCAGCATAGATATACAATTATTTCAGAATTTTAGAATAAAGCTTGGCCACTGCTCATAATAAGGAAAGATGCTAAAATATACAGAATAGGACTATGAAAGCATGCAGAAAAATTCTGGCTAACAGAGAAATTATTTCTACTATTTGATGAAAGTAACGAAAGCAGCAGAACATAATGATAGGGCCATTTGATCCAAAAGAAACAGCAAAAACATTTTCATGGAGAATAATCAAGCCTATAACAGTAGTAAAGGAATAAAAGTAAATGTGAAAACTAAGGAAGCTCATCAGGGAAAGCAGTGTTCCCCATAATCAAAATGTGGGTTCACAACTTTAGGAATAGAGCAATTTGTTAGTTCTTATTAGGGGTGTACTTGTGTTTATATATGAGTGTTGTATTCGTACACATCATACATACATAAATCTATCCAAATGCAGATATGTGTGCGTGTCTATGTATGTACACATAACATGTACGTAATACAGGTCCACTCTTTATTATGTGATCCTTCTCCTTATTCTGCTTCATGTCTCAAAATGTTTGTGATTGTTGAGTTCACAACTTAATGAGGATTTAGTGAGCTCCCATGTTTTGAAAATAACATAGAAAGTAGTACTACAAGAAATATGTTATATCACTGGGAAATGTCTATCCTAATCATAAATAATTATTAGGTATTTAACCAATAGCATTCATACTTTTGTAATGAATTCGTAGCATTTGCATTTGAGTTATTATCCTAATTAGAAATAATAATGAAAGTAATAATGTGGGGGTAATCAGTACAAAATGTTTCCCTAATTATATAATGAAAGAAAAAATATATACTTGAAAACTGGCATATATTATGTGTGATGCTGGGATAATATACAATTTGAAAATGTGCTTCCTTGCCCCTTCGGGACAATATCAACATTTAGAATGATATTGCCAAGATCGTACATGATAATAATAGTTGGCATTGATAGAGTACTTTGAGGTTTGCAAAGTTGTCTACATACATGATCTCATGTGATCCTCACAACAAACCTTTGCAGTAGGGAGGATCGTAGATGAAGAACTGGAAGCATTCCAGAGGTCTTCAAATGCAATCTCTTTATTTTACATGCAAGTAAACTGAGGCACTAAGGTTATGTGACTTCTCCTGGGTCACACTCTATACTACGTATTCTAGGAGGAGGAATGGGAATACAGGTCTTTCTGACTCCAAGTCTGCTGGTTCCCTACCCATTACATCTTAAAAGGTATCTGGATTATCTACTAATTACAACTACGAATCAAAGATCTTCAAAATAGTAATTATGAAAGAAACAGGGACAGAGGTCCCATATTTGGTGGTGTTATTCAGTAGTTTCAATGATGTTCAACTTTTTGTGACTCCATCTGGGGTTTTATTGACAAAGATATTGAAGAAGTTTGCCATTTCTTTCTCCAGCTCATTTTATATATGAGGAAACTGAGGCAAACAGGTTTTGTGACTTGTCCAGGGTCACACAGCTAGTATGTATTTGAGACCAGATTTGAATTAGATCCTCCTGACTCTAATACTCAGTGCTCTATCCACTGTAAATTCTTATCAAAGAATTGTGCTTTGTCGGGGGGAGGGAGGGAATTTAATAAAATATATTGTTTATTGATATTGCTTTTCTACTAGAAATAAATGTCTCAAGGATACACACCATGAAGACAAACACATGATTCTTACTAAGGAACTGCAACAAATCTGGAGATCGTTAAAACGTTATCTGGGAGACTACAACGTGTCCTGTTCTTCCTGACCTCACTTTCAGGTGATACTATCAAAGAGCTGGGGTTGAAGTCTCACCACATAGATAGGGGTCTTGTGATCTGAGGAGCACAGAAAGGCCTTAACTAGAATACCCACCAATATCCATGCAATTGCTTATGTAGAATGATAAGAGCCTATTACCAGACATAAGGCATACTGAGAGAAGCTGCTAGGGGTAGTAGGAAGATGGTTTTTGGATTCCATAGAGAACTCAGCCCTGGCCCAGCAGTCTGAGAAGTCAGCAATGTGACTGGGGAACAGGCAGATGGGTTTGAGTTCCATTGAATTCAACACAATTTACTGGACTACAGTCTTGTAGGGACATGAATGTTTTAATGTTCAGGAATGTAAGTGCAGTTCTAAATTACAGCTTTCCTTAAATTAGCTTATATTCTCTTGAGGGAATATTACAGGCACACAGAAAAATAAATACGACATCATTTTATGAGAGAGAGAGAGAGAGAGAGAGAGAGAGAGAGAGAGAGAGAGAGAGAGAGAGAGAGGGAGGGGGAGAGTGAGAGGGAGAGGGAGAGAGAATACTAACAACTGGAAAACTCAGGGAATGCTCCAGAGAGGAGGGAGCTGAGTCTGATTTACAGGCTGTTAGGCATAGAGTATAGCACCTGGAGTCAGGAAGACCATCTGGTCTCAGACTAGCTATATGACCCTGGGCAAGTCACTTAACCCATGTCAACCGTAGTTTCATAGACTGTAAAATGGTGATATTAATTGTGACTTCCCATGGGTGTTGTGAGGATTAAATAAGGTCAACTTTATAAAACTCTTGCAATAGGCCCTGGTACATACTAGACCTTAATAATTGGGTATTCCCTTCTTTTTCCTTTGAAAGAAGGTAAGAATTCTGTTGAATCCAGATTATAAAAGTCTTTAAATGCCAGGCTGAGAAGATTATCCTTTGTCCTAGATGTATAAGGGAAGCATTGAAGGTTTTTGAGCAAGGAATTAATGTGATCAGACCGCTGAATTAAGAAAAACAGTTTAGTGTTAAGAGATGATGAAAGAGCCACAGAAGGAAAGGAAGTCAGAGGTACTAGTCTGGGTGTTACTGAAAAACCTCTTGTTCTGTAGCCACTTCACAAATTTAACCAAGCTTGCTGTCACCAGAGTTTCCATGAGTTGGTTGGTTGTTGGCCTTCATTCTCAAAAAGGACCAAAAAGGACCACCATAATAAACTCAAGTCTCAGCATGTCTGACTGTGGCTGAGCAGACCAACATAAGCTTGGAATGCCCTACCACAGATTGGGCACAGATAGTCCTTGTGAGCATTTGTGGCAGATACTCCAAATCTGCACATCCTACGTGTACTTTGTGCTGTCTCAATTCTGCTTTGTTCATACAGCACAGCGCCCTTTCTGAGGTGGGCATGCCATGCTGAGCGGTCCTGTGCCAATGTCTCCCATGTCCTACAATCAAATCCATTTAAGAAATTTGACCATGCTTGCTGTCACCAGAGTTTCCATGAGAGTAAATAAAACTTGACTATATGGAGCAAATGGCTAAGCTCTCTTAGCCAGGGCAAAGGACAACCCCAGAGAGATGGAGTTAGACTGGCTTGTAACACTTGCAGAGATGAGAGAAGGCAGCTGAATCTGGAATGAGCAGACTCTGGAAGTAAGCAGAGACAGGAGAAGAGACAGCTGGGGAGCCCTGGACAGCTCCTAGAGGAGATGAGTGTTTCAGTTAACCCCATTAGGAGACATTTGGCCCAAATCCAAGGAAAACTGAGGGGCAGGTATGCATGTAGCTAAAGTTAAGAGGC
The DNA here is from genome assembly GCA_023548195.1 of Bettongia penicillata ogilbyi. Taxonomy (NCBI): domain Eukaryota; kingdom Metazoa; phylum Chordata; class Mammalia; order Diprotodontia; family Potoroidae; genus Bettongia; species Bettongia penicillata. Next base: position 514,901 of record JAJHZJ010000478.1, on the reverse strand, counting down.
CCAACCAAGACAACTGCAAAATTCCAAGAGCAAATTTCTGAACCTAGTGGGACAGAGGAAGAAAATCAGAACAGAATGTAGCATAGGTCATACAGAAGCTAGATGGGAACTTAAAGAGAAGATATTGATTATAGATTGAATATAGATCATAGAAATCACCTAGTCCAAATTCATCTTCAAGTGAGAACAGTAGATGGTACAGTTTAATTTCAATATGGGATAACAATCCTTCCCCACTCCACCCCCACTTCCATTAAAAAAATTGCAGCAGCTTTGTATCCTGATGCAATCTGCAATTTTGGCACTGTCTTCCAAAAAAATAAAATAAAATCCTTTCTGCAAGTAGTTAGTATCTATAAAACAAAATGTCAATGTCCTATGTGGAAAGAGATAGAGAACTGAAAGACTGCTGTAATAATAGTAATAAAAAAAAATCTTTATTTGTCTCTGGTCAAAATCGGACGAGTAGTAGTTGAAAGTGTGGGCTCATGCAGAGGAACGTTGCTATTTGGCAAATACTGTTGTTTCATTTTTACTTTATAGTAAATTAAGTAACACAGCATGATTTTTTTCAGGAGATCTAGAGGGGAAAACATGTTCCACCTCCAAATTGATCAGTTCATTTCTAGAAAATGAAACTAAATGTCTGAAGTCCTAAGCAATGATGCTTCAGGATTTGAGCTCTGAAATAGGAAATATATGGAGGGAACTTAACAAATATGTTACACCATATTGCATAGAGAGGAAATTAACTTTTCCTGATTGGCCCCTTTCCTCTCTTCACATCCCTTCCCACCACTACCCCAGCTGAAAGTGACTTCCCCTTGAGATTACCTTCCATATGCTGTAATATATTTTGTGCACACAATTTTATGTGTGCTCCTTGAGGGTGAGGGACCATGTTTTTTGTTTCTTTCTATCCCTAGTGCTAAGTACAGTGTCTGGCACTTAACAGATCCTTCATGACTGATCCACTAAATTGAAAATGAGGGTCCATGTCTTGAAGATAGCTTACCTTCATTTCAGAAGATAGTATCTTGGATTACATGAAACGTTGCTTACCATCTAAGCTAACCCTTTTCTTTTTTTAAAAAGGAAGCTGAGACTCAGAGAGAGGAGGTGATCTACATAAGGTTATATAATTATTAAGTGACAGAGCCAGGATGCAAACTCAGGTCCTCTATCACTAAATCTAGAATTTTTTTCAGATAAACCACAAAAGACACCACGGAGAAAAGGAGGACAAAATACATGAGAATGGCTGAATAAATTTGCTATGTGAATGCAATGGAATATTACTGTGCAATAATAAATGATAAAAGGGTTGAATTCAGAGAAACCTGGAAAGACTGGTATGAACTGATGCAGATAGAAGTGAGCAGAACCAGGAGAACAATTTATATAGCTCTGTAAAGACAACTGTGAAAGACCTACCAACTCTCAACAATTCAATGACCAACTAGGATTCCAGAAAATTAATGAGGAAGTACATCCTCAGCCTCCTGACAGGGAGATGATGAATTCAAGATGTAGCATGAGACACGTATTTTTTGTAAATGGCCAATGTGGGGATTTGTTTTGCTTGGCTAAGTTTAATTGTTATAAGGGTTTGTTTTTCCTTTTCATTTCCAAGTGGAGGGGTTTGTGTAGGGGAGGCATAGGGAAAGAAAGAAGGGAAGAAAGAAAGAGAAGGAAGGAAGAAAGGGGAGATGGAAGGAGGGAGGAAGGAAGGAAGGAAAGAGGGAAGGAAGGAAAAAAGTAGGTCAGTTTTGAAAAGTTAAATGTTGAATTTATTATATATACTTTGAAAGAGAATCAAGTTCTACATAATAGCAATTCAGTTTCATAAAAAGTCATCTCCTATACCACAAATGTACATTAAAATATTCATTTTATTTGATATTTTAAAGTTCCAGAAGAAAATAAAATACAACAAAGGAGGCAAGTCTTGGAAGACAATACCTAGGGGAGGACTGGGAAATATTTACTAGGGAACTGGAGAATATGGCAGTCAGTAGCTCAACCTCAACAGTTGATATTGTGACTATCACTTAGTAGGTTTTATATAAATGCTTGTTTCCTCCTCCTCACTCCCCAGTATAAAAATAGAAGACTGAACCTAGCAACAGTCTCAAGAGACTTAAGTCTCTTCAGCGGCAAGGTTACCTCATCTTTAACTGAAGGAAAATGTAGAGACCTCTTTGGGAGCAGGGCAAAGGGGTCTTGACAAACTGAAGTCAGGTGGTTAGAGGTATTCAGAACAAAACCCTCTAAGACAGCTACTAAGTTTGGTAAAGCTGGTTTCTGATGCAGTTCCTGATAAATATAGTTTATAGTCATATTATTATTGTTAACCTTCAAGCTTTTGTTGGTTGAAATCTACTGCGATGATTTTCTGGGTGTTTCTTTTAAAGCTCAATTCATGTCACCTTCTGTAGGCATTGTAAACTCCTTGAAAGCTGGGATGTATTATTGCATATATGTGTATCCCCAGAACTTAACACAGTGGTTGGCACATAGTAGGAATTTAATAAATATCTATTGATCAATTGATTTCTAATTCCCCCAAGCTCCTAGAGGGCCTGCCCCCAGTACAGGTGACTAGGGGCTCTCCTGAGTTCCTTATACTTTTATCTATGGGTTTCTTCCATGATTAAAAATAAATTTCCTGAGGAAAGAAGTGGTTTCCCCTTTGTCTTTATATCCCTAGAGACCTCTTCAATACCTGACACATAGAGGTTGATTAATAACTAATAATTAATAATTATCAAGAGGAGGAGGGGTTTACAGGATAGAGAGGATGGGCAAATCGGACTATTCCCCCCAAGGCTAAAAGCGCAGGAAGGAGACTTTCCTCCTCAGGTAAAAGTAGAGGGTGATGGAAGCCAATCAGGAGTTAGCTAACAGTCAGCTAATGATAAGCTACAAGAAGTCCATTCTATTCTGGCACCTTGTTGTCCACTAAAAGAGCATTGTCTATTCCACCTGCTCAATCCTCTGATCATCGTTACAATAAAATGATGAGCTGTCTGTGAAAAAAAGATGTTTCAAGTACAATATGCCTCCCCCCCTGATTTTCTTTCATTTTCAGCTTCAAGGAAATAAGAAATGGATTTAAAAATAAAAACAAAGAAAATAACAACACAGCCACCAATTGACGACCCCAATTACAAACCTAGCAGATTTGATGGGGTCTCTGCATGTTGTGGTTGCTTTGATTATCTTGGTCACACCTAACTGATTTATCTTCTCTGCTTTTAATTTTAGGTCTCTTTTATCCCAATACTTCACTGCAAAGTAATACTTGCTCTTAATTTATTTTTTTTTCAAATTATTGCATTTTAAGTTCTTCCCTCTTTAACCTCTATCCTTCCTTTCCGTTGAATTTGTATCACATATTAGCCAGGTCACTATCTACGTTTTCCCTTTTGTTTTATTTTAAAACCTAAAGCTGTCAGTTGACTAAAGGGTCAGAGTTTCTGTGTGGCGTTAACTCTTTTATTTATATTTAATTACATGAAAACATTAGTATGTATAATCTAATGATATATATTGGAATTGACAGTAGACCAAAGACCAATAGCAGAGGTCAGCAAAGCTCATGCTAACAAGGGCCAAATCCAAGGACATTGCCTGTGTTTTTTTTCTAGCAGTCTAACTATGAATGATTTAAAAATGTAAAAACCAACAGACTGCTAGATTTGACCCTCAAGGTCTAATTTGCAAGCCCTTGGTTTAGAGGATTGTAGAATTTAGAACTGAAAGGGATCTAAGAATCATCTCCAATCACCCCAATTTAAAAATGAGGACACTGAGGCCGTTAGAGAAATTCATAAATCAATGTTAGGGGCTCAGAATACTCTGTATGATCTTATCCTGAACTGTCACCATGAAAAGAATGACTGCAGAAGAAACAACTAGTCATAGTCGCCCTCTTTGTGGGAGCAAAAACATGGAAACAAATGTTTATCAACTAGGAAATGCCTGGACAAACTGTAGCATCTGAAGGGAAAGGAATTTATTGCATCGTAAGAAACAATGAATCTGAGAAATTCAGAGGATCATGGGAATACTGTACAAGAGAAAAATACAGCCAATGACTGAAATGATGTAATTCAAAACAGCATTAAAAGGCAGCTGAATTCAGATTGGTTGCAAAGAGTAATCTTGATTCCAGAGAAGAGAAGAAACATACATTCTTCCTTTTGGTAGAGAGGTTAGGGATTGTGGTGCAGAACATTGCCACACCTCCATTCTTAATTTTTTTCTTTATTATAAGTGAAAGGCCACTGGTATAAAAAATTAGGCAATTACTGTGATTTTTAAAAAAATGCATAGGTTAAAAAATAAAGAAGCAAGCTATGAAACACAGCAGTAAGTTTAGTGATCCCATATTCCCATAGCCTCGTTGCTAGAAATTAGGTTAACAGGCTTTATATCTGAATTTGTTGAAAGCACAGGTAGGGGACAGAGACTGGGAAGGGGATGGACATCAGCCACCTCTCCTTCCCCTGCTGGATACTGCGCAGCATATTTTTAACCTCTGACTCACAGTACCCTGAGTTTTAAACGGTTATTTTCCACTCCATTCCTGACCATGGAAAGCTGAAAAGTTGCTTGTGACATAGAATTTTGTAAAAGGAGAACTGAACAGTATTGCGTAAATCATCAGTGCCCCCTTGTGTTCAGCTCAGGAGTGTCAAACCTAAACAGCCTCTAATTGCAATGGCTTTCTTTTGGCAGCTGTCTGGTTCTCTTTTTGTTTGTTTTAAAGGATTTTAGTTTATCTCAGCTCTTTCCTGATAACTAGCTTTTTTTGCCTCATCCATAAAAGTACTGCTTATGAACTAAAGATATAAATATATAGATATATTTGTATATAAACATATATACACATATGTATGTATATCCATGCATGTGTATATAGACGTGTGTATCTACGCGTGTATGTTATGTATGAATGCATGTACATGCAAGTGTGTGTATATAAAATTTTCCTTCAGGGGGTGTTTATCCCAAAAAAGCAGAAAACAATTTCATCACTTTTCAGACACTGAAAATAGGAATTCTTGTAGAAGAAAATAATTTTAGCAGGTTTCATTGTATTTAAGGAATTGTAACCTCGAGGAGTTTTCATAGATTGCCCCATTTCTGTCTTTTTCTCTTTTTTAATGTTCAGATCACCAAAGCTTTTGGGTACATACAGGATGTTTTCACTAATAGGGTGATTAATAAAGACTGAAGAATCCCAGAAAAGCAGGATGAGGGGGAACACAGAAGGGATGCAAGTCTTCAGCTGTATCTTAGAAGCCCATCAAGTAAAGATTTATTTTCCTTTTTAAACCAGGTAGAAGGATTCTACAGTCAAGGGCCATGCGTTGGAAGCACTGCTGCCTCTCCAGGCTGGTATCTCTGGGGTTCACAGAGAGTGCTGGCTACTGCTGCTAGCTGTGTGAGACTAAAAAAGTAATATCCTCTCAGCTCTCCAGATACTGGAGCAGGGGTGAGGAAGACCCCCTTTCACCCTTTGTGGATTTTTTTGTATTGTATCTGTATTGTATTGTATTTGTATCAGCAAACTGTTGTTGCTGATGTTTGTGGTTGTGTAGTCATTCCCTGAGTCTTCATGACTCCATGGACCATACTATCTGTGGAGTTTTCTTAGAAAAGCTACTAGTGTGGGTTACCATTTCCTTTCTCAGTGGATTAAGGCAAACAGAAGTTAAATGACTTGCTTAGGGTCACACAGCTAATAAGTATCTGAGGTCAAATTTGAACTCAGGTCTTCCTGAGCCCATTGTTTTCACTGAGTCATCTAGCTGCCTCCTAGGCAAATAGAAGTCAAGTGACTTTCCCCAAAATCACACAGCTACTAAGTGTTTGAGACTGGATTCAAACTCAGGTCTTCTTGACTCCATGCCTAATGCTCTATCTCCACTGTGCCATCGTTGCCTCTTGAACAAAACAAACCTGGGATATAATTTTAAAAACAATGTAAGTGGAGTCGTAGAGTCATCAGGGACTCTCCAAAGTATTTTTGACCTACCTATGAAGGAAAAAAAATATCCTACCTCCGAAATGAGGAAATCCAGAAACACCATACACATGGCCCAAGAGAGTCTGGAATTCTGTCCTGACTCGGTACCTACAGCAGGAAAAACTGGGCATATAACCTGGAGGTTCCAAGGACAAGAAAAAAAATGGAATGACTAAGTAAGTGCCCAAGAATGATTAAGTGTCCAGAGAAGAACTGACTCATGAAGGATATATTAAAAGATTACATTTGTTTAGTTTGGTTAGGCAAGGAATAAGGGAAAGAATGATAGTGATCTACAAATATGTGGAGGGTGTGAGGGAGAATGGTTCTAAGTAATAAGATGAAATGAGAAAGATTAAGGCTAGGGTGAAGGAAACACTTCTTGGCCCAAAAATGACTTGATTATTAAACATCTCCAAGGAGGTGAGAGAGAGAGAAGGTCAGTGTCAAATATTCCAAACTGGAGTTAAATAAATACTGAAGACAGTCTTTGGCAGAAGTTCTAGAAAATACATATTGTTTTTACCTCAAAAAAATAGTTTTCTCTTATTCCACAAAACATCTATCATAGGATCTTCTCCAGCCCATTTGTGAGGAAGCTGAAGTGCAGAGATGCGATGCAGTTTTAGACTTATCCAAAGTCCCATAGTGAGATAGGACCAATATCTACCATCATCCCACCTTTATCTCACATCATGGGAGGCATGGCTAATTTTCTCCTATCAGGTAGCAAAGCTGTCTAGAGACTTTTGATAGTCAATGAAACAAGGCTACAGCATTCTCTTGATGACCTTGGCTTCTGGCCAAAGGGACAGGGTTTTCAGGTCACATAAGGGAATAAAAAGGTCCACTTGTGGTGTTTATGACCCGTTAGCCCTGTCAAGTCATCAAATGTTTATTAAGGATTTATTATGGGCCAGGAACTTCTCTAAGCACAAGAGACAAAGTCAAAAGATAGTCCTTGTGCTTGAGGTGCTCATAGGCTAATGGGAGAGATAACATGCAAACAACTATGTACAGATAAGCTATCTATAGGATAAATTAGAAATAATCAATAGAGGAAAGGCAGCATTTAAGGGGACAGAAAAGCTTGTATAAAGTAGGAGTTTGGCTAAGGTATAAAAGAGGCCAAGGAAGTCAGGAGGTAGAGGCATACAGATGAGGCATACAGAACCAAATTTCAAACACAGGCCTTCTAACAGGAAAGATGCCATTCTTTTCCATGGGATCATCCTGCTATCTTCTATCTACTCTCTGTTTTTCATTCCCATCTCATATCTACATTTTCCCTACTTCTTCTCATACTGAAAACAGTAAGTCTTGGTGAAGAGATTTGCACATTTCCCCTCTTCCCTCTATTTTCATTTCTTTCACAGTTATTTTCCTTTCAGGCTAACAGACAAAGCCTCCCTTAGGATGAAAGTGGCTTTGTAGGTTATGATGAGCATATGATATATTAAAAAGAAAATGGAAGTATTTGTGTTTTGTAATTTGCACCAGAGAAAACAGTCCTTTGTCTATGACATTTTTCTGATACTTTATTTCTTCTGTTTTGCTTTTTAACTAGGGAGGGACAATATATTCTGTTCAATACAGTGAAATCTCCAGTACATAATCAACATTTATTACTACTGCTGCATAATAAGTTGAAGTCTTACAAATTAGAGCATGGTAGGAGAAAATATTGCAACAGTATTAGATCCAGAAGACCTGGAAAATTTATTCCTAAAGGAGAGGCACAAAGTCTAAATTAGGACAATTTTAGCAATGACAAGTGGAGTCAGTATTCTTGTTTTAAAGTACCAAGACAAGATATTTAGATAGTTTCTCCAAAGCAGAGAAAACATGATGTACCAACTGTCTGCAACAGAAAAAAAACCATGCTATATTAATTAGCATCATGTGAATATCATTTGGTAACACCTAATTCCTTTTTTTCTCATTATAAGTTCACCAGGTGGACCCACTGTGCAGGTGAGAGAAAGTAATAGACTATATGTTGTACTGGTACCCTGATATCAAAAAGACCTAACAAAAGGTCCCATGCACTGGGAGGATCATGAGATCACAGAACTAGAAAGAGCCTAAGAGGTCATCTAATCACACCCCTTCATTTTACAGATGAGGAAACTGAGATCCAGATAGTTTAATTGGTTTGCCCTTGGTGTCACAAGTAGTAGAAATCAGATGCAGCATTTGAACTTAGCTACTCTGACTGTAGTCAATGTTCTTTCTATTGTACTAAACTTTTTTAAAAGATTTTTAAAAAGATTTTTGGAAGAGTTGTGTGTGTGTGTGTGTGTGTGTGTGTGTGTTCAGTTTGTCCTTCTAAAAGAGGACTATGACATCAGGAAGATGATGCCATGATTTGCAAATGAATTGGATTACAGTGAAGTAGGATGGATTTCAAAAGATAAGAAGATATGGAGGGATTTTGAGATGAATTGTGATGACTACTTACTAATGGGATGAGGCCATAGAACTGAAAACCACCAAGAAAATTTTGCAAAAACATTTTTGTTTACACAACAGAGTGTCTTCCATGCAAATGAAAGGTCCCAATAGTCTTGATAGTGTGTCCCACGTAAATGCGACTCATGTAACTCATGTAAATAAACAATCTAATGTATATATTATTTCTGAAAGCTTAAATCACAACTCATCCCCACCCTGGAATCTGATATTTCTGGGAAAACAGAAATTTAGATGAATTTCTAAAATGGTGATGTCTTGAGCATGAATTGGGTTTAAGTGAGGCAGAGCTGAGTAAAGTTATCAGCCTCACTTTCTCCTCCAGGGTCCAGCAGCAACACAAGAGTCAAGATGACTGGCGAAGGTCCTACAGCAGGTTTCTGGGAACTGGGAGCCAGATGGGGTGGGGGGATCTTAAGGCTTTGAAGAAGCTCATTTTATTTGACCCACAGGTCCAAGGTTGTCTCCCTGTTGACAACTCCTTCGAGTTGATAGTTTAATATGGGAAACAAGAAAGATAAGACTTATAGGAAAATAAGTCAAGAATTGAATGTTTTAATTTTATATATAAAAAAGTAAAATTTTGACACAGAAAAGAGGTTCTTTGAGAACCAAGCAAGACACAACATGAAGGTCTTAAAAGATTAAACTCTGCAAGGGTTAATCGGGCTATTTAACCCTATGCAACACATTATAGAATCGAGAAGGAGTGTGGTGGCATGGTTGATGGGGTTGATGGGGTACTGGACTTGGAGCCAGGAAGACCTCTATTGAAATTTCCCCCACACTCCCCCCCCCGCCCCATATGTGCCATATGTGAATGAATCAATGGGAAGGGGAAAAGTATTCATTAAGCAATAGGTATGGACAAATCCCTGGGGATACAAAGGGAGAAGTAAGAGTCTTTGCTCTCAGGTAACTGACAGTCTAACTGGGAGGACAATATACAGGTTTCAGCTGCAAGTCAGATGGAAAGTTTCTAGGAATTAGCTTTATGACCTCAAGCAAGTCCCTTAAACTCTTTAAACCTCAGTTTCCTCATTTGTAAAATGAAGGGGTTGGACTCACTGACCAACAAGGTCTTTTTGAGCTCTAAATCAAAGATTTTATGATGCAAGATTTCCCAGAGGAAAAATGTTCTTTGATTTTACTTCTTAAAAATGTAATCAGAGCATAGCAGGAAGGGAGCCCTTAGGTCCGTGCCACAGGATTTAGCTTTCTTTGTAAAGAAGGAGAGAGGAATATATGCACATAACTGAATTTTTTTGGACTAAATCACAAGTTCCACCTTGTGCTCTTGCTTGCTTAGCTACACATAGCATTTTTTTTTAAGTGAGATTCATGCCATATAGATAGACCTCAGCAAAACAACATGCATTCTCAGGATTGTTGCTTCTTTTCCAATCAGAAAATAATTATTTCCCAACTCAATTCTTAAAGATATATGGCCTTTCCTTCTGAAGAGGCAAATGGTGCTTGAAATTTGAATGTAATGGCTTTCTCCTTCTCTATAGATTGACTGTAGTTGCTGGTTTACCCACAGGAGTCCAGTCAGATTCACTTGCATCATTTCACCTATGGTCTCAGGTCACAGGTTCTGGTGAATTGATTCAAACTAAAATTAACTCACCACAACTTGGTTTAAAAAGCAGAGTGCCAATCTATTAATTTATAATGAAAAGTATGACTGTCAAGTGGATCATTCACGTAGGCCAGTCAGCACACTCTTTTCCCCACAGAAAAGTACCTGAAAACCAAATTAAGAGCTGAAAATTGCTTAGAAAATATGGAACCAGAGAAGATTGAGTTTAATGGTCTTAAGGGACACTTATGAAGCTCCAAGGGTTTGGTGAATCACCCTTCAGCCCTCATGCCAGCTCTCTACAATAAACCAACCTGAGCCAAGCACAGCACCCTATTCTCCGGACAGTTCATGAAACACTGGCAGAGTCTGACGCTCTAACATTCTCAGCGGACTGCATGGTGACTGAGCACTTACCCTGACAATATCCTAATTCATTTCTGAACTTCTGAACTTTTAGATCATGTCACACTCCTCAAGTTTACGACTTGTTTTTTTGCTGATTACATATGATTTGGCTGCTTCCTGGAACATCTCAGAAAGTGCATCCATCTCCTTAAAGATGTTAATGACAATGCTCATGCCTCTTAGGAAAGTAAGTCGGTGAGTAATAACAAGGAATTAAGCCAGGGGCCCCTCCCAGACAGGGCAGAAGAGACTTATTAACTGGCAAGCAATTACAGCTGGCCACCCAGAGAGAGATAGCTGACCTCTCTGAGGGCACAGACACCAACATGAACATGAGGAACAAATGTGTGTGCGTGCGCATGTGTGTAATCACCATTAAGCCATCACATAATTCCCAACTAATTTGTTTTTGCCTCACCAAGTTACTGATCCAATTCCTGAGTGTTTTGGGTGTTGGCTAACTCCATGTAGCAAAAATTCACCTACTATTCAATGGTTCAGCACTGCAGCTTTATTGTGAAAAGTTTCACAATGAAGAAGTAGGAATATCTCACACATCCAACTTGCAATGCCACCTTTTTAAAATCATTTCACTAGTCTCCAAGTACAGAGGATTTCATGTACAATCCATGAGTCCAAATATCAATTCTCAACAAATCTATGTACATGTGTTTGTGTGTATACATGTATACAAACACACATGTAAATATGGAATAATTTAAAATGAAATAAATATATATTTGCTTATATGTATTTCATATTTCATATCATGTATTTCATTTTAAATTATTCTATGTTAAGGAACAACTATCAAAACAACAATGATAATGGTAGTCTTTGATTTTTTGAAATATTAAGTCTCAATAATCACAGGGTAGTATCTCAGTATAGCTGACTTCAGTTTTCATAATGCCGTTGAGATAAATTGAGTTGCTTGCAGCAATGTCTTTTGAAACAAAATATTAAACAATGAGACCCTGTCTTCTCTGGGGGGACATGAACAATCCCTTGAGACTTCTTAAAGGAGGAAAGATTTGGTTCAGTTTTTGCTCAAACTTCTCCCAGTTACTTTTCAGCCTCTCTGAATCTATGTACCTATTTACATGAAGTCTGGCCCTAGTAAGAATGTGAGTTCCTTAAGAGGCAAGGACAGTGCCCACCTTTGCATCCCCAGTATTTAATACCATAACTGGCACATAGCCTCAGACACTTACTAGCTGTGTGACTCTGGGCTCATCAATTAACCCTATTTGCCCCAGTTTCCTCATCTGGAAAATGACCCAGAGAAGGAAATGGCAGACCACTCCTGTATCTTTGCCAAGAGAACCCCATCTGGAGTCATGAAGAATCAGACATGACTTGAACAACAAGCAAAAAGGACTTCATAAGTGCTTGCTGATTAACTGGTTCAGTAAACAGCCTCACATCTCAAGCCTCAGTAATGGTAAAGTATGGTACAGGAATCGTTGAATGCCACAGCAATTCAGGAGGAATGGTCTATAAAATTTTCTCTGGTCCCAAAGACTTAAGAAGGACAATAAGAAAATGGGAGAGATGGCAAAGGGAGGGACTGAAACAGAGGAAATGAAAAGGCAAAGTCAACTCATGGTATGGAGGTTGTAGGGAAAAAGTAATGATTTAGAAGTAGAAAGAAAAACAAAAAATAAATCCTGATTAAAATATCATTGACAATATTAAACACACAAATAGAGGAAATAACATACTTAACTCTCCTAACTTTAAATGTGGAAGTATTAAGCAATCTTGTAACATCCAGACTGGACATAAAAATAAAATCTGACTTACAAGAAAACCACATAAAAATCAAAAGCATACATAGAATAATGGTGAGATGCTGGAACAAAATTTACGATATGACTATAAAGAAAAAAGTGAATATAAATTCAGGTGAATTGAAAAAAAACTGAAATTGTGATATCCAAGCAAAAATCAATATTCATATTATAAACAGAGATAAATAAGGAAATTACATTGTGCTTAAAGGAACCTTGGAAAATGAACCAATATCAGTTTTCATTCAATTTGCTTCAAATGACACAGCTAAATAAATGAAGTAAAAATTAACAATTACAAAAATATATACTAACACAATAATAGGGAACTTTAATGTTCTTTTCTTAGATTTGAACAAATATAGCAAAAGGGAGAATATAAAACTGAAAAATAAATTTCAAAGATTTAACTTTTTAATTGATCTGGTTTCCCTTGTTCTCTATTTCTAAGACTGATAGAGTAAGGAACCACAACATCAATGAAGGTATGTGAAATGAACTAAAGAAATGAAGACAATGAATAAAACAAAATTTAACATACTTCCCACTGTGCTAAGTGCTGGGGGTACAATAGAAAAGAAAACTTCTGCTCTCAGGGAACTCATTCTAAGGAGGGAGACAATATATGCAGGAGATTTCACCTGCAAGTCATTTAGAAAGGCTTGCCGTACTTAGGGTGCAGCAACAAAGCAGATGGCGGTGCATCATCTTTAATGTCATTTCCACTGATAAAACCTTTTCCATTTTTTAATGTTCAATCATGTGAGAATATCAAGGACTTTGAAGATGAGAAATTCTTTTTAAGGTCTTTAGTAGCCATAGTTACTGAGATAGTGGAGGCTGCAATATCTGCAAAACAAGTTGCCATGTCACATCTGGGGAGGGGGTTGGGAGATGACTTCTCTAGGTGGAGGGATACAGGGTCTAGGCTAAAAGCAGGGCCAGTGTTCTAGATGGAGTTGCCACTAATGGGGTTTCTGGGTTTATCTGACTATTGGTGAAAGTTGGTTACAGGTTGATGTTGATAAGGACAAGGATAGTAGAACTGAGATTTGGTTCTTCCATCAATTTCTGTATGTAAATTTTTAGATATGAAACTAGTACCAATGACAGTATTCCAGTGTCTTATTTGACTTCTTTCTTCCTTTCTTTTTTTTAGGTCTTGTTCAGTTGAATTCAAAGAACCCAGGACCCACCCAACAACACAATTACCTAAGCCTACATGTCTCTGTCTTGTCCACAGGAATATCACAAGACATTTTAGAATCATAGCTCTAGAGCCAAAGGATCCTCAGGGGCCACCTAGTACAATTCTCTTCATGCTACTGATGAGGATATTGAGGGCCAGGGGCATTGGGTGACTTGTCCAAAGTCACACAGGTGGTAAGCTTCTTTGTCAAATGCCTTGCAGAAGTCCCTTTATATCTTATTGACAGAATTCCCACAATCTGCCCATCTAATATCTATAAAAAAATACATTTCATTTGAGATAGCCTATGCTTAATAACACCATGCTGATGTTTAGTAATCCCTTCCAAGTAACCATAAAACAACTCTTTACTATCTCCTTTAAAATTGGTGGAGAAAACAAAATTAAGCCCACTTGCTTATAGTTTGGAGAATTCCTACTCTTCATATTTTTGAATATTCCCTATTTTGACCATGTCAAATCTTGTAGTGCCTCTTGTCATCTCCTTAGTTTTTCAAAGATTAACAGCAATAAATCAAAAAATCATATCTATTAGCTCTTTTAGACTTTGGGCTTGGTGGCAAAGCCATAAAAATCAGTTAGGTGCCCTCTTTAAAAAAACAAATTAACCAAACTTTAACAAATATAAATATTTCAATATGCAAATAAAAGGAAAAGAAAATCATATATACAACTATGAATTTATGAATTCATAATTAATTCATACTTATATCATAATTATGTCATGTCAATACCTTAACCAGGAATAGGAAGGTAAAGTAATTTTTTCCTCACTTATCTGCAGGCATGCATCCAAGATATAACACCAAACCTCCCAAAACTAGTCAAAACAGATCACTACTACTCACTTTTAGTGTTTCACATGGATAGGCACAAAAGATACTAGAAAAAGGCACCTGAGAAGCATTGCCATATTTGTCATTCCCCACTGTACCATAAACTTCCATACATTCATATACAACAGTTTCAAGCTATTCCTCAACCAATGGCTGTTCACTTTGCTTTCAGGTCTTTGCTATAAGCATAAATATTTGCTATAGACTGAGAATTTCTTTCTTTCTATCTTCCTTCCTTCCTTTCTTTTTTTCTTAGCTTCCTTGATAGTACTTTCCAAGTCATTATATTGCTGGATCCAACAGTTTATTAACTTTTCTTGCATAATTATAAACTGATATCCAGAATAGTTGAACCAATTCACAGCTTCACCCAACAGTGTACACCTTTCCCTGCCTTTCCACAGCAACACTGATGTTTATTATTCTTATGTTTTGGTCATCTTTGTCATTTTACAAAGTGTGAGGTAAAACTTTGGAGGCTTTTTATTTGCATTTCTTACTTGCAATTCAAAAAATATTTTCAGAATGATCATTTATGGTTTGTAATCTTCTTTGGAGAACTCATTTTATTTTCATTTGACTATCTATCTGTTGGGAAATGACTCTAGATATTAATTATATATTTGTTTCATACCATGGGTGCCAGTCTGAATCTGGTTCCCACTGAGAGGGAGGAATTTAATCTGAAGGTAAAAATGAAGTAAGTATTAGGGAAGTGACCACTGCCTGCTCAATTTTATATATATATATATATATATATATATATATATATATATATATATATATATATATATATATATATATATATATATATACACACACACACACACACACACACACACACACACACACACACACATATATATATATATATATATATATATATATATATATATATATATATATATGCCTTAGGGGTACGTAAGGAAAAAGAGGATGATCAGAGATAGGATAAGCTCAGGATGGATGGGCTAATAATGAATGCTTTAAGATTCCCAAAGGACTTTAAGTATAGAATGTCTCAAAATTTTTAGTGCAACTTTAATTTATTAATAAAACTGCAATGTCTTTTGAGATACCCTGTTTTTCATTCCTTTGACACCCCTACAACCAGCCTTCAAAATATGCATAATTATCCCCATTTTAAAAGGGAATTTCAGGAAAGTTAATTGATTTGCCCAGTGTCACAAAGCTATCATCTTAGGTGAGATGTGAACCTGGTTCTTTCTGATGTCAAGGCTTGCAGTCACTCTACTATACCATGCTATTTCTTGAGATAAATACCAAGAGAGAGAATGCAGAGTTGTTTAATTTTTTCTTTGCTGCTGTTATCTTTACCAAGGATAATGATTTCAGAACCAGAAAGGACAAAACAAAAATGAGTAACAGGGAATTAATAAACAAGAAATGTTAAGAGATAGTAAAAACACTTAGCTGACCATATGTATTCAAGTTCTCTGGCACTGATGAATTTCTGAACACCAATAAACTGTATTTTTACATGTAGAAAGAGCTGGCAGATGTGACTACTGAATCAAGGTTAGTGATAAATGAAAGATCATGGAACATAGCAATGGTAGATTAGGACTGGAGTAGAATAAGTTGACCAATTTTCAAAAAATGAGAAGAAAATGGAGTGTGTGAGGGGGTATCTATCTGAAGAACATGGAAACTTCCCTAGTGGAACAGGCAGATAAGAATTATTTGTTCCAATGGTCATAAAGGCAGCTAAAGCAGGTGCTATAGAGTGCTTAGAGCTAATTAAGACACCAAAGTCGTCCACTGCATGTTGGGGCCTTGCCATTGTCTTGACTTTTGTCCTGCCACTTTACTTTGATGAATCTGGAAGAAAAAGTGAGGCCTATGACTCTATGCAACTCTGTCTCATTTAAATCCAATTCATTCACAAGTGAATACATCACCCCATGATGTCACTGGTCTTCTTCAAAAACAAAGGATGAATAATATATTATACATATATGTATGTATAGAGGTATGATAAATTGAAAAATCATCTCAGATATGAGACGTTAAGAAGACGGAAAATTTTTTGAGAAGGTTGTGCTTTAACCGAGTCTTGAAGAAAGTCAGAGATGTCAGGAGGTAGAGATGGAGAGGGAGTAAGTTTCAATACACTGGCCAATGAAAATTTTCAGTCAGGAAATAGAATATTTTGTAAAGGAAAAGAGTAAGCAGGTTAATTTCATTGTTTGAAGAGTAGGTAGAAGGGAGTAAGGACTTAATAGATTTAAAAGTGAGGAAGAAGATAGATTATGAAGGTTTTAGAAGCCAAAGAGAGGATTTCATACTTGATCCTAGAGGTAATTAGGGACCCCTCGAGTTTGTTGAAGGGTGCTTTAGGATAATCTCTTTGCCAGGTGAGTGGAGGAGAGACTGTCCTTTGGCAGGCAAGACAAGTAGTAGGCTGTTACAATAGTGCAGGCAGGAGGTGATAAGGGGCTGCATCAGGAAGATAGCTGTATCAGAGGAAAAAGGAGGCATACACTAGTGGGGTTATGAAGGTAAAGTTGACAGCATTTGGCAACTGATCGAATATTGGGTGAGAATGAGAACATGAAGAGTCATGGATGTGTAAGAGTAAGCACCCCAACATACACAAAGGACCTGCTAGCACAGGTTCTTAGATCTGCATTCATAAAAGGAAAGGCAGCTTTTGAGGGGTTAACAATCAGTTTAATCATGAACACATATAAATCCTTTAGTCAAGCACGTATATCATTTACTTTGTTCAGGGAAGTCAACATCCTGAATCCCAAAGTAATCAACAGTCACGGCTTCCTCTGTCTGACCATAATTCAACAGACAGGTACTGACCAGGTCTGACCAGTTACCAGAAAGGGAAGCATGACATCTGGGCTATCAAAGCTGGGGCCTCTTTACAGGCTTCCTAGAGTTCTCATCTGACATTCAAACCTTCTTACCAAAATTAAGCCCCAAAGTATAACGCAGAGTATTTATACACCTTTTAGAGCCAGAAGGCATAACCCTCTGACCCAGTTCCTCAATAGAAAAGACAAAAGTTACTTGGGATCCTCCTACAAAACAACTCCCCGCAAGCTTCCCAAAATGGGCAGGCCCATCAATGGGTAGGAAAGATCCTCCCCAATCACATTATTCAATCAGAGGCACTTTTTGTAAAACCAAAACAGCAAAAGATGCTAATTTGATTACCGTTATGGGATGATGCTTGGGTTTAGAACCAGGGTGACTGAGAGGATGATGCTACATTGACAGTAACAGGGAAGTTACAGAGAGGGGAGAGTTTGGGCAGAAAAATAATGAGGTCAGTTTTAGACATGGTAAGTTTAAGATGAACGTGAAACATCTAGTTTGAGATGTTCAAGAGGTAGTTAAAGATGTTACACTGGAGGTCATGAGAGAGGTTTGGGACGAACAAATAAATTTGAGAACCATATTCAAAGATAAATGGATCCATGGGAGCTGATGAGATAACCAGGTGAAAGAGTATAGATGGATAAGAGGACTAAGGAAAGAGCCTTAGGGAATACCCATGGATAATAGTCATAATCTGGGATAAAGATCCAGGAAAGGAGATGAAGGAGGAGATCCAGGAGAAGCTAGTACCATGAAAACCTAGAGAAATGATAATGTCAAAGGCTACTGAGATATCAAGAAGGCTAGTAAGAGAAAAGAGTATTAGATTTGTAAATTAAGATGTCATTAAAACATTGGTGAGGGAGAGAACAGCTCCATTGTATGATGGGATCAGAAGCCTAAATGTAGAGAATTAAGATGAAAGTGAGAGGATGAGAGGAAAGAGTGTGTAGGTATAGACAGAAGAACTTCTTAGGGAGTTGAGCTGTAAAAGCGAGTGGAGATATAGGGAGATAGCTAGCAGTAGGGATGGATGGATCTAGTCTAGTAAACTCAACTCTTTTTTTAAAAAAATTACTCAAGGGGGGCGGAGCCAAGATGGCGGAGTAGAAAGATGCACGTTTACGAGCTCCAAACCCACAACCCATAGAATTAAGGTAAAAAGAGATCCCCATAAATTCTGAATCACTGCAGGGGGTGCATAAACATAGGGGAAGAGATTTCCGTTCCAGTGAGCCCTGGAGAGCCGTCCACAGAGTCCGTCGTGCCCTGGAAAGCGGACCCCATCCCAGCGCTGCCCTGGCCATGGCCCCAGAGAAGCTGACCCGAGCAGGCTTCAGGGACGGAGGCTCCGGCAGCCAGGAAAGTCCCTCCGCCCACAGAAGCTACAGGTCAGTGAGAGAGAAGGCTGGGCTGGACGAGAGGGGGAGCGGAGTGTCTCCGTGACTCGGGCCCCCTCGGGAGGAAGCGGCGGCGGCAGAGACGGGGCAGGAAGCAGCGGAGGCAGAGGCAGAGGTGGGGGCGGCAGAGGCGGGGTGGCGGGCTGTGGCAGCCGGTGGCCCAGGACTCCCACAGCAGCAGGCAGGATCTTCATTACTGAAAGTCTCTGCATAAACAACCTCAGGGAGCTGAGCCTGGGAGACGGCCCTGCCCTACCCCATTACTGAAGGCCTCTGCATAAAGCCCCTGAGGGAACTGAGCCTGGGAGGCGGCCCTGCCCGCACCCCAGCACCTGAACTAAAGCTTGCTGCGGAAAGCCCATTTGAACCTCAGACCCCAAGCACTGGCTGGGCGGATCTAGGCAGGGGTGGACAGGAATGTCAGAAGTCAAGTAGCTGGCTGGGAAAATGCCTAGAAAAAGGAAGAAAAATAAGACTATAGAGAGTTTTTTTGAACAGATGCAAATGATCCCGACCTCCGGATCTGACGAGGAAATATTCTTGCCATCAGGGAAAGACGTGGAGGGCGGGGCTGCAGTACCCCAGACATCCCAGGGGGATGTCGGATGGGCTCAGGCCTTGGAAGAACTCAAAAAGGATTTTGAAAAGCAAGTTAGACAGGTGGAGGAAAAACTGGGAAGAGAAATGAGAGAGATGCAAGAAAAGTATGAAAAACGGGTCAATACCTTGGTAAAGGAGACCCAAAAAAATGCTGAGGAAAATAACACCTTGAAAAATAGGCTCACTCAATTGGCAAAAGAGGTTCAAAAAGCCAATGAGGAGAAGAATGCTTACAAAAGCAGAATTAGCCAAATGGAAAAAGAGGTTCAAAAGCTCACTGAAGAGAATAGTTCTCTCAAAATTAGAATGGAACAGATGGAGTCTAATGACTTTATGAGAAACCAAGAAATCACCAAACAAAACCAAAAGAATGAAAAAATGGAAGAGAATGTGAAATATCTCATGGGAAAAACAACTGAGCTGGAAAATAGATCCAGGAGAGACAATTTAAAAATTATGGGACTACCTGAAAGTCATGATCAAAAAAAGAGCCTAGACATCATCTTCCAAGAAATTATCAAGGAAAACTGCCCTGACATTCTAGAACCAGAGGGCAAAATAAGTATTGAAAGAATCCATTGATTACCACCTGAAAGAGATCCAAAAAGAGAAACTCCTAGGAACATTGTGGCCAAATTCCAGAACTCACAGCTCAAAGAGAAAATCTTGCAAGCAGCTAGAAAGAAACAATTCCAGTACTGTGGAAATATAATCAGGATAACTCAAGATCTAGCAGCTTCTACATTAAGGGATCGAAGGGCGTGGGATAGGATATTCCAGAAGTCAAAGGAACTAGGACTGAAACCAAGAATCACCTACCCAGCAAAACTGAGTATAATACTTCAGGGGAAAATATGGTCTTTCAATGAAACAGAGGACTTTCAATCATTCTTGGTGAAAAGACCAGAGCTGAAAAGAAAATTTGACTTTCAAACACAGGAATGAGAAGAAGCATGAAAAACAGCAAAGAGAAGTCTTAAGGGACTTACCAGAAGTGAACTGTTTACATTCCCACATGGAAAGACAATATTTGTAACTCTTAAAACTTTTCAGTATCTGGGTAGTTGGTGGGACCACACACACACATGTACACGCATGCACGGACACACACATACACACATGCACACGCATACAGAGACAGAGAGCACAGATTGAATTGAATAGGATGGGACCATATCTTAAAAGAAATTAAGGTAAATGGTGAGAGAGAAATGTAGTGGGAGGAAAGAGGGTGAAATGGAATGGGATAATTATATGTCATTTAAGAGGCAAGTAGGAGACTTTTTAGTGGAGGGAAAAAGAGGAGAGCTGAGAAAAAAAAAAAAAAAAACCAAGAAGTTTACCCTCATCACATTTGACTAAAGGAAGGAATAAAATGCACACTCATTTTGGTATGAAAACCTATCTTACAGTATAGGAAAGTGGGGGAGAAGGAGATAAGCAAGGGGGGGGGATGATGGAAGGGAGGGCAAAGGGAGGAGGGAGCAATTTGAAGTCAACACTTGGGGAGGGACAGGATCAAAAGACAGAAGAGAAACAATGAGGGGCAGGTTAGGATGGAGGGTAATTCAGTTAGTCTTACACAACACGACTATCAGGGAAGTCATTTGCAAAACTGCACAGATATGGCCCATATTGAATTGCCTGCCTTCCCAAAGGGAATGGGTGGGGAGGGAGGGATGGGGAGAATTTGGAACTAAAAGTTTTAGGAACAACTGTTTAATTTTGTGTTGCTACTAGAAAAGAAGACATACAGTTAATGAGGAATAGAAAGTCATCTGGCCCTACAGGAGAAAAAAGAAGATGGAGACAAGAGAAGGGAGGGATGACAGAAGAGAGGGCAGATTGGAGATAGGGAAAATTAGATTGCTTGGGGTATTGGGGTGGGGGGAGGGGATAAAAGGGGAAAAAAATTTGGAACCCAAAAATTTGTGAAAATGAATGTAAAAAGTTAAATAAATAAAAGGTTGAGACAAAAAAAAATTACTCAAATAGCATAGCAAGAACAATAAATAAAAAGTATTACCCTAAAACCTAGAATACTCTCTTCACAAATATACATCGATTCTGGGATGGAGAAGTAAATACAAACTTAAATTATAATGATATTACATTATCTATGTAGGGAACACATCTACATCTTCATCTACAAGGAAACTCACAACTGTAGAACAAGTCTCTTTTTGAGGGGGTTTGGTGGTGGTGCTTGTGCTTGTACCCCAATACCAAGATCACATTTCTCCCTAGCTTCAAAACACTATCCCTGACAGTTTTCTCCCCAGCCCAAGGACACTATGCCTAGCAATAATTCATGAGAGGTCCCCAGTAAGACAAATTATCTTTCCCTGCTATTACATAAAATAAACCTTTGCCAATTTGACTTTAAGAATGCTTGAGTCAATGAATTCTTTCCAGATGACTCTCTTCAGTACTCCCATCTTTGTGGGGTCCCTGAACGCCCCTGAAGCATCAGTGGGAGGTAGAATCTTCCTGAAATTTTAGTGGCAACTTCCTGGCATTGAGCTGAGTCAAGTGTGTCTCTCTGTCACTGATCAGATGCTGCCAGATGGGGCTGGGCTCTTCACAAGGCTCCCAGTTTCTGTTGATGGATCATGAGTTGATCCATTGGACTTACTCTTTCATGCACAGCTTCAGCCGACACCACCTCCAGCCTGAGGACTGGAGGTGTACTATTGCCCTCTTTGCAGATGGAATGCTACTCTGCAGTTTTATTAGATGAGTAGCTGAGAAACAGCCTATGCCTGGGGCAAGGTTTTTGTTGTTCATTTTGCTTTTGACTTTGGTTGGACTTTTCATACCACACTCTTTAAACTCTATGCTCTTTCAGAGGTGTGGAATGTTTCCTAAAAGTCTACAAGGACTTTCACCCTTTACATTACAATGACTGGGCTTTTGCCCTTTCAGATCTTGAACTTTACCAAGTTTTAGTGCTGCCCTGTTTATTTCTATCTCCACAACTTTCCTCCTTGAAGGAGAAATGCAGTTGGAAAACCAAAACAACTTCCATTCTTTGATTTTCCTGCAAAATATGATTCCATTTTGCTTCATTCCTAGGCTTTCCTTGTCACTCTACAGATGAGACTATAATTTTTCAGCTCAAAGATTTACATATCTGTTCTCTAAATCCTGCATATTTTCTTGTTCCAGCCACTAATAACTCTCATCTCAGTCTTCCCCAGATTTCTTTGTCAACCTACTAATGTTCTAAGCAAGGCTTCTTCTTTTTAAAAAGTGGCTCAATTTCCTTTTACTTTCTATGTTCTCCGAACTCACCTTTAAGACCTTGCTTTACTTAGAGGCAAAGACCTTTTGTGTCAATGTGTAAAAACTCTTTTTACCAGCATTAACATTTACAATTTTAACTTGTAATCTACACAATCTACAGAATGTTCAAAAACATAGTGAAGAGCACTTACTGGGTACATATTTCTGAAAATGGGAATTCAACTTCTTTTATGTATTTATTAAATATACCTTCCATTGAAAATCTGAGACACAACCTAGTTAGGATAATTTCAGAAAAGTTTTCCCTAAATCTCTAGAAACTAGCATGAGAAATACAGGAACAGCAACCCTTACTGCTAGTTCTTCGTGTGACTTTCAAAGGAATGTAACTTTTCTGTTAGCTCATTCCCTCATCTCTTAAATTTTCCACTCTTTAATCTCCCCAAATTTTAGTTTTAAATCCCACCTGTCTACTACCTCCATGAATTCATTAGAATAAAATAAGACATGCAAATTAGACAAAAACATTGGAGCACTGGGGCACAAGTTTTAGGCTTCCAGGAACATCTTGTTAGCCCCCACATCCTCCTTACTTAGCAAGCTCTGCTCTCAGAGAAGGATTTACTATTCTTACTTCAGCCTATTATTAAGTCAAATTGGTCAAAGTGGTAACTCTACTAACCTGTCAACTCTTAAGCAAAAGTTTTGATGCTGCCAGCTGCTGCAAGTATCACAAGTATCTCCCACCTCTGGAAACACAATGGACCAAGCATCCCATAGCACTAGCAACTCTCTGTGGGATCCACTTTTCTTATGTGGCAACTGGGAGGTAGAAATCCTGGATTATATTTATAGGATGGAACTGAACAGCAATGTACTGTACGTGCTTGAGCCTTACGTTGATCCTCTATTTCTAGAGCCACTGATTTCACAAAGTCATAATAACACACATTTATACAGCATTTTAAAGTCTCCAAAGCACCATCCTTACAACAACACTGTGAGATAGGTAGAGGGGGTATATTGACTTCCATTTTACCGATGGTGAAACTGAAACTCCAAAAGGTTAATTGACTTACACTACCTCTTTTAATTCTAAGCCTAATATTGTTACTTTTGTTTTTCCACTGAACCATGTAGACTTTCTAGCAAGGTGCTTTGGGAAGGGAGGGAAAAAAGGTACATGAAAGATTCCCTAAAGCCTTTTGATTCTTGGGAACATCAGATAGATAGATACATATACATATATGTATATATGCATATACATTTATATATACATGGATACATATACATAAAAGTTTTATTTGTTTCTTTTTTGCATTAAAAACATTTATGAATTACTCTCCTCACATCTCTTGTAACAAAGTATACTGTTTGTCTTTTGTTCTCAAAGAGGACCCATGATGTCCCAAGTGTGATGTATTAACTTGAGGATGAATTGGATTTAAGTGAAGTAGAGTTTCACAAACTCATCAGCCTCACTGTCTCCTCCAGAGTCATTGAAGTCCAGTAGAAAAACAAAAGTCAAAATGACTAGCAGTGACTCATGATGCAGTAGTTGACCGTGGACTTTTTAAATTAAGGTTTTTCCCAGGTCTCAGTTGGTCTCAGCAATCCCCACTCAATGACTAAGAGCTAGGTAAGAATTGAGACAAAAGGTGGTCTAGTTTACCATTACAAAAGTATCATCTAGAAGGGAAAGTTTCTGACTAGAATGGAAAATAATAACAACTATATATAAGGAACAATACAGTGGTCACATCTGAAAGTACATGCAATATTTTATATCTGTAACATCCCCCAATTTCTATATTTTTAAACTAAAAAAAGTAGAAATCAAATTTCTCTCCACTGAAGGTAAAAATAGAGAGTAAAAGAAAATAAAAATTCCTTACAATCTATCTGTATTATTAGGTAAAACAAATTCCCTTAAGCATTGTATATATCTATATTCATATCCATATCTTTGCCTACATTTATATCTACATCTCATTTTGTATCCTAAATCTATCACTTTTGGCTTAGGAAGCAAAATAGTATGTTGCATCATCAAACCTCGGAAATCATGGATGAGCATTATATTGATCATTGTTCTTACAGCTTTCAAAGTTGTGTGTGTTTTACAGTGCTGTTATTACTGTAAAAATGTTCTGGTTTTGTTCATTTTATTCTTCAGTTTATAAAATTCTTTAACATTATTCATTTTTACAATGTTATTGTATACATTGGTATACATTGGTTTTCTGGTTCTGTTTATCTCACTCTGTATCAGTTCATGTAAGTCTTTGTTTCTTTGAAATCATCTGTTTCATCATTTCTTAAAACAAAATAATATTCCATCATATTCGTATACCGCAAATATTCTTCCTCATGTGATGGCTATCCCTTCAGTTTCTAGGTCTGTTTACTTTGTTTATTTTTTATTTTCTTTGCCACAACAAAAAGAGCTGCTATAAATATTTTTGTATGTATAAGACTTCTTCTTTTTCCCTTAATCTCTTTATACTATCAGCCTAAAAGTTGAATAGCTCTATGGAAGGGAAAGCACTGTTGATTTTTTTCCCTATAATTTTAGAATGATTATATCCCAGGTCTACTAGTGTACCTATTTTTCCACAACCCTTCCAGTATTTATTATTTTCCTGTTTGTATCTTTGCAAATCTGAAGATAGATGTGAGATAGAATTTTTGTATCTTGCCAATCTGAAGATAGGTGTGAGATAGAATTTCAAAATCGCTTTAATTTGCATTACTCTAGCTAGCAGTGTTTTGAAACATTTTTTAAAAATATGGTTGTAGAGAGCTTGTGTCTCTTGACACAAATAATTCTAGAGAATTATTTATTTAAATCCTTAAACCATTTATCATTTGAATGTTGATTCTTATTCTTACCTCTCTGAATCAGTTCCTTACATGTCTTGGAATTAAGACCTTTATCAGAGAAACTTGCGGCAAAGAAATTGAGGGAGTAAGGATAAGCAAAGAAGAAACAAAATTATTGGGTTTTGTAGATCTTTTGATGGTATACCTAAAAAACCTAGAGTCAACTAAAATCAAAACAGTAACTTCAACAAACTTGTATAAAACAAAAATAAATCCACACAAATTGGCATTTCTATAAATTACCAATGAAACCTATCAGGAAGAAAAAGGAAATGAAATTTCATGTAAATTATAGCTAAATATATAAAATATTTGTGAGTCTACCTTTCATGATAGAGACAAGAACTTTTCATGATACATATGTGAATATAACTACAAATAACTAATTAATTATGGAAAGGTGTAATAGCAAGTGAAGTAGGGTCTCTGGTTTTCTTTTACTAAAAGTGCCTCTGATTGAATAATGTGATTAAGAAGGATTATCCCACCCACTGGTATTCCTTCCTATTGTGGGAAGCTTGATTAGGGGAGTTGTTTTGTAGGAGGGTCCCATACCTTTTATTTTTTTTTCTATTGAGGCACTGAGTCAGAGGGTTATGCCCTCTGGCTCTAAAAAGTGTATAGATACTCTGAGAGTGACGTTTTACTTTGGGGTTTACTAACTGGAAGTGTTTCTTTGGCCAGAGAACTCTGGGAAACTGCTAAGGCACTTCCCCCCTCCCCCAAAATAATGGAGAGTTAATGCTTCCCTCTCTGGTAAATGTGTATGTATGTAATGGTCAGACATTTGTCTGTTGACTTTTGACATCTCTGTATTTTCTCTGAAATTTTGATTCTGATTTCTCTGATATCTGTGCTTGATTAAAGGGATTGCTAACCCCTTGAAAGTTGCCTTTCCTTTTATGAATGCAGATCTAAGAACCTGTGATAGCAGCCCTCCCCCCCATGTATGCTGGAGTGCTTACTGTTATAGAAGGACAGGCGAACATGATAAAAATTACAATGCTACCTAAATTAATTTACTTATTCAGTGATATACTAATAAAATTAACAAAGGATCACTTTACAGAACTTGTGATGCGGTACAAGCCCAAGCTGAGACTTTTTCCCTTGGGTCAGGAGCGCTTTTGTCCCATTAGTCTGAAGGGACCCTGGAAAGTCTGACCTTTTGGGGGGCTCCTTGGATTCCCCTTCCATTTCCATTGTCTGATAGCTCCTGATTGCCTCCAGCTGTTTCCAACACTTAGCCAGTCACCCCCTCCTTGGACTTCTCCTCAAGACCCTCCCTAAACCCCTCCTCCCATCACCCTAGACTATCAGATCACCCCCAGATTCCTCCTACAGTCTTTTCTGTATTTAAACTCTATCTTGCCTCCATGAAGGTGATCAGATTCACTCCAGCTCAGACTCTGACTAGCTGAGATTCTATCTGGCCTGCTTGTGAACACAAGTGTTACAAATGCTTACCTCCTTAAGAGTCAACCCAGTATGGAGAATCTGTAATAAACTTTGTTTTTCTTTGGCTTTAAGAAGGCTTGTGTTGAATTCATTCAAACAGGATCCAGCGTGTCAGTATTTTGGCATCTCCAGCACCCCTGAAACTCAACATATTGGTTCCCTGACCAGGAAAAACTACTAATCTCAAGTTCTTCTGCCAAGATTGGACAGTATGTAAGCCTATCCCTCTCTCTATCCCCTTCTTGCTCTCCAAGCACCTTGGAAGTGATTTTCTGACCTGATCTCAGGTCCCAGTAGATCAGGCCACTAGAAGGCTGTCTTGCACTCTGCCTGACACTCTCAGGTTGTCAGTCCAGTGACTATGTTTGAATCTGTGGACCTGGGCACACCCTCCAAAGCATAGATCAGCAAGTATGTGCCCAACTCTCTGAATTCCCTGGGCACTAGGGAATTAAGGAAAACTCAGTTACTTTTTTTCCTCTTGTTTTTTTCTAGACTTACGCTCATGTCCTCCTTTATGGAGGGAGGGACTTCCAGTCCCACGCCTGTAATGGATCAATCCTCTTCAATCCCCCAAAATTTGCCTTTTTTAGTTGTATCTTACAGAATTGGGGAAAAAAAATAGCTTCTCTAAAGAACTTAAAAAGAAAGAGTTGGTGTTCTTTTGCAACACCATTTGATTTCAGTATTACCTGGAAGACTGTGAAGTATGGCACATTTTTGGGACCTTACAATGTAATACTCTTTTACAGTTAGAATTATATTGCTGCCAAAAGGAACATAAGGGACTTTGTCAAGCTCTCTCAGGACCCCATTCTCAGAAAAGATTATAGCATGCTTGTAGCCAGAGCTGCCCTACAAAAGGACAATGGGGGTGATTGGATGTTAGGTAGCCTCACCACCTTCCCTATCTCCATTCCCATCATCCCAATTCCTATCCCCACCCCAATCTCCTCTAGCCCCTCCCATTGCTCCCTTCCTTCTCCCAACCCTGGCCATCCATTCTTTCCCCTCCCTTGTCCTCTACCCCAACCCCCCCATTCCTGCCTCATTTACCTTCCACATCTCCTATCCTGTATCTCCTCCCATGGTCTCTCCCCCATCAGTGACCCCTGCTCAGTTCCCAGCCACAGGTCTTGCTGAGGTGCCTCAATTTGCATGCCCTCTTCCTGAGACAATATTCACTCAGGCCTCATCCCCTCCCACAGCAGTCTCTGGGGTATCTCCCCCTCTAACCCCTTTGCCTCCTCAGATACCACGTGATCTTTCCCCTTGCCAACCTGATCCTTTGGCCTTGTACCCCAATCCCATCCAGTCAGCATTCCCCAGTCTCTTCCTCATGAAAACTGGGACTTCCTATCTCTCTAACCAAGCACCTGCCCCATAGCACCTCATGTCCCATTCTCCATCTCAGATGTCATTCAGGTTAAAGAGAAACTGGGGAGATACTTGGAGATACTTGGAAGACCCCATTAGGTTTACTGATGGTTTTAGGGACATATTCCTACAATTTGAACTTTCTTGGAAGGATCTGCATATTCTTTTCTCTGCCTGTTGTACCATTGAGGAGAAGAGGAGAATTTGGGAACACTCCCAAATGTTTGGGGATTTTATGGCTAGTAATGATCTCATAAAATACCTCTCAGGAGCAGCTGCTGTTCCCACTAGTGATCCAGGATAGGATTATCAAAAGAGTGAGGATAGAGGAAAGACAGAGCATATAGTAATTCGCCTGTTAGAAGACCTAAAAACTCCATTTCAAAAACAAATAAATTTTCAAAAAGTTAGGGATATTACTCAGGGAGAAAAGGAAAAGCCTGTCCTTTTTCAAGACCAGCTAGTAGAAGCTATTAAAAAGCATACAAATTTTGATCCTGATTCCATAGAAGGGGCAGCAATCCTTAGCATGTATTTTATTAATCAGTGTGCCCCAGATATTAGAAGGAAACTGCAGAAATTGGCAATGGGACCCCAAACCCCTAGGCCCAATTACTGGAGATGGCCTTCGGGGTCTTTAATAACAGAGACTTCTTTGCAGTAGATGAAAGAGAACTCAGCGGAAGGGCCAGAGACAAGGAGCATACTCAATTCTTGGCTGCTGCCATGACGAGGAAAAGACCCAGGAAGTACCCCTCCAGGGCACCCCCTTGGAGGAAACCCAGCTACTTGGGCAGTGGGGAAACCTGCTTTGGATGCTATAAGGAGGGTCATTGGTCCAAGGTGTGCCCCTCCAGGGTGCCCCCTCAGAGGAAGCCCCAGGAACTGATGCCTGTGGAACCGTGCCCATGTGACCAGTAATGACATTGGAAGGATTGTTCCTAAGGTTGGAAAAGTGGTGGAGCCTCTCCCAGTTCCCTGTCCTCCAAGACTTGAAATGACGGGAAAGCCTGGGTACTAGCATTGCTCCTGCTTTCTCCATTTTTCTCTCCAAGCCTCCATTTCTTCTCTGGGCAAAAAACGAAGGCTGAAGGTAAGGTTACCTACTTTAACATGGCTTAATTCTCTGCTTTAACCAGTTACTCTGGCCCTACCCACCTCTTGACATCTTGGGTCATAGGCATTGAAGGGGAAACTAAGGAATGTCTCCAGACATACCCCCTCCCCAGTCTACTTGAGGATCTATTGTTTAAACACTCCTTCCTTATACCCTCCTCTAGCCCTGCCCCCTTGTTGGGAAGGGACCTGATGGTGAAATTGGGGAGCCAATTTTCTCTAGTTAATTCTCTCATCTCTTTTTTCCCTCTGTTCACTAAATCTCTCCATGCTCACTTGAGTGTGTGAGAGACAGTGGAGCCAATTGTTCGGGATCCAAGAATTCTAGGGCAAGCTACTTCTGCCTCTCTAGCCATTATTAGCCTCCCAGACCCTAAAGCACTACCTCATCTCAGCCAGTATCTGATTAAGCCTGAGGCCTGGGAAGAACTACAACCTTTAATTGAAAAATTCCTTAGGTATAAAATCCTTGTCCCTTATTCATCTCCATGCAACACTTCAATCCTTCCTGCAAAAAAGCTTAATGGAGAATATTCACAATTTATTTTTGCCTTAGAATATAACCCTCATTTATTTTGCCAGGGTTTGGGAAGGGATTTAAAGGACCTGAAACTAGCAAGTAGTAGCTTAATTCAGTTTGTTCATGATATTCTTATTTGTAGGCCCACCCAGGCGGGTTCTTTGTCTGCTGCCACAGAAGCCCTTAATTTCTTGGGCATTTGAGGCTATAGGGTCTCCAAAGTCCAGATGGCATGCCAGTCCATAAATTATCTGCACCATGAACTCATACCCTCCTCTCACTCCTTAACCTCTGAGAGAAAAAGGACAATCCTATCTATCCCTGTTCCAGCCACTAAGAAAGAAATTCGAGTGCTTTTAGGCATGGCTGGATTTTGTAGACTCTAGATTCCTAATTTTGGTTTTATTGCTAAACCCCTTTATGACCTTACTCAGGGCACTAACTCAGACCAGGCTAAAGCTTTTGAGACTCTGAAAACTAATTTGACCACCACCGCAGCAATAGCCCTACCCAATCTAGAAAAACCTTTCACTCTGTATGTTGATGAAAGGAGAGGACAGTCTTTGGGAGTTTTAACACATTCCTTATGACCTGACCCTAGGCCAGTTGATGTTTTTATTCACTCAGAATATATTTTCCTTGTTCTATATACTCACTGAGCAATCTGGAAGGAAAGGGGATATCTGACAGAAAAAAAAATCCCCTATCAAACATGCCCTTCTATGTCTTGGCCTTGCAATAGTCTTTAATCCCCTCCAGGGAAAATATTTTTTTCTTTTTATTTCTCTCTCTCATGTGAAACTGTTTCCTTTTGAATTGGCAATAATAGTGTTAACCTTTTTCCTCCTTCTCCCTGATACTTTAAATACACCTGGCCTCTGAAAGTGGGAGGATAACACCTTGGTCAAATTAGGCAGGGAGAAAGTCGACTTTTGCAAAAGTTCCCCTTCCCAATACGACTTCCTCAGAGGTCTGTGCCACCCCTTTTATGTTGGCTACCCCTCTATCTTTCCATCTCAACACCTTGCTTACAAGTGTATCTGGAACTTTACATTGGTCAGCTGAACCAATTGTTCCAAGGGAGCATTTCCTACTTGCACCTTTGATGGCATCTTCCGCCTACTCTCCTAGTAGGTTTAAGGTACAATGTCACAGCTCCTTCTACTTACAATACTCTTATTGATCTCTTAAAGATATCCCTCTCAACTGGGAGCTTAATGTGCAACCATTCTGATCCTTGGGGCACCCAAACTCAGACCATAATCACTTAGTGCCCACAAATCATCTTCTTCGTGGAAATCCTGGCTTCTTTCTATACTTGCCCCTATTCTTATTCCTTTCTTGAATTGCTTGCCAGATTTGTCTTTTCCAGAGTGCAAGCCATCAACTTCCAGATGACAGCCCAGGGTATGTATCAATCTCTGATTGAATCCAAGGTCTCCAACTCACTGGACCTGGCACTGCCCAGGTTCTGAAGTCTGACCCCTTGAACAGGACCCAGAGAGGAAGGGACAACACTATGCCCCTTGCAGTAGTATTAGAAACAGAGACCTTCACCCCTTACCACAAAAGAATTTAGGTCTTATCTGTTTGAGGGGGGAATGATGAGGTAAAAGTCCAAGCTAAGACCTTTCTCCCTTGGATCAGGAGGGCTTTTGTCCCATTAGTCTGAAGGGACACTGGAAAGTCTGGCCTGTGAAGGAGCTCCATGGATTCCCTTTCCATTTCTCTCAGGCCAGATATTCCCTATCTTCTATTTAGCATTCTTTTGATATTCCTCCCTTTGATCCTATTACCAGCCACTTCCATTAGGATTCTCCCTGGGTTTGATCTATGGACACCATCCCTGGGACCCCAGACTACCTAGCAACACCTGCTTCTGGCTCAGGTCCTCCATTGTCTGATATCTCCTGATTGCCTCCAGCTGTTTCCAACACTTAGCCAGTCACCCCCTCCTTGGACTTCTCCTTAAGACCCTCCCTAAATCCCTCCTCCCATCACCCTAGACTACCAGACCACCCTCAGATTCCTCCTACAGTCTTTTCTATATTTAAGTTCCATCTTGCCTCCGTGAAGGTGCTCAGATTCAATCCAGCTCAGACTCTGGCTAGCTGAAATTCTAACTGGCCCACTTGTGAACACAACCATTACAAATAAGAGGCAACCTTGCATGGCAAATCTTTAATAAACTTTGTTTTTCTCTGGCTTGCAAAAGGCTTGTGTTGAATTCATTCGAGCAGGACTCAGTGTGTCAGAATTTTGGTGTCCCCAGAATGTCTGAACCTCAACACTTGGACAAATGATAAAAAAAAAAAAAATCGTATGAAAGAAAAACAGTCGAGAATCTCAAGGGAAATAATGAAAAGAAGTGGGAGCAAATGGACCCAAGCAGTACCATATCTCAAACTATACTATAAAGCAGGATTCTCAAAATAATTTGATTTGGTATGAGAGAGAGAGAGAGGAAGAGAGAGAGAAAGAGAGAGAGAGAGAGAGAGAGAGAGAGAGAGAGAGAGAGAGAGAGAGAAGAGAGAGAGAGAGAGAGAGAGAGAGAGAGAGAGAGATCAGTGGAATAGATCAGCTATACAATATACAGAAAAAAATGGATCTAGTATCTTAGGATTCAATAAACACAAAGATGCCAAACAATGAGATAAAGATTCACTCTTAGACAAAATTGCTGGAAAAATTGGGACCGCTGTGTAGAAGAAATTAGATTTAGACCAACATGTCACACTTATTACAAAGATAAGCTCCAAATGGGTATAGGGTTTAGATATAAAAGGTCACATCATAAAAAATATTTGAGAAAAACATGTGGGGAAATTGCCTATCAGATCTATGGGTGGAAGAAAAGTTTATGACCAAAGAAGGGATAATGAGGATCACAGCTGACTTGATTACATAATTTTAAGCAGTTTTTTCTTTTATTGATTTCTTTGTTTATTTATAGTTTTCAACATTCACTTTTTTAAGATATCGAGTTCTAAAATTTTCCTCTTCCCCCCTTCCCAAAATGGCATGCAGTGTGATATAGGCTATACACGTACAATCATATTAAAAATATTTCTACATTGGTCATACTGTGAAAGAAGAATCAGAACAAAAGGGAAAAACCATGAGAAAAGGAAAAAAAAGGGGAAATAGTATGCTTCAATCTGCATTCAGACTCCATAGTTTTTTCTCTGAATATAGATAACATTTTCCATCATGAATCTTTTAGAATTGGCTCAGAATCTCAGTATTGCTGAGAAGAGCTAAGTCTGTCAAAGTTGGTAAAGAGTTTTTTAAACAAATAATCCAGTAAAGCTAAGATTCAAAAGCGTACATGATATTTTATACTCAAGTCAATGAATAGTGGCATGGTAGATAGAGAATTGGCCTTGGAGTGGAAAAGCTTTGGATTCAAATTCTGCCTCTGATGCTACACAGACTACATGACCCCAGGTAAGTAATTATCGGTCAGCATTTAGAGCAATTCTCTAAGCCTCTAAGTTACAGAACAGGTAATGGGCTTCATTGATAGCGAGGATTCTCTTACTTTAACAGATGAAATCACAGATCTGGTTTCCTACTCCTCTCCAAGAACAGGCTAAAAATTTAAAGACATAATAACTAAAATTCTTTGGGAATCTTCCCTGAAAAGAACTGACATATATATGACACCTAATGTGCCTTCCCTTCCAAGATTAACTTTCTTGTATGTACTTATTTGGGCAGCTAGATGGTGCAGTGGATAGAGTGCTGGGCCTGGAGTCAGAAAGAATTCTCTTTCTTAGTTCAAATCTGGCCTCAGATGCTTACTAGCTTTGTGACTCTGGACAAATCATGTAACCCTGTTTGCCTCAGTTCCTCATATTGAACCACTCTAGTATCTCTGCCAAGAAAACCTCAAATGAGGTCACTAAGTCAGACGTAACAGACGCAATTGAACAATAATGACAAGCAGGCAGAGCGGTGAATTTGGAATCAGAAGTCCTGACTCTAGCAAGTACTGGCGTAGCAAGTGTCACCTTGAACAAGTCACTTCAGCTTTCTGAGCCCTAGTCCCCAACTCCGGAAATGTAGATTATAATAGTTTGACTTACCCACTTCACAATTTTGTGAGGATCTAATCAGTAGTTCAAAACCCCAAATGGGGTCACAAAGAGCCACCTCTTTGTAATGTCCACACATTACTGAAATCCCTGAACTGCAACATGTACTTAGTTTATGAATATATTAGCATAAGTTCTTTGAGAGAAGGGACCATTTTTTGCTCCATTAGCGCAGTTCCTGGTATGTAGTAAACAATAAATGCTGGTCTTGAACTACCGATTAGATCATCACAGCACTGTGAAATCAGTAGTCAAAAATATTATAATCTACATTTCACTAGTTGGGAACTAGGGCTCAGAAAGTTGAAATGGCTTGCCCAAGATGACACTTGCTAGATCAGTACATGTGAGTGTCAGGACTTCTGACTCCAGATACACTGCTCTGTCTCTTTATTGTTACTGTCCAATCCTTTCAGTCATGTTTTACTCTTAGTGACCTCATGTGGGGTTTTCTTGGCAGAGATACTGGAGTGGATTGGCATTTCCTTCTCCAGCTCATTTTTCAGAGGAAGAAACTGAGGTAAAGGGGATTAAGTGACTTGCCCAGGGTCAGACAGCTAGGGTCTCAGGACATTTTTGAACTCAGAAAGATGAGTCTTTCTGTCTCTAGGCCTGGCACTTTGTGGGCAGTTATCATGGGCACTATCTACCTTTCTCTGCTCTGTCTGCTGTAACTCAGTTACTACCTGGAAAAATCTTATGAAAAGGAGTGGTTTGTTTAAATGGATAATCAGGAGGAACACATGTCAATCACACACACACACACACACACACACACACACATACACTCACGCATTGTAATTGTTCTTTGGAATACTTTTAAGTATTTTTTTTGAAAGACAGTAGCAGGCAAGGTGATTATCTTCCAATTATGCAATTGTTTTGGCTGTAACACTTCAGCTTCCAATCAAGACTATTATGATAGCAAGTTAAAGAGCTGAATGGAACAGATTTCTAAGCATGAAAATCTGGGGCTGTATAATGTTTTATCACCAAGACCTTCACCTCCTTTTCCATGAAGTAGAAAAGGAAAATGAGCAAACTTCAAAAGTATTGAAATTTAGGCCCAGTTTCTTAATTGTAAATTGGCTTGAGGTCTTTGATAGCAAATACTTTGGAAATATTAAATCAGGATTATATTTTCAAAACTTCTGGGAACATAGATTAAGGTCAATATCATCACAAATTAATCCATAGTACATACTAAAGGTAGACTATGGTTAATAACTCCCTTAGGAAATCTTTTATTGAGACTTTTGAAAAAAAAATAGCACTTTCTGCTTTGGTCTGTTCTCTTCTTAGCTATCAAAAGTGATCTTCCAAAAGTCAAGGTCTGACCAAGTCATTTCTAGTAAATTCCTGTGGCTCCCTGTAGTATCTAGGATCAAATATAAATCCTCTACTGGGCTTTAAAGCCCCTAATAATGGCTCCCTTTCCTACCTTTCCAGTCTTTTATTCTTTATTCCTTTTTATGTATTCTATGATTCAGTGACTGTACTCTCCCAGCTGTTCTTCACATAATTTTATCTCCCTACTCTATATTTTCATTGGTTGTGTCTCATGCCTGGAACTCTCTCTCTCATTTGCTGTTCAGCTTCCCTGGTTTCTTGAAGAAGCTTTGCTCAGTCCTCTTTAACATTAGAACCTTCTCTAAGAGATTATTTCCAATTTGTCCTGGATATATTTTGTTTGAATGGAGTTATCTTCATGCTGTCTTTCCTCCAATCCCATTAGATAGAAAGCTCCTTAGGGAAAGGGTCTATTTTTTGCCTTTTTTTTGTTTTTTGAATCCCAAAGGCTTAGTACGCTTGTTGGCACATAGTAGGTACTTTTAAAATGCTAGCTGACCTTCTTCACCTCACTTCCTGACACATTCTCTACCCTACAATGGAGCCTCACAAAAACAAAGAACAAAGGAAAGCAATTAAATCAAAGTAACACATCACCCATGTGTGATGTAGCATGTATCATTCTACCTCTAGACTTTGCCATCTCTCTTTGATAGGAGGTATGTTTCATCATCAACCCTTCAGAATAATTACTTGTCACTACATTAATCTAAATTCTGATACCTTCAATGCTTTCTTTTATATTTTATTGTTGCTTTTCATCCTTCTTTGCTGCTGTTTTAATTTATTTATGAATGCATGTATACACATACACGTAAATTATAGATATATACACACATAAACAGTTACAGATATGTTTTATACAAACACAAATCTTTCCAAATTTTTAAAACTTCCTCACATTGATTTTTAATATGAAAGAATTATATTCCATCTCATTCATACACCTTCATTTATTCAATCATATTCCATTTGATGAGCACCATTTACCTTAATTTTTTTCTTTAACAAAGAGTAATGCTCTGAGTTTTTCAGTTTGTGTGGTGCCTTTCCTCCAATTTTTTACCTTCTTTTGTTACATACAAATTAATGGAATTGATGGACAAACAGTTTAGTGAATAATTTCATCATTTCTCTCACATAATTCAATATTGTTTGCATATTCCCCACCTAAGAAGGTGGGCTAAACCAGGTAGTGAGTAACTGAGAGACCTCTGATCAGTGAGTTAGAGAACGTCCACTCTCAATCATGTGGAGATTTCATTCGACTGAATAGGCAGATGAGAATTATTTGTTCTAACAGCCATAAAGGTGACTAAAGCAGGCATTATGGATCAACGAAAGCTTGGTCAGACATCAAAGCTTGAAAGCAACTGAAGCCGATGCTGTGCTTAGAGCTTGGTCAGGCATCAAAGACACTAAGGCCATCCACTGCAGCCTGAGTCACATCCAGTTATTGTGACTTTTGTCCTGCCATTAGACTTCAATGACTCTAGAAGAGAGAGTGAGGCTGAAGACTGTGTGCAACTCTGCCTTCTTTACACCCAACCCATCACCTATCATCTACTATTTTACCTCACTGTCATGAATCCATTTGTTCTCTTTGAAAACAAAGAGAGAACAACAGCAGTGGAAATCTTTCCAAAGGCTCTCCAACATTGAAAGTTCACATTTTTTGTTATCTTTGAAAATCTGCTGAGTGTGAGTTGAAACCTCAGTCTTAAATTGGCATTTCTCTTATTAGTAAAGATTTAGAGATTTTCATATAGTTATTAATAATTTTCAACACTTTCATTTTTAGATAGGAACAAAAGGGAGAGGTGAACTGAGATAGGGTTGGGAAAGACATGGTATCCATAGAGACTGCTGTCATCTGCCTACTGTCAGGAATGGTGAAGGTATACATGCATATGTCTCACCATGAATTTATTTAAGCCTTATTGACTGAAAGGAAACCCTGGTTTCCATTTAGATCCTTTTATTTTTTTCCCCCTGAGAAGAGATTAGGTCTAAAATTGGTGCTTGTGGTAGCTCATCCCTTTTAGTTCAATCAGTCAATGGTTAGCAATAAAATTTTTCACCATTTGCCCTCCTTTTATTTCCTGCTACCATCTGCCTCTGGAGTTTTAATCCAAAAAAGGTTAAGTAAAGACAGGGATAGGATGTGAAAACACATGTTGGGTAGGATTTTTATGTATGCCCAGTAAGCAATCTCCTATTTCATGCAATTTGGAAAAATTCCTTTCCCCTCAGATAAAACTTCCTAATATAACCCAGGCATACTTGGACATGCCCTCCCTAAGGTAGAGCTACCCAACAGGAGTAACCTCCTTTGGTTGGCTGCCTGTGATTTTAAAACTTGTGAGATAGCTATCTATTCTCTCTTTTTCACTCACTTTTATTTGCTTCACCCAGAGCGTAAGATCACAGTTTACACATGGACCGGGCACTGTAATTGAACCAGTGAGAGGAGAAGGACTTTCCTTCTACTCCTTATCTTTTACCCCCACACTGAGAAATGACCTACAGTTGTTGTGTTTTTCTTTTTTTTTTTTCTGTGCTATTGGTGTTTAGTTTCAGGCAGTAGAGGTGATCCCTAGGGGACTTAGGAGTTTGAGCTATGGCAATCTCAGAGCTAAGATGGCTGATGGTATAATGTGCTAGACAGGCTGGCACAGAAATTCTGAGAAGTCAGCATACCTAGTACTTCAGCCTAAGGAGAGGTTTGGACTTGAAACTGGAGTTGTGCTCAATGGGAACTGAACTTATCTATGAACTTAATCACCTTCCTCTTCCCTGAGACAGAAGTTGTACAGTGGAGAAAAGATGGTACTTCTCATGTTGGAAGAGTGAGTTTGTATATTTGTGATTATATCTTCTTACATAAATATTTCTGTATAAAAGCTAATATGATTGTTAGTGGCAAAATAGAATTAGGGTACAGTTGTTCAGTTGTTTCAGTCACATACAATTTTTTGTGACCCCATTTTGGTGATTTTCTTGGCAAAGATACTGGAGTGGTTTGCCATTTCTTTCTCCAGCTCATTTTACAGATGAGGAAACTGAGGCAAACAGGTAAGTGACTTGCCCAGGGTCACACAACTGGTAAATATCTGAGTCCAAGTGTGAACTAAGGAACGTGAGTCCTCCTGATGCCAGGCCCAGCACTCTTTCCACTGTGCCAAGAGACCGGCCCCTATAATTGGGAGAACACCATCTTCAGAGAGCCTAGATACTCTTAACCCCCTTAAGAGTACCTTAGGATTCTGAGAGAGGTATGGTGAAATCTAACATACATAGCTTTCAGCCAATGAAGGTCAAAGTACTCTGTGCTACACCACCTTGAAATTCCAGAGGAGAAATTCATCCCTTTTGGTCTAAGTAGAAAGGGATTTTGAAATGGAAATGTCCATGGTTGAAATAACATTAAAATATGTGTTCATATTGCTTCCATGTGAAGGAATTGACCAGATCCAGTTTTGGTAATTAATTTTAATGGAATTAGGAAAACAGTGTCAATGGAACTACTATAGGAAACTGAATACTTGTGACATAATTACAGTAGACTTTGGTGAAGTAAAGGGACAAAGAGAGAGAAAACATAGAAGTGTAATAGGGAAGGACAAGGAACTAGTTTAGTTTGTGTTTTCAAAGCCTAGTTCCATGAGTCATTATTGCTACTTCATAATTTCCAAGATAAATGACAAGGATAGCTGCAGGAATAATCTGAAGTTTTTCTATCTCTCTGTTGTCTCAAATTTCAGAGACTCAGTTCTAGAGGAAAAAGGTAGCAGCTTAAAGTAACATAGTAGTCCTATGAATGTAAGAAGAGAATTTTTAGAACAATGCTTCTAAAAGTGTAGTGTGCAGACTCCTGGAGGTCTCCAAAACCCTTTCAAGGGTCTATGAGGTCACAGTTCTTTTCACAATAATAACAAAACACTTTAAATTCCAATATAATAAATATCAGTAGATATAAATCACATAACAAAAGCTTCCAAGGGAATCCACAACACTTTTTAAGAGTGTAAAGAGATTCTGATAAGAAAAAAAATTGAGAAATTCTGCAGAGAACAGATCTTCACATTCATTAGCTTATGCAGGGGATCTGGACACACAATTTCATTCCCTAAGATGTTTGTAGCATTTCTATCTCCCATAAATTTTATTCCCATAATGAATATCAAATGTTCCTTCATACGAAGGAAGAAAGCAATTTAAACCTCTTAGAAAAAATAATTTTGGGATATTCTTTTCCCACATTCCATTAGGTGGTGGAATAAATAGATTACCAGGCCTGGAGTCAGGGAGACTCACCTTCCTCAGTTCAAATCTGCGCTCACACACTCTCAAGTTGTGTGACTGTGCGCAAGTCCCTGTTTGCCTCAGTCTCTTCATCTGAAAATGAGCTGGAGAAGGAAACGGCACTTCACTCCAGTATCTCTGCCAAGAAAACTCCAAATGGGGGTCATGAAGAGTCAGACAAAACTGGAAAAAAAAGTCAACAATAACACAAAGATCTTCCCCTACTGCGCCCTACCACAACAGAATGTAAGCTCCTTTGACCGGTTTTGTTACAGTTGGTGTTTCTTTGCTTACTTGCTTGTTTTGTTTCACCAGAGCATGTGTGTAGAACTGAACTCAATCCTGTAGCCCAGCATTTTAAACTTGATGATGATGATGTTAAATTAAACTCTGTAATGTTTGCTCTATTTAAAACCAAGCCCAGAGAGTGACTGTTGAGAGAGCAATTGGTACAGTAGTGAGTAGTGTAATTTAGAATTTTCCTAGAGGTCATTTCATCTTTTTTTTTCCTTTCGTACATTACTTAGAAGTCATAAAGAGCTCATGGGTTGATGTCTTGACTTGTGTGTGAATTGGATTTAAGGGAGGCAGAATTGCACAATGTTATCAGCCTCACTCTCCCTTCCAAGTCATTGAAGACGATTGCAGGATGACCTTGGTGACTTTGATGTCTAATGAAGCTCATAGCCTTCAGCTGTTTTCATGAGTTGTAACAAATTGCTCTCTGTACCTTCTGCCTGAGGAAGTCTTCACATAGTTGTCATAGATGTTTCTCTAGAGTAAACCATATGAGAAGGAGGTGGGGTTAAAATTTTGGAGAGGATAAGGGCAGGTAGGTGGCACAAT
The DNA here is from genome assembly GCA_023548195.1 of Bettongia penicillata ogilbyi. Taxonomy (NCBI): domain Eukaryota; kingdom Metazoa; phylum Chordata; class Mammalia; order Diprotodontia; family Potoroidae; genus Bettongia; species Bettongia penicillata. The sequence continues at coordinate 474,509 of JAJHZJ010000478.1, read as the reverse complement.
GAATACAGCACATGACCTGGAGTCCGTAGAACCTGACTTCAAATCCAGCTTCAGATGCTTTCTAGCTATGTAACCCTAGGCAAGTCAATTAATGGCAGTTATCTCCCCTTTCCACACCAAAAACCATGTGGAGAGGAGGAAGGTCTGAAGCTATTCACAAATCATGGCATGTAGCCCAGAAAGAATAATTGATGTGGAGTAAAGGAATCTGGGTTGTAGTCCTGGCTCTTCTACTAACTCACCATATTAGACAAGATGGAAACATTTCTGGACCACAATTTCTTTAAGAAGATTGACTAGCTGTTCTACTCTATTTTAGCATGAGTCATTTAGTGACTTATTTACATATAGCTATTTATATGTAAAAAACACAGTGTGGCATAATAGATAGAGAGTTGGTCTGATGGTCAACACAAGCTAGGTTCAGTTCCTGCCCCTGATACCACCTATTGGCTATGTTACCTTGGACAAGTCATTTAATTTTTCAGTTCTCTGGTCAAATCTATAAGTTGTAGAGAAGGTGTTGCAGAGGAGGTGTTGACCTGCATTGATAGAGATGAGTTTCCTTTTTTGGAGATCTCCAAATACTAATGAAATCATAACTCTTATCACTATCTCAATGTTTCTAGATATATAGGTACTAGGTGGCTCTGAGGGACTTGGCAAGCTGAGCTCTCAATCATATATTGAATTAGAAGACCCATTAAATATTCTCTCACAGCTCTCTCTCTTTCTCCTTTCCTTCTCCCTCCATTCCTTTGGGCAGAAATTCCCTAGAATTTCACTGTCTTTCAGAGATGTTGTTTTCTTGTCCTAGCAACCCACTCCCCCTCCATTTATTGGCCGTGGCTTGCTTTTAAAAGCCTATCACAACAGATGGCCACAGACAAGGAAATGGAAAATAAAACGTCCTTTCTTTGTTACTTTCATAGTCTTGTCAGCTTATTATTTTATTTCTAGAGGTATATGAACACTGAATTTATTGTTAAGCTTATAACAGCTCAATACTACTTTCTCACTTTAACATTTGTTCTAAATTAAAATAAATTTCAAGTCCCCATACCCATTTTGATCCAAAAAATGCCCTGAAGAATTAAATAGGACACACACAGAGATTATAATTTCTATTGATCAACAGCTTTATCACATTTGCCAGTTTAAGAAACAAAGAAAACTTTTAACACAAATCTAAATCCCTCCCAAAACCAGAGGAGAGTAGGAGGGTGTTCAAAAAGAATGAGTGGTCTACCATGATATCCTCTTTTCCCCAGGAAAAGGAAAAGGGAGAGATTGAAGATCAATGGTCCCCTTTTCCAATCCAAACTGGATCAGCAATAGCAGATGTGCTTGCAACATAACTTGTAGGTGTATTCTCAACAGACTTGTTCAGCACTCCCTGTAGTCATATAACTTTCCTTCTACTCTCACAAAATCACAGGATCACAGACCTAGAGTTGGAAGGGATATTGAAGCTACTAAGACGAATTTCCTTATTGTACAGATAAGAAAACTGAGGTTGAAAAAGTGAAGCAACTTGCCCAGAGTCATACAACTTATAAGTGTCTGAGGCAGAATTTGAAAGAAGATCTTGAATCTAATTTCTGCTTCCATTTACTACCCTTTTTTTTTTAACCATCCACTCCCTTCTCCTTTCTGCTCCATCCTCTGTGTATCCTTTCTTTGGCTTCTGAATCTCACCACTAAGGCCATCCAGTTGAACTTTGGTTGGTTTTTCCTCAGTTAGGTCCCCAAAACCCTTTGGGACATAGGGAACCCTGGGAAGACCATTCACCAACTGAGAGCCCACCCTCCCCAATCTTTCCTTGCCTACTGATAGAGTTTGGAAAAGTGAGTTACATTTCAATAAGAGACAGTTTGGTACAATGATTACAATATGGAAAGTAGAATTTGAAGGACCTGCATTCAAGTCCTGGCACTGCTACTTATGACCTATATGACCTCTGATTCAACACTTAGCCTTTCTAGGTCTCATTTTTTGCAAATATAAAATAAAAGAGTTGGACTAGATGACCTTTGAGATCCATTCCAACTGTAAATCTAAGAGTCTATGAGCATATATATGTATATGGCATGTGCCCCCTTCCTTTTTTTTTTGTATCTCTAATGCCTAGCATAATTCCTAGCACACAGTAGCTACTTAGTTGATTCTAAATAAACTTTCCAGATTGGTCCAAAATGATAGCTGGGGTGAATCAACTGGCTATTAATGTAAAATATGTGTTTGCTTTCTCTTCTATTTATTACCTCCACTTTTTATCCTTAGTAACTTGCTCACCCAAAGGGGGAAAATGTAGGCAAATAGTTTTAGAGATGAATAAGGTACAGAAATGCCTCTCTGGTAGCAGTACTCATCACATAAATCATCATGCCAAGTTACCGCTAATGGCAATGAGTTATCAGAGTAATCAGAGTTAATGGTTACAGATCCTACTGCTGATCTCTGGGATTGACTTATTTGCCCATCAATAGGTTCATTTTTATCCTCCACACATAATTACTATTGGTAGCCACAAAATTGGGAAGAGTTTCAAATTCACTTGGTTTTCCATCTTTATATTAAAATGACTCTGAAAAGATTGCAATGTGTGGTTAACAACTGAATAAATAGTAATCCATTTATTCTGCTAGGAAATAGCCCTAATTTTAACTTAAGTTTCTTTTATAGAATTTCCATGTTAAAAAATTGACAATGTTCAAAGGCATTTATTCATTCTCTCTGAAGCACGAGCTTTAAAGAGTCAAGGGACCTGGGGGTGCAGGCAGTAGTGGGGAGGGCTTGTAGAGGATACAACTGCATATAGCGGTGGAATATGAGTAACTGTAATAATTCAGCTCTATTACTCAAACTAAAGGAGGAATCAAGTTGAATTCTTGGAAATATGAGTATGGGACACAAATCCCAATAGATGGAAGAAATTTCTGTAATTATTTATTACATTTTATTCCCAATAATAGGCTCTTTGGCCCATTGATCTTCACATACAGCGCTGTTTCTCATCTATGTGTCTTTGCGTTGGCTGTCCCCCAAATAGGAAAGATATTCACCCTTTACTCTCAAGCATTAACATCCCTAGTTCCTTCAAATTTCAGCTCATGTCACATTCTACATGAAGCCTTTCCTAATACTCACAGCTGCTAGTGAATTCCTCTCAAGGGTCACCTTGATGTATGTTCTATGCACTTATACGGTATTATCTCTCCCAACACAACACAAGTTTATTGAAGGCAAGGTCAGTTTTTCTATTGTCTTTGTAATCTTAGCACCTTGCATGGTGCCTGGCATGTAATAGTTGCTTAACGCTTGTTGATTAATTATGCTTATTGCTCTTCCATGGAATTCAGATAAATCATTATATTAATGTTTTTGTTTTGTTAGTCAGTCATGTCAGCCATATGAGACTCTTTGTGATCCCTTTTGGGATTTTCTTGGCAAAGCTACTGGAGTGGTTTGTCATTTCCTTCCCCAGCTCATTTGACAGATGAGGAAACTGAAGCAAAAAGGGGTAAGTGACTTGCCCAGGGTCATACAGTCAATAAGTGTCTGAGGCCAGATTTGAACTCAGGAAAAAGAGTTTTCCTGACTCCAAACCCAGCACTCACCAAGTGTATAGGATGTTCAGCAAGGATTAGCAACTCTGGTCTGAAGGCTTCCAAACCCCATTCAGGTTTATTCATCTACTTTTGGTATCTACCTGGTATTCAACTTCACCTGTAGCTCCAAGTATCCATAGCATGCTCACTGGCCATGACCCCATAAAACCATCTAGGCAGACAGGATAAACCAGGTTGTGGGTAACTGATAGACCTCAATCCATCTGTGAGTTAGAGAGATGTCTGTTCCAAGAATGTCAAGATTTTCCCTAGCAGAATGGAGAACAATTTGTTCCAATGGCCAAAAAAATGCTGACTGAAGCAGGTACTGCGAAACTCTTCAGGGATGTCTTAGAATTTGGTCAGATATTGAAAACACTGCACCCCGGGTCACCAACAGATGTCGTGACTTTGACTCAGGAAGAGAGAAGGAAGCCAACAACTTCTTGACACTATGCCTTACTTAAATCCTATTTACGGGCATGTTAAGACATTATCCATGATGTCAGTGATCCTCTGTGAAAAAGAAGGACAAGCAATGGTAACAGGAGTGGTTTGCCATTTCCTTTTTCAGATCATTTCATAGATGAGGAAACTGAGGTAAACAGGATTAAGTAACTTGCCCACAGTCACACAGTTGCTAAGTGTCAGAGGCTGGATTTGAATTCAGGTCCTCCTGATTTTAGACCTGTTGCTTTATCCACTGTGCTGTCTAGGTGCCCATGAATGACATTAGAACATATAAAAGTTGCAAACATGATTTCAGTTCCTCAGAGAATCATAGGATCTCAGATCTGGAAAGGACTTCAGAGTACAATCAGTCTATCCTACACATGAAGATCTGCAGTCAGAGAGAAGACTATATCCTAAATCGGCCCACTCTACTCTTGGATGATCGATTCATTCTAGATAGTTTTTGCTTAAGTAATGTCTAAATTTGCCTCTTTTGTCGCTTCTCAGGCATAACTAGATTAATTATTCTTCCACAAAACAGAACTTCAGGTACCAGAATATACCTGTCATATCTCCCCAAGTCTTTTCTTCCTAAAGTTAGGCATTCTAAGTTTTCAGCCAACTTTCAAAACAAACAAATAACCAAGAACCTATACTTCCCTGTCTTTCTATCTCTGTGTCTCTCCTACCCTCTTTATGTCTGTCTGTCTGTCTCTGTTCATCTCTTTCACTGCTGGTCTCTGTCTCTCTGTCTCTCTCTCACCTCTCCTGACAGTATAACTTCCTCGAGGACAGAGATTGTCATTTTTGTCTATGTATCCTGTCATAATGCCTAGTAAATAACAGCCACTTAATAAACACTTATTTATCAACTGATTGAAAGAATATGATTTTTATACCCTTCACCATCCTCTAGAACAAGCCTGCACACCCAACGGCCTGTTAAAGGATTTCTGGCAGTTTATGAAAAATGTAGAGGATGTTTACCTTCCTGCTCTAGAAGATATTATTTTGCTTATTGATCTTCTTCCTAAAAGTTGGTCCTCAAAAGTGAACACAATAAACAGAGTGATCAGCCCAGGGTAGAATTCAGTTGCACTAAAAATTCCCTAGTTAACAATGCATTTTCCTCACAAGAACTCCACTTTTTTAAAAACTTGAACGAGATTACAAGGTACTTAAATGACTAACCTGAGACTTTGATTAAGGGCCTTTGACTTCAAATCCCATGCATTTTTGTTAATACTTCTCCTCCCCCTGCTCTCTCAACTGACTACCCCATCTCATCCTTTACAGCGATCACTGGGCATGATCACCTTTTCTTCCTATTTTTTTTATCTCACAACTCCTTGCTGTCATGATATTATTCCCTACTATCTCCCCCTTTACTCCAGTCTTTGATAAAGTGGCAGCCTAGCCACCCTCATCTTAAAATACACACACACATACACACATCCACACACACACTTCATTAGACTATCCTATTCCTTCAAGCTATTATCCTGTATCTCTCCTGTCTCCCTCGGTCAAACTCATAAGGACAAAAAAAAAAAAATTGTCTACACTCATTGACTGTACAACCTCTCCCCTGATTCTCTTTTAAACCCCCATTCTAATAGAATATTTAACCTCATCATTCAATTCAAATTTCCCTTTCCAAAATGATCAATGATCTCTTAAATGACATTTCTAAAGCCTTTTCTCAATTCTCATCCTTCTTGATCACTTCTCACCTCCTCCTCTTGAAATTCATAATTTCCTTCAAGATTCAGTTCAACCTTTCCTAGTCCTCTAAGTAACTGGTACCTTCCCCATCAAAGTTACCTTTCATCTAGTATGTATGTATGTGTACAACACACTGCATAGGTATATACAAGTATACATTTTGCATTTCAACAGCATGGCCAGCCCATTGGAGTTGCGCTCTCTGAAGCTTAGTTTGAATACCTAGCACTTTAGTTTGAGTAAAGAACCTCAGTATCTGGTACCTTATCCTTCCAGGTGATCTTCAGAATCTTTTTAAGACAATCCAAAAGGAAGAGATTTAGTTTCCTGGCATGGTATTATTATGTAAAATGTATACTTGCCAAAAAGATTATTTTATGGAGGACCCACACAGTGCCAGTGATCACATGATGGTCAGAAGAAGAGATACAAGAATATTCTCAAGATCTCTCTCACGACCTTTGGAACTGATTGTGTGACATGGGAGACACTGGCACAGGACCACTCAGTATGATGTGCCCACATCAGAGAAGGTGCTGAGCAAAGCAGAATTGAAACAGCTCAAAAGAAATGCAAGATGCACAAGTTTAGAGTGTCTACCCCAAACATTCACAAAGTACCCAATCTGTGGCAGAGCATTCCAAGCTCATATTGGTCTGATTGGTCAAAGTCAGAGACATTGAAACTTGACTTTATCATAGTGATGTCATTTTGGTCCTCTTCAAGAACAAAGAACAACAATTACCACCAACAACCATATGTATAAACGTAAATGTATACATACACATATATATGGCACATATATGAATAAAAACACATATATGCATTTATTTTACTATTGGCTTGTAAGCTCTTTGAAGGCATAAACTTTCACTTTTTTCTTAATATTACAAATGTATAGTGCTTGGTACATAATATATGTTTAATAAATGCTTGTTGATTGATTTAAATTACAGAGCTTACATTTTCAAAAACAACATTTGGGGAAATCTAAACTCTTCCTGGAAAACTCAATGAGAAGCCTGAAGGGATTCAATGATCTAATTTCCTCTGCACTTAGTTCCATCTTTCATTCATTAATGCAGTGGAAAAGAATGATGGACTTGGAGTCAGAAAACCATAGGTTTGAATCACAGATGGGTAGGTTTCTGTCTCTGTCTCTCCCTGTCTTTGATAATTAAGTAAATCTTGAAGTTATTTTCTCATATTAAGAGAATTGCGCAGGATATTTCAAAGTAAAATGATTGACTGAAGTGAATAGTGTATAAGATGCTACTATTTTTGCTTTATTGTCCAAATGGAAGGAAGAAAAAGAAGAGAAAGAAGAAAAAATAAGGAAGAGGAGGAGGAAGAAGAGGAGGAAAGAAGATGGGTAGGTGATTCTTGGTTTGAGTCCTAGTTCCTTTCAATCCCTTAATGTAGAAGCTGCTAGATCTTGGGTTATCCTGATTGTATTTCCACAATACTGGAATTATTTCTTTCTAGCTGCTTGCAATATTTTCTCCTTGACCTGGGAATTCCGGAATTTGCCCACAATGTTCCTAGGAGTTTCTCTTTTTGGATCTCTTTCAGGCGGTGATCAATGGATTCCTTCAATATTTATTTTGTCCTCTGGTTCTAGAATCTCAGGGGAGTTTTCCTTGATAATTTCATGAAAGATGATGTCTAGGCTCTTTTTTTGATCGTGGCTTTCAGGTAGTCCCATAATTTTTAAATTGTCTCTCCTGGATCTATTTTCCAGGTTAGTTGTTTTTCCAATGAGATATTTCACATTATCTTCTATTTTTTCATTCTTTTGGTTTTGTTTGGTGATTTCTTGGTTTCTCAGAAAGTCATTAGACTCCATCTGTTCCATTCTAATTTTGAGAGAACTATTCTCTTCAGTGAGCTTTTGAACCTCTTTTTCCATTTGGCTAATTCTGCTTTTGAAAGCATTCTTCTCCTCATTGGCTTTTTGAACCTCTTTTGCCAATTGAGTGAGCCTATTTTTCAAGGTGTTATTTTCTTCACCATTTTTTTGGGTCTCCGTTAGCAAGGTATTGACCCATTTTTCATGCTTTTCTTGCATCTCTCTCATTTCTCTTCCCAGTTTTTCCTCCACCTGTCTAACTTGATTTTCAAAATCCTTTTTGAGCTCTTCCATGGCCTGAACCCACCGGACATCCACCTTGGATGTCTGGGATACAGAGGCCCCGACCTCCACATCTTTCCCTGATGGCAAGCATTGTTCCTCATCATCAGAAATGAAAGGTGGGAACATCTGTTCCCCAAGAAAGTAGCTTTCTACGGTCTTATTTTTCTTCCTTTTTCTGGGCATTTTCCCAGCCAGTTACTTGACTTCTGAGATTCCTCTGCGCCCCCACCTAGATCTGCCCAGCTAGTGCTTGGGGTCTGAGATTCAAATGCTGCTCCCCAGCCTCAGGGCTTTCAGCGGTAGACAGGACTGCTATTCAATGTGAGCTTAAATTCTGGTGCTCAGGTGGGGCAGGGCCGCCTTCCAGACTCAGTTCCCTCAGGGGCTTTATTCAGAGACCTTTGGTAATGGTCATGAGCTCCTGCCTACTCCGGGTGCACCTGGCCGCCACTGCCTCTGCCGCTGCCTCCCAAGGGGGCCTGAGCTATGGAGACTCCCTGTTCCCCTCTCGGTCAGCCCAGAAGTCTCTCTCACTGACCTGTAGCACCTGTGGGTGGAGGGACCTTCGTGGCCATGGGAGGTTCTGTCCCTGAAGCCTGCTCCGATCTGCTCCTCTGGGGCCACGTGGCCAGGGTAGTACAGGGGTGGGCTCCGCTGTCCAGTGTGCAATGGACCTTTGGGGTCGGTTTTTCAGGGCTCTGGAATGGAAATCTCCTCCACTGCATTCCTGCGCAGCTTGTACTGCTCCAGAATTTGTGGGGAGTTCTTTTTACAGGAAATTTATGGGCTGTGGGTTCGGAGCTAGCATACAGTGAGTTTTTCTACTCCACCATCTTGGCTCCTCCCAAGGAGGAAAGAAGAAAGGAAGGAAAGATTAAGTGAAGAGAGTAAAGTATGGCATTAAATGTTTTCTTCCAAAAAGGAGTATAAGAACATCATAAAATATTTTTTATTTCTCATTTAATACTGGTTTAGTTTTCCAATTTCATGTAAAGATAGTTTTCAACACTTATCTTTATAGAATTTTGAATTCCACATTTTTCTCTCTCCCATTTCTCCTCCCCAAGACATCAAACAATATGATATAAGTGCAGTCGCGTTAAACATATTTCCACATTAGTCATGCTGTGAAAGAAGAATCGGAACAAAAGGGAAAGATTCAAGAAAGAAAAAACAAAAAGAGAAATTAGTATGTCTTGAGATGCATTCAGTCTCCATAGTTCTTTCTCTGGGTGTGGAGAGCTTTTTCTATCACAAATCTTTTGGAACTGTTTTAGATCATTGCATTGCTGAGAAGAGCTATGTCTAACAAAGTCAATCCTCATACAATGTTGCTGTTACTGTGTACAATGTTCTCCTGGTTCTGCTCACTTCACTCAGCATCAGTTCATACAAGTCTTCCCAGGTTTTTCTGAAATCTGCCTGTTTATCACTTCTTATGGAACAATAGTATTCCATTATATTCCTATACCACAACTTGTTCAGCCATTCCCTTTTTGAAGGGCATCCCCTCATTTTCCAATTCTTGGCCACCACGAAAAGAACTACTAAAAGTATTTTTGCGCATGTCCATCCTATTCCCCTTTTTTAATGATCTGTTTGGAATACAGACATAGTAGTAGTACTTCTGAATCAAAGAGTATTGATTGCCCTTCAGGAAAATTTCAAATTTCTCTCCAGATTAGATCAATTCAGAACTCCACCAAACATGCATTAGTATGACAGTTTTTTCAAATCTTCTCCAACATTTATCATAATCTTGTTAAGTCAAGTTAGCTAATCTGATAGATGTGATATGGTATCTCAGAGTTGTTTTAATTATTTGCATTCTCTAATCAATAGATATGACTATAGATAGATTTAATTTCTTCATCTGAAAACTGCCTGTTCATATTCTTTGACCATTTATCAACTGGGGAATGACTTATGTTCTTATAAATTTGACGCACTTCTCTATATATCTTAGAAATGATATTATCAGAAAAACTCTGTAAAAATTATTTCCCAATTTTCTGTTTCCCTTATAATCTTGATTGCATTGGTTTCTTTGTGCAAAACACTTTTTAAACTAATGTAATCAAAATCATCTGTTTTGCATTTCATAATAGTCTCTCTCTTGTTTATTCGTAAATTCTTCCTTTTGTATAAATATGATAGGTAAACTATTCCTTCTTTTCCTAATTTTCTTGTGGTATCTTTATGTCTAAGTCATGCACCCATTTTGATCTTATCTTGGTATATGATATGAGATGTTGGTCTATGCCCAATATCTACTATACTATTTTCTAGTTTTCCCAGCAAATTTTGTCAAGTAGTGAGTGCTTATCCCAGAAGCTAGGTTTTTTGGGTTTATCAAACAGTAGATTACTATGATCATTTACTACTGTTTCTTGTGTATCTAACATATTTCACTGATTCACCAGTCTTCTTGTTTTTGTTTGTCTTTCCTTTTCAAAGAGGACCATGACATCATGGAGATGATGCCACAACGTGCAAGTGAATTGGATTTAAGTGAGAGAGAACTATGCAAAAACACCAGCCTCACTTTCTGTTCTGGAGTCATCTGGGTCCAGTGGACAGATATATATACAGAAGATTGGAAGTGGCTCCAGATATGGTGGAAGACCTTGGCCTTTTAAAACTAAGGTTTTGTTTTGTTTTGTTTTTTCTTTCTTTCTTTCTTTTTTAAGCAGATCTCAGTTTGACTGAGGCTACACCAATTTTTAGCCATTGCCAAGTAGTTTTGAGGATTGTACTTTATAACATAGTTTTAGACATTGGAAGGCTAAGCAACCTTCCTTTGAATTTTTTTCATAAATTCCCTTGATATTCTTGATCTTTTGTTCTTCAAGATGAATTATTTTTAGAGCTCCATGAAATAACTTTTGGTAGTTTTGTATGGCACTGAAGAAGTAAATTAATTTAGTTAGAATTCCCATTTTTATTATATTAGGTTTGTCTACTCAATTACAATTGATATTTTTCCAGTTGTTTAGATCTGACTTTTTTTTGTGTGAGAAGTGTTTTGTATTTGTGTTCATATTTGTATTTTTGTTCCTGGATCTGCCTTAGCAAGTAAACTCCCAAATATTTTATATTGTATGCAGTTTCTCTTGTATCTCTTAATGCTGGGCTTCATTGGCAATATAGAGAGAAACCCATGATTTATGTGTCTTTTTTAAAATCCTGTAACTTTGTTAAACTAATTTTTTAAGCAGTATTTTTAGTTGCTTCTCTAGGTTCTAGGATTCTCTAAATATATCATCATATCATCTCCAAAGAGTGATAGTTTTGCTTTCTTATTGACTATTCTAATTCCTTCAATGTCTTTTTCTTTTCTTGTTGCTAGAGCTAACATTTCTAATACTGTATTAAATAATAGTGATGATAATGGGTATCCTTGTTTCACCCTTGATTTTATTGGAAAAGCTTCTAGCTTATTCCCATTACATATAATGCTTGCTCATGAGATTTGTACTATATACCATTTTAAGGAAAAGCTCATTTATTCCTATCCTCTCAGGTATCTTTAAGAGGAATGAATGCTGTATTTTGTCCAAAAGCTTTCTCTGCATCAATCGAGATAATCATGGGATTTGTTAGTTTGGTTATTTTATGGTCAATTTTGCTTATAGTTGTCCTAATGTTGAACTAGCCCTCTATCCCTATTATATAAATCCCACTTGGTCATTATGTCTTTGTTAATATTTTATTTAAAATTTTGTCATCAATATTCATTAGGGAAATTGGTCTTTAAATTTCTTTCTCTGCTTTGGCTCTTCCTGGTTTAGTATGATATTTGTATCATAAAAGAAATTTGGTAGGATTCCTTTTCTGACTACATTTTTTTTTCCAAGTAGCTTATATAGTATTGGAATTAGTTGTTCTTTAAATGTTTGTTAGAATTCACTTATCAATCCATCTGAAATCCATCTGGCCCTTGAGGTTTTTTCCATAGGCAGTTTACTTGATGACTTGTTTAATTTCTTTTTCTTAACTGGGGTTACTTAAGTACTTTACTTCCTCTTCTGTTAATCCAGACAATTTATATTTTTGTAAATATTCGTCCATTTCACTTAGATTGTCAGATTTATTGGCATGCAGTTCATCAAAATAGCTCCTAATTATTGCTTCAGTTTTCTCTTCATTGGTAATGTATTCACCCTTTTTAGTTTTGGCACAGGTAAATTGGTTTTCTTTCTTTTTAAAATCAAATTAAGCAAAGATTCATCTATTTTATTGGTTTCTTCATTAAAACAACTCTTAGTTTTATTTATGAGTTCAATAGTTTTCTTACCTTCAATTTTATTAATCTCTCCTTTGGTTTTTTTAGAATTTTAATTTGGTATTTAATTGAGGCTTCTGAATTGGTTGTTTTTCTCTCTTTTTCAGTTGCATTTTCAGTTCCTTGATCTTCTCTTTTTTCATTTTATTCATGTAAAAATTAAGAGATATAAAATTTTCCCTGCTGCATTCCATAAGTTTTGATATGTTGTCTCATTATTGTTGTTCTCTTTTATGAAGTTTTTGATTGTTTCTATGATTTCTTGTTTGATCCACTCATTCTTTAAATTTAGATGATTTAGTTTTCAATTATTTTTAGCCTATTTTTCCATGGCCCTTTATTACACATAATTTTTATTGCATGATGATCTGGAAAGGATGCATTTGATATTTCTGCCTTTTTGCATTGGATTGGGAGGTTTTTAATGCCCTAATACATGGACAATTTTTGTGTAGGTGCCATGTACCAGAGAGAAAAAGATTTTATATATATATATATATATATATATATATATATATATATATATAAAATCCCCATTCAATTTTCTTCAAAGGTTTATCATATTTAACTTTTCTAAAATTTTATTGACATTTTTCTTGTTTATTTTGTGGTTAGATTTATCCAGTTCTAAAAGGGGGAGATTGAGGTCACTCACTGGTATAGTTTGGGTGTCTGTTTCTTCCTTTAACTCACTTAACTTCTCCTCTAAGAATGATATACCACTTGATACATACATGTTTAGTATTGCTATTATTTCATTCTCTAGGGTAACTTTTAGCAAGATGTAGTTTTCTTCCTTATTTCTTTTAATTAGATCTATTTTTGCTTTAACTTTGTCTGAGACCAGGATTGCTATAGCTGCTGTTTTTTTTTTCCATTTCAGCTGGAGCATAATATATTCTGCTCTAGCCTTTTACCTTTACTCTGTGTGTACTCCTCTGCTTCAAATATGTTTCTTGTAAACAACATATAGCATTGTGGTTTTTAATCCACTCTGTTACCTGCTTCTGTTTCATGGGAGAGTTCACCTCTTTCACATTCATAGATATGTATATTTCTCTTCATCCTGCCTCACTCAATCTGTCCTCCCTTTACCTTTCCTCTTTCCCCTCCTACTTCTACTCTCCCTTCTATCAGCCCCTCTGTCTTGTTTTGTGCCCCTTTTCCTTCCTTCTTCCCTGTGGGGTAAGATCCATTTCTATACCCAAATGAATGTATATATTATTCCCTCTTTGAGCCAAATCTGATGGGAGTAAGGTTCAAACAATGCTCATACCCTCCCTTCTTTTCTTCTACAGTAACAGATCTTTCAGGCCTCTTTATGTGATATAATTTACCCTATTCTACCTCCCCTTTTCTTCTTCTCTCATCACAATCCTTTTTTCATCCCTTATGTTTTTATATCATCACATCAAACTCAACTTATACTCACACCCTCTGTCTATGTATACTCCTTTAAACTGACCTACTAGAGATACAGTTCTTAAGAGTTATAACTATTATCTTCCCATGTAGGGATGTAAACAGTTTAGTCCTATTGAACAACATTTTTTTTCTTTCCTGATTACCTTTTTATGCCTTTCCTGAGTCTTCTATCTGAACACTGAATTTTCTATTCAGCTCTGGTCTTTTCATCAGGAAAGTCTGAAAATCCCCCATTTCAATGAATAACCTTCTTTTCCTCCTGAAAGATTATGCTTGATCTGGGTTGTTGATTCTTGGTTGTAATCTAAACTTATTTGCCTTCCAGAATATGCTATTTCAAATCCTCTGATCCTTTAATGTTGAAGTTGCTAAGTCCTATGTAATGCTAACTATGGCTCATTGATATTTGAATTATTTCTATCTGGCTGCTTGCAGTATTTTCTCCTTGACTTGATATTTCTGGAATTTACCTACAATATTTCTTGGAGTTTTCATTTTGGGATCTCTTTCAGGAGGTCAATGCTGAATTCTTTCAATGTCTATTTTATCTTCTGGTTCTACGCTATCATGACAGTTTTCCTCGATGATTTCTTGAAAGATGCTGTCCAGGTTCTTTTTTTATTATGACATTTTGGTGGTCCGGTAATTCTTAAAGTATCACTCCTGGATCGATTTTTCCAAGTCAGTTGTTTTTCCAAAGCAGTATTTAATATTTTCTTCTATTTTTCATTTTTTTGATTTTGATTGACTGATTCTTGATGTCCTATAGATTTATTAGTTCCCACTTGCCCAATTCTAATTTTTAAGGAATTATTTTCTCCAGTTAGCTTTTGTACCTCCTTTTCCATTTGGTCAATTATACTTTTTAAGGGGTCGTTGTCTTCAGTGATTTTTTTTTTCCATTTGACCAACTGCATTTTTTAAGGAATTGTTTCCTTCAGTGAATTTTTTTATTTTTTTTCTCAAGCTGCTGTTTCTCTCTTGCAATTTTTCTGCTACCTCTCTTATTTGGCTTTTAGAAAAAATCATTTTTGTACTCTTTCAAGGTTTTTTGGGCTTGAGATCAATTCATATTCCCCTTTGAGACTTCACATGTAGACATTTTTATACTGCTATCCTCTTCTGAGTTTGTGCTTTGATTTTCCCTATGGCTATAATAGCTTTCTATGGTCAATGATCTTTTCTCTTTGGGGCTAGGTTTTTATTCTATTTTGTGACTTTTAAAGTTGAGCTGTTTCCCTAGGGCATAGGCAGCACTGTTCCAAGCTTCTTGTGCTAGGAGCCAGGAGCCTGGTCACTGGTTTTCCTTGCTGGGACTTTAGGTGCTGGCAGTTTGCCCACTGTGTTAGGTGGCCCAGCTTAGGCACACCTGTTGTGCCTTCTGTGTTGGGGCAGGAGGCCTCACTGCTGGGCTGTTGTGCCACTTGTCTGCTGAGTCAGGACTGAAGGGCCTTGGTTGTTGGTCTGTATTGTGGCTAAGAGTCTCCTGCTGACCTGCCCACACATTATCTGCACTGGAATGTGCTCCCCTTATACCCAAATGAGACAGAACTTTCCTGAAGTCCTAAGTAATCTGAAGCTGGAGAATTGTTTCACTGTGTCTTTTTATAGGCTCTGCAATTCCAGAATCCATTTAGAGACTTGATTTAATGTTGTTTCTGAGAAAAACTAGGGAGAAGTCAGGCAACTGTCTGGCTTTTCTCTATCATCTTTATCATATAATATGCTCGAATGTAGCAATAACTATTTGATGATATTGTGATCATCATGTTTTCATATTGATTGCTTTAAAGTTTAGAATAATATGGGTCCTCATAAATAAAATCAAGAGATCAGCATAATAATCAACAGGGTTAAAGCCAAACAGATGCAAAATGACTATTATCTAAACTAAAAGCATGCGTTAGATATGTAGTCCCTAGAGTCAATCTCTTAGTTCATATACCTTGACAGGTACTAACTGCAGACAATAACCTGAATCCATAATTGGATTTTATAAGGAAAATACTTTTTTTCCATTTTTAATGATCACATCCTTCTTCTTGATATAAAAATCTGTCTGTTTAATGACAATATGTTCCTGATAATGTTTGTTTGTTTTTTTGTCTGTGAATCATGGAGTACTCTAATCTTAGAAGGATCAAATTGACTAATGACTTGGTTACAGTGCAGAGGTACATGATGAACTATAGAATACTACCAATGAGATACCTGTTTGCACACAGGAAATATTATAAGAAATGCCATCCAGGAAACATACGATCAAAAAAGGAAGCAAAATGTGGTCAAGTATACCAGTAGATTGTGCTGCTGAGAAGGGAGTGGCTGGTCATTTTACTTCCTGAAGTCTGAGTTGCAGGAAGACTAAAGCAAATCCAGTGTCCTCACTGTCTAGCACCAATATGGTGAGCTCCTAGGAGCAAGGTTTCACCAGGTTACCTAAGGAAGAGTCAAGAATAGAGCAGATAATAGCTTCAGTAGGATTGTGACAGGGTCCATAAGTGGCTACTACACAACCAGCTTAGAGAGAAGAAAAGAGGGAGAGAGAGAGAAAAACAGGAGAGGGGGCAGCGAGAGGGAGAGAAAGAGAGGAAAAAAGAGGGAGAGAAGAGGGAGGAAAGGAAGGAGAAAGAGAGAGAAAGAAGTGGCCACTTTGTGAGAATGAAGACCAATAGAGGGATAGGCCACATCTTATGGTGTTGCTCATAATTTTTAATATTTTATTTTTAATCTTTTCATTTCATTTGAAAACTATTTACTTATTTACTCAATACACATGAACAAATATGAGAACTTAAATATATAAAAACAAAGGATGCACATGTATTTGTAATCTATTATATAGAATTTTAAATGTAAATTAAACACAACAGTTAAAAACTAACCCGAATCTGTGTGATCCCTTTTGAATCTCCCTCTGCTCTTTTCTATATTTTAAAAATTTTTTGTCTTTCTTTTCTTTTTTGGGGGGGCATCATTATCACTACACCTCAACTTTCCCCTTTCTGGCAACAAAACCCTACCATGTAACAAATAAGTGTAGTCAAGCAAAACAAATTCATGAATTAGCTCTATCTGAAAATGTGTCTTATTTTGAATCTCTAGAACATCAGTTCTCTGCCAAGAGGCAGGAAGCATGCTTTATCATCAGTCTTCTGGATTCATGATAGCCATTACTTTGAACAAAATTCTTAAGCTTTTCAAAGTTGTTTTCCTTTACATTATTGTGTCCATTGTATAAATCATTCTACTTCTACTCACTTCAGCCTGCATTAGTTCCTTCTCAGGTTTCTACAAATCTTTTTCATCATTTCATGTGGCGCAATAATATTTCACTATATCTATATATTATAATTTGTTCAGTCATTACCTAATTGATGGACACTCTTTATTTCTAATTCTTTGCAGTAACAAAAATAATGTTACAAATATTTTTGTATATATTAATCCTTCTCTTTGTTTAATTCCTCTTTTGGCTAAAATGCTAGTAATATAATTGCTGGATTTAAAGATTTGCACAATTTAGGTTTTGATACTCATGTAACATTTAAAACTCAGAATAGGCTCTCTTTTATGCTGGATGCAAGCTTTATGAAGCATTCATGGACTACCTGGACAAAAATCATATATGATGACAATATGTGTAAAGATTCTGATCTTCAGAGTGGGAGGGAAATCAGAGCTCCATTGCCATACTAAAATAAAACTCTCTAATATTAGTTACTGATTGAAACCTCTTGGTTTCTTATTTGAACAGGGAGAATAATAATGAAAACCCCCACACCTCAATTTCAACCAAAAAAATGGGTACCTGACTGAGAAGGTGACTTTCTGCTAGTTGGACTCAGTTCAAATTGGACATTTCACTTAAAAAGAGGCAGTAGTAGGGGGCAGAGCTTTCTAGAGCACTGCCCCCAAGCCCAGCCAAATACCTGTAAAAAATGACAAATAGATTCCGGAGCTGAAGAATCCATAGAATGATGGAGGGAAGCAAATCTCCAGCCCAAGACAGGGGGGAAGGTCATGGGGAAGTGTCTATCATTACATGCAGGGGTCAAGGCACAGTCCAGCATGGGCCATGCTGGCACAGACAGGACCTGAGCAGGCCTTGAATCTCTTGCACATGTGGCAGTTTCCAGACTTCAGAACCCCAAAACACCAAGGACAAATTTGAAGGTCAGTGGAAAAAGCCTGTGGGACCAGTGTGGGAGAGTGGAGTGGTTTGGCCCCAGCCCCAGGCACCAGAGGGGGAAGGGGGTGGAGAAACCTGCAGCAGCCCCAGTAGCAGCAGGGGCACCTGCAGCCACTGCTTCTAGAGCTCTAGCCCCGATTGTGGGGGAATCGAATGGTTGACAGTACACCCTCCACTCCCACTGGAAGCAGAGATCTACTTGGACAAAGAACTCAAAAGTCAAGTAAATGACTGGGAAAATGAGCAAAAACTGAAAGAAGAATCAGACTATAGAGTCTTACTTTTGATTAAGGGACCCCAAGGCTTGGAATGTGATATTCCAGAAGTCAAAGGAGCTAGGATTAAATCCAAGAATCATCTACCCAACATAACTGAGTATAATACTTCAGAGGAAAAAATGGTCATTCAATGAAATAGAGGATTTTCAAGCATTCTTGATGAAAAGATGAGAGCTGAATAGAAAATTTGATTTTCAAACACACGAATCAAGAGAAGTATGGAAAGGTAAACAGGAAAGAGAAATCATAAGGGACTTAATAAAGTTGAACTGTTTATATTCCTACATGAAAAGATGATATTTATAACTCTTGAGACTTTTCTCAGTACTAGGATAGTTGGAGTGACTGTATACATATAGGCAGAGGGAACGGGAGTTGAATAGGAAAGGGTGATATCTAAAAAAAATAAAATCAAGGGGTGAGAAAGGAATACATTGAGAGGAGACAGGGAAAATAGAATGGGGCAAATTATCTTTCACATAAAAGAGGCAAGAAAAAGCTTTTTCAATGGAAGGGAAGGGAGGGGAGGTGAGAAGGAAAATGTGAACCTTTACTCTCATTACATTTGGCTTAAGGAATGAATAACATGTGTACTCAATTTGTTACAAAACTCTATCTTACACTACAGGAAAGTAGGAGAGAAGGTGTTAAGGAGGGGTTGGGGGATGATGGGAGGGCAAATGGGAGGAGGGCATAATTAGAAGTAAATACTTTTGGGGAGGCACAAGGTCAAAAGAGAGAATAGAATAAATATAGGATTGGATGAAGGGAAATAGAGTGACTTTTATAGTCATGACTTTTACAGGAGTCTTCTGCATAAGTACACATGTATAACATATATTAAATTGCTTGCCTTCTCAGTGGGGAAGGGTAGAGAGGGAGGAAGGGAGATAAGTTAGAACTCAAAGCTTTAAAAATGAATGCTAAAAATTGTTTTAACATGCAACTGGGAAATATGATATACAGGCAATGGGGTATAGAAATCTATCTTGTCCTCCAAGAAAATAGAGGGGATGAGGATAAGAGAAGGGAAGGGTGTGATAGAAGGGAGAGAAGATTGGGGGAAGGAGTAATCAGAATGCACACTGCCTTGGGGTGGGTAGAGGGCAGCTGGGAAGAAAATTTGGAACTTCAAATCTTGTAGAAATGAATGTTAAAAACAAAAAAGAAATAAATAAGTTAGAAATTAAAAAAAAAAGAAGAAGAGGCAGTAGTAATCTAGTATGTGCAATCTGAATGGAATTCACTGACCTCTGAATGGAAAAGCTGAAATTATGTCTCCAATCCACAGGGGGTACTGATAACCAAGAATATGAATGAATGAAAAAAGTAATTATGAAACATTTACTAGATGCCATTCACTATGCTAAGCCCTGGAGCTACAAAGAAAAATAATCATAACACAATCTTTATCCTCATCGAACTTACATTCTAATACTGGAAAAGAACACATAGAAAGCAATAATGGCCAGGGCTGAGGGATTTGATCAGGAAATCACAGGGCAAAGAGTGGAGATAGAGACTAGAGATCAAAGAAGGAAAGTAATTGTTACACAGGAATTGCATAAAATAGGAGAAAGAGGAAAGTTGTAGGGAAGACGCATGAAGGATTACTGATCTCTTTCTTATAGTGAGGTCAGAATCCACATTTGCTAGAGTTCCATATATACAGCTGTGTTATTCTCCTTTCTGGGAGGCATAGTAGCAGCTGGGCACAGATTAATCCCATCTTTCTATCTCTTTCTTGTGCTTTCCTTTGTGGCAGTCAGAGCAATGCCCAGCTATAACTTTTACCCTTTTGTCTCTAGTCCCCAGTTAGGTTCAATAATCATTATTTTCCTTTCCCACTCTCTTCCTTCCTCGATCCTATCTAACTTCAGAGTTGGTAGGCTCTGGACTTTGTGTCAAGCATGCCAGTCCCAGCAGGTCTGCTAGACAGGTATTAATTTGTCATCTGTCATACCCTGTGCATGAATGAATGCTTGTGTGTCAGCATCTTTGAAGTTATGAAGAATTAATCTTCTTAACTCATACTAGTCAGTTTTTGATAGGTACATTTATATTGAGCTAGAAATTTTCTCTATAGTTCATGTGTTGCATGTACTCATTAAATAACTCCATTTCCCCACTCTATGGTATTAATAGACTGGTCAGATCCATTTTACCTGGTGGGATTCAGCAAACCCAATCATTTATTTTCAATTTTATAAGAGATCCTAAATGTTGCTGGTTGGCCATCATTTAGTCAACAAGAATATATCAAGCCTCTACTTTTATCAAGCACTATACCATGCACCAGGAGTAAAAATACAAAATAAATTAAAGAATCCCTAAAAAGGGAATGAATGAAAAACTATGCATTCCATTAAGTGCTTACTATATGGTAGATACTATGCTAAGCACTTGATATATAAGTATTAAAAAAACCTGCCTTTACCCTCCACTTCTTCTCTCCTGGGATAATGTTCATAATTAAGGTAAAGTGTTCATGATTATGGGCATATGTCTAGGGAAAATATCATACATAAAAGGGCCAATTTAAGAATAGCCCACAGGGAAATGGTGACTCTTGCTTATCCAATGGTGAATAAACCCTTTCAAGATTTTCATTCCTCATTCCTAAACAATGTGTACATATAGAATGATATGAGTTCACTGAAAACTGGAGTTCCAACAGAAGTCGGCTTGGTATTTGAGCTGTTGAAGGAAATAGTCCAACTCTACACATTGCCTTTCGTTCATTACATCCCCACAAAGATCCTCATGTTACTATCTCTTTTTTGTTGCCCACAAATCCCCGTTATTAAAATAATTCTGTTTCTATAATAGCATGCTGTATCCAGAAGAATGATGATAAATTATAACTGCTATCTAGGATAGAATACTTGAGTTCTTTATCACATTAGTACCCATGAAGTTTAACACAGATTATATTATCATATGACATATTTGCCACTTTGAAAAGTATAGAACCTCTAAAAGTATCGACTATAGACTTATTTTTAAGGAGATAAAGAATAGGCACAGTAGAGAGTACAACCTTGTGGGAACAGAAGTTATTGGGATATGTGACAGCGTATTTTGTCTAGAGGAAATCCTTTAAAAATATTTCCAATCCTACTTTTACATTTTCCCCTAATGCCACTACAAGTATGTTCTAGAAAAGTTAATTAATTCCATGAAAATGGGATATTAAATAAAATTATATGACAGGGCACACTTAATTTAATAGAAACGGAATTAGAAATGTAAGCTATGTCTCTTTGTGTCCAAAAGTTACTGCATAAAAGATTAATTCTTTACGGAGATTTGAGGTTACATATTTTTTATCATGCTAATCACAACCCCCTTTCCACAAATCTAATCTCTTATTCTTCATAACACTGCCAGACTTGACCAATCTCCCTTATGCATGCATCTGTTTGTACCACCACTATGTTTAAAACTATTTAATGGATCCTTTTTGGCTTCAGAAGAAAGTTTAAACTACTTTGCTTTAAATTCAAGGCTATCTGGGACTAAAACACACCCTTCAATTAGTCATCCCTAAAACATATCCTACAATCTCCCACCTTGAGGCACAAATTATTGAGTGGAATTCTTGGAATGACCTCATATCCTTTCACAAAACTGAGCTCCTATTCCTCCTTTAAAGTCCAAACCAAATGCTATTTCCTTCACAGAATCTAAGATCTGGAAAGAAATTTTGAAGACATCTAGTCCAATCTATCACTTCAAAAGAATCTCCCTTTACAAACCTCCTGACAAGTCACTATTTAGTCTTCAATTCAATGGAATGCAACTAACCTTTGTTAAGACTTTATAACTGGTACTGTAGATACAAAGGTAAAAATGAAAAATACCCCCTGCTCTCAAGCAGATTACATTATATTAAGGGTATATATAACATGCAAACAGGTAAGTAAATACAAAATAGTTTGAGAGGAAAGAATATTAACATTTTGGGGAACAGGAAAAGTTTTCCGACGTATAAGCTATGCTGTGAAGGAACTGGCAAATTGTAAGAGGTAAAGATGAGGAGGGAATATGTTCTAGGCATGGACAACAGTCTCTCCAAAGAAATGGAGTCAGGATATAGAATGCTAAATTCAGAGAATAGTAAACAGCACAGTTCAGTTGGATCATAGACTGTATGAAAGGGGGTAAGGAGAAAAAGTTCATAAAATCAGACTGGAGCCCATCTTGGAAAGGTTTCACAAGTCAAATTGAGCACCAAAGGAAACAATACCAGTGAAGAATTTTTTTCTTCAACTAAAAATTCTTGAGCAGGGATGAAATGCTTAGATGTATGCTTTAGGAAGGTTATTTCATCAGATTATTGGGGGATGGACTAAAGCAACAAGAGAATGGACTCAAGGAAATAAAGTAGAAGATTATTGTAAGATTCTAGACAAGAGGTGATGGGGACCTGAATTCACTTTTTCTTAAAGATTTTTAGTTAAAGGCAATTCAACACTTCCTGAGGAAATCATTACCATTTTTTGATACTTTAATTTTTTAGCAGAGAATTTTAATCTACATCTCTGCAACTTTTATCCACTGCTTCTAGTTCTACTACATGGGGTCATCAAGAATAAAGTTGACTTCTACCAAAGTGAGACTTTCAGATGTTTGAAGATGAACATCATTTCATTCCTAAGGTGAATGATGTTTGGTCTTCAGTCTAAACATCCCTGGTTCTTTCAATAGATTCTCTTTTGGTATAATCTTAGGGTATCCTTGTTTCTCTTCTCCGGACTCTCTCAAATTCATGTGTTCTTCCCAAAATGAAGCTCCCAGAACTGGTCACAACATTTCTTGTGGTCTGCCCAGATAACATAGGACCATCACCTTCTTAGTTCTGGGCATTTTGTCTTCTAATGTCTCTCATATTTCATTTCTTCATTTGTTTGTTTGGTTTGTCTTCCATATTGTATTGTTGATTCATATTGAATGTTTAGTCCATTAAGTTATTGCTTGAGAAGCTGATTTTTTAAAATGTAGGCAAGGACTCTATACTTAGCTTTATATCATTTCACCTTATTAGACTTGACCTAATATGCTAATCTTTTGAGATCCTGATTCTTTCATTCAATGAAATGAAACTTTGAAACATCTATAAATTTGATAAACATGCCATTTATGCCTTCATTTTTGAAACCAATCCTGACTTCCCTAGTCAGTATTGGTGTTTCTCCTCTTGGATCTCAGATGTCACTTTGCTTGAATTATATCACTATGTCATTTACTATTCTGAACTATAATTATTTGGATAAATGCCATATATTCCTATTAACTTCCATATGGATGTGAACAATATATTTCCTGATCTTCACCAATAATTTCACTGATATAGTAAATGTCTAGTGCAGAAACTTTCTCCATAGATGCAGATCGACAACTTATCTGTAATTTAACATCTTAGAGAATCACTTAGGGGTACTTAGAGGATAAATGATCTTATGGTACAGATCAGAGGCAAGGCCTGAACCCAAATCTTTCTGCCTCTAAGGTTGGTTGTCTCTCCCATAGACCCTGCTCTCTCCATGAATCATTCATGCCCTTTCTCAGTTGGGGATATTTCCCCAGTGTCAAGTCATACACTGTACTCTGTAGGCAACAAGTGATCAGTGTATTTGCTGGATTTCATTGCCCTGCTCCACAGTGGTCAGAGCAAGCTGATGAACAGGTTGAGTTTTTTTTCTTTTTCCTTTTCCATGGGGGTATTATCAGGCTTCACTCAAATGCATTGGATCTGCAGTCAGAGTTTAAATTCACATCTCATAACTACTAGCATAGTGACTGACCATGGACATGCCACTAATCTTTCTTCTGCCTTAGTTTTTTCATCTTAGGGTAATGGACTAGTCAGTGTTGACAAACTCAATAGAAACAGATCACTCCAGGAGGTATATTGGGTATGGACACAACTGAAAAAAAATGATGGAACAACAGGAGGCATACTGATTTAGAAAACCACAAATTAATATTGTGTGTTGCAATGTATTTTTAAATTTATTTTGTTAGACATTCCTCAATGACATTTTAATCTGATTTGTCTCACTCAAGAGATTTGCTAGTTTCTTGACCTGGAATTTGACATCTCTGGACTAGTCAATTATTGAGATCTCATTAATAATATAATGACAAATCCACTCTAGATAACATTTAATTCCATTTCATTGGAAGTTAAGTGTCACAGTGGATAAAGCTGAACTTGAAATCAGGAAGTTTGAGTCCTATGTGACCTTGGGCAAGTCGTTTAACTTTTCTAAGCTTCCCTTAACTTATAAAATGGAGGTAGTAATAGTGTTTACTTCACAGGGTTGTTGTGAGGATGAAATGAGATTGGTAAATAAATGAACAAATCAATATGTAAAATATTATGTAAGTATTTAGTAACAATAACATCAACAACTGTAATAATAAAAACAATAATATTGTAATACGAAGAGGAATCATTGAAAAATGGAAAGTTGTCATTAAAGCCAGGAAAACTTGAATTCAAGTGACACTTTTGACATATACTGATTGTGTGACCCTACACAAGTTACTTAACCAGTCAGGGTCCTGGACAACTTTCTAACACTCTGAGTTTTGGAGAAAGTGCCAACCTACACTGATAGAGTTTTCTCATCCAGGCATACTTTATACCAATGAAATCGCGGGTCCAATCCTACCCAACCCTTAGCACAGTGCCCGACATGCTCAGTAAGTGTAAATACGTATTTGTTGACTGAGTGTCTCTTTCAATGCCTTATAGAGGAAGAAAGAAAAGAAAATCTCATTGTTTCCAGATGATTTCCTCAATGGTTTCCAAATAGATATGCAGAAGGAGATAATTTAGATAGACACGTTCTCCTTCATACCCATGAACACTAAAAAGTTATTTTTGAATTGTGAACTTGAAACTCTTTCTCCCATCAAGCTACAAAATCTGACTGTCCCTAGAATCCAATAAAAGTTCTACCATATTACATAACGAGCAAAACTGCTGGGTCAATATAGAAAATACCTTGATCCTCAATTAAAAAAAGAAGAGGACAGAAGTGAACTCAATAAAATTTGCTAATTCAGACAAACATAACTTATAAAGCATGTTAAAAAGAAATTTTTCTGGTGATGAATCTTGAAGGACTTCATTTGTCACCTCTCCATAAGGATTTGCTGTAATTTCCTGTTCCCCTGTCTTTTTGAGTCTGCAATTGCTCTTGAGTTTGGCTATTGCTTTGGCATTTATTCTCAAACCTAGCATTTTGCTCATTAGTTTTTTCAATGATATCCTTTCAAAATGCCCATGTGAAGTCCTGCTGAAATAAATCCATTCAAGACCTTAATAAAATTCTTTGGTCACTCCCTTGACAAATTATAGGCTTTCTCTGACAAGACCCAATTTTTGTGTTTATGAGAACCCATGATGACAATCCTCTAATCTATGATTCCTTTTTTTTTTTTGAATAAGCTAACTGATTTATCCTCTCTTCTCACTTCCAAAAGTTTTTTGTCATAGGAATTAGATTAATAGATGCTATTTGGTAGATCACATGTTTTGCTTTAAATAAAAATGATCGCATATTAGAATCTCCTCCTCCCTCACTCCAGACTTAATTCTCACCCATTAACCCTTTGGAAATCTGAGACTTTCACCACCCTGAATAAAATGTCAAAAATATGTCTATTACTTACTATGTCTCAACAAAATTAAGATAGATCACATCTGGTGCTTGGGATTTATAAACAATCAATAATTTTTTGAATGAACCACTTTTTGCTGTGCCTTAGAAACCATAGCCAAGTGAAATTAGCATCATTTTCTCATAAAATTATACTCAATTTGATTGATCCTTCTGGGAAATGACATTCCACATATTTATAGTGAGTAAAGTATTTTTACACCCTTTCATTTTATGGCTAATTTTCTAAAAAGTGAGAGTTTTTTTTCTGTGTATTCTCATTATTATGCCTGAAGAAAGTTTACCAATGAATGGATTCTTCTAATTATGAGACCTCAGAGATCATTGTAACCTAGGGGTTCTTAACTTTTTTTGCATGTGACATTGATCTTTTCGGAATTCTGGGAACTGGTGAACCCCTTCTAAGAATAACGCATTAAATTCATAAATTAAAATATATAGGACTACAAAGAAAATGCATTGTAATGAAATAGCTATTAAAATATTTTTAAAAATAAGTACATGTTTCCTAAGTTAAGAACCCTTAATTTCAGCTCAAGTGTCTCTCTACACAGATAATAAAACTGAGGGTCAGTGATTTAAAGTGATGTATTTAAGTTTACATAGCTATTTACTGGCAGAAATAGGATTTATGCCCAAGTCTCTCGACCTGGTCTGTCGCTTTCTGCTGCACTCTCTGTAGTTCTAGGCACTAAAGTTTGTATGCAATGATAGCCATGAATTGAATGTATTGTTAATGATGTGATCGATGTGCCTTTCTATATTTCTCTTGTTTTAATGTTGATTTCTTTTTTTTCCTTTGTGATGTGCAATTCCCCAAACAAAGAAAAATCCAAAATTACCTGTCCTGTGTAGAGCCCTGTTACACCTGCAGTGATGATGGTAAAGTGGTGGCAAAGTGGGCAGAGGACACCAAAATCATCAAATCTTTTTTTTTTTTTTTTTGAAATAAAAATTTATTTATTTAACTTTTTACATTCATTTTCACAAAATTTTGGGTTCCAAATTCTCTCCCCTTTCCTCCCCTCCCCCCACCCCCATACACCGAGCAATCTAATTTTCCCTATCACCAATCTGCCCTCTCATCTATCCTCCCTCCCTTCTCTTGTCCCCATCTTCTCTTTGGTCCTGTAGGGCCAGATGACTTTCTATTCCCCATTAACTGTATTTCTTATTTCCTAGTAGCAACAACAATACTAAACAGTTGTTCCTAAAACTTTGAGTTCCAAATTCTCCCCATCCCTCCCTCCTCACCCATTCCCTTTGGGAAGGCAGGCAATTCAATATAGGCCCTATCTGTATAGTTTTGCAAATTACTTCCATAATAGTCGTGTTGTGTAAAACTAACTAAATTACCCTCCATCCTATACTGCCCCTCATTGTTTCTATTCTGTCTTTTGATCCTGTCCCTCCCCAAGAGTGTTGACTTCAAATTGCTCCCTTCTCCCATTACCCTCCCTTCCATCATCCCCCCCTTTGCTTATCTCCTTCTCCCACACTTTACTATACTGTAAGATAGGTTTTCATACCGAAATGAGTGTGTATTTTATTCCTTCCTTTAGTCGATTGTGATGAGGGTAAGCTTCTTGTTTTTTTTTTTCTCAGCTCTTCTCTTTTTCCCTCCACTGAAAAGTCTCCTGCTTGCCTCTTGAATGACATATAATTTACCCCATTCCATTTCACCCTTTTTCCTCCCCTTACCTTTCTCTCTCACCATTTACCTTAATTTCTTTTAAGATATGGTCCCATCCTATTCAATTCACTCTGTGCTCTCTGTCTCTGTATGTGCATGCATATGTGTATGTCTGTGTGCGTGCACACGTGTACATGTGAGTGTGTGTGTGTGTATGTGTGATCCCACCAACTACCCAGATACTGAAAAGTTTTAAGAGTTACAAATATTGTCTTTCCATGTAGGCATGTAAACAGTTCACTTTTGGTAAGGCCCTTCTGACTTCTCTTTGCTATTTACATTTTCATGCTTCTTCTCATTCTTGTGTTTGAAAGTCAAATTTTCTTTTCAGCTCTGGTCTTTTCATCAAGAATGCTTGAAAGTCCTCTGTTTCATTGAAAGACCATATTTTCCCCTGAAGTATTATACTCAGTTTAACTGGGTAGGTGATTCTTGGTTTGAGTCCTAGTTCCTTTGACTTCTGGAATATCCTATTCCATGCCCTTCCATCCCTTAACGTAGAAGCTGCTAGATCTTGAGTTATCCTGATTGTATTTCCACAATACTGGAATTGTTTCTTTCTTTCTTTCTAGCTGCTTGCAATATTTTCTCCTTGAGCTGGGAATTCTGGAATTTGGCCACAATGTTCCTAGGAGTTTCTCTTTTTGGATCTCTTTCAGGCAGTGATCGATGAATTCTTTCAATACTCATTTTGCCCTCTGGTTGTAGAATATCAGGGCAGTTTTCCTCGATAATTTCATGGAAGATGATGTCTAGGCTCTTTTCTTGATCATGACTTTCAGGTAGTCCCATAATTTTTAAATTGTCTCTCCTGGATCTATTTTCCAGGTCAGTTGTTTTTCCCATGAGATATTTCACATTCTCTTCCATTTTTTCATTCTTTTGGTTTTATTTGGTGATTTCTTGGTTTCTCGTAAAGTCATTAGACTCCATCTGTTCCATTCTAATTTTGAGAGAACTATTCTCTTCAGTGAGCTTTTGAACCTCTTTTTCCATTTGGCTAATTCTGCTTTTGTAAGCATTCTTCTCCTCATTGGCTTTTTGAACCTCTTTTGCCAATTGAGTGAGCCTATTTTTCAAGGTGTTATTTTTCTGGGTCTCCTTTACCAAGGTATTGACCCGTTTTTCATACTTTTCTTGCATCTCTCTCATTTCCCTTCCCAGTTTTTCCTCCACCTGTCTAACTTGCTTTTCAAAATCCTTTTTGAGCTCTTCCAAGGCCTGAGCCCACCCGACATCCCCCTGGGATGCCTGGGATACAGAGGCCCCGCCCTCCACGTCTTTCCCTGATGGTAAGAATATTTCCTCGTCATCAGAATTGAAAGGTGGGAACATTTGCACCTGCTCAAAGAAGCTCTCTATGGTCTTATTTTTCTTCCCTTTTCTGGGCATTTTCCCAGCCAGTTACTTGACTTCAGAGATTCCTGTCCACCCCCGCCTAGATCTGCCCAGCTAGTGCTTGGAGTCTGGGATTCAAATGGGCTTTCCGAGGCGGCTGTGGCTGCTATTAAATGTGAGCTTAAGTTCTGGTGCTTGGGTGGGGGCAGGGCCACCTCCTAGGCTCAGCTCTCTCAGGCGCTTTATGCAGAGACCTTCAGTAATTGAGTGGGTGGGGGCAGAGCCGTCTACCAGGCTCAGTTCCCTCAGGGGGTTTATGCAGAGATCTTTAGTAATGGAGTGGGTGGGGGCAGGGCCACCTCCCAGTCTCAGCTTCTTCAGGTGCTTTATGCAGAGACCTTCAGTAATGAAGATCCTGCCTGCTGCTGGGGGAGTCCCGGGTTGCCGCCGCTGCCTCTGCCTCCGCAGCTTCCTGCCCCTGCCTCTCCCTCCACCGCTGCCTCCCGAGGGGTCCCCGAGCCATGGAGACACCCTGCTCCCCCCTCAGCAAGCTCAGACGTCTCTCTCACTGACCTGTAGCGTCTGTGGGTGGAGGGACCTTCTCAGCTGCCGGAGATTCCGTCCCTGAAGCCTGCTTGGATCTGCTCCTCTGGGGCCGCCCAGCCAGGGCAGGGCAGGGGTGGGCTCCGCTTTCCGGGACTCGACGGACCCTGGGGATGGCTCTCCAGGGCTCTCTGGAACGGAAATCTCTTCCACTGTTTTTCTGCGCACCTTGCAGTGCTCCAGAATTTGTGGGGAGTTCTTCTTTCAGGAAATATATGGGCTGTGGGTTTGGAACAAGCATACGTGAGTCTTTCTACTCTGCCATCTTGGCTCCTCCCCCCCAAATCATCAAATATTTTAATCCTACATTAATATTTCCTCAGCAGGCAGGGGTACCCAAAAATATAAGACCCTTGTCCACTGATCATGAGTGGTCATATTGTTGGAGGCAATAAATCATATCAATCTTGACTTTATCACAGGAGATAAAAATAAGTTGTAGCTAAATGGAAAGATGTCTTGCTTCCTTCTAGAAGATAATAAAGAAATTTGCTTTGTCATATGTCCAAAGGCAAGAAGAAGCATTCCATACTTCTATCAACCATGGCCATCTTATATTGCAGTACTGATGATAAGCATTATCAAGAAATGCACTGTGAAAAGAAGGATAGCTAAGGTACTAACATCTTCCCCAGAGAAGTAAGAGGAAGAAAAATTCTTCAAAGAACTTAATAAGACTCTCCAAATATAATCAACATCCTTCAATCACCATTAACTTCAATGCAAAAGTGGGCAGAAGAATAATGAAAAAATATATTGAAAATATGGCTAAGAAATGAGAGAAGTCAAAAAGCCTGCAGTGAATGCATGCCTGTACATCACAAATATTTCTACATCACTGGACACAGCAAGTATCTAATAATAGGGATAGGGATAGGGATAGAGATAGGGACCCATAATTTCACTCCTGCAGTGGACCTCCAGGGAAGGAAACAACCTCTGTCAGTACATATTAGTACCTCTTCTACAAGTTATAACCTAAAAATTTGCTTCAAGTGCCAAGAAGGTAAGTGACCTGATCAATGTCCAAGGCCAGTATTACAGAGGTTGTACTTGCTTCCAAGAGATCTCTTTCCACTAGAGCATACTGCCTTTCTTTTAAGGTAATTTTGTGCATTCTTTCTTCCTTCCAAACTTAAAATGTTCAATTCATGTACTATGAAAGTCACCCTCTATATCCAGCCCTGGATTTAGCTATGTTCTACTTTAGTCTCTAGTGATCTTTTTTTCCCCAGAAGCCATCAAAATCTATCTATCAATTTCCATTTTTAAATTCATAATTATCTTTGTCATTGCTCTTAGTAAATGTGTGCCACTCACCATCCCTATATCTTTCCAAAACAAATGCTCCCTCCACATTCTGCATTTCCTTATATGTGTTGTTTCCCCCTATTAGAATATAAGCTTCTTGAGGGCAGTGGTTTTCTTTCCATTGGTTTAAATATTCCTAACACTCAAGAACCTGCCATATAATAAAGGCTCAATAATTGCCTTTTCATTCATCTATGACACTTTAAACTCAGCTGTCTCTAGTTAGAACAACAATAAAAATCAATAGCAAATGAGAAAAAAAATTAGGAGATACTGTAAGCAATTTAAACAGTTTTACCTATTTAATTTACCTATTACCTATTTTAAAAATTGGGTCTGAAAAAAATTGCAAGTGGATATTAAAACAGACATCAAAAAGGATTGCTACAATTCCTAAGAAAGTTTAACTGATACAAATCAATCACAACAAGGAAAACAAGAGAGCCTAGAAAACACTAAGCTAGCATACTCTTAAGCTCCTTGATAAGAAAGAGATGTATCAGCCAAGGGAAACACCAATTTAGAATGTAAACTTATTTGGAAAATGTTTATGGAGATAGATGGTAGAAAAGTATGGATAATATTATCTCACAAAATAGTGAGAGGAGGTAAGAATAGACATGTTTACAGAAAACCTAGCATGAAACCTAATTAAGTCGGATAATCCTGAGAGTATTCAACAAATGAAATTAGAACAACTAGCTAATGGAAGAACGGAAAAATCTATCAACTTTAAAAGATTATTCTCCTCATCAATGGCAGTAGATTCATCATATTTATATTCTATCATCACAGGCTTGCATATATTTAGGAAATAAGCATAGTGCTTTTAAAATGACATGAATAGTAGCTGGAATAGACCAGAAAAACTCAAAGGAGGTCTATATTAGCTCTTTTTGTGGTGACAGCAATTGGAAATTGAGGAGATACCCATTAATTAGGGAATGGCTGAGCAAGTTGCGGTATATGAATGCGATTTAATATCATTGTGCTATAAAAAATTATAAGGAGGATGCTTTCAGGAAAACCCGGAAAGACTTACATGAACTAATGCAAAGTGAGTAGAAGCATGAGAACATTGTACACTGCAACAACAATATTGCATGTTGATTAATGTGAATGAAGCTATTTTCAGTAATGCAGTGATAGAAGACAATTCCAAAAGGCTCATGATGAAAATGCTATCCATCTCCAAAGAAGGAACTGGTGGAGTCTGAATGTAGATTGAAGCATAGTTTTTAAAAATTGTGTTTCTTCTTTCCTTCCTTCCTTCCTTCCTTCCTTCCTTCCTTCCTTCCTTCCTTCCTTCCTTCCTTCCTTCCTTCCTTCCTTCCTTCCTTCCTTCCTTCTTTCCTTCTTTCCTTCCTTGTTCCTTTTCTTTTTCTCTTTCTTGGTCTGTGTTTTCTTTTACAATATAATTAATATGCAAATATGTTTTGCATGACTACATATGTATAGCCTATAATCAAATTGCTTGTCATATTGAGAGGTGGGTGGGGAAGAAAGGAAGAAAACAATCTGGAACTCAAAATTTTAAAAAGCAAGTATTTGAAAAAATTTGACATGTAATTAGAAAAAAATAAAAATTTAAAATTAAAAGACACACACACAAATGGTATGTACTTGCAGTAGCATAATTTTATACACATTAATGGATAACTTTTTAAACACCCCAAAGAGTGAATTTAACCAAATAATTGGGGGGAAAATCATGGATGTTATTTTTATTGACAAAATATGAACAAGAAAACATCCATAACAACTAAACCACATCTCCTTTCCCATCTATACAAAACCTTCATGAGACTAATGTGCACATATTTGGAGCACTTTTTGGTGAGTGAATAAGAAAAGAACAAAATTTTCAAATATCATATTCTATAGCAGACTTTATTTTTACACAATTTCCTGAAAGATGAAGAGAATACAATATTTTACTGAACTTATTTTTTTACTATAAAAAATCTTTTATTCTTCAAATACTACCTTAAAATTCCTGTTACAAGGTATCTCCTCAGCATTTGTTGAAACTATGCAAGAATATTTTAAAGATGCAACAACATATATTACTTTGTTTAATGACCATTTGATTACAAATGTCAAGCAGGACATTAAAAAGGGAGATGTATGCTCACCAAAGTTATTTTTCAATGTCAAAAAAGATTTTCAGCTCAGAGTCAGAATTGAAGAGGATTAATTTTGCATGGTAAGATCCTCTAAATAATCTGACTTGAGGAAAATATTGTACTAGTTTCATGAACCCCCAGAACATTGCAGAACTTCTTAATTTATAATTACTTAAAAGAATTCAAGTTAATTGCTTCTATGGATAAAACCATGTGGATGAAAAATTCCTATTGCAACAACTGTGATATGTAGTTAAATGAACAGGACACAAAATCTTGTCCATCAACACAATACATCTTCCAGATAGATAGTAAACCAGATGTACAATTGGACACCTGAAAAGAAATAGACTAGGTTGCTTGGGCAACATTTTTAGACTCCAAATTTCTCCCTGAAAAAGGTTCCTCTTTATATTAGTAAATCAAGGGGCATTTATTAAGCACATTTTAGTGTTGAGGGCTATATAAAGTGTTACTGATACAAAGAAAAATTAAAAACAGCTTTTACACCTAGAAATATACATTCTGATAGAAGAAATAACAAATACATAAATTTGCATACACAAGATAAATATAGAGTAGATGGGAAGGAATCTTAGAAGGGAAGGTACTAATGGCTGTCAAGACTGGGAAGGGCTTCCAGCAAAAGATAGCACTTAAAATGAGTCTTAAAGGAAGTCAGATTCCACAAGGTAGTGGTTAGGATAAAGGGCAATAGTTTTTTGATGATGCTCTATATTTTTAGAACATGGAGTGACACAGCCGCCAAAGATTTAAGATTGTGGGTCACCAAAAGGGCAAGGGAAAGATGCATTAAGAGTATATGCATGGTGTGGCATAACACTAACAATGAATTATTCAAAATATTTGGTATAAATTACATTAGAACAGAAATGTAGGAAAATGACATGGGTAAGTTATGCAATGGTGTATAACCTGCATGTTTCATTGATACCTTTACAATATCAAGAGTCTAAAAGGAAGCCCCCAAGGCATTGGATGATCCTCCCTCTGGAGAATTTATGGGAGGACATTGACAAAAAAATTAACAATTTTAAAGGCATAGATAGACTGTTATCTAGACCATGGGACAAAAGTATTTACTTGCATTGATGCTATACCCTATTTGTTGAAATACTGAGCCTTTTTGTTTGCCCTCATATATTTTTACTTTGATTGCAATGATTGTTTTGCTGTGGCTTTCTGTCATTGCAGTTGTGTCCAAGTCTTCAAGACTTTTCTTGACAAGGATACTAGATTTCTTGACAAAGTTTACCATTTCCTTCTCCAGCTCATTTTATAGATGAATAAATTGAGGTAAAGGTAAATTAGTGACTTGCCCAGAGTCACACAGCTAATAAGTGCCTAAGACCAGATTTTATTCCAGGCTCTACCCACTGATGTTTGACTCAGATGCATCACCTAGTTCTCAAGATGACACCAGCTTTTTAAAGGTTTTACCTAATACAAGGGAAAGCTTTAGTAGTTTCTACTGAATTAGAAAGGTTTCACATTGAGCATGTCACCTAGCCCATATGGTTGTTCACCTACAGTTCATTTTCAGAGAGGCTTATCAACAGGAAATCAAAAGATTGATGAGTTTTATAGAAATAGCATCTCTCAAAGACTTAGTTATATGAAATTTGTAGATTCCATCAGTGGAGGGAATCAAGTACCTTCCCTATAAAAGCACAGATGGTTGAAAGATTGAAATTTAAATTCAACCACATTAAATGTTCACTTTTTTTTGCAAAGTTCAGCCACTGTCTTATATTACAAACCTTACAAAGCACACTTTCTTCACTTATTGCTTTATATTAGATGCAGCCACCATCTTATGAACAAAACCTCCTAATAAATTACATAAAATGATAAAAGCCAGTAACTGTCTCCTCTATCTTTTCTTCTCCAAGCTAAATAATCTCAAGTATTAAAACTTCAACCGTCTCTCAATGTACTTTTTTATGTTCATTTATTTATTTTTAGTTTTCAACATTAATTTTCACAAAATTATGAGTTCCAAATTTTCTCCCCATCTCTCCCCTCTCCCATCCCAAAACACTATGCATTCTGATTATTCCTTCCCCCAATCTGCCCTCCCTTTTATCACACCCTTCCCTTCCCTTATCCTCATCTTCTCTCCTTTCTTGTAGGGCAAGATAGATTTCTATAACCCATTGCCTGTGTTTCTTATTTCCAGGTTGCATGCAAAAACAATTCCCAACATTAGTTCCTAAAATTTTGAGTTCCAACTTCTCTCCCTTTCCCTCCCCACCCATCCCCATTGAGAAGACAAGAAATTCAATGTAGGCTATATATGTGTAGTTTTGCAAAAGACTTCTGTAACAGTCATGTTGTGTAAGACTAAATTTCACTCCATCCTATCCTGCCCCCATTTATTCTATTCTCACTTTTGACCTTGTCCTTCCCCAACAGCGTTTGCTTCAATTTACTCAATCCTCCCATCTGCCTTCCCTTATATCATCCCCACCACTCCACTTATCCTCTTCTCCTTTACTTTCATGTAGTGCAAGATAGATTTTCATACCAAATTGAGTATGCATGCTGTTCCCTCCTTAAGCCAAATGTGATGAAAGTAAGGTTCACTTTCCCCTTCTCACCTCCCCCATTTTCCCCTACACTGAAAAAGCTTTTTCTTGCCTCATTCATGAGAGATAAACCTGTCCCATTCCATTTCTCCCTTTTTCCTCCCAATATATTCCTGTCTCACTCCTTGCTCTTATTTTTTCAGATATCCTTTTCTATTCAACTCACCCGGTGCTCTCTCTCTCTATATGTATATGTATAATCCCTCCAGCTACCCAAATACTGAGAAAAGTTTCAAGAGTTACAAATATTATCTTTCCATGTAGGAATGCAAACAGTTCTACTTTAATAAGTCCCTAACGATTTCTCTTTCTTGTTTACCTTTTCATGCTTCTCTTGATTCTGGTGTCTTAAAGTCAAATTTTCTATTCAGCTCTGGTCTTTTCATCAAATATTCTTGAAAGTCCTCTACTCAGTTTGGCTGGGTAGGTGATTCTTGGTTTTAATGCTATTTCCTTTGACTTCTGGAATATCATATTCCAAGCCCTGCAATCCCTTAATGTAGAAGTTGCTAGATCTTGTGTTATCCTGATTGCATTTCCACAATACTCAAATTGTTTCTTTCTGGATGCTTGCAATATTTTCTCCTTGACCTGGGAACCCTGGAATTTGGTTAAAATATTTCTAGGAGTTTCTCTTTCAGGATCTCTTTCAGGAGGTGATTGGTAGATTCTTTCAACATTTATTTTACCCTCTGGTTCTAGAACATCAGGGCAGTTTTCCTTGATAATTTCATGAAAGATGATGTCTAGGCTCTTTTTTTGATCATGGATTTCAGATAGTCCCATAAATTTTAAGGTGTCTCTCCTGGAAATATTTTCCAGGTCAGTTGTTTTCTTTCCCAATGAGATATTTCACATTATCTTCTATTTTTTCATTCTTTTGGTTTTGTTTTATAATTTCTTGGTTTCTCATAAAGTCGTTAGTTTCCATCTACTCCATTCTACTTTTTAAAGAACTATTTTCTTCAATGAGCTTTTGAACCTTCTTTTCCATTTGGCTAATTCTGCTTTTTAAAGCATTCTTCTCCTCATTGGCTTTTTGGACTCATTTTGCCATTTGAGTTAGCCTATTTTTAAAGGTGTTATTTCCTTCAGCATTTTTTGGGGTCCCTTCTCACTCAGGTAAAAGAGCTTTCTCATTGACCTTTGAAACTGTCTTTCGAATTTTGGGGTTGAGCAATTTGGGAACTGCAGCAGCTGCTAGGGATTCTACCCCTGAAGCCTGTTCTGGTCTTATTCCTGCTGCATTGTGTCCAAGGTCAGGCGTGCTGCACTCCACACCAGGGTGATAGACCATTCCTGTCAACCTTCCAGGCTGTCTTGGCCTCGAAATCTCTTTAACTTTGTTGTGTTGTTGCTTCTACTGCTCAAGAATTTGTTTAGAGTCATTTTTACAGGTATTTTATGGTCTGTGAAGGGGAGCTTCTACAGGTCCATCTTTCTACTCTGCCAACATGTCTGTGCCCCCTCTCAATGTACTTTGTTTTCTCCATTATCCACCCTCCCTGAAAATTCTCAATATTTCTCTTTAAAGTTGTCTCATCTCTTAGCCTTTAGTTACTTTATCTATTAAATGAGGGGATTGAAGGAAACAAGGACTTCCAAAGTTCCTTCTAGTTCTACTATAGTATGATTCTATTAGGGATAAGGAATGGATCTCATTTTTTCGAAAAAGAGAAATCTTGAATGAGAAACCTCCCTTTACTAATGGAAGTCAACACATTCTACACAAATAAGAGCAGGGGTGGGGAACCCACAAACTTGAGGCCACATGTTGCCTTCTAGGTCCTTGGGTGTGGTCTTTTGAGTGAGTCAAAATTTTATAGAATAAACCCATTTATTAAGAGGATTTGTTCTGTGAAGCTTGGTTTCAGTCAAAGAGCCAAACTTGAGGACCTAGAGGATCCACATGTGGCCTTTAGGCCACAGGTTTCCACTCCTCACATAGTGTTAAAAAGTTAGCTAGAGGTAACTTGTCCAGGACCACATAGTCAGTATGTGTCAAATATGAGATTTGCATTCAAGTCCTCCTGGCTTGAAGGTCAGTATCTTATCTACTATGCCATACTGTATAATAGTATGAATCTTCATAGGAGAAGTTAAATATGTCAATCACATTAGTGTGAGATTATTTCAGATAAGACAGGAAAAGATAAATGAAACAGAGAATAGAGCATTTATTAAGTGCTTACTTTAGGCCAGCTATTACGCTACCTTTGGGGAACACAAATAGAAAATTGAGATAATCCTTGCCCTTGAGGAACTCACATCCCAAATCTTACTCTGATGCCTTCTTTTGCCCCTAATGTGGGAGAAAACAGCATTAGGAAAAAGGGAGTTTTGGTCTGGGAGTCATATGCGTTGATCCATAACGCAGTTTATTCCACATCCTTATGGAAGCAATGATCAAATTTGTTTAATTATTTTGCCCAGAGAAAGAAGTTGAAGTAGGGAGGGAATGACATTCAGTGTTTCTTAAATTGGGTTGCAACTGCATATGGGGTCAGTTTAAGAAGTGCTGCAGGAGTATAAAGGCTGATACTATAAATAAATTAGGGGAGCAAGGAATAATGTGCTTATCAGATTTATGGAGAATGGAGAAATTTATGACCAAACAAGAGATAGAGAACATTATGAAATGCAAAATGAATAATTTTGATTACACTAAATTGAAAATGTTTTGCACAAACAAACCCAATGCAACCAAGATTAGGATAGAAGAAGAAAACTGGGGAAGAATTTTTATAACTAGTGTCTGTAATAAAGCCCTCATTTCTAAAATATATAGAGAACTGAGTCAAATTTACAAGATTACAAGCCATTCCTCAATTGATAAATGGTCAAAGGATATGGACAGGCAGTTTTCAGAGGAAGAAATTAAAGCTATCTATAATCATATGAAGAAAAAGGTCTAAATCACTATTGATTAGAGAGATGCAAATCAAAACAACTCTGAGGTATCACATCACACCTATCAGATTGGCTAACATGACAAAACAAGAAAATGGTAAATGTTTGAGAAGATGTGGGAGAGTTGGAACACTAATTCATCATTGGTGGGCTGATTCAGTCATTCTGGAGAGCAGTTTGGAACTATGCCCAAAGGGCTACAAAAATGTGTATACCCTCTGACCCACCAAAACTGCTTCTAGGGTTATATCTCAAAGAGACTCCAAAAATATTAAAATGACCCACATATACAAAAATATTTATAGAAGTTCATTTTGTGATGACAAAGAATTGGAAATCAAGGGGTTGCCCATCAACTGGGGAATGGCTGAACACGTGGTACATGAATGTAATGGTATACTATTTTTCTATAATAAATGATAAGCAGGTAGATTTCAGAAAAACCAGGAAAAACTTGAATGAACTGATGCTGAGTGAAGTGAGCAGAACTAGGAGAACATTGTACATAGCAACATCAACTTTGTGGGAGGATCAGCTTTGATAGCCTTAGCTCTTCTCAGCAAGAAAATGATCTAAGATAATTTCAAAAGACTCATGATTGAAAATGCCATTCACATCCAGAGAAAGAACCATGGAGATCGAATGCAGATTGAAGCATACTATTTTCTCCTCCCCACCTCTTTCTTTTTTTGCTTTCTCTTTCTTATAGTTTTCCCCTCTTATTTTGATTCTTATTTCACAACATGACTGAGATAGAAATATGTTTAATATGCTTATACATGTATAGTCTATATTAAATTGCATGCCATCTTGGAGAAGAGAATGGGAGGGAGGAGGAAAAATTGGGAACTCAAAATCTTATAAAAGTGAATGTTGAAAACTAAAAATAAATATTAAAAATGTAAAAAAAAAATTAAAAAGTTCTTTCTAAATAGACAAAAAAACCCACATAATACATTTCATTTACCACCTTAGATGATCCTAAAGAGAAGGGCCTCCCCACTCTCAAAGTGGCCATAGTGTATATTCCCATGAAACCACATATTCTGCTTCAGCCGTCCTGTCACCTTGTCACCCAAAGGAAAGATAAGTAGAATTATATAACACAACAGTGGTATTAATGATGGAGTGTGGTTAAATAACTTTGTAGATTAACACTACATTCCTACAGTCCTGATCTACTTGCTCAACAAGTTTTAGTTGTTGCTTCTAGGTTAAAATACAGACTCCTTTGTTCGGCATTTAAAGCTCTAAAAATGCTTTCAATAGTCTGGCTTCAATCTGTCATTCTATGCCGATTACACATTATTTCTCTCACGTACTCTGTATTCCAAGCAAACTGGTCAACTTTTTATGTTGTTCAGAACATTTCATCTTCATCTTCCGTTTCTTTGCATGGCTGTCTCCCATGGTAGGAATGCTCTCTTACTGTGCTGGGCACATGGCATACAAGCTGAAAAAAGGATCACAGTTTCTTACCTCAAAAAGCATACATTCTAATTAATCCAAGAAGAAAGCACAAATAGGGGAGTGGTAGCCAGAGAGGAATGTTTCCATCAGGAATATCACAGGGATGATGATTGGAGTTTTAGGACTATTAAAGGACAAGTACTTTTAAATGTATTATATTTTTCCCCCAAAAAAGGATTAGTTTAGTTCTTTGAGGGTTTGTAATGGCAAGTAAAATAGGATCTCTTGCCGTGTTTGTTTTAGTATAATCAGGAAGTATAATGCCTCTATTTGAATATGACTGGGGAGGATCTTTCCCACCCATTGTCCAGCCTGGGAAGATTTGTAAGAAAGTCCACACCTTTTGTTAATGAGGCACTGGTTCATAAGGTATGTGATCTCCTCTAGCTCTAAAAAGTGTATAAATACTCTGAAGGTGAGGTTTTACTTTGAGTAATAGTTTTTATAATAAGGTTTGAGTGCCAGATGAGGACTCTGGGAAGCCAGTAATGAGCCCCCTGGCTTTGAGAACCCAGATGTTGTGCTTCCCTCTGTGGTAATTATGGTCAGACAGTTGGGGTCTAATTGCCTATTGAATTCAGGCAGGTGAAACCATGTCTGTTGACTTTTAATAGCTCTGTATTTTCCTTGAGGTTCAGCATGCTAACTCCCCTGAACTAGGAGAATGGTATATGTGCTTGACTAAAGGATTGATACATGTGCTTAATTAAAGGGATTGCTAACAGCTCAAAAGTTGTCTTTCCTTTTATGAATGCAGTGATAGCAGGCCCCGCTGTGTATGCTGGGGTGCTTACTGATAGAGTTTTCTTTTTTTTTTAAGTGTAATAAATATGAACACTTCAATTTGTTCAGAAAAACAACAAAAAAAGGCAATTTTACATGAAATTATGAACATCTATTACATACAGTTTAACTTTTTTCTCCACCACATAAAGATGGTGGGGGTAGAGGGAGGGAGGTTTCCAATTTAATGTGGTAGCTACAATCCTGCCTCAGCTGTGTATGTTGCCTTCTTCTCTCTTTTTTTACAAAATAAATTGATTATTTTTCTTTCTTTTTCCTCCTTTTTAGATATCGTTGTCACTTGACCAACCCCTAAAATCTTCCCCCAAAGAAAAGTCCTCCCTACATAGAAGAAACTATAGTAAAACAAAAGAAATCCCGTACTGACTGTATTTGAAAATTTATCTCATTCTGTATCTCTAACTCATCATTTCTCTTCCAGGGACTAGTTATTGTCAGTCTTCTGAAGTCATTTTTCTTTGTGTTGATTACATTGTTTACAACATAGTAG
The DNA here is from genome assembly GCA_023548195.1 of Bettongia penicillata ogilbyi. Taxonomy (NCBI): domain Eukaryota; kingdom Metazoa; phylum Chordata; class Mammalia; order Diprotodontia; family Potoroidae; genus Bettongia; species Bettongia penicillata. Next base: position 433,357 of record JAJHZJ010000478.1, on the reverse strand, counting down.
TGATTGTATAAATTATTCTCCTCTTTCTGCAACTGTACTCTGCTTCAGCTCATTTGAATCCTCCTAGCTTCCACTGAATTTGTCCCTTTAATCATTTTAATGGCACAATATGATTCCATTATATTCATATATCATAATTTGTTTAGCCTTTCTTCAGTTGATGGACACTCTCAGCTTGTTTCTAGTTCTTTAATACAACAAAAAAGTATTGCTATAAATATTTTTTGGACATACAACTCTTTTCACTCTTTCTTTAATCTTCTCAGGTTATAAGGCTAGTAGTGGCTGGTTAAAGGATATATCCACTTCAGCATTTTTTTCTATATGGCACCAATTGCTTATCAGAATATTTGGATCACTTCGCAGATCCTTTAGCATCTCATTAGTGTGCTTGATCTTTAATATCTTCTCTAACAGTTGTCATCTTCCTTTTTTGTCATCTGATTGATATTTATGGGTATGACAGAAAAAGTTGCTTAAATTTGAATTTTTCTTATTAGCAAGTTGGTTTTCTCTAATTTATTTTGGTTATCGATAGGTTTTCGTATCGATGATTCTTTATTGGTGTGTACAGTCCTATTTATAATTGTTTATTTTACTTAACCAGTATATTATTTCATATAATTGTTGAAATTTTCCCTTTTATTAAGTAACTGCTCATTCATATCCTTTGACCATTAATCTACTAGGGAATGGCTCTAGTTTTTATGTATCTGAATCAATTCTCTATTCATTTTGGATATCAAACTTTTAGTAAAGAAATTTGCTGTATTTTTTCCAAGTTACCTGTTTCTTTCCTAATTACCTTCATTAACTTGGTTTGTGCAAACAATTTGAAAAATAATTATGCAGTCAAAAGTGTCTGTTTAGTCTCCACTGATCCTTACCAGTCTTTGTTCAAGAACACTTTCCCTAGTCACAGTTGTATATGGTGTATATGGGTCTAACCCCAGTTTCTACCAGAGTGCTTTACAACATTCACAGTAATTTTTCATCAGATACCGAGTTCCTGTCCTACTAGTTAAAGACCTAGAATTTATCCAGTACTATACTCCTACATTTTTTTATGGGTCTTGTGAATTTACTTAACTGACCAATCTGGTTTTTTGCCAGTAGTTTTGATGATTACTACTTTGTAATATAGTTCGAGATTTGGTTCTTCGAGGCCACATTACTTCCTATGACTTTTCAGGGTTTCCTTTGAGATTGTTGTCTTTTTTCCTTTCAGATGAATTTATTTTTTCTTGCTTTATAAAGTATTAAGTATTTCAATTAGGGGAAGGGAATGGAATAAGCATTTCTATAACATCTATTATATGCCAGGCCCCATGCTTAGCACTATATAAATATTATTTCATTTCATCTCCAAGACAATCCTGTGAAGCTGTTGTTGTTCAGGAATTTTTCAGTCTTGTCTCACTCTCAACTACCCCATTTTGTGTTTTCTTGGCAACAGTTCTGCAGTAGTTTTCCATTTCCTTCTCCAGCTCATTTTACAGTTGATGAAACTAAGGCAAACAGGGTTAAATGACTTACACAGCATTGAACGACTAGTAAATGTCTGAGGTCAGATTTGAACTCACAACTCAAAAACATGAGTTTTCATGACTCTAGGCCAAGAACTCAAATGTGGCACCCTAGTGAGAAAGGTACTGAGATTATCTCCATTTCATTTGGGGAAACTGAGCAAACAAAGGCTGAGTGACTTGCCGAGGATCACACACTTAGTAAGTGTCTAGGTTTAGACTCAGGCCTTCTTGATCCCAAACCCAACATCCTACCCAATGTGTTACCTAGCTGCCTCATTTAATTTAGATTTAGTTCAACTGATATTTTAGTAGACTCTCCACGGTTCTTCTAATACTCAGAGAAATGCCTTTGTTTCCTTACTGTCTATACTTACTCTCTCAGTTGCATTTTCTAGTTTTAATGCTGTAGTTAACAACCCTAGAATTACATCAAATAGGTAGATGTGAGAATGGACATCCAGGCTTTATGCCTATTCATATTGGAAAGACCTCTGTTTCTCCATTAGAGATAATATTAACTTTTGGTTTCACTGTTGAGGCTCATAAAATTTGCACATTATACTGTGTATCTCTGGGTATGTGCATTCAATCTTTCTCTATCAATTCAGATAAGTGAGGTTGTGTGATATGTCTACTGCTCTTATCTCTTCCTCCACATCTACATATTTTTCTTCTTGTGCACCCTAACTTTTGAATAACTAGTTCCTCCTTTTCTTTCTTATTTCTTTTTATTATATTCATTTTACTCTCCCTTTTTCTTTCCTCTTAGAGCCACCAAAATAGAAGATACCTAGGCCCTTTATTTTTTATATTTTACTCACTTGATGATATTGGAAGACATCATTCTGAAGGAATACTTGTCTCTTCTCTCCTTACCATAATAAGTATTGGAAAGTACTTCATCATCATTTTATTCCTTCTAACTGCTCAAGTATATACATTGGATAGAACTCCTGTGATGAACATATGAGAGAGCATGCATAAGAATCACAGAAGATAGACAGTCACAGAAGAGCTACAAATCTGCATCATTGGAGGAAACTTTCAATTCAATGAGATTACAGGACCATTTGAGTATTGAGAATGTTTTATTCCACACATGTTCATGGTTAGTAGGAAGACTATCTCTCAGTGATGCTTCAGACTACTCTAGTAGCAGGTAGTGTACCATCATGCCATAGCTTGTTAAGCAATGCACAGAGAACACTATAGTCCTCAAAAATAATCGTTCAGAATCACCTGAAAATATATCTCAAACTCCCTAAAATTTTTCTTAATAACAACTTGCTATATGAACAGAAAAACAAGTGACTATGTTAGATCAACAGCCTCCAGACTCAGTCACTTTTAACTTTTTACGGTCCTTGGCTTAGGGCCAGGAAGGAGCTGCCCCCTGGTTACTGCTTTTCTCAGCTCCCTAACTTCCATTTTTTGTCTTTCCCTTTTGCATTCAAACTTTTCTTCTGGCTCATCATAGAATCATATACTCCAGTGTGTACTATTACATGAGAGGTGAGGAGATTCACTGGCTATCTATTATCTTCCTGAATCTTCCCTCTTTATTCCCTTTTATCCCTTCCTTTCTCCTTCCCCCTTAGCAGCATAGGATATTACAACTATTCATTTCAGACAATCCAATATGTCTTGCACCAGATAGAAATACGTTTTGTATTTATCTATTCCAGGTGATCTCTAGAATCTATATCTTGCAAATGAGGGGAAAAATGCCTCTAATACTTTGTTTTAAAATTCTTTATTGCTGAGTATTATCAAAGTTTAAATCAAAATAAACTGGTACATAGAAATGCAACTGGCCCATAGATCTAAATGAGTATGGATGACTTGGAGTTAAAACACACTTCTGTCATAAGCACAATATTTTGAAGCTACAAGTGACCTTAGATATTATCTAGTTTTATACCACACCTTACAGATCTCACAGATGAGAAGACCGAAGTTTGATAGATTAAATTATTGACTCAAGGATACATCAGCAGGAAGTACCAGAGCCAAGTCCTCTTATTTCCATTATACCACAAATTTTGGAGAAGACATCTTAAAAGTGAATTAATATTAAGATTGGCATTTCCAAGCCTTCCACTTTAAGGATATGGTTGTAGTGATTAGGCAAATAAGGCAGAATAGATATTTCACCACTATCCAATGTGGTAATTGTATCCTAGTAGTCACCTTAGTAAAAGGCAGTGGTGCAATAATACTGCCTTTCCAAGTGTAGACTTGGTCCCACCATTATGAAAAGTTCTGCACAGTTATTGAGAGTTTTTATCTGAAAGTTGACAAGGAAATTCTTCACAGGTAGTAGACTGCTAGATCTTCTGAACTGATCGGAGCCTTTGGTTTTGCCAATGATCTGTGACCCAACTCAATTCAGTTGGACAAGCAGACCATGAACAATTCCATTCTAATTGAAGCTGTTTTCTTCCTTCACTTTGAAAGCTGCACTGTTGAACTTTCAGGTCTGATGTAATTGTGCCCTTGTGTACCTGTTTATTGGTAGAGGTCTATATAATTTAGGTGCTATCATTGCCTCCTCAGTAGCAAAAAAGAAAAAAGAAAATGGAAAAGCACTCCAGATGCTTTTATCCAAAGAACTCATCTAAAGGTGAAGCTTAGATCTAGTGAGTACTTTAAAACAACCATAAGTACACACACAAAGTTTCAAAACCGCTGAAACAAACTTTCTCCCTAGATTTTCTTGAGTTAATGTCAACTATAACTAAAAATTAAAGAGCAGTGCAAATATCTGAAAACAGGTTGTGGAGTTTGTGAAACAGCATACAATTTTATACTTTGGCCAGCAATAACACATTCAAGTTCAAATATGTGTAACCTCTGTCAATGGTACAATTAGTTATTACAAATTTTCAGGAGTCCTGTTTTATTCATTCAAGTAACCATTCAAAAACCTTGAGAATTTACCCTATTGGATGGCCTAGCATCCTCCTGGCTACAAGTAGGCCATGTACAATGCAACAAAAAAATGAAAGCTTTCATTAATAAAAAAAGTAATGTTACCTGATCTTTACAATGATGATACGTCTGTGATGCCCCAGAACCCCCAAAATTTACTCCTTGGGAATCAGACTTTTGTTTTGCAGATGTATATTTCACCTTATACTTTGGCAGAGGATGATCTTTTTTTTAAAGTGATACAGAGAAGGGGCCATAGCATGCCTACCCAGAATGAGGACCCTGCAGTTATATAAACAGAAGAAGGGCATATAGCTATCATACAATTGACCAGACCTGCCCACCCCTCCTCAATGCTATCTTAGGTAAAGAAGCTGTGGGAAATAAATCATTTGTTCACTGATACCTACTGTGTCCCCTCCATAATTTGTTCTCAACAACTTTGAGAGCTATCTCAGCTTCAGATCATTGTTACAGTTTTCTTACCTCTTGCCTAGTTTGAATTTAATTATTTACCAACTCTGGCTTGCCTCAGCCTGGCACGAAGTTTACTCTTTTGAATCATGACTTAGATCGCACCTTCTTGCTGGAGGTTAGAGAGAGGATTCTCTTGTTCAGGTCACGATAATTGTCCCTCAGCATTGTCTTCTTAACTTAACTAGATGTAACTCTATCTTAGCTGCCAAAATAAGGTACTCTTTCACCTATATTTATCCTGGAAGGTTGTAGCTCCATGCTCTCTATAGAAATTCATTACAACTGAAACTTAAAGCACTCATAAATAAGGGAGGGTTGCGCCGACTGACTTGGAATGGCGCATACACACCCTTATCCCTGGTATTCTCAGTCAGCTGAAGGATTCCATTCTTTGATGGTGGTAAGCATTTCTTACTCCTCTGTATCTTCCTCAGATACTCAAGAAATTCTTATGGAATATTTGATATACTCTCCATCAAGAGTTGGAGTGTCCTCTAAAATGTCTCCATCTGGTACACAAGGTCCTGAACATAGTACCTGTAGACCTATCATCCAAATATGGGCAACATTTCCACTCCCTCCACCCCAAACTAGATAAATGTGTCTTTACAACCTTCTTTCTCTGGCTCTAGAGCCAAACCTTATACACCAATTTGCCAATGTCCCCACTTCTTTGTAATTCCATTACCTTGCATTTGATGTCTTGCATTTTGTGGCAGGAGTCTACTTATTTACTTTGAGGGAGAAAAAGTCTTCCCCAGACAGGTAAATATATTTATACATACATTTTCACACATAAACATACATTTATACACACTAGACTCATGATATGAGAAATATAATCTGTCTATCTATCTATCTGTCTGTCTGTCTGTCTGACTGTCTGTCTGTCTATCTCTATGGCATAGGGAATTCCCAGTGAGGAAATTTCCTCCACCAACATACAGCATTATCTTGTTTGGGCCTTACAGTTTTAGAGCTAGTTGCTGGAGGTCAATGAAAAGTTAAGCAATTTGCCCAGGGTTACAAAACAGATATTTATCAGGTCATCCTACTCCGAGTAGGGAAGTTCTGGCTCTTTGCTCACTATGTCAAACTGCTTTTACAATGTATTATTTTTTATTAAAATATTTTCTGTATATATGTATAGCATTATAACTACCTGATTTTTACTTTATATTTTACTACATTGCAATCACCTATTTTTCTCAGTGAATCTCTGTCTTCATCCGTGAGAAACATCACCTAAAATAAAGATTTAAAAGGAGAAATAAAAAAGTGCTACCAAGCCCACATCAAAGGGACCCACAACTGTAAAAAAGTTAGGGAGCTGTCCTTATTTAAAGTCAAGCTTCATCATTGTAATTCTGCAGGGTTTGATTTGGATTGGTGTGATTTTATTGTTCTGTCAAGTCCTAATGTAAATCAAACTCAAAGTAAATTAAAATATAGGTATCTTTAATTAAGATAAAGAGGGTCATGAGTCTGGGGCACCATCATCTACCTGAATATATGAGCATCGACAGAGAAAACTCACAGAAAAGTTTTCATATGTTTGGGAAAACAAAAAGGGAGGAGGGGGAGGAGTGATACCTAGTTATGAGGTTCAAGCTGCTTCTGGTAATCTAAGCAAGAAAAATAGCTTCATTCTAGTTATTTTATCTTCATGATTCAAGTTTTCCCAAATCTTAAAGAGAGGGTACAAGGATACTTGAATCACTTTCAGTAACCTTGATTAGCTCAAGTTTTCTTAAAGGATAAACTGAGCTTAGATTCCCAGGGTAGATGGAACCTGGTCTAACATAGTTGAGGCCTTAAGAGCAGGAATGCAGTGACATTTCTAAGATTCTCTAGAGGGAGAGACTTCTTTTACTGTTGGGGTGGTCTTTTGACAGAGAAGGGAATGTTACATTTGAAATTAACACTGTGAAAATTAATTTTCCTGTCAGTTCTTTATAATTGCATTTTTGTAGTCATGTATATTTTTCCTTGGTTCTGCTGATTTCACTTTGTGTCAGTTCAAATATGTTTTCCCATGCTTTTTTGAGTCATTGCTTCATACTTCACAGTTGTATTCTGTTATACTCATGGAGCAAACTCATTCAGTTATTCCCTAGTCTAAAGGTATAAACTTTCTTTCCTAATCGTTGCTGGTGCAAAAATACAAGTGTGCTCATGAGTGCATACACACACATACACACACACCCACATGTATCTATCTATATTCCCCATGTATGTGTATATCTTATGAGAGTGTATATTTTTTCTCACCAAAGAATTATGCAAAAACAAACCAATAACCAGAAATATTATTAAAGGCAGTGAAAAATGATACCTGCTGTTGCAAAAAACTTCTTCGTAGGTTTTTACTAAGCCACAACTAAAACATGGGAAATTCTTTCTCTTTTTCTCAAGATGTAAATTTGATTGTACTACTGTAAATAAGGAATAGGACTGGGTCTTTTCCCTATATTTGTTTATAGTACAGTACATACCAGTTGTCCTTTAACACAATATAGAGACACACATACATACAACTGTATATATATATATATATATATATATATAATATAAATACATGGAAAATATAGCTATCTATATCTATATACTAGACACTGTGGCATAGGGTGTTCTCCATGAGGAAACTTCCTCTACTAACACACATAGTTACTTTTTTGGGACTTGTAGTTTTGAGAGTTGTGCGCCCTTTCCTTTACCCAATCCCACCCACCTCCACCCCCTCCCTCCCTCCCTCTTTCTCTCTCTCTCTCTCTCAAACACACACACACACACACACACACACACACATCCCTACACATGTATGTGTGTGAGCTGCTATATGCATACTTGTATTGGTATATTTATCATCCACTTCTTTGGGCTATATATGTCAAAGAACATTTTGGTCACCCTCTTTGCAAATTACTTTCCATAAGTTTTAGACTAATTCACAGCTTCAGCAAAAGTACAATAATATGACTGTCTTTCTCTAACTCTTTCAACATCAAGAAGTCCCATCTCTTGCCATCTGTGACAATTTGTTGGGTGTAAAGTAAACTTTATTCTGTTTGATGTGTGTTTCTCTCCCTATTAGTGCAACGTAAATCATACAGAGCAAACTTTCATATGACTTAATAATTTTCAATTGTACTTTTGAGAACTATCTGTTTATAATAGTTTTGACAATTTTTGACTTTTGACAATTTTTGACTTTTGACAATTTTATCTATTTTTCCAAAGTATTCTTATATATTCTTTAAAAATTATTTAAAGCATATCTGTCATTCATTTAAGAAGCATCAAATGCCTAATATGTGCCAGGCACCATACTAGATGCTAAGGAAACAAAAAAATATTTCTAGCCTTCAGAAAGTTTATATTCTATTTGATGGAAAAAGACATGCTCACAGGAGAGATACACATACACACATACACACACATACATATATACACTCATATACATACATATATCTATATGTTTATATATACATACATATGTATGTGTGTGTTTATGTACATATATATATATATATATGTATGAAATCCTTCATGTATTTGTCTGTTTCCCATCAAAGACATCTTGTTTTAGTTCTGTGGCCTTTTTCTAGTCTGTATTCAGGTAAACAAGGTAATAATAATAAAGATGATAATAATAATAGCTAAGATTTACATAGCACCTACTGTGTCAAGTACCATGCCAAGTGCCAACTATCATTTTACAAACACTATCTCCTTTGATCCTCACAATGTTCTGGGAGGTGGAGGGGCTATTCTAACTTGTTTGAGTCTCTTTGAGGTCCTATGTTTGTTTCCTACCTAATGTCGACCTCCATTTTCCATCTATTAAATAGGTGTGTGTAAGAAAAATCCCAATTGAGTAGATAGAGTTCTTCAAACTGTCCAGGCTATGGTTACGCAGACTACCTTATTTCCATCCAATCAGCCTTATTACAGTATCAACACCTCCACCTCTACAACCATTTCCTCTGAATTGTAAATGCTTCTGTGCAACTTCCATTTGAGAAGGTACCATCCAGCCTCTATTTCTCCACTTTGACCCACTGGGATAGAGCCTCACCAACCCCCCTTTCCTGGCCTCTTTTAGCTTCTTTTCATGTGTTTTTTTCCCCCATTAGAATGAAAGTTCCTTGAGGGCAAGTTCTGTCTTTTTTTTTGGCTTGTATTTTTATTCCCAATACTTAGAACAGATATTTGGTAAATGCATCATACATTTCTATCTATCTATCTATCTATCTATCTATCTATCTATCTATCTATCTATCTATCTATCTATCTATCTATCTCTATCTCTGTCTGTCTGTCTCCACAAGGATAAACAGAATATTACATTTTTTCAAAGGCTTCCATTATTATAGTGAGAGATATAACATTAATCACTCAAGAAGAGAGGAAGGGGAGGATTTGACCTAGGGTATAACTCAATCAACGGAAGAGTGGAATGCCAGTAACGCATTTTGCTGCGTTCCTCACATATGTTTCCTAAGATTAATGAGCACTCAGTAAATTACTCAGATATCCTTGGGCACTGGCGATGTGTAAAATCCAGAATTATATACTCTTTTTCATTTGTTCCTACATTTGGTACTAGTTGGACAAGCAGGTGCTGGAAAGAGAGGAAACTTAAGGGACACAATATATGTTAGAGCATCTCAGGAAACAACCTTTTCTTGCATCTGTTTAAGTACTGAATTGAGATTATGACTTCATTTCAAAATTGCCCACTTCATCATACTTTCCCTTGGAATTAGAAGACATTGCCTTATTCCTTAATTGTCAGTGTCACATTGAATAATTTACTATTTTGTTACATATTTTCTTATTAATAAATAATTTTATCTGTGAATGTCTTATCTGCACCCCCCACCCCCCATTATAATCTCCTTCTGGGTGTGGATCTTGTCTTTTGTGCTACTTAAATTACTAGGTCAGTGCTAAACACACAGAAGATACAGTATTCAGCAAATAACTGTTGTTGTTTTTTTTAAGTTTAAGTTCTTCGTTTTATAAAAATACCTTCCTGGGCTTTTTGGTATTTGTTTTTTCCCCCATCTTACTCAGTAGAGAAATTCACATCAGTGCTCTCTTTCTCTCTCTGTTTCTTTTTTTCTCTCTCTTTCACTCTCTGGATCTCTGTTTCTGTCTCTGTCTCTCTCTCTCCCACTTTCTTCACCTCTGGGCCCATTTGCTCATCTGTAAAATGCAGGAATTGGATTAAATAATTAATGATTTTTTGAAGCTAAAAATATACATCAATTATTCTATTCATTCTAGAACATAAAATTCATGAAAACTTTTCATTAATTCAACTTAACATAAAAAAACTATATATACATTACTTCTCCTGATTCTTTTATCAGGATGTCTCTGATCTGATCCCTACCAGGTGGGCATGGCATTACTATTACCTTCATTCCACAGAGGGGAAAACTGATACTTCTAGTGAGCTTGTGATCTCTCCACAGCAAGACAACTAAGGAGCATCGGAGACAGGATTTGAACCATGAAAGACTTCCCTCCTAAGAAAAATATTTGATGTTCAAAAGTCCTTGGTTCAAATCCTGCCCTGGATAATTCCTGGCTGCCTGATCCTTGGCAATCAACAAGCTCTCCAAGCTTATTAAGTTTGAAGATAATTGTGATAATAATGACGATAATAAGACCTGTAGCATCTATATCATAGGACTGTGATAAAACTTAAGTATGTCCATGTATGTAAAATGCTTTGCAACCCTTAAATGCTATAAAAATTTCAGTTATTACTATTACTGTTCAATTCAATATATCGCTTTGCATTAATTCCTCTTCTTGGTGACTGACGTCATGCCTGGCCCCCATTTGAGGTTCAATAAATATTCACTTGGTGAGGGGTTAATTATGTTATTCAGAGCTGAAGTCAAATTAAAGATGTAAAAATCTATTACTATCATAAATTCTTTGATTAAATCAGAGTATTGCCTGACTTCTGAAGGTTGTATGTCAAAGTTTTTCTTGAATAGGGGATCACAGACAACAGAAGAGCTGCATTCCAAACATTGGGGTGATAGGAGCTGTGGTGAATTGAAAAGTCAGAATGATGTAGTGGAAGAAATGCTGGATTTGAATCCAGAACAACTGGGTTCAAGTCACAGCTCTGCCGCAACCTATTAGAGGTGACCTTGTATAATCATTATCATTTATTTCCATAGTTCTTTAAGAATTGCAAAGTTCTTTACAAATGTTATTTCATCTTATCCTTACAACCACCCTGGGAGATATGTGCTATTATTTTAAGAATGAAGGAAATGAAGTAGAAAAAAGATAAATCATTTGCCCAGGGTCACACAACTAGTAAGTATCTACCACTAGATATGAATTCACATCTTTCTCACTTAAGATCCAGCAGTTTGTCCACCTTGCACAATCAGTAAAATAGTAAACATTTATTAAGTACCTACTCTGTTCCAGACACTGTGCTAAGTGATCCAAAATAAGAAAGAAGGAAGGAAGGAAGGAAGGAAGGAAGGAAGGAAGGAAGGAAGGAAGGAAGGAAGGAAGGAAGGAAGGAAGGAAAGAAAGAAAGAAAGAAAGAAAGAAAGAAAGAAAGAAAGAAAGAAAGAAAGAAAGAAAGAAAGAAAGAAAGAAAGAAAGAAAGAAAGAACCTGCCCTCAAGAGTTTACCAACTACTAAGGGAAGACCATACACAAAAGGAAATTGAAAGATGGGAGGAAAGAAAAGAAGCCTAAAGTAGTGCATCCAGGTGGAAAATAAAATGTCTGGTCTGAGTCTCCTTAAATGGAAGTTTTGGAGTCATGGTTTCACCCACCAATAAGAAGAGCAGAAATAGTGATGAGGTTATGAGTACCAACATTGATTAATCTTGTAAGTTGATGAGACTCCTCAATGATGAAACTCCTGAGGCATAATAGAAAAGTCAGGGAAGGCCCAGAGTACTATAAAAATAATTTAACTTTTATGTAACTCAGTTTCCTCATCTGGTAAATATATACATTTTGACACACCCTAGCCTTGTAAATATAGGTCTTTCCACCTACAATTGACTTCTTTCCAATGCCTAGACTCTCTAGCTCCTTTTTTCCTGCCAAAGACATGCTGAGCTTCAGTTTAGATTGAATGAAGACCCACCAAGTCAGGAATAGCCATTAAGTGTTGATGCTTATATAATAGTTACCTTTAACCTCAGTTTAAATGTGTTCCTTTTTCAAATAGGTATCAAATTTCAAGATTCTTTCCAATAATAAAGTGAATCTTGTAAGTGGTTTTCTTTGCATATAACAGAATATAGAACAGTGCCTGGAACAAATATAGTAAGTACTTAATAAATCCTTTCTCCCTTCTCTCCTTCCCTCCCTGCCTCCTTTTCTTCATTGCTTCCTTCCTTCTTCCCTTGCTGCTTTTCTTTCTTACCTCCCAAAGGATTAAAAAGTCACAACTTTATTTTACTGGTTATATTTTAGCATCCTCTGGTCTACACCATGAATCCCTGTATTCCAATGCCTAAATTGTCTTCTTTAGTATTATTGTATTATATACATGGCCAATTATACTTTTAAAGAGAGATAGCATGATCTAATGAAAAGAAAGTTTGATTCAGAGTCTAAAAAATGGTATTATAATTTTACCTCTCACACCTGCGAGCTCTATAACCATAGGCAAGTAATTTATCCCTACTGAGTTTTCCCACATGTAAAGTGAAAATAATTAAACCTTATGATTCCTAGCTCACAGGGTTGTTATGAGGTTCAAAAATAATAATATATGTAAATCATTTGAAACTTTAAAGCACTATATAAATATCAGTTGTTATTATTCTTTTACAATACTCCTTTGATTCTTTTCTGCTATTGAAATCTATTACAGAATTTCCTAGCAAAGATTAGACCACTAGAAATTACTTCTTTTCATCTCATATAAGCTAGATGTTTGAAATGTTGGATGTTGGAAATTCACCAGTTTTGAGAACTGAGGTGAAAGTTGGTCTTTCTCTGACTAGGATGAAATCACATATTTAAAGACAATCTGCCAATTTCATTAAGTAACTGGAATGTGTTGGCAAGTTCACCCTCTGCCTATCTGCATAATACAATAATAGAAATTATGGAATAAACAAATGTGCCCAAATATCACCTAAAAATCTACTGCTTGAGGTATGGAAAAAAGACTCCCATTAGAAGAAGTTTTGTTTACATGGGAAACAAAAACAGAAGTAGTAGAATAACATGATTGTACCTTCAATGACTGTTTTCTATTAAATTGTATTAACATTAATATTATATGATTAATTATATAATATATAATTAATATTAATAATATTAAAATATTGAATATGTTGTTGCTTTACTTAGCCTTCTAAATTGTATGATCCAATTTGATTTGATGAGACAGGTACACTACCATTACTCATGAATCTAAAGAAGAGTCAGCACTTCTAAAGAAATGTGCTGATTAAATGGGAAAAAACAACTGGCCCTCCTATACTAATCAGAGAGTATGTTCTTTTTATGGATGGAAAACTCATAAACCTTGCAATGAATCTATATGCTAGAAGAATTAGATAATCTTTAGTTCCTTAACAGCACTAAGGTTTGGAAACTAATGTTTACTTTCTCTTATCTCAAATTTATTCACTTCTATAAACTTCTATTCTAGTATTAAATCTTAAAATCAGCATTTCTTAAATCAATATTTCTCATATGCAGAGATTTACATTTTATTGATTAAAATCTGAGGTATTACGAATGTATTTGTGAAAACAGACTAATTTACCAAGTTGCAGAGCATAAAAGCTATGGGATATCATTCAATCTGATTCAAGTGAAGTTAAATAAAGTCATGTCAAATAAAAATAATGTCAAATGCTTACTATTTGCAGTGATGTCATTGAATGAATCACTAGGTATATGAGTAAGAAAAAGAACTCTCTTGAAGCTTGTGATAGTTAATTTTAGAACAAACATAAGAACTCTGATAAACAAAATAATTAACCATGATTCCAGATTCCAGATGATGCATGGCATCCATGACCTGACAGAAAGATGAAGCACTAAATACACTGATTGGGATAAACATTTTTGGGTGTGACCAATATGGGAATTTGTCTCGTTTGACTTTCTATATTTGTTACCTTTTTTTTCCTTTTTTCCCCGCAATGGCAAGGAGCTGGGAGGAAGAGAAAATAAATACTTATTAATTGAAGCAGCTATTTTTTTTTTAATGAAAGTACATTTTCATAGCTTTTGAGCTAAGAGAGACCTTCAATTATAAACTTAATCCACTGGTCTTTCTACTACAGTGAGACAATTTTTAAAGGAATGTTAAAAAAAATAAATGAAGGAAAATAGAAGCCTAAGACTTAGAATCCTAACTGTAAATGGAATAGCAATACAATAAAAAGGATGGCAGAATAGATAAGGATATAAAACAACAAGTATTTGACACAAAATATATGTAAATCAATGACATATTGAATTAAAATGAGATGGCATGACATTTTCTATGCCTTAAATGAATCCAAAATAATCAGACTCTATATTCTGAAAAAGCAAAAACATAAGTTCATAATCAATAGAGAAAAACAAAGACATTTTATATAGCCTGCCCAATGTCTCTATATGTCATTCTAACTTTTTCTCTCTCTCTCTCTCTCTCTCTCTCTCTCTCTCTCTCTCTCTCTCTGTTAAATATGTACGCACCAAATGGTATAGTGTCTATGTTTCTAATGGAAAAATTACTGAATCGCAAAATTCTATAGCTATTAACACAAAAATCATAGGATATCTTAATATTCCTATCTCAGAGATGGATGAAGCTAAGAAAAAGAGAAACATAAAGGAAACTATAGTCCTGGAAGAATTGTAGAAGACTTTAGAGTTTAAGGACTTGTGGTTTATGGTTTCTTTTGACTTGGAATATTAAAAATATATAGAGTTCTTAGTATCATATAGCACTTTTACAAAAATAGATCATGAAATAAGGTACAAAGAAACAAAAATTAATGAAAAAGCAAAAATGTTACGTCCCTTTGATATCACTATGTAATAATGTTCATACAAATATTCATATGAAAGACCTAGGCATAAATGGAGATTTAATAAGGATATCATAGACATGAGGTCACATTAAAAATCACAAAAACCATGAATAACTGCAAAAAAAAAATGATAATAATGAAACAACTACCAAACATTTCCATAACCTAAAAAGTGAAATTTCTTTGGTGAAAATATACATTTTTGAGAATATATATGAACAAAATTGAAAAAGAAAGGATCAAAAACCTAAATATTCAATTAAAATTAGAAATCAAAACATGAAATCATAAAGATTAAAGAAGAGATAGATAAAAATAGAAACTAAAAAATAAAGAAAACTATACTTTAAAAAACTATTCTTAAACAAAATTACACTTATACAAAATCATACTTAAAACTCATAAAGTAAAACTAAAAGCTGGTGAATTGAAAAGGGTAACAAAGTCAATAATCCATTAGTGTTCTCTAAATTAAAAGAAAAAGAGATCAAAAATATATTAACAAGTGAAATGAAAAGAGTGAAATCCCAAACACAGAGTAAACAAAAATATTTGTCAGATGCTGCTACACATAGCTTTGTGTCAGCAAAATCAAGACTTCAAAGGAAATCAAGGATTATCTATAGATGTATAAAATATCCAAATTAACATAAGACCATCTAAAGATATTGCATATTCCAGTTTCAGAAATGGAAATTAAATAGGCAATAAAGGAACTAGTAAAAGAAAATAAGCTTCTCTAGATATATGTATAGGAGAATTGTATTAAACTGTTACATAATTTAATTTTAAAATAATTTTACTACACATTATTTTTTGTACTTTAATTTTTGTATTTATCTATTTTTAAAATAAATTTATTTGTATTGTTTTCTACAATCACTTCCCTATATCTCAGATTTTTCCCCCTCCCTTCTCCTCCTTCCCCCAACATCTCCCTCCCTCCCCAAGATGGCATGCAATCTTATATAGTTTCCACACATACTTTCTTATTAAATACATTTTCACCTTAGTCATGTTGCATAGAAGAAATAAAATTAATGGGAGAAACCATGAAAAACAAAATATAACACAAGAGAAAATATTCTGCTTCATTCTGTGATTCAATTCCATAGTTCTTTCTCTGGATATGGAAGGCATTTTGCCTCAGGAGTCCTTTGGGAGTTTTTTAGATCTTTGCCCTGTGGTTTAGATCTGTGACACTGTGGTTGTTGTGTACAAAGTTCTGGGTCTGCTCCTTTCACTCAGCATCAGTTCATGTAAGTCCTTCCAGGCCTCTCTGAAGTCTTCCTGTTCATCATTTCTTGTCCATTACATTCATATACCACAACTTGTTCAGTTATCCCCCAATTGATGGGCATTCCCTCAGTTTCCAGTTCTTGGCCACCACAAAGAGAGCCGCTATAAATATTTTTGTACGTGTAGGACCCTTTACCATTTTTATGATCTTTTTGGGATATAGTTACTAGAAGTGATATTGCTAGGTCAAAGATTATGCATATTTTTATTGCCTTTTGCGCATAGTTCCAAATTGTTCTCCAGAATGGTTGGATCAGCTCACAGCTCCACCAACAATGAATCAGTGTTCCAGATCTCCCACATCTTCCCCAACATTTATCATCTTCCTGTTTTGTCATGCTAGCCAGTCTGATAGGTGCATTGTTTTGATTTGCATCTCTCTAATCAATAGTGATTTATAGCACTTTTTCATATGACTCTAGATAGCTTTAATTTCTTCTTCTGAAAACTACCTGTTCATATCCTTTGACCTTTTATCAATTGGAGATACTCAAATTATTCTTAAAAGGTTGGGAGAGAAAATACTCTCAGAAACTCCTTTGTGAAAGTCCTAATACCTAATAAAAAGAGATATATTGTGAAGAATTAGACCTACAGTTCAGTATCATTAATGAATATTGATTCAAATAATTTAAATAAAATTCTAGGAAAAAAAGATTCAGCAATTACTTTAAAAAAATTTCCACTATGATCAAGTTGAATCTATCAAAAAGGTGAAAGGAAAATTCAACATTAGGAAAATAATTAACATAATTAAATATTTTAAAAACAAAATACCCAAAACCACATGATTATATTAACAAATGAAGAGAGATTCTTCGACAAAATACAATAAACATCTAAAATTTAAAACCTTCAAATCACAGGCATAGGAGAATCTTTAAAAAATAAAACATGATTAAACATATCTATATAAAACCAAAAGTTAACATTAGATAAAATGAAGAAACATGAATTATTTAACAAGCATTTCTGTGAAAACTGTTCCAATAGAAATTACTTTTAGATCAACTGCTTATTTGTTATTCAGTTGTTTCAGTCATGCCCAGTTCTTCATGACCCTGTTGGGAGTTTTCTTGGTAAAGATACTGAAGAGGTTTGTTATTTCCTTCTCCAGTTCATTTTACAAATGAGGCAACTGAGGTAAACAGGATTACGTGACTTGCCCAAGGTCACATAGCTAGTAGGTGTCTGAGGCCAGATTTGAACTCTGGAAAATGAGTCTTCCTGACTTCAGGCCCACCACTCTATGCACTGTGTCACCTAGCTGCTTCCAGGGATGGGGAACCTGCAGTCTAGAGGCCACATGTAGCCTTTTAAATCCTTAAGTGTGGGCCTTTGACTAAATCCAAAATTTACAGAACAAATCCCCTTAATAAAAGGATTTGTTCTGTAAAACTTGGACTGAGTCAAAAGGCTGCACCAAGGACCTAGAGGTCACAGAGTCCCTACCCCTGTACCATACATCATAATAAACTCAGAATACATGTGACCAAAATAATAAAAGATATATTATAAAAATATGTATATAAACAATCAGATCATTCATAGTTACCAGAGAGTAAATTGAAAGAAAGACAAAAAGTAGATTATTTTAACTATGTGAAATGGAAATGCTTTTGCATAAACAAAATGAAAACAACTAGGATGAGAAGGGAAGTTGACAAGGAAAAATTTATCAAATATCTCTAATTAATGTCAAATGTCCAAGCAATATATATAATGATGGTGGTGGTGATGATGATGATGACGATGATAACAAAAATGACAGCATTTATACAGGGCTTAAGGTTGCAAATACCTTACAATATAACCATATTTTATTCTCACAATAACCCTGGGAATATATAGCTCATTGGGAAGGGCTGGGGACATATATATTTGCAAATATATATGATGTAATAACAAAGATGTCAATAAAACTTATTTTAAGAATTGCCTCACACCGAGATCATTTTGATTGAGGGTACATCATTACTGTAATTCTGCCAGTGTGTAGCAGTGCCTTCTTGCTCACAGCAAGAATTTAATAAATATTTGTTGAATAAAGTAATATTTTGAATCTAAATTTGTGGCAATTTAGAGAAGACAAGATGTGCTTCAATGTTATTCAGGTAAACTTTCAGAGTTAGTTGAAACTAATAGTACAATATTTTGTTATTTAAAAGGAAGAAGAGGTTTTGGATCATTCTAAATTAATTGAGAAATATTCATTTGCTCATCTGATAGGCTAATTTTCTAAATCATTCTCATTTGTTCCTTAAACAGAATTCCACAGAAAGATTTAGTAGGGCAAACTTTGTTAAATATTTCTAATTTTTATACTATTTTAGCGAAGCACAATTCAAAGAAATTGGATATTTTTCTGGAGAGTAGAAAATTTGGAGGATTAGTCAGTGTGAAGGAGGTCTTTAACTGTATGCAAGTATTCTAATAGCTTTCCCTCTTTAATTGTTTACTAATTATACTGGATATAGCTTGCTTTGAATATATTTGCTTGCACCTTTTCTCACCCATTAGATTGTAAGCTCTTGTGAGCAGGTACTATCTTTTTCCTCTTTTTGGAGTCTCACCACTTGGCACAGTGCCTGTCACACAGTAGTGCTTAACAAATGTTTGTTGATTGATAGGTATTGGACTTTGCTCTGGTTGGGTCTAAAGATCAAAATTAACAGCAACTGTTAGAAAGATAGAGAGGCAGACTTCTCTCCAATATAAGAAAAAAGAAGAATTAGAATAATCTAAAATTTTAAGGGGCTACTTAAAAGAGCTAAATAAGTAATGTATTTCTCATCGTGGAGATCATCATGGTATAGAATCTTTCTTTTCCAATACAGGTTAAAAGAGATGGTATTTGAAGTTCTTTCCAAACATAAAATTATATGATTCCATATTTAAGAAATTCAATTTTTATTACTCCATAATTATAACCTTTCACTAATTCAGATTGCATCTTCTCAAATTATTCTAAATTAGTGGGGGGGTCATTATATCTTAAAGATCATCCTTTCCATCTTTTTCATTTTATAACTGGGAAAACTAAAGTCCCAAATCATTAAATGACTCATCATAGGGCTTCTAACCATATTAGTAACAAGGGTATAAAGAGGACCAAGGTCTCAAGATTCTTAGTCCAATCATTTCTCTATTTCCCTATGTTATTATACTTTTGGAAAACATAAATAGATTATGGTTTTTATTTTATTTTGGTCATTTTTCTTGGTATAAGGAGGCTAGGTGGCATAGTGGCTACAGTATTACATATAGAGTCAGTGAGACCTGAGTTCAAATTCTCCCTACGATACATGCTAGTCATGCAAGACCCTGGCCAAGTCATTTATCCTCCCTCAGCCTTATCTGTAAAATTGTGATATTTTAATAACAGAACCTACATGACAGAGTCATGTGTTGCAACAACTGAGTTAATATTAGCTAAGATGACTAATAGTCTCATCAAACCTTTTTTGAAAATGTTTCGTGGAAGATGGGGGAGTAAAAGCATGGACTCACCTCAGCTCCACCACAAATTCTTTCAGATACCTCTAAAAAGAGAATCTGAAGAAATTTTAGAGTAGCAGAATCAATTAGGAGATAGAATATGGCAGATTTCCAACCCAGCACAGCCAGGAAGGTTGACAGGAAGCAAACGTTACATGGTGCTGGAGGAATGCAGAGCACACAGGCTGCACTAGCACAGACTTGGCCATAGCAGAGAAGAGCAGGAATTGCCAGGGCACACTGAGTCAAAATCAGCAACACAGATTCTCAAGAATATCAGCACAGGATGGGAGTCTCAGAGGAACGTAGTGAGAGAGAAGCAAAGGACCCCCAGTAAGACCAGCAGCCCACAGATTAAAGGTATTAAAGTCACCTGCTTGAACTTCCAGAAGCCAAGATGGCAGAGGAAACTGTAGGTTCTCTCTTCCTCTTCTTGTTGACCTTGAAAAATCCAGAGAATACAGCCCCAGGAAAAATCCAGGAATAGTGGGATCAGCCAAAGGGGTAAACAGACTCTCAGCTTGTGAGGCTAGGAAAATCATCAAGGAAAGTCTCTCTTGCCATGGCTGAAGGGGACCAGTGCAGGACTGGAGCTGTCCTAGATAGTTCCACCTCAGGGAAGCAGGAGGAGATCTTGAGCCCCAGTGGGGTGAAGCCAATAAACACCAGTACCAGGACCCCAGGCATGCCTTGGCACAGCCAGGGGAATTGGGCAGAAGAGGTTTACCAGCCATTGAGCCTGCCTGTTCTCTAGCTCAGGGGATAAGGAGATTCCTGTGACCAGACCACCCTTGCCCCATACCCCACACAGTGAGTTTCAGGATATCACCAGGAAATGCAGAACGACTTCACCTGGCCTATGCCTTGGCATATCAACCAGCTTAGCACCAGGTAAACTGCAGCATTCTGGTTTCTAGCTGAAAGAATCAGAGGCCACAACACACAAAGCTCCTGTGTCTCAGAAGCAGAGACCCACTTTAAAAGCCAGGAAAAAAAAGGCAATCATCATGATCAAAAAGCAAACCAGAAAAGCAAAGACCACAGAATCTTACTATGGGGACAAAGACCAAAATAAGAATACAGAAAAGGTCAACACTGGGACTGTACTCACATTTGAAAACTCAGAAGGGAATATGAACTGGTCACAAGCCCAAAAAGCATTCTTAGTAGAGTTCAAGAAGCATTTCAAAAGCCAAATTAGAGAGGCAGAAGAAAAATTGGCCAATGATTTTTAAAATAAGAAGAATGAATTCACTGAAGAATTAAAAAGGAAAATTGGGCAAATGAATAAGGAGATACAAAACCTAACTGGAACTACTGGACAAATGGAAAAGGAGATGCAAAAGTTAACTGAAGAAAACAATTTATTAAAAATTAGAATTGAGAAAGTAGGAGCTAATGACTCAATGAGACATCAAGAATCAGTCAAAGAGAATCTAAAGCATGAAAATATAGAATAAAATGTAAGATATCTCATTGGAAAAACAACTGACCTGGGAAATAGAACCCAGAGAGAAAATTTTAGAAGTATTGGTCTACCAGAAAGCCATGATGAAACAAAGAGCCTGAACAATATCTTCCAAGAAAACATCAAGTAAAACTGCTCTGAAGTCCTAGTTCCAGATAACAAAATAGTCATCAAAAGAATCCACCAATCACCTGCTGAAAAAGATCCCAAATTGAAAAGGCCAAGGAATATTGTTGCCAAATTACGGAATTATCAAGTTAAGGAGAAAATACCACAAGCAGCCACAAAGTAACAAATCAAATACCAAAGAACTACAGTAAAGATCACATAGGACCTTGCAGCTTCTACATTAAAAGACTGGAATATGATATTACTTAAGACAAAGGAGCTTGGACTACAACCAAGAATTAATTAATCAGTAAAATTGAGCATACTATTTCAGACAAGGAGATGGACATTTAATGAAATAAGAGATTCCTAGACCTTCTGATGAAAAGGACAGAACGCAGTAGAAAATTTGATCTTCAAATACAAGACTTGAGAGGCAACAAAAGGTTAATAGGGGGAAAAATCTTATTATTCAATATGGGCAAACTGTTTACATTCCTATAAGGGAGGAAGATACTTGTTAATCTTGAGAAATGTGTATTTATTATGACATTTAGAAGTGATATACATAGAGTGAGTTGATATATATGTATATATATACATATACAGTATACATATATATATATATATATATATATATATATATATTACGAAGAAAGACTAACAGCAAGAGATAGAAAAAGAAATTCCATTTAAAGCGAAAGTAGACATTATAAAATATCTTGGAGTCTACCTGCCAAAACAAACCCAGGGACTATAGGAACACACTTACAAAACATGTTTTACACAAATAAAGTCAGATCTAAGTAATTGGATAAAACATCAGTTTCTTGTGGGTAGGCTGGACTAATACAAAAATGACAGTTCTAACTAAAATAATTTACTTATTCAGTGCCATACCAATCAAACTACCAGAAAATTATTTTCTAGAGGGAGAATTGTCAAAATTCATATGGAAGAACAAAAATTGCAGAATATCAAGGGAATTAAAGAAAAGGAAATATAGGGAAGGTAGCCTAGCCCTACCAGATCTCAAATTGTATTATAATGCAGCAGTCATCAAGACTACTTGGTACTGGCTAAGAAATAGAGGGGTAGATCAGTGGAATAGGTTAGGTACTCAGCACACAGTACTCAATAAATACTGCAGTCACTGATATACTCAAGGACCCCAGTTTCTGGAATAAGAACTCCCTGTTTGACAAAAACTGCTGGGAAAACTGGATAATAGTCTGGCAGAAACTGGACATAGACCAATACCTGACACTGTATCCAAGTATAAAGTACAAATGGGTGTATCATCTAGATATAAAGACTGATACTATAAAAAATTAGGGCAGCAAGGAAGAGTTTATTTGTCAGATTTATGGAGAATGGAGAAATTTATGACCAAACAAGAGATAGAGAACATTATGCCATGCAAAACAGATAATTCCGATTACATGAAATTAAAAAGTTTTTGCACAAACAAACCCAATGCAAACAAGATAGGAAGCAGAAAACTGAGAATTTTTACTAGTATCTGTGCTAAAGGCCTCATTTCTAAAATATAGAAAGAACTGAATCAAATTTACAAGGATACAAGTCATTTCTCAATTGATAAATGGTCACAGGATATAAACAGGCAGTTTTCAGAGGAAGAAATTAAGACTTTCTATAGTTATATGAAAAAATACTCTAAATCCCCATTGATTAGAGAGATACAAATCAAAATAATTCTGAGGTACCACATCACACCTATCAGATTGGCTAATACGACAAAACAGGAAAACAACAAATGTTGGGAAAATGTGGAAGAGATGGAACCTTAATTCACTGTTGGTGGAGCTGTGAGCTTATACAACCATTTTGGAGAGCAATTTGGAGCTATGCCCCAAGGGCTATGTGCATACCCTTTGACCCAGCAATATTACTTCTAGGACTATCCCAAAGTGATCATAAATGAGAAAAGGTCCCACATGTACAAAAATATTTATAGCAGCTCTTTTTGTGGTGGCTAAGAACTTGTGAGGTGATAGCCATCAACTGGGAAATGGCTGAACAAGTTGTGGTATATGTATGTAATGGAACACTATTGTACTATAAGAAATGATCAATAGCCAAACTTCAGAAAAGCCTGGAAAGACTTATATGAACTGATACTGAGTGAAGTGAGAAGAACCAGGAGAACATTGTACACAGTAACAACCACAGGGTGTGAGGTCTGTTTCTGACAGAAATAGCCCTTCACAGCAATTCAAGGACTTAAAACATCCCCAAAGGAACCCTTGAGGCAAATGCCATTCACATCCAGAGAAATAACTATGGAATTGGAACGCAGATTGAAGCAGATTATGTTCTCTTATGTAATTTTTTTTTTTTGGTTTTTCTCATGGTATCTCCCATTTGTTTTAATTCTTCTATGCAACATGACTAATATGAAAATGTGTTTTATAAAAATGCATGTAGAACCCATACAAGATTGCTTACTGTCTTAGGGAGGGGGGGATGGAAGGGGGAGAAAATTTAAAGACTTATGGAAGTGATTATTGAAAATTGAAAACAAATAAATTAATTTAAAAAAAAAGAAAATGTTTTATGCCTGACACCTGATTTTTCTTTCTTTCTTGGGGAGGAGAGTGTTTTAAAGGATTAATGTAAAAGCAGTTTGAAGTCCTAGATAAAAGGGTCACAAAAGCATTGGTTAAATTCCTGCCTCTCATACATACAAGGTGCATGATCATAGACAGTCACTTAAGTTCTCAATTCTTCAAGATACTAAGAATGTAAGTTACAGAGGAGTGAAAGAAGTTTCCATACCAAGAGTTCCCCATACAGATGAAACTACAGTTCTAAAAACTACCCCCTTGTTCTAAAACAATAGGTTAGGTTTGGGAATCAGGGCTTATGATTTTAGTTAACAAATTATGTGTTTTTGCTGTTATTGTTGGGTCTTTTCAGTTGTGTCCAACTCATTGTGACACCATTTGGGGATTTCTTAACAAAGACAGAGGAGTAGTTTGCCATTTTTTTCTTCAGTTCATTTCCAGGGTCACATAGCTAGTAAATGTGTGAGGCCAGATTTGAAATGAGTCTTCCTGGCTCTGGACCTGGCACTTTATCTGGTGAACCACCTACCTGCCCTAACAAATTACTACCATCTCTATAATATTTTGACATTGAACTAGAATCAGTTGCTTATCATTATCACTCTCCACTAGTAAAATTGGGAAATGCAGTTCGAAAAAAAAGTAACTTTGACTGGGATAGAGATGAGGGCAGAAGAGGAAATACAAAGATATTCATGTTTCTTTTCCCTATATGTAACAGGATACTAGAAGCCAATGCTTATTTGGAAAGAAATATCCCTGGGCTCCAATGCTAACCTCTCAGAGAGTCAATACTAAGAGGAAAATGCTCAGACTCTTACTGACAAGCCATTCCAGTCACCCTAAGCCATAGTCTGAGAATGTTCAAGGTGGCAATGGGGAGGAAGTTCAGGGAGCTTTCACAAATAGGCATACCCCTAGGAAAAAGAAATGTTGGGCCCCACCATTGTGATGAATAGCAGGTCTTTTGGGGTTCAACAAATGACCTAGGACATCAGGGAAGGAGAGAAACAACTGTACCATAGTATAAGGTAGCTAATGTTTGATTATGTCATGTGCCTGAGCCACAGAGCAGATGCTAAAGATGCTGATACCATTCAGATTGATGAGATTAAGAATGGAAATTTCTCATGTTCCTCCTTTCTTTCTCATGCCTCTCTTTCTTGGGAAGACTTGCCTATTTGTTCCCTTTCCATTTTCTTTTTGTTTTTAAAGTCAGTTTTTTAAGATAAATGTTGGGCAGCTAGATGGTATGGTGGATACAGCACAGAGCCTGGAGTCAGGAAGACCTGAGTTATGCCCAAAGGGCTACAAAACTGTACGAGCCCTTTGATCCAGTAATACTACTGCTAGGTCTATATCCTCAAGACATCAAAAAAAGGGAAAAGGGCCTATCTGCACAAAAATATTTATGGCAGCTCTTTTTGGAAATTGAAGGGATGTCCATCAATTGGGGAATGGGTAAACAAGATGGACTATTATTGTGCTATAAGAAATGACAAGAAGGATGATTGCAAGGAGAACCTGGAAAGACTTACATGAACTGATGCAAAGTGAATGAGCAGAACCAAAAGAATGTGGTACAAAGTAACAACAATACTGTAAAGTGAAGAATTGTGAATGACTTAGCTATTCTCTGCAACACAAAGATCCAAGATAATCCCAAAGGACTCATGATGAAGCAAGCTATCTGCCTCTGAGAAAGAACTGAAATTGACTGAATGCAGACTATATCATGCTATTTTTCACTTTCTTTGTTTCAGTAATTCTTTTTGAGTCTTCTTGTACAAAATACATAGCTGTAAATATTTTACATGATTGCACATGTATAAATTATATTAGACTGTTTACCATCTCAGAGAGGGGGGAGGGGGCAAAGGGAGGAATAGAATTTGGGACTCAAAACTTTTTCTAAATGTCAAAAATTGTTTTAACATGTAATAGGGGGGAATAAATATATTAAAGAGGAAGACCTGATTTCAATTTCAGCTGCAAACACATACTAGCTGTATGACCCTGGGCAAGTCACTTAACCCTGTTTTTCTCCATTTTCTCACCTCTAAAATGAGATGGAGAAAAAAATGTCAAACCATTCGAGTATCTTTGCCAAGAAGACCTCAGATAGTGTCATGAAGTATTGGACATTACTAAAACAATTGTACAAGAAGATAAATGTCATTAACCATTGCATTACTGACATACATGTCTCATTACTCAAATGCAAAAGAGAGAAAGCAAGGGTGGGGCAGAGAATAAAACAGACAGATTCACAACTGCAATACACACACACACACACACACACATTTCCCCCAAGATCTTTTTTTTGTTTCCTGACTGGGAACTGAAGCTGAACAAAAGGCAAATAATGATCCATATTTGTGTGTAACTATCTAGCATAGTTGACATAAATACAACATGTATTTATTAAGACTGTACTACGTGCCAGGCAGTCTGCTAAGTTCTCAGGACACAAACACAAAGAAAGACAGTCCTTGCCTTCAACTAAGCTTTCATTTCCCAGCAGGACTAGCTTCTCATTTTCCAGAGAGAAAAAATGGGCGAACATCTTTCAAGGCAATGAATGAGTTTTGATCAAGGAAAGGCAGTTGACAAGCCTTTGTCTCGTGTGAGAGGCTGCATCTTTGCCACTGTTTATTTCCATTGTCTTCCTTGTCTGGTTTGAAAGGAAAACCATTCTTCCGGAGGGGAGGATCTGAGAAAGAGCTCACACGAGGAGTGGACCCAGTAAATGGGAGTATTACTGACCCTGTACTAGACACATCAACACATCTAACAGCCTAACAACACATCTCTCCCCATTCCCACCCCCAATCACACACACACACACACACACACACACACACACTGCTACACTAACACCAGGAGAAGAGCAGGGAATATAATCAGTGGCACAAAAATAGAAAGAGGTCAAGTTAGTCAAATGTTGTTATGGAGATCAAAGAAGGTAAGGTCTGAGAAAAGGTCATGGGATTTAGGATGCACTTATTTCAGGTGACTAAAGAATAAAGCTAACATTAACTGCTCGTGACCTGGGACTCCTGTCTTAATCTCTTTTGTATAATGTAGCACAGTACCTTGCATGTCATGATTATTTCATAAATATTTGTTGAATGATAGAAAATATTACTAAGCAGCCAGGCTCCCCTCATGAAAATGTGATAAAATAATAGGGATTGCCAGCACATGAAGAAGACACCTTTAAACTACCCTCTGTGATGCCTGTACTCTCTCTGAATGCAGAGTCTTCAGTCACACAGTCCCTGGGGAAGAAAGAAATGGAACTGGACTTAAAAGAATCAAAAGAAAGAACACCTGAAGCCCTCCTCCCTTGATCAAAAACAGTAGGTGAACTATGCATAGCATGATTGTGAGTGATTGTCTGGCTCATGGGGATTTAAAGCTCTCTTTAGCAGTGTGAGACTGGTTCGAACTCAACCCATTCTGGAAGGATCTGAAAATGATTACCTTCTCACTGTCATCTGCCTCCATATAGAGACAGAGAATGAAATAGTTATCTAAACAATTCCTAGACAAAAATGTGACTGCATTGTCATTTCCCATCTCCAGAGGGAAAAACAGAGTGAACTTTATGGTCATAAAAATGAGAGACATTGGACCTTGGAAATGTCTCTGTGTTGCTGAAATATCTTGACAGAAAAGGAATTAATAAAGTCTCATTCATAAGGAATTCCCCAATTCAGAAACTGTGATTTTACAGATTGATTGGACCAAAGTTTATCTTTGCACAGTCAATATTGTTTAAAAAGTAAGAGGGTTTGCTAAGTAAATTAATAGTGTAAACAAGGCAAAAATTTCCCTGCTTAGGAATGAAGACCAATAAACTTGGTTTCAAGCACTAATTTGACAGCAGTTTGCATTCTAAAAATGAGTGCTAATTAGAAGTAATTGTTTTCTATTTATTAAGACAGTAAAAAGAGGGCCAAAAATAATGCCAAGTTCACCCTTCCTTGACCCTGTTAGCAATGCTTCTGTGTTTATTGGCAACTAATAAAACTCCATTTCTTTTAAATTCTCCACAACTCCTTCTTGGTCTTCCTTCCATTTATGGCAAAGGTGCAAAGTTTTAATTGAATAATAGTTCAACCAATACAAAAAAAGTTTGGTTTTACAGGCTGCCAATTTGCCCCATTTCATATAAGTACTATATTTGCCTTCCAAAAAAGAATAATCAGTCAGAAAGGATGAAATAAAGCTGAGAAATGGTTTGATTCTTCCAGAATTCCCTTGAAGTGAGGGGAGGGGAGGTACTCTCTCCTGTCTTTTACCTTTCCCTCCAGCTGTGAAGCCGATATTCTGATAACACTTAAAGTGATTGCTTTAAATTTTTTTAAAGGACCTGTGACTTTCTCTTCCAGAATATTCCTTCCTAGGAACCAAATTGCAATTACTCCATAGCTAAGGAGATAATTTCTTGGATAGCTGCAATGGAAAAAGGAAAGAATTGTCAACTTCTGATGATGAGCCTCTCTGAATTTAGCTAGGGTTATTCTTAAATAATAGTGCTAGCTTGATCAAACAAAATAACTGAATGTAAGTATTTCTATGCACTCTTTGCTACAAGAAAACTTCAGGAGTAAAGACATCCTAATATTTCAGAGAATAATAGATTTTTAAATTTTTTATATTTTTATAGAAACATTTTACAGAAAAAAATTTAGAAACTGACACACTTCTCAGAAGACTGACTGTCAGAGACCTACTATTTGTAATTGACATCAGGCTTTGAGTAAAGCAAGGTGGGGTGTGTGAAAATTTGAAAATAAAGGCAAGATTTGATCTTTTTCCCAGATAACAACGGCCAGATGGCACTGTTATTTTATATGCAAAGTAACTGCAATTTGAATACAAGTCAGGAATACTTAACTACTTTGAACCTTGGGTATAAGAATACATGTTCTCTATTGAAGTGTACAGCTTGTTCTAGAGTACTACCACCTCTGTTGTGAGGGTTTGCTATATCCTTTTTAGGGCTGCTCATCCACCATTGGTGTGTACCTGATTCACCCAAATCTCACCTGCACTCCTAGAAGCTGTGGCATGCATAGCAGCAACAACATCCTGGTAACCCTCCCAGAAGATTGGCTGAACTAAGTTGAGGCTAACCAACAGGCCTCAAACTTAGAGAGTTAGGGGAATGTCTACCCCAAGCATGCCAAGACTTCCTCCTGTGGAATAAGTGGGTGAGAAAAATTTGTTCCAACAGCCATGAAGGGGGCTGAAGCAGGTGCTGTGGAGTGCTCAGACATCAAGATGCCAAGGTCATCCACTGCATCCTGGACCACTGCAGGTTGTCTTGGCTTTCGTCCTGCCATTGACTTTTATGACACTGAGAGAGTGAGGCCGATGACTTCTTGCAACTCTGCATTGCTTAACTCCAATTTATGTGCAAATCAAGACATCATCTGTGATGTTATCAGTCCACTCTGAAGGCAAACTGCAACAAAATAATCTATAAGTTCAATTATAAAATCTAATTATATTATGATTCATTACTTATTTACTATCGAATATGTCTTGACATCTCATAGAACATAAAGAATTTATAAATGAATTGATTGTCAGGAAGGTATTTATATTACAAAATCAGCACTGGGCAGTGTCTATTCATCACAATTCCAATGTAATAATCATTATTTTAAAATTCCTAAGTTTATTTACAAGCAAAAACTTTATAAAGCCTTGCCATCCATCTACTCTGTATATATTTTGTACATAGTTATTTACATGTTGTCTCCTCAGTAAATCTGTACTATGTGCTGGGCTTTGTCCTAAGCATTGTAGATGTAAATTAGAAAAAAAACAGTCTCAGATCTCAAACTCTTTAAACTCTCTTTAGGGAAGATAATACATCAAAAAAGAAAGTCAGACTAATTGGGAAGACAACATACAATAGAAGTGCAATAAAAGAGAGAAGATCCCTGGCACAGGGGGATGGGGGAGATCATGACTCCACTGCTCCTGAGACCCAAGCAGAGCAGCCATAGGCCAATAAAGAGTTGAGAGACCTTCTCTGATCTCTTTAAAGGAAAGCTTTTGAAGGAGTTTGTGGTTTGTTCATTGTTATGGATAATTATTTTCTGTCTGTTTTTGTTTCATCCTCCAGTCCTCCAATCAGAGAGACTGAGGAAACTGAAGGTCCTAAAGAAGTGTGAATGTCAAAGCTAAAACAAACCTCTTGACTATGTGTTTTCCTGATGAGAGCTATTTTGGAGGAGGAGACATGATGGTGTTAGAACAGATACAGGGAAAGGTAAACTCCTTGTGGCCAGGACCTGTTTTTGTCTTTCTCTGAATCCCCATAGCTTAGCAAAATGTCTGGCATAGTGTAAGCACTATAAGTGCATGTTGACTAATTTCCAACCTGTAGAATTTTCTTAAATGAAACAGATTGTTCATCACCAATTCCTTTTTCTCCATTTTTTGCTGGACTGTATTTTTTTTTATCACTGAACAAAAGAACAAGAGCAAAAAATAAATCAGTGCTGCAATAAGAGCAAAATAGTAATGTCCTTTTCATCTGTGGGTCAGCCACTGTAAACACCTTTACTTGATGCAGAAGTAGAAATGCCTGCTCTGTAGCAATGTTAGAGTATAATTTGCTGCACTTAGAGTTTTTATTGATAAATTCTGCCCTTAGATGTATGGACACAGCTCTTATTACACTCAATAGGAACTGTGCATGGACATATGAGGAGAAAATTTGGTTCTTGAGGTTAACATGGTTATAAATTCAAAATGTGACTTCTCTAATTTAAAATGTGGCTAGTTTCATTTAGTTTAAATTGGGGGTATGTATCATTGTCTCTTTCTGCCTCAGGATAATATTGGAAATGAGATGTTTCATTTCAGTGCTTTATTCCCCCACTGGGGAATAGTGTAAATAAATAGTTTTTGAAAGATTTAATGAAATCATCAGTTGCCTGGAGTCAACAGATGACCTGAAGTTTAGCATTTGGCAAGAGCAACAATGAATCCATATCCAAAATCTTAAGAAATAGTTTTCAAAACTATCATGTGCAAGGAGAGTTGGGAAAGTAGGAAAAAAAGAAGACTCCTCTGGAAGAAATGTCACAATGGTTCACCTATATAGGTGCAGCCAAGTGGACTATTGAAATTAATTGGTGCATTCTAGAAAGTGGAAGAAAACAAAGAGATCTAGTCAACTGCATTGTGGAATAGTATTCCTTTTCATGATTGAGAAAAGCAAATGGAATCATTCAAAATTCCAAACTTGCTTTCTCCTAATGGAAAGAATACTGATTGGGAATTAGGAGGCTGAGGTTTTAGTTGCTCTTCAACAATTGATTAGTTGGTTTCTTCCACTTATAAAATGAAGATGTTAGATGAAGTGATTTCTAAGGCAATTCCAGCCCATTTTCCA
The DNA here is from genome assembly GCA_023548195.1 of Bettongia penicillata ogilbyi. Taxonomy (NCBI): domain Eukaryota; kingdom Metazoa; phylum Chordata; class Mammalia; order Diprotodontia; family Potoroidae; genus Bettongia; species Bettongia penicillata. The sequence continues at coordinate 401,988 of JAJHZJ010000478.1, read as the reverse complement.
TGTAATAATAATTTTTAATATAATTCTATTATAATAATTATTTCTATATATTTGCTTAGCTATAACTAAAATAAAATTTTAGAAATGGAAAGCAACTTTATAAATCCACTACTGGAGGTAGGGAACCTGTGACTTCAGGGCTACATGTGGTCTTCTAGGTTCTCAAGTGTGGCCCTTTGACTGAATTGTTCTGTGAAATTTGGATTCAGCCAAAGAGCCACACTTGAGGACCTAGAGATAACAGGTCCCCCATTCCTATATCTAATACTTTTGTTATTAGAATAAATGAATTAATGGATTATGGAAAAGCATTTATAAAGGATTATTTATATGCTGATCACTACACTAGATGAGTGGGGAACAAATATAACTCAAAGAATTTACACTTTTATGCTCTCATAGGTGAAGGCAACTCCAACATGGGAATGGTGGCCAAAGATAGGTTCCTTATGTGGGAAGTTACAAGGATGGTGATGGAACAATATAGCAGTCTCTCTGCAAATCCACTTTGGAAATGATAATGTTGATTGATTACAGGCTCAGAGCAAAAAAAAAAAAGAAGCAAATAGGAGGTAAAGAAAGAAGAAGTAGCAACAATGGATGCAGAAAATGGTTGGAGAAGTAGCATGGCTGGTTGGGGGGGTTGACTTACAGCACAATGGATTAGGGTCTCCTGAAGGAAAGATGGGTAAGTTGACATCCCCAAGGTTACAAAACAGTACTTCATCATTTCAACACTACTTCCCACTGGTTGTGTAAAGATGGTTTCCTTGACATTAAGTTTCATTATCAACACCCACAATCAGCTCCTCTTTCAGTAAAAAATGGATATCATTTAAAGAGGGTTTGAAAGACAGAATAAAGCAAGGAAATGTTTGGAAAAATCTCTGCTTCCCTTAATATCAAAGTAAATTTGACTCACTAATTTAACAGAATGAGAATAAAAAGTATTAATAGTTCATACCTTTGGGTTTAGATAGGAGTTAAATAATGAAGGGGAATAATGATAGTTAATACGTACACAAAATGCCTTCTGTGTATTATTTGATCCTTAAAATAATTTTTTTCAAGGATGATATTACAATGATTACCATTTACCATGTTACAATGAAGAACTGAGACTGAAACTTGTATCCAACAGAGCCAGGATTCAAACCCAGATTTTCTAAGTCCTTGTCCACCACTCCTTTTATGCAATGCTTCATCATGAGATAAGGTAGGAGGAGGGAATATAATAGTAATTATTTATTTTTATTGCCTATCTGTAGTTTTACCCAGAAAAAATATCATGATGACTTCCAAGCTGGAGTGTCCTGGTAAATGTTTAACAATCAGCTCTCTGGGGAAGTAAAAATGTACAACATACATTTTAAAATTTAACCTGAATAATTTCAAAATCTGAATCATTCACATTTTTTACCACTTTCTTAAGTTTGGACAATCAACAAAATAATAAATCCAGTCCTGATATGTAGTTTTCCAATTTCTAAGGTGTGGCACCAGGCCTATAGCCAGAAAGACTCACCTTCCTGAGTTCAAATACAGCCTCAGAGACTATGTTATCCTGGGGAAATCACTTAACCTTGTTTGTATCAGTTTCCTTATCTGTAAAATGAACTGGAGAACTAAATGGCAAACCATTCCAGTATCTTTGTCAAGAAAACCCCAAATGGGGTCATGAAGTATCAGGCACAACCAAAAAATGACTGCAAATATTCATCACTGAAATGTTTACGCAGAATGTTTAATAAGTAACTCTCAGTTTGAGCTGGCTGTAGCACACCCATGTTTCCAAATGACCAACTAATCAAATTCTTTTTTTGCCCTATACGTTTTTCATTCTGTTGAATATTGTTTGAAAGAAATGAGCCATTTTCTTCAAAGACTTCTTTAACAAAAGACAGATTTTTTTCTTTGCTGTGGAATTTTGCCAATATTGAAACAGATCCATCTATAAATTTTAAGACTGCATATTTCTACATTTATTATATCTGATAGTAAAAGAAAATGAAATCAACTTCTATTGAAATATGTATCATTTTATTAAGAATTTTACCTACATAACAATGATTAGGGTGGTTAAGTCATATACCTCATATACTCATTTTCAGTCTGAGCCTTCATAAAGGAGTAGAATATGTATTTTACCATACCCTGAAACAAAGTCTTTGATTAGGGTGCCACAAATGTGATTCTCCCTAGATAGTCTGTCAACAAATTATGGTAGTTATCTAAAGAAAGGCAGATGAAATCACGTAAGTGGAAAATGAGAAATGAAATAAAGTGTCTTTGCTTATGTATTTTCCCTTATGCATATCTATACCTCCTCCCTCCCTCCCCTTCCTTCAGTTCTGAGGCTACAATAATGTAGGTTTTGTTCTTCTCCCATTATTTCTCTTCAGCATTGCCTTTTTTGATTGTCAGAAGGTTTCATCAGAGCAGCCAGAAAGTCTTAATAGCTGTCTTTTGCTGAGAACTAAGGAAGCACACAGAATCTGATACAGTATTTGTGTCCATATTTTCAGTGACTTTCAGACATTATCTAGCTGAAAAGTAGACATCTCAAAGTTGTACAGTTAATTCTCAATGATTACCAGGCAGATTATCTGTATCTTGGACTATACTAATCCAATTTTGCAAATGAGCCTCCAGAAAGCAGCAGTGGAAGTCTTGGGGTTCACCTGCTGTTACAGAGAAATTTAGCCACGCTATTCCTCAGCTTTGTAAATATGTTTGCTAAAATGACAGGAAGAAGGTAAACATTACTTTGCAGATAACACTGTGAGACTAGGATTCCATGGCCCACAATGGGAATACAGTGTAAGTAATGGAAGGATATGTCCTGTTCAGAAGAAACGGGTAAGGCAAGACACTTGCTAGAGGACCATTTAATTCCATATAGAAGGGAATGCATGAACCTGAAAGGGGAAGCCTGGTAAATTTTATTTGGTGGAAGATGAGAGGAAGAAAATTATAATTTAAATAGTAGGAGAAACATGATAGAAAATAAACCAACCAGAAGAAGGAAATTGAGGGAGAGTTGCTGGAAGACATTGCAAGCATATATAAAGGCAGGATCTTGCTATGAGGGGGCACTTCACCAGCCAGATGTCTGATAAAGGTCTCTTTCTACTAAGATTATGATTGCGATAAATTCTTGACTTGCCTTGTCTATTATTCTGCACTGGATTCAGGTCAAATGACTGGTTAGTGGTTAGAAATGACAAACGCCTTGAAAGAAGCATCAATACCACATTGGAGTTGTTAATGAATAAGAAGGAGAAGACTTGTTATTGTCTAACCTGTATATTAGAATTTGAGAAAATATATTTCAACTTATTCAGGGTAAGGACAGGTGAGATCCCATGACCTGATATTCTAGTTAGGAAATCAGCTACAGATGGACGGGAGACATGAGTTCAATAAGAGTAAGACATTTGAGATTAACTTTATTTCCCTTGTGGCCAGGGATACTAGGTCAATAGATCAAGAGAGTGACTTGGAAGAAGGAATTCTTAAGAAATTTTCAGATAACTCAAACTTGAGAGGGGTAGTGTATGTATTGGGATGACAGAATCATGATGCAGAGTATTCTCAATAGGCTGGAATAAGGGGGCAAATCTAATAAGATGAAATGCAAATTTCATTAATAATAAGTACTAAATAAATAACAAATGAAGTTTCACACTTGGTTTCAAATAATAAATTTAACAATATAGGATAAAAGAAATGTGGCTAGAAAATATACCATGTGAAAAGAGACTGGAGGGTTTTAATAAACTGCAAGCTCAGTAGGAGTCATCATTGTGAGGTGGACATCAGAAAATGTAATTCATTTGCAGGTTCCGTTAATTAGAAGCTTCATATCCCAAACAAAGAATGTGTACTAAAATTTTTAGAATCTCAAATTTAGAAGAAATCCTTAAGACTACTGAGTATAACCACTTCCTTCTAGAATGACTCATATAAAAAATTAGAAATCAGATCATATACTTTTCACAGGTATGATAGAAAATAGGAGATAAATTAATAGTTTAATTAAAGATTGAAGTCATTATAAAGACTAAAATAGGCCATTTCAATTATATGAAATTGAAAAACTTCTGCACAAACAAAATTAATGTGTCTAAGATAAGTGGTAAAATTGGCAGGGGTAGGGTCTTATATCAGGTTTCTCAGATAAGACTTTGGTATACAAGATATATACACAATTGATACACATACACACAAGTTCGTTCAAAACCCGTTCCCTAATACATAAGTAGTGAAAGGGTAGGAATAAAGAGTTCTCAAAAGAATTGAAAATTCTTAATAACAACATGAAAAAATAAATGTTCCAAATTGCTAATGATAAATTAGAGAAATGCAAGATCAACACTAAAAACAAAAGAAGGAATAGTCGATATTAGAAAGGTTTGGTTGGAGTTGTGAATTAGTACATGAAAAAAATTGTAATTGAGCAAAGATTAAAATGTCTATGTCCTTTGAACAAGAGATTCCATTTTAAGCATGTATTCCAAGGATGTCATTGATAAAAAGAAAGCCCCCACATACACAAAATATTTATATTTGTAGTAGTATTGAAATAAAAACAAGATTTATATCAACTGGGAATGGTTAAAAAATTGTTTTATATGAATGGAATGAAAAATTTCTTAAGAAAAGATGAATATAATGAATATAGAGAAAGATGAAAAGAATTGTGAATTGATGGGGAGTGAAATAAATAAAACCAGGGAAACAATGTATACAGTTCCTGCAATAATGCTAATGGAATGAACAAACACCACAAAAGTAGAAAAAAATGAATGTTATAAAATTATATAAAATATATGTATATGTAATATATTAACTTGTTTTACATATATATAATTAAAAATAAAATTATATAGAATGATGACCCCATCACAAGAAAAATGCGAAGATACCTCTACTCTTTTACACAGAGTTCTTGGTTGTGGCACTGTGTGTGTACATGTGTGTATATATATACATGTAAGTATATATGTATGTGTATTGTGCACATATGTGCGCACATGTACATGTTCACATATATATGTGATTATATGTGGCATTATATGTAGGTATGTATTTGTGTGTGTCTGTGTGTGTATGTGTGTGTACAGTTTGATGTACTGATCAGTTTTGCTGGTGTTTATCTCCCCTTCCTTTTTTTCCTCTTTTAAAAAATATTTCTTGTATGGTGTGGCTCTCTGGAAAAGGGCAGCAGGAGAAATTTTGGTGATGTAAAAAATTCAGACAGCTTGAAGCAGGGAAAATCATTGAACCATATAAGTATGACCTAAAAAATATCCTTTATGAATATGAAGTGAAGGTGATGAATAGATTTAAGGGATCTGATCTAGTAGATAGAGTATCTGAAGAACTATGGACAGAAGTTTGCAGTATCGTACAAGAAACAACTACAGCGGCAACAACAAAAACAAAAATATTCCAAAGCAGAAGAAAAGCAAGAAAGAAAAAATGGTTGTCTGATGAGACTTTCTGAACAGCTGAGGAAAGAAGGAAAGCAAAAATAAAAAATGTAATGGCAAGCAAAGTAGGATTTTTTGCTGTTTTTGTTTTAGTATTAATCAAGTGCCTCTGATTGAATAATGTGATTAAAGAAAATCTTCCCCACACATTAATGGGCCTGGGAAGAATTGTAGGAAGATCCACCATATATTTTGTTAATGAAGGTCTTGAACATCACAATGATGCTCTCTGGTTCTAAAAAAATGTTTACGTACCCTGAAGTGAGGTTTTGCTTTGAGGCTTAGTTTTGGAAGAAGATTTGTGTGCCAGATGAGACTCTGGGAAGCCAGTAAGCAACCCCCTGGCTTTGAAAACCCAGATGTTGGTGCTCCCCTCTCTGGTAATTATGTATGTATGTAATGGTCACAGAGTTGGATCTATCTGTTGATCTATGATATATGTATTGCTTATGTCAGGCAGTTGGAAGCATGTTTGTTGATTTTGATTTCTCTGTAATTTCTCTGAATTTCAGGGTGCTGATTTTTCCCCATGAACTAAGTGAATAATACATGTTCTTGATTGAAGTGACTGTTGACCCTTCAAAAGTTGCCTTTCATTTTAGGAAAGCAAATCTAAGAACCTGGCATAGACAAGATCTCTTCCAAGAAAATCTTCAAGATATCAAGGGAACAAAATGGGCATGATAAAAGACAAAATGGTAAGAAATTCACAGAAGCAGAAGAGATTAAGAGGTGGTAAGAATACACTAAAGAACTATACAAAAAATATCTTAACATACCCAATAACCATGATGATATGGTTACTGATCTAGGGCCAGTCATCTCAGAGAATGAGGTAAAGTGGGCCTTAGGAAGCATTACTAACAACAAGGATAGTGGAGGTGATGGAATCCTGACTGAGCATAAAAAATGATGCAATCAAAGTGCTGCATTCAACACAAATTTGGAAAACTCAGGTGTAGCCGCTGGATTGGAAATGATCAGTTTAAGTCCCAATCAGCAAGAAGAGTGATGCTAAGGAATGTTCAAGTTACCAAATGATTACACTCATTTTACATGCCAGAAAGGTTATGCTTAAGATTCTACAAGTTGGCTTCAGCAATTTGTGAACCAAGAATTACTAGAAGTGCAGACTGGTTGTTGAAGAGGCAGAAGAATTACAGACCAAATTGCCAATGTTTGCTTTATTATGGAGACAGCAAGGGAATTCCAGAAAAAAAAAATCAACTTCTGCTTCATTGACTACACTACAGCCTTTTATTGTGTGGATCAAAAAAATGTGACATGTCCTCAAACAATGGGAGTACCAGATCATCTTACCTTTCTCTTGTGGAATCTGTGTGTGGGTCTGGAAGCAACACTTAGAATTAAATGTGGAACAGCTATTTGGTTTATAACTGGAAAAGAAATATGACAAGGTTGTATATTGTCACCTTGTTTATTTAACTCATATACAGAGCATATTACACAAAATGCCAAAGTGGATTAATCAAAATATGGAATTAATGTTGCTGGGAAAAATACTCACGATCTCAGATGTACATATGATACCACTTTGGTGGTGGAAAATGAATGTGAATTAAGAAGTCTCTTGCTGAAGGTGAAAGAGAAGAATTTAACAGCTGGCTTGCAGCTTAACATAAAAAAAGTCCCAAAAAACTAAGATCTTGGCAATTGTTCCCATTACTTCCTGGTCATTAGAGGTAGAAGAAATGGAAGCAGTATCAGATGTTATATCCTCAGGTTCAAAGATCACCTCAGACAGCAACTGCAGTCATGGAATTAAATGATGCTTGCTTCTTGGAAAGAGGGCTATGGAAAATCTCCATGGCAGACTAAATAGGAGACATATCACTTTGCCAACAAAGTTTCATGTAATGAAAGGTATGGTTTTTCTAGTAGCAATGTATGACTGTGAGAGTTGGAGTATAAGGAAAGCTGAGCATTGCAGAATCAATGTTTTCAAACTGTGGTATTTGAGAAGACTTTCAAAAGTCTTTTGGAAGGCAGGGAGATCAAATTAATCAATAACAGAAGAAATTATTTAAGGTTATTCACTGGAAGGCAAAATACTGAAGCTAAAGTTTAAATACTTTGGCCACATAAGGAGAAGATGGAACTCATTGGAAAAGACCCAGATGCTGGGAGAGATTGAAGGCAAAAGGAAAAGGGGATGGCAGAGGATGAGACAGATAGATAGTAACATGGAAACAATGAACATGAATCTGGACAGACATCAGGAGGTAACAGAGGATAGAAGGGCTTGATGTGCTGCAGTCCATGGGCTCACAAAGAGTCGGATGACTAAACAACTACAAAAACAACAGAAGATATAGAAATTAGTGAGAAATTATTAGGAGGTAAAATCAAAGATATTGTTTAAAAAAACACTGTAAATTGAGGCAATTCTATAAATAAAGAATAATCATAATTTTTGAAGACAAAGGGGCCCAGCTGATTGAATTAGCTTTTACTATTTGAGGTGCAACTCAGATTCAAAATTCAGATCATTTTTTAGTTAACAAGATCTTCATTTTGCCCACACTCAGAGGCAGGAAAATTTTGACACATCCAGAAGGAAACAGCTGTTACACTATTAGAAATATGGTTACTCACCTCCACTGAGCAATCAGGAGAAGACCTGATTTGCTTTGCATCTCATTGGCATATAAATTACAATGATAGCTATGATGAGATTCAGCACATAGAAAGAGGAATGAGACTTTAATCCCAGATCATTTTGTCTGCTAAAAACTTAAACTATAAGAATCTGCAAAAATTTGAGTATCAGAAAAAAAGAAAGAATTGTTGAAAGCTGAAGCCTAACCAAGGAGAAGACAATGTTCATTAGAGGAAATCCATGCAAGGCAGGATCCCAGAAACAAAATATGGTATAATAGAGTTGCAAGGAGACCTTTGAAAGTACTTTACCTTCAAAAAAGAGCCCCAAATATTTTGTGATAAAAGGGAGTTCATATCTAGAGACAGAAGGGACTTGAGGGTTCATATAGTCCAACACCCTTGTTTTTCAGAAAAGGAAATTGTGTTCCAGGGAAGTTAAATAATTTGCTGGAGGTCAGTCAGGTAATAATTATCAGAGCCTGGACATAAATCCAGGTCCTCTGACTCCAAAATGTATGTTGTGATACTATGTTATATTTATATATACTTCAAAAAGAAGCTGGTTCATCTCTCTCTCTCTCTCTCTCTCTCTCTCTCTCTCTCTCTCTCTCTCTCTGTGTGTGTGTGTGAGAGAGATACAGAGAGAGATAGAGAGAGAGATACAGAGAGAGATAGAGAGAGACAGAGAGAGAGATAGAGAGAGAGAAAGAGAGAACTGCATAGGACTCACTTAGAGTCTTCTTACTGATCACCTGGCTCACTTGTATGATAATAGCAAATCTTAGATTCTGAAGGCCAAGTAAGATCTCACTGAAATTTCCTAAGAGGAGCTCCCAAAGTAAGAAAGGAAAAGGGATTTTCCTTCTTCTTCAGGTTCAGTCTGGCTCTTTGGCAGATGGTTAATTCATTGCACCTGTAACCAATTAGCCGTTCAAAACAACTGATTCTTCACAGTAAGTAATTGCCAAATTGGGAAGCAGGTGTGAATTCAATGGCCAAACCATCAAGTGTCTGGGTGCATAGGACTGAAATACTCTGAATACAGAGTCTTTTCAATTAAAACTCAGAAAGAAATTACAAGTCATAATGATTCCATCCTAAAATAAGAATTTAATCACCAAGGGTTCCAAACTGAAAGTCTGAAGGTGCTTTTTTTTCTTTTTCTCCGATTTTGTGGGATTCGACAGATGTTTCCTTAGTGAGGATTAACTTGGTTTTCTTCCATAAGGAAGACTTCAAATTTTTTTCTTTTATTTTTTTTTACCTTAGAAAGGAATATTGGTTACAATGTATTCTACTTTAACCCACTCCTTGATGTAGCATTTGATTTTCTGCCCTTTCAGTACCCTTTCAGTCTTCTTCCACTATGCTCTTCTCTGCATACTCTATGAACCAGCAACATTGGTCTTCTGAAGCATGGAACTACATCTCCTGACCAAGTTTTCACCAACTGTCCTCAGGTTCCTGGCATCTCTGCCTTCCTTTAAGACTCAGATGAAATCATATTTTTGTACAAGAGGTCTGTCCGGTGTCAATCCCTCCCCTTCTCACAACTACTAGTGCCTCCTCCCTAAGATTATCTCCCATTTACTATGTATATATCTTATATACACACCAGGCTGTCTGTGTTTTCTCCCCTTACTAGAAAATGAGCTCCTTGAAGTCAAGGACCATGTTTTTGTTTGGTTTCGTTTTTGTTGTTGTGGTTTGGTTATTTTTTCTTTCTTTCTTTTTTTTTACTTTGACCTTCCTTTGTATTCCTAGCATTTAGCAAAAAATACTTATGTTGTTGCTCAGTCACGTCTGACTCTTCATGATCCCATTTAGGATTTTCTTGGAAGACATGCTGGAGAAGGCTCCAGCTCAATTTACAGATGAGGAGCCTAAGGCAGGGAGGATTAGTGACCTGCTCAGGGTCACCTGGCTACTAAGTGCCTGAGGCCAGATTTGAACTTGGTAAGATGAATCTTCCTGACTCCAGGTCCTGCACTCTATCCAATACATTACCTAGCTGCCTCGCCAAAAAGCACCAATAAATAATTAATATATGCTCGTTGACTGATTGACTGGAAGAGGTCTCCACATACCAGGACTTCCCTACATCCATGGAATTATATGTGCAACCTCCCCTTTCATACCAAATTACAGCCATATATGTCACAAGTTTTAATCTTTTGAATTTTAGGAAATCCTTGGGGAAATTCTAAGGAAACATGATAGCTATAAGTTGGTGGCCTTCCTCAAACATCTTCTAAGTGATGAGGGTAGAATAGCGATGTATGCATAAGAACAAGATCCTTTCCATATGCTGTGGCATGCTATTGGCACTGCCACCAAGATATAGCCAGGCAGATAGCCAGTCTCTCACTGAGCAATATAAAAGGCAAAGTCAGAAAATAAACCTAGAACTAGTAATCAAAACTGTACCAACATCTCCTTGAGTGCAACCAGGTTCTCTTTTCTCCATTCCATTTATAATCATACCCATAAAGTGGACAAACACATTCTGTTCATCAACAGTTATTAAGCACATACTATGCATAAAGCACTAGGGGCCTCACATTGAGATGGGAAGATGCAAAGGAAGTAGATCCTTCCCTCATGGAGCTTACATTCAACTGGAAGGATACAATATACGTAAGAATATGGAAGGAGTGGTAAAAAAATGGAGGTATGGGAAAGAGATTTGATTTTACCGAAAGTTTTTCCACAGAAGAGGACTTCAGGTGAAACTACTTTGTAGGGCATGTGATAGAAGCAATATTTATAGGCAAGGTTAGCTTTTCCCAAAAAGTCAATGAAGCTGCTCTCAAGATTTAATTGGGTCATGAGACTGGACCTTAAACCATCAGTATAGCTTCTGATGCACTAGTGGGAGAGAGGAGTTCCCCACCTTACTGAGATCATAAAGCCACCAAAATTTTCACATTCTTGTGGCACTTTGAGATTTCCTAAGTGAAAGCTGGTTAGTGCCAAAATTACTTTTCTCATCTTTCAGATAAGAAAACTAAGGCTGAGAGGTTATCTAACTTATCCAGAGTCACATAGCTTATATCTTATTCAAAGACTTGAAGTTTCCTAACTATGTCTCATATTCTGTCAATTACATAAGGATTCACATCATTGTGAAATTTCTGACTTAAAGTAACCTTGGTAATAACTCACTAACTCTCACTGAGAAATGATGTTAGTCAACAACCATTTTGGTGAGGGATGTGTGATTATAGAAACCTACAGCTTCTTCACCATTCCTGACTCCAAAGAAAGTTCTCTAGTAACCTGAATTAAGAATTTGACTACTTAAACTGAATAAATCCTGAAGGAGAATCAGCGTCAAAGAGATCAAAGCAAATCCATAAACCCATCACCTACCTTTTGACTTGAACAAAAATCTAACATAGATTAGGGAAAAGAAAAGTGAAAATTCACAGAAGGGTTTTTGTATTGGTATCTAAGGGGGAGGGGAGAAACTCTTGTTAATGTACATCGTGACAAGTTTATGTCCTGAAACATGGAATCTGATTAGCTTTTTATTTTAGCTGGTATAACCACTAGTTTTACTGCTGACTATAAAATTGTCCAGCTCATTTTTAAATTCCAGGACAAAACATAACTCTTTGGCCTCATAGTCCCTGCTTCAGTGAAAATATTACTTGAAGTCCAGCTTTTCTTGGACTGTAGTGTGAAAAGTAGAGGGATTGAGGGAAACAAAGCTATGGTAGGGGATTTCAAAGTGAGGTCACAAAGATTAAAACCACAGATCACTCTATGGTTGTTTGATGGCTGTAGTAGGAATCTGCCTTCTATTTCCTATTGGCTCTGACTCTGATAGAGTACAATGCAATAAATTCCACTTCAGAGGTTCAAACCCATTTCTATGACCCCTAGATACATAGATAGATCTGACCAGCTATCTCACAAATCCACAGTAGTCTCCAGTCAATGTAACTAAAGCAATTCAAAAGACATATCCTACTGATGATATATGAAGAATTTACTAAGGAGTCATGATCAGAATATGTCTAGATTTATCTTTATATGAAGAACTCACAAAATATAACCTATCAATTGAACATAAACAAAGACACAGCACACTGAGTTATGATTATAGAAAGTCTCTTACCAAATATTCATGACGTGTTCCTATTGCTCCTGGAAACATCAGAACTTGACTGGTGCTATCCTCAATCAGAGTTGTTGTTTTTTTTTTTTTTCTCAAAACATCAGAATTGTGCTTATGTACTTTTAAGGCCAATACGTCCCCTACTTTGAATAGCAATATATGTGACATAGTACCAGTTTTACTTAACTTGACAGAAAATATAGACAGGATTTGTATCCTAATTCTTCAGTATTCAGGAAAACTCTCTTCTTCCTTTCTAGAGGACATTGAACAATTCTCTCTTCTGAGAGGTCCCACTTTCCTTCAAGACAATATAGTCTGCAAGATTCATAGTATCATGATCCCTTTGGGGTCATGCAGTTATTGAAAGCTCTGACTTCTTTCTACGTGTAAGTGAAGCAAGACATTGTAATGTCTTGTTTTTGAAGCTCTGAATGCCTTTTGCTCCCTCTCTTTGAGGCTCAATTTCTCTACTCATCATGCTAGTTATAGAGACCTGTGAAGAGGCCACATGGGTATACTAGTCTTTAAATCTGAGTAATTTAGCATCATTGAATGTCTCCTCTCAGTGTAGTCTCTCTCAGAAGAACATCTTTTACGTTCCTGTTATTCTCTCCTTCAATCAATCAATCAATCAGTAAACATTTATTAAGTACCTACTATGTGCTAGAAGGGTAGCTAGGTGGTGCAGTGGATAGACCACCAGTGTAGGAGTCAGGAGGACCTGAGTTCAAATCTCACCTAACATTTGACACTCACTAGCTGTGTGACCTTGGGCAAGTCATTTAACCCCAGTTGCCTAATCCTGGGACATCTCCAGTCATCCTGTTGAATATCTGGATTCAGATGGCTCTGGAGGAGAAGTGAGTCTGGTGACCTGCACAGTCCTCCCTCTCTCAAAAAAACAAAGTCAAGTGCAAGTCATGACATTATTTTTCTGATGGCATGGTCTTCTTCAGCAACGAAGGAGGAACACACACGCTATGTGTCAGGTACTGTACTTAGCCATGGGGATACACAAAGAGTCAAAAGAAAGTCCCTTCTATCAATCTAATGGCTGAGATAATAAGCAAAAAAATACATACAAAGCAAGCTATCCATGGGATGAATAGGAAATAATTAAGAAGGGAAGGAATAGAAAGACTTCCTGTAGAAGATGGGGTGGTAGTTGGGACTTGAAGGAATCCTGGGGAAGAGGAGCTCAACGGTCAGAAGTAAAGAAGACAGAGCATTCAAAGCATGGGGGATAACTAGAGAGATTGTCTGGAATAGAGAGATGAAGGAGGGTTTTGTTCATGAGTCACCCAAGAGGCCAGTGTCACTGGATCATAGAGTATGTGTTGGGAAGTAAGGTGTGAGACGAGTGGAAAGGAATGAGGAGGCTAGGTTATGAAGGACTTTGGATGCCAAACAGAACATTTTGTATTAGATCCTATAGGCAATAGAGTACTGCTGGCAAAGATCTCTTCTCTTTGTGTCTACTCCTTCTGTGTCTCACTTGATAATAACATTATTGTATCTCGTAGTATCATATTTCTCTATCTCCTTTTAAAGGCCAAGTCCAAAGCTAGCTCAGGTTATGAACTTCTATCATCATTAGCTATCAGGCCCATCACACTCTTACCTAGATTAGAAAAAAGGCTAAATGGTACGCCAAAGAAGACTTGGGACTGGAGAATTAATTCTGTTCCCAAGAGACAGTAGAGGGAAGATAAACTTATCTGATTCCACTTATTACATGGGAATGCCTGCCATAATGTGATTTGGGTATATCAGTGTATATCTTCTCTCCTTCCTGGAATTTCCCACTATCATCTCTCATTTTTTGCCTCTTTAAGATCTATTAGAGTGTTGAGGAAGACAAAAGTTATGGAGTTTTAGAGCGCTGTTAGCTGAGTATTAATAGGAATATTTAGTATCCCTGAAACATATACACTTCTCTCCCACCTCAGCACCTTTGATCAAGCTGTTCATTAAACTGAGATACCTTTCCACAGATCTCCTCTAGTTGAAATTACATCCATCCTTTGAGTTTCAGCTGAAAAGTGATTTATTTTCCCTCTGCACTCTTACTAGACTTTGTATAGTAGTAGTAGCAACAGCAGCAGTAGTAATAATAGAATAAAACTGGCATCTTATATAGGTTTTAAGGCAAAGTACCCTACATGCATTATCTTACTTTGACATTAAAAAGTATTGGGTAAGAGAGCAAATATTTCCCTTCCATTCCAACTTTGGTCTTTTCCTACCCATCTAACTCCCTAGGGATGAGAATGATGATATTTTTGATGCCAGAGAACAAGAACAGGGAAGGGAAATGGTTAAAGTGAAAGTGAAAGCATAACGATGGTAAATATGCTGGAGTGATTTGTAGCCAATCTAGAGAGTAAAAGACACCCACAGGAAATACCCTGCTTTTTCCACTCTCCATTCTCACTCTTCTGCTTACAGATATATCTCATACCCCCTGCCCAGGTGTTTATACACACACACACACACACACACACACACACACACACACACACATATATATATATATATATATATATACACATATATATGCATATATAATGCAAAAGAAACTGAGCGATGTATATGTATATGTGTGTGTATATATACATATGGAGAAAGAGAGAGTCTGTATATTATTTGCCCATTGTTATTTATAATGCATTAGGTCAAGTCAGAAAACATCTAGTGTATCTACTGCATGAAGATAACTGTGAGAAATGCAAATATATATTGTTTTTCGCATCTTCATATGGATGGCCCCTAGGCATTACAAATTCAACAATTTCAAAACAGACTTCATTGTCATTCCCCTTAAATCTATCCCTTTTCCAAACTCTCCATCATACAGATTTGCCAACTTGGTGTCTCTCTTCTTTGACTCTTCCTTCTTCCTCACCATGATAATCAATCAGTTGTAAGCATCATTCATCTAGATTCACAGTTGAGATCTGTTCCCACTCACATGGCCACTATCCTAGTTTAGGTCCTTATTACCTTGATTTTTGAAACAACCTCTTAATTGGATTCTTGGTTTGCATTCTCTCCTCTTATTTATCCATCTTCCTTACAACTACTAAAATAATCTTCCTCATGCATGATGGTGACCATGTACCTCCCCCACTCCAGAACCCAAATGGCCACTTTTAACACTAGGATAAAGTACAGTCTTTGGCTTATCATTTTAAGCCCTTTGTACTCTAGTTTCTACCAACTAGGATGTTAGTAAAGAGCCTTGAATCCATGCTACATGATGATTGAAGGAACTAAGGATGTCATTTTGGAGAAAAGGGTGCTCAGGAACAATAAGATAACTTTCTTAAAGTATTTAAACTGTCTTGATATGGAAAAATAAGTAATTTGTTCTGTTTAGTCCAAGAGAGTAGAATCAAGATCAATTTGTAGTATGTACTAAAAAATAAATTTAGGCATTACGTAAAGCAGATTCTTAATCTAGCAGATGGAGAGTTTTGAGGTGTCTACATACTTGAATGGGAAAAAATACATCTTTATTACAATATAATTAGTGTCCTTTGAAATCCTATGTATTTTATTTTATTCCTTTAAAAACATTATTCTAAGGAAAGGTCCATAGATTTCATTAGACTGCCAAAAGGTCCACGACCCACACACACAAAGGTTAAAAACTGGTGAAGAAAACTCTTGAACAACCTGAGCTCTCTAGAATTTAAATAGGTTACCTCAGGAGGTAGCAGAAGGCAGCAGAAGGCTCCAAGTGGAAGCACATTTATCTCAATCATTATGATGTGGTGGGGATTTTTTAGCAACTCTAAAATCTGTGATACCATTCTAGGCATTTTTTTCATATTATTCACTTTTGTGAACTTTATGTCCTTGATAGAAAGGTCATTTACACTCGATCTCTCACCTCTGTGTCTATGTAAAGTCAATCACTCAATCAATCTAACAATTCCTAAACATTTATTAAGCACCTCTCTATGTGCCAGGCACTGGGTTAAGGCAGAATGCACTTGCTTCTTACTTCTTAAAATGTCAGCACTTGAAATATAGATAGTTAAATAGACAGAGAAAGAGAGAGACAGAGACAGACAAAGAGAGACAGAAACAAAGAGAGAGGTGTATATGTACACATAAATATAATTCATATGTTTTATATCTTACATTATATTTATATATATATATGCATATGTGTGTATATAGGCTCCATATGTGTAGAAGGCTGTCCTCATGTGGATCAAAGGGAGACAGAATAAATATCTCTAGCCTCTTCTCCCACACCTTTCTCCAGAGACTTGAAATCCTGCCAGGAAGGAAAGAAGAAAACTGAGACTGGAGACCATTCAGCTCTCTTCAAAAAGAAAGGATACCAGTTTTGAAATTAATTTTTTGATCCCTTAAATACTATTAGTCTAAGAGATACAATCAGGTTCAATCTAATTTTTGTCTCTATTATTGGAGGAAAGGGGGAACCAAAGCTCTTTAGCTTGACCCCTTTGCCACCAAATACCAGTTCCACAATGAATACACATAGTAAATAGCAAAGAAACTCATATACGAAGAATACTACAAAACAGAATAAAGGAGCTCTCCCACTGGGAGCTAAATGACTTAGCTCAGCCACTGAAGGGGAAATTCCCCTCAACCTCTAGAGTAGCAAGCTGGAAATAGGAAGATGAAAGAGACTGCCAGCTCCTCCCATATTGTCCTAGAGTCTTTTCCTTCACTCAGGTGAAGTGAGTTTGGCCTTTTCCATCTTCCTTCTCAAAGCTGGAAGCCAGAAGTGCCTCAAGTGACTTGAAACTTGAAGAATTTCTAAAACTTATGAAGACTGGAACTCTCCTACTCTTGCCAACTCTGTCCCATCCCTCACTCAGGGCAGAGCATTAACTTCCACCAGTAAGGGGAGAGTTCCATACCAATGAGCTTTGGGACAAGGGTTACAACTTCAATAAATGTTTGTTGCTGTCTTGCCATAAATGTATATGTGATTATACACACATGTATTCACACACATTTGTGCATGAGTACATATGGACACACATACACAGGTACACAAAATATGCATGTGCCTCTGTGTGTGTGTGTGTGTTTGTGTGTATATGTGTGTGTGTGTGTGTAATTTGTGGCTTTGGTGAGCATGGAAGACAGAGGTGTTAATCATACCTGAGTTTAGGGCCCTGACTGAATTCAGGAGAACTCAAGATGAATTCCCTTCATCCTGATAGAACTTCTCTAGCAGCTTACTCATCTCTGGGATGTGGCTTTCTTTTCATGCCTACCATGAGTTATGCTAGTGTCAAACTCAGGCCTTTTGCTGAGAGAACGCAATAGTCCTTAGGCTAAAGACATCAGTTAAGCTAGACACTGAAAGTGGCAGACACTGCAATTTGCTGATGAGAAGGAAGCCCAATTGAGATGAGAATCAGCATGAAAGTGGAGCCTCCTCAAGACAGCCCAGCATATCAGCCTAACCAGCTATCATGTCCTGCTCAAGGAAGTATGAATACCACAGAAAATGAACCAGTCAGACAGTAATAGAGGCATCCTCTGTTCAACATGGAAGTTCCAAAAACTATTTAATTCACAGACACTGAAACAGAAAGAGGAATTTGAAATTGCAAGTTTCAGATCTGTTAGTAGCTAGCCCTGGCCATATGTACTCCTTTCTGCACAGGGATATTAGCTATGTACTCACTCTCCCCACAAGTGCTTTGATGGAAGAGTGTGATTGAGATATATGGGTGGAATGATACATACTTATTATGCTTGCTTTGCATTTTTAGTACATGCTTTGTTAAAGCTAGTTGAGTATTATCTGATTTGTTCATGGAAGTAAGCCAGTGTAAAATCATGAAATAAAGTATTTATTAGAATAGTGGCCTTATAGAGTGATTTGTAGCAGGCACTATTACTCTGGGGAAACTCCAACTTGCCAGTATGGAGTCAGTTTGAGGTAAAAGAAGTCAGAGAGAAAGAGACAATGTACCTGAGTGGTATGAGTGAAGTATGTGCTATACAATGATTGATCACAAGAGGTTAAATGACTTGCCCAAGATCACACAGGTTATAAGTATCAAAAGAAATATTTGAACACAGGTTCTCTTATTACAGAGCCAATGCTCTTTCCAACATGTGACATCATCCAGTCATTCTCCAATTGCTAGGAATGTGTTGTTCCCAGTTCTTTGTTATCATAAATAATGCAACTATGAATATTTTTATACACATAGCTTATTTCATGCTCTCAGTAATTGCTTTAGGATATAACCCATATATTATAATCTGTGGGTCAAAGAGAAAGAAAAATCTAGTAACTTTTTATGCAAAAATTTAAATTGTTTTTCAGAATGACTAAACCAATTCACAGTTCTGCCAGGATCATATTAGCATTCCTGTCTTCCCACAGCCCTGCAACAATAAGTTTTCCTATCTTTTCGCATCTGTGATAGTTTGATGGGTATGAGGTGATACCTGAGGGTGTCACATTACTTTAAACTCACACCTCATATATTCAGGTATGTGACTGGCCTGGTTCAGCGTAGTTGGAAGCCCAGAAGCAACTGATTTACTACTCACAGCATTAGGAACTTAAAGCAGACCAGACAAGCATTATTTTATATTCAGGCTTGATGTGAAATAATAAAAAAGAAAAGTTGAATAGATCGACCTTTCTTTTGCCCTTTTATCCCCATTCAATCCACTACTCTAGGCTACAGGGATATGGAAGAAAAGGGAAAGAGTGAGAAAGGAAAAAAAAGTTTCTAGAATAGTTGATAATTTCTTACAACTTGGGGAAAAAGTAGATGAATTATAATAATTAAATGAAGACCTTTCTTATCTATTTATTTCTGTTTTCACAGTCAAAATCTAAGCTCTCTGACTTATGAATTCCCTTCATCCTTTTCTTACTGCAAAACCCTGTACCTACATTCAGGCACTCCTCACTCTAAACTTCAGTGTATACCAAATGTTAGATTAATCTTCCTAACACACTGGTGAAACACTGATTTCACCAAGATATTACCCTATTCAAAAATCTTTTGGAAGTCCGATTACCTTCAGGGGCAGCGATGGGGAAACTGTGGCCTTGGGACCACATGTGACCTTCTAGGTCTTTGGGTGTTACTTTTAGAGTGCGTCCAAGTTTTACAGAACAAATCCTTTTATTAATGAGATTTGTTCTGTGAAGTTTGGATTCTAGACCATCTCCCTGAACAAGTCTCTCCTCACTCCAATATATCCTCCACTTGGCTGTTAAATCAATTTTCTTAAAGTGTAGGACAAAATTTCCCCTCCCCACCCCCCCTTCATTAAATAAACACTCCTGGTTATCATCTCTAGGATCAAATAAATCACCATTTGGCTTTTAAAGACCTGTGTGACCAAGCTCTTTTTTAGCTTTCTATCATTTTACAAACTTACTCATTTCCCTGTACTCAGTGAGCCAGTAACGGTGACCTCTTTGCTGTTCCTCAAACAAAACACCCCATCTCTGACTCCAAACATTTATACTGGTCTTCTCTCAAGCCTGGAATACTTCCCCTCTTTGTTTCTACCTCCTGGCTAAAGGAGTCTTAGCTAAAATCCCAGTTTCTATAAGAAGCCTTTTTTGGTCCCCCTTGGTGAACTAATGCCTTCCCTCGGAAATTATTTCCAGTTTTTCTTAAATAAACGTGTTTCTTTTCCTACATAGTTGTTCGCACACTGTCTCTCCCATTAGATTGTGTGCTCCATGAGAACAGGAATGTTTTTGCCTTTCGGGTATATCCCTAGCACTTGGTACTTTGCTTGGTCTATACAATATGCATAATATATACTTGTGGACTTAGCTAGTGTGTCATGCCTGGGCTCGCAAACAGACCCTTAGGATGATGAAGCAGAGTCTCAAAATAAACACAATATCAGAAAAGCAGCTTGAGCTGTATTCAAAAATCTCTTTCATCACAAGAAAGTTGGCTCCCTTTGGATGATACCAAATACTGCCAGAGGAAACTAGGCAGTTGAAGAAGGGACATGCAGACACTTATATCCTCTCATCTATACCTCTGCTATTAGCTCTCCAGGGAAGAGACACAGAGGCAGGACCACTTCTTTTTTTAGGGATGACACAGACATGCTCTTCACAAAACCTGGATCCTTACCTATATTTTATTCCCACTGTGTACAATCTAGAGTACTTAAAAAAACAAAGTCAGCCTGGTTACTCATAACAGTCATTACTCTTCTTTGAATATCTTGACTAATACTGACCCCACAAAGTTATACAAAGATGCCCCAATGTGACTTCAGAGCTCAGGATCTGCAGCTTTCCCAAACATAGATGCTGATAGATTCATCTGCCCTACCTAGCCATGATGCTGAACATTTATCTGAGAATAATACTATGGAGACATAAGGGAAGGTTGATAAAGGAGATCTGCTTGATCTGGGCCTTGAAGGAGATCTTATACTAGCACAAATGCAAGGGAAAGGCATTCCAGGTATACGGAAATCTTTGCGCTAAAGCCAAAAAGGCTTTAAAAGGAAAGAATAGAAGGGAGTTCTGATAACACTGAGTCACAGAATGATTAAAGCAAAAAGAATCTGAAGAGAAATCATGAGATGAGGATGGAAATCTAGGTTGGAACCAGATTGTGAAATGCTTTGAATGTTGAGATAAAATTTATGAACTTTTTTCAATGGCAACAGAAAATTGTTGAAGATTTTTGAGCAATGCTGGTTAGAGGTATGTGGTCAGAAGCAAAAATTAGGTAATTCATATACCAGAGGAATATTTTATTTAGCAAAAAAGATGGCAAGAAGCATGGTGGTATCCATAAGGTTAGAGAAGGGAGCAGGGGCAGTTGTGGCTTGAGTACTTCAGTCCCTGCAAGGGTCAAAATAAACAAATACTTTCTGAAATGCAATACTTCTGTTCTTTTCCCCAAACTGGTCCTGTAATTCTGGTGACACACAACAAAAAGTTCAGTAGGGAGAGAGAAAAGAAGAAAAGGAGAATTTTCAGGGTGAGAAATGGTGGTTTGAAGTCCACAAGTAACTTATCTTCTCTTTGTGTGTTCCCATGCAGGGGAAGAAAACAAGAATGTGTGTCTCCTGGGTATTCTCAATAGTTTCTGCATGCTTGTCTCCTTAAAGACTGCATGTCTTGATGCAAAGAGCAAAAGGGAGGCAGTCATAGATGATTTGAATAAAACAGTTTCATTGATTTTTTTGTTTGTTTATATATCTCCCAAACTATTCCCTTTCCTTTGGGGAATGTCAGCAATACATGCCAGATACCATGCTACTGAGATAGATTAGAGGTGAAAGAGGCTGGAGGTGAAGAGACTGTTGATACAGCTATTGGAATGTTCAAGAAGATTCAATTCATCTCCTCACCATCCAACAAGCCTATCTTACTCATTCCCAACTCATATGCTAAACATGAGACAATAATATTCTTTTTTTTATTGCCAAACTGTACCTTTTAAGATACATTTTTTTTATAATTTCTTTCCTAATTTATGGAATAAAACAAGCATTTCTGTAACACAGTAAAAAGAAGGGAAGTAGAGGCAAAAAAATCATTTCAACCAATGAGAGGCAGTTGGTCTAGGAGCAGTGATAAGGCTTCTGGCCCAAGAGTCACAAGAAGTAAGTTTTTGAATTTTAGTACCACTGCTTTTTAGATATGTGACAAAGGAAGTATATGCTTCCTCACAACCAGGCTTTCTTTTTCACAATTGCACTTTCTTCTATCCTTCCAACACCAGCTCAAATCTCATCCTTTCTATGCAACCTCCTCCATACATTTTAGCCTATATTGCTCATTTCCTTCTCAGAACTTTTCATCATGTATTATCTCTGCCATTCATGTTAGCATATTATTGATCATCCTCAAGAAATATTTAGAGGTTCAGATCCTATCTCCGGTGATTTTATCTGTATGACTTTGGAAAAGTCACTAGTTTCCTGGATTCAATTTCTTCATCTGTAAAATAAGAGGAGTTCAAGTCGATGGTTTCTGAGGTCCCTTCTAGCTCTAGATATATGATCCCATGGTATATCCCTAATAGTTAGAATATTATACGTTGTGATGAGCTGGTAAAGAGCCACAAAGCATGGCCCATGTCTCCAGATAGACTTTCTCATGATATCATCAGTTTCATATGTGTATGCCATGTACCTATAAGAGACAAAGTGAAGTGAGGAAAATATGTTAAAATCTGACCTCTGACATTTATTTGCTATGTGACCACCACCAAGATACTTCTCCTTGTCATATTAATTTCTTCATCTGTAAAATGGAGAAGATAACTGTAGTTACCTTAGAGATTTTTTTAAGGCTCAAATGAGATAATTCATGCAAAGTACTTGGCAAACATTAAAATGCTACATAAATGTCATCTCTTCTACTTTAGACATAGTAAGCACTTGATAAATGCTTTTTTAAAAGATTCATTCACTCATTCATTACCTAAAATAACTTCCATTATAAAATAAAAATTCTCTAGGCAAAAATGTAAAACCTAAACTTGCCTCTTCAATTAATTCCTGTAAATTTATAGGCCTACTAACATGCTCCTCTATACTTAATGAATAACCTGGGGTGGGCAGATGGCCTCAAAGAAATTTAATAAATTGCATAATTCATTCCTATTTTCTAGCTGCTAAACTTTCAAGAATATTTGCATTTGAGAATTCAGTTTATTCAATATTTCTTAAGCACCTACCATGGTTCAATGGAAAGTGTGATGGATTTGGAATTGAAAGACTTTGTTTCCTATTTTGGTGCTAACATTCCTAACCAAATGACCTTGGACAAGTTATTTAACCTCTCTTGAGTCTCTGTTTCCTCATCAGGAAGGAAGGATATGGACTAACTGACCTCTAAGACCTCCTTCCAGATTGAAATCTATGAGCCTTTGATCTTTGCTGATCATTGTGGTGGGATAGAAATAAATTTTAGATCAAATAAAATGCTTGTTCCCACAGAGCATTATAATCTACTTTGGGGCTGTGACACATGAGTTCCCACTCCCTTTTCTTTTATGGCTTGGGCACATGCTGAGAAGTGGTTCTTTTAATCTGCTTGACAGTTCAGAATGTATAATTTGGAA
Organism: Bettongia penicillata ogilbyi; assembly: GCA_023548195.1. Classification (NCBI taxonomy): domain Eukaryota; kingdom Metazoa; phylum Chordata; class Mammalia; order Diprotodontia; family Potoroidae; genus Bettongia; species Bettongia penicillata. The sequence continues at coordinate 378,658 of JAJHZJ010000478.1, read as the reverse complement.
AAGTCGTTTTGTTGAACTCTTCTGACTATGCCTGCTTTTTATAGTTTTAGAGTTTATTCAATCTAAGTGGTGGCAGAGTGCTGGACTTGGAAACAGGAAGACTTGAGTTTAATCTTGCCTAAGATACTTTCCATCTAGCTTTGTGAACCTGAGTAAGTCACTTAACTTCTGTCAGCCTCAGTTTCCTCATTTGTAAAATGGAGATTATCTACCTCTCTGCATTATTGTAAGGATCAAATGGAAGTGCTCTGCCCATTTTAAAGCTAACAGTTTTCAAAGATCTTGTTGTCTCCACAAAATCTTTAGTCTGTTGCTAAACATATAAACTTCCTCACTTCACTTATAAACATATAAGACAATAACATTCTTTTCTTTACTGCCAAACTTTATCTCTTCAGATACATTGTTTCCCTTTTTAAATTTTATTTTTAATTTATGGAATAAAACAAGTATTTCCATAACATAGTAAAAAGAAGAGAAGGAGAGGCAAAGAAATCATTTCAAGCAATGAGAGGCAGTTGGTCTAGGAGCAGTGATAAGGGTTCTGGCCTATGAGTCCTAAGAACTAGGTTTTTGAATTTCAGTGCCACCACTTCTTAACTAAGTGACCAAGGAAAAGTCATTTAGTAGGCTCTAGGGAGCCTCCATTTCTTCACCAAAAAAAAAATGAAATTAATAATACTTGTCCTATCCATTTCATAGGGTAATTACAAGGAAAGTACTTTGTAATATGTGAAATGCTTTAAAATGTGTATTTACATCAACACATGAGAGCCAGTTTGGTGTAATAGGTAAAGAGCCAACCAGAGTCAGGAAGACCTGGGTTCAAATCCTGAAGTCCTGCCTCTGATTCATATTGACTGTGTGACCTCAGGCAAGTCACTTAGAATGTCAGTGCTCCACACCTTAATTATTTATTTGCACTGGTGAAAGGAGTTCCTTCAATGGGAGTTCCCTACACTTGTGAAATCATACATCTAGATCAAAAAATAAAATAATTGTTATTTTAAACCAAAGACTACAACAGATTGCATATGACCTAAAAATTTGATTTTTAAAACGTTGTTGATTTGACATTAGAAGAAAATCATAAGTCTTTTCATGAATTGTTTTCTTTCCATAAGACTCTCTCTGTAGTTTTCAACAGAAAAAGTGAACCCTTGAGGTATGCTAGTGACTAAGGCACAGCATTCCTTTGAAATAAGACTACTTTGTGGATGAAAACCACCAAAAGAAATGTACACAAGAGAATGATACTCTCAGAAAACAGTGATGTCAAATGGAAGCAAATCAAGAACTATATGAAGAAAACTTCAGAATATCATCAAGAATATGGTGAGATACTTCACACAAATTATACCTTTGAACAAAGAAGTGGACAGCAGTGAGGGGAGGGGGAGAGGAGACAATGGAGTTCTGATCAAAAGCCATAGGAAGAAGGGGTTTTGGCTCTTAAAAATGAGAAAAAATGAACAAGGAATTTTACAATGTGTTGGTCTTAACTAATCAATAGGGTAAACAAGAGTGGGATAAGCAAAGCAATAGCCAAAGGGGAAGAAAAAAAAGCCAGTATCCTAGCAACTGTAGTTTCCATGGACTTAACTAGATTTGGAATACTGATGATAAAACTCATACATTGAGCTGGGAGGGCTAGTTAACAGCTCATGGACATTCCTCCTTCTTGAACAGGTCTACTTTTCTGAGGAGATGGACCAGAATTTGAGGGTTTTCAGTCTGTCCAAAGACTTTCACCATTCTTGTTTTCCTAGAGTATCCTCTTTTATCATCATGAAGTTATACTGTCTTAACTATAATTGGTGAACTGTATTCTTCATTCTTCCTAAATTTTAGTGGGTCTATTTTTTTTTTTTTTGGAATAAAAAAATCCATAAATGTAAGATCTGAGCTACACAAATGTGTAAGGACTGCTGGGTTGTCCCATAACTTCTCATATTTTGCAGTCTCTTGTGCTTTGTTTCAAATATGCACTTCCACTCCTGCTCCATTTTCCTATCCATTTGCCTTTATTCTTCCTGTTTACCATTTCATATCCTCATGAGAAGAATTCAAATTCATGTCTAACTTAAAAAGGACTCCTTTGGAATATATTTGAGGAAAACCAAACCCATAAATGTTGGAATATCATGACCTGGATCAATGTGCATTCATTTGAAAAGAAATCTACTCACCAAAATTTCAAGTTAGAGTAATACAGAGAATATAAAAATCAGTATAAGTGAACTTATAACCTCTGGCTGCTTTATTTAATTTTAATCATGGCCTCACAAAGTCATGTGGCCTACTTGCAGTTTCAATTTATGAAATTCATCTCTCAATCACAATGCTTTTATACAGGCAACTGGTGGTAGAATGATAAAACGCTGAAATCTGGAGTCAGGAAGACCTGAGTTCAAATCTACCTTCAAATACTAAATAGCTGACCCTGGAAAAGTGACTTAACCTTTTTCTGATAATAATGGAATTTACCTCCAAAGGTTACTGTAAGGATTAAATGAGATAGTATTAATAAAGTACTTTGAAAACTTTGAAGTGCTATATAAATGTTTGATAGTAAGTATTGTTGCTATTCTATAAAATAACTCTATTATTATAGAAGAGTAATAAAATCTATTCATTATATTTGAATGCTCTTCTTTCTCATTTCTATCTCTTATAGTCCAACGCTCTTTTGCAGCACGAGTTCAAGTGCCTTTTCCTACATGATCTCAAAATTGTTAGAGATTTCCCAACTCTCCTTCCAGAATGGATTTTTATTCACCTTGTTATATGTTATATTTATGTAACAATGTGAATGTCCCCTCCCCATTTCTCCAACCCTGCTAAGATGTAAGTTTCTTGAAAGAAGGGACTATTTGGTTTTTGTCTTTGTATCCTTGGTGCCTGATACATAGTAGGTGTTTAATAAATACATTTTTAATTGAATTGAAATACAGAAAGAACCTGAGGATAAAATAAGGGGGAGAGTTCCTGGACATTAGTGTATGGGCAATGTATAGCCAATACTTTTCCTTAGAAGAAAGATTCTAGTGTTGACATAAGGCCATAGTCACCCTTACTTAGTATGGAGTTAATAATGATGATGATGGCTATGGTAGGTGTGATTGATGAAGATGGTGGTGAAGATTCTCTTATCTCTCCCATACTTCCACTGCCCCTTCCTCCTCTCTCCCTATGTTTCAGAGTAAAAGCAGAATACAAGAAAGTATTTGTTTGGCGACATAAATTATATAATCCTTTGTTTTCGGGGTATATTCAATATTTAGTGGTTTAAGGTAACTTAAAGCCTGGGGAATAAGTTGCTGGTTACACCTGCATAATAAAGGCAGAAGTTTGGGGCAAAAGGTTGGAAAATTAATACCTTGCAGTCTTCATTTGGTCTTATTCTTGTTTGGTTTTACTTGGAAGCCAATCCATGTGAGATCTTGAGAGTTACTTGAGCTTTCTTTGCCCAAACTCCTCTAAAATGGGTGTTGAGGGCAAAGGGCTCCCAGAAGCAGAGTAATAGCAACGAGCACTTTCTGATTCTAAATTAGATCTGTCTTGGGGCAAGGATGTATAGAGGAAAGGAGAAGAGCAATTCAGAAGGCAGACTAATGTATGTGCGCTTGAAAGAAACTTTTTAAAAGCAGTGTAGGGAGGGGGATGTTTTTACAAACAAATTTTTATAGAAACTCTTCTTGTGGCGGCCAAGAAGTGGAAATTGGGGGAAGTGCCTATCAATTGAGAAATGCTGAGCAAGCTGTGACATGGGATTGAATAATGGAATATTATTGTGCTATAAGAAATGACAAGCAGGGTGATTTCAGACAAAACCTGGAAAGACTTACATGAACTGATACAAAGTGAAGTGAACAGAACAAGGAGAGCATTGTGCACAGTAGCAGCAATATTCTGTGATAAATAATTGTGAATGACTTAGCTATTCTCAGCAATACAATGATCTAAGATGGTCCCAAAGAACTCATGATGAAAAATGCTACCCACCTCCAGGGAGAGAACTAATGTTGCCTGAATGCAAACTAAAATATATTTTTTCTCTTTCTTTTTTTCTTTCTTTCCTTCCTTCCTTCCTTCCTTCCTTCCTTCCTTCCTTCCTTCCTTCCTTCCTTCCTTCTTTCTTTACTTCCTTTCTTCCTCCCTCATGTCTTTCTTTTCTTTCAAGTCTTCTTGCAAAAAATGACTAAAATAGAGATGCTTTACTGCTCACGTATAACCTATATTAGATTGCTTACTGTCTTGGGGAGGGAGGAAGGAAGGGAAGAAAGAAGAATATAATTTAGAACACAAAACATTTTTTTAAAAAGATGAAGGTTAAAAATTGTTTTTACTTGTATTTGAGGGAAAATAAAATATTGTTAAAATTAAAATAAATTACATGTGAGCTTGAAGTTTTGTGTTCCAAAAGAAGTTGATCCTTCAAAGCTGACAGACCTTCCTCACATGGAATGATGGAAAGAATGTTTCAATTTCAATTTCTATGCTTTATTGCTTTTTTTCTGCCCTGCCTTTCTAAAAGAGTTGATGTTTCTGTGTCCCCAACATGGGAAGGTTTTACCATATATTTAGCCACAGTCCCAGTTAGTGCCAGGAATGAACCTGGGAAGAAGAGGACAATTCAAGTATAAAAGCAGGGATTATTTTCCAAGAGCTATGATTATAAAAGGCTATGATTCTCTCTCTTGTTCATACATTAACTATTGAAGAAGAAAAATGGAGTCAAGCTGAGAACAGAGAAAAGATCATATTATTACTAAAAACTCATATTTCTTTATCACTTTACAGTTTCCAAAATGCTTTCCTCCAATAGTCCTATTAAGTAAATAAGACAGGTATTGTTTCATAAGCAAATTTATAGATGAGAAAACTGAGGACCAGTGAAGCTCAGCAGCCTTCCTGTGGTCACTCATCTATTAAATAGTGCCATTCACTTAATCTCTCTGGTCTTAATTTTCTTAGAGCTAAGACAAGAGGGCTGCACCAGATGGTCTTTAAAGTCCCTTTCAGCTTTAATTTTTGTGGATGTCCCACAATTTTATCACTTTAAGGGGAAAACATTCTGAATCTCCAGATGTCAGTTTCATTTTAGGAGTAAATCTCAAGCCCACAGCATTTCAGTCACCGCAAAATTCCCATTCTTATTCCTGATGAATGGAGTTAGCAACCTCTTTCTTAGTATTCTTATTTTTCTTCAAAAATCAGCTCAACCAAATTGTTCTGCATGAAGCCTTTTTCATCCATACAGCTGCTGTTATCTCTACCTCCATAAAAATCTTGTTATTTATTTTTGTATATATTTTTGTATGCATATACATTAATACAACATGTAGGGTATACATGTTTTTCTATATATAATATTAAAATATGCATACACACATATACACACATCAAATTTCCTCCTCTAATAGGATCATAAATCTGGAGCTTGAAAAGATCTCAGAGGCTACTGAGTCAAACTCTCTCATTTTACAATGAAGGAAATTGAGATCTAAGGACATTAGGCTAAAATTACACAGCTAGGCACAGCTAGGAGACAAAATGGATAGAGATCTAGGTCTGAAGTCAGGGAGATTCATTTTCCTGCATTTAAATCTGGTCTCAGACACTTACTAGTTGTGTGACCCTAGTTAAGTCACTTAAACCTGTTTGCCTCAGTTTACTCATCTGTAAAATGAGCTGGAGAAGGAAATGGCAAACTACTCCAATATCTTTGCTATAAAACCTCAAAAGGGGTAGTGAAGAATGAGACACAACTATACAACAACACAGCTACTAAATGTCTGGGGAAAGATTCATAATCAGATCTTACTCACTGCTCCAACTTGCTGCCTAGTAGAACAGTAAGTTCTTGAGGACTCTTCATTTTTGTCTAGTTTCCCATTATATCATTATATCTCACAATCACTACAACAGTGATTGGCACTTGGTTGGCACGTAATAAATACATTCTTGTTCGTTGATTGTTCTTGACAGGACTCCTGCACAACTGGATCTTGTCAATGAACACTTTAGGCATTCTTCTCTCTCATTGAACCTCTTCATTGGTCTTAGGGTATACCAGGCACATGGAATTTGTTGTTGGTCCATCATTTTCAGTTATTTATAATTGTTTGTGACCCCATTTGGGGTTTTCATGGCAAAAGCATTGGACAGTGTGCCAATTCTTTCTCCAGCTCATTTTACAAGTGAGGAAAATGAGGCAAACAGGGTTAAGTGATGTGCCCAGGGCCCCAATTGATGGCTATGTTTCTATATCTTCACTAATTTTCTAGGTAGCATCATATAACTCAGAATTTTAATGAAGTCTGGGGATGGGCTAGCTTTTCTCTACTTTAATATCAAAGTAGTTATTCCCACATGGCATTTAAAGCAGAGAAAATCCACTAAGTTGTGGGATACATATATATATATATATATATATATATATATATATATATATATACACACACATATACATATATGTATGTATGTATATGTATATACACACATATACATTTAGATACACATATACGTATATATGTATGTAAGTATATATGTGTGTATATATGTAATATTTTTCTACTATGTCCTTTTTTGTTTGTTGTTTTCACCTGATTCTAATTGATCTAATCTCTGCTTTCTAGGATGAATAATTCTTTCTCAACTTCTGACAAAAATTAAAAAAAAATACTAGTTTTAATAGGTCAAAAGATTTTCCTAAGTTTGGAAAAAGTCATGCCTAGCAAAAATAAAGCTTGATAAATCTGACTCAATAGCATGATGTCATAAAAAGAGACATTAAGACATGGGTCTTAAATGGTGGTTCTCTGTTCTCTATGTGAATTTGCCTTTTTTTGTCACATCTCTGAGCCTCATTTTCATCATTTCTGTAACAAGGGGCCTGTATTCAGTCATTTCTAAATCCTTCTAGGGCTAAGATTCCGTGGCACAAAAGATGGAAGAGAAGAAGACTTCATCACATTGAAAACATCAGAGAGAGCGGAGTCAAGATGGCGGAGTAGAAAGATGCACGTATGCAAGCTCCGAACCCACAACCCATAGATTTAATGTAAGAAGAGCTCCCCACAAGTGCTGGGTCACTGCAGGGTGTGCAGAAACACAGTGGAAGAGATTTCTGTTCCAGAGAGCCCTGGAGAGCCATCCCCAGGGTCCGTCGCACCCCGTAAAGCGGAGCCCACCCCAGCGCTGCCCTGGCCAGGCAGCCACATAGGAGCTGATCCGAGCAGGCTTCAGGGACGGAATCTCCGGCAGCCGGGAAGGTCCCTCCACCCACAGACGCTAGAGATCAGTGAGAGAAACGTCTGGGCTGGCCGAGAGGGGAGCGGAGTGTCTCCGTGGCTTGGGCCCCCTCGGGAGGAAGCGGCAGAGGCAGAGGCGGGGGCAGGAAGCAGCGGAGGCAGAGGCAGCGGCCAGGGACTCCCTGAGCAGCAGGCAAGCAGAACTTCGGTCTCTGCATAAAACCCCTGAGGGGGCTGAGCGTGGGAGACGGCCCTGCCCCACCCACCCCATTACTGAAGGTCTCTGCATAAAGGCCCTGAGGGAACTGAGCCTGGGAGGTGGCCCTGCCTCCACCTCAGCACCAGAACTAACGCTCACATTGAATAGCAGCCCCGCCTGCCGTGGAAAGCCCATTTGAATCTCAGACCACAAGCACTAGCTGGGTGGATCTAGGTGGAGGTGAAGAGGAATCTCAGAAGTCAAGTAACTGGCTGGGAAAATGCCTGGAAAAGGGAAGAAAAATAAGACTATAGAGAGCTTCTTTGAGGGGGTGCAAATGTTCCCGCCATTCAATTCTGACAACGAGGAAATATTCTTGCCATCAGGGAAAGATGTGGAGGGTGGGGCCTTGGTACCCCAGACATCCCAGGGCGATGTCTGGTGGACTCAGGCCTTGGAAGAGCTCAAAAAGGATTTTGAAAAGCAAGTTAGACAGGTGGAGGAAAAACTGGGAAGAGAAATGAGAGAGATGCAAGAAAAGTATGTAAAAAGGGTCAATACCTTGATAAAGGAGACCCAAAAAAATGCTGAAGAAAATAACACCTTGAAAACTGGGCTCACTCAATTGGCAAAAGAGGTTCAAAAAGCCAATGAGAAGAAGAATGCTTTCAAAAGCAGAATTAGCCAAATGGAAAAAGAGGTTCAAAAGCTCACTGAAGATAATAATTCTCTCAAAATTAGAATGGAACAGATGGAGTCTAATGACTTTATGAGAAACCAAGAAATCAACAAACAAAACCAAAAGAATGAAAAAATGGAAGAGAACCTGAAATATCTCATGGGAAAAACGACTGACCTGGAAAATAGATCCAGGAGAGACAATTTAAAAATTATGGGACTACCTGAAAGTCATGATCAAAAAAAGAGCCTAGATATCATCTTCCATGAAATTATCGAGGAAAACTGCCCTGACATTCTACAACCAGAGGGCAAAATAAGTATTGAAAGAATCCATTGATCACCATCTGAAAGAGATCCAAAAAGAGAAACTCCTAGGAACATTGTGGCCAAATTCCAGAACTCCCAGCTCAAGGAAAAAATCTTACAAGCAGCTAGAAAGAAACAATTCCAGTATTGTGGAAATACAATCAGGATAACCCAAGATCTAGCAGCTTGTACATTAAGGGATCGAAGGGCGTGGAATAGGATATTCCAGACGTCAAAGGAACTAGGACTCAAACCAAGAATCACCTACCCAGCAAAACTGAATATAATACTTCAGGGGAAAATATGGTCTTTCAATGAAATAGAGGATTTTCAAGCATTCCTGATGAAAAGACCAGAGCTGAAAAGAAAATCTGACTTTCAAACACAAGAATGAGAAGAAGCATGAAAAAGTAAACAGCAAAGAGAAGCCATAAGGGACTTACCATAAGTGAACTGTTTACATTCCTACATGGAAAGACAATATTTGTAACTCTTAAAACTTTTCAGTATCTGGGTAGTTGCTGGGACCACACACACACATGTACACGCATGCACGCACACACACATACACACATGCACACACATACAGAGACAGAGAGCACAGAGTGAATTGAATAGGATGGGACCATATCTTAAAAGAAATTAAGGTAAATGGTGAGAGAGAAAGGTGGGGAGAGGAAAGAGGGTGAAATGGAATGGGGCAATTATATGTCATTTAAGAGGCAAGTAGGAGAATTTTTAGTGGAGGGAAAAAGAGGAGAACTGAGAAAAAAAGAAAACAAGAAGTTTACCCTCATCACATTTGACTAAAGGAAGGAATAAAATGCAGACTCATTTTGGTATGAAAACCTATCTTACAGTACAGGAAAGTGGGGGAGAAGGAGATAAGCAAGGGGGGGGGATGATGGAAGGTAGGGCAATGGGAGGAGGGAGCAATTTGAAGTCAACACTCTTGGGGAGGGACAGGATCAAAAGACAGAATAGAAACAATGAGGGGCAGGATAGGATGGAGGGTAATTCAGTTAGTCTTACACAACACGACTATTATGGAAGTCATTTGCAAAACTACACAGATATGGCCTATATTGAATTTCCTGCCTTCCCAAAGGGAATGGGTGCGGAGGGAGGGATGGGGAGAATTTGGAACTCAAAATTTTAGGAACAACTGTTTAGTATTGTTGTTCCTACTAGGAAAGAAGACATACAGTCAATGAGGAATAGAAAGTCATCTGGCCCTACAGGACAAAAGAGAAGATGGAGACAAGAGAAGGGAGGGATGACAGAAGAGAGGGCAGATTGGAGATAGGGAAAATTAGATTGCTTGGGGTATTGGGGTGGGGGACGGGGATAAAAGGGGAGAAAATTTGGAACCCAAAAATTTGTGAAAATGAATGTAAAAAGTGAAAGAAAGAAAGAAAGAAAGAAAGAAAGAAAGAAAGAAAGAAAGAAAGAAAGAAAGAAGGAAAGAAAGAGAAAACATCAGAAATCTGTCATTTCCAATTTTTAGATGTATCACGCAACAGCAAGTTTCTGCTGTGATCCTGCACTTATAAAAAGTATTTAAAATATATAAAGAGTTTATTTCCTAGTTTTTATATTGCATAAAGTATAGGCACATACTACTCCCCCCAAAAAATTGAAGCATGATAATATGAAAGTTATTCATCATCTTAATATAGCAATAAAGAAGAAGAAATGAGCGGAACCTGGAGGGAGAGATAGGAAATTGTCACCAGAGCCCACCAAAAAAAAAGGAGTTGCTAAGAGCTTTTGAAAGCCACAGGCAAACTATGAGTTACTTAGAAGAAAATGAGCAGAGAGAGAATTCAGTAGAAAATCTCACGAATAATTCACCAAGGCAAGTAAACTTTTAAAGGTAACTCCATCCAAAATAGCAGAAACAAAAGAAACAATCCCAAAAAGTTACCACAAGATTTAGAGACAGAAATAAATAATTTTTGTGTGCAGGGAAAATAGAAACAGCTTCTAGGATTCTCCCAAAAATTATGCCATATGAGATTTCCAATAGCACATCAAATATATCTCTGCTTATGATTCAGAATTTTAAGGAACATTAACTTAATATGCCTAAGTACAAATCATAAAAAGTAATTGGTAATTTCCTGTATTACAATTCAAGGTTGTATTCTGATTTCTTTCTCTTTAAAAGAAAGAAGCAATGGAAAACACAACTTTCACAATGATAGACTTTGTTAGACATTAGAAATCCATACATCCTGTAGTAAATGAGACATTTGTAAAAAACAGAATAGTCATTTAGAAAATCTTCATTATTAAAAACTGGTTAGATTAGAATTGGTATGCAATAGGACAGCAAATCATGTATTTGGTCAGTATGTCCTTTGATTTGTACTTTGGGATGGCATTATTTATTTTTAATAAATTATCTTAGTAACATAGGGATGTATCTCTCAAAGAAATGGACAAAAGATAGTTTTTGGATCTTCTGTGTAAATAAGCAAAGTTTCTGAGTGTAGGAATGGCAATCTTCACATGCAACAAAGCTACTTTTAAAAAATTCACCTTCCTTTACATCTTCACTTTGATCCCCATGTCCAATTATAAAGTACCATTCAACTGACAGGACAACAAAGCCCCCAAATTATACTGATGGAGGAAATTTCAGGCATTGAACTGAATTCATGAAATTGCACAGTTTTACAGACCTCTTGTGAAAATGTCAGAAAGTGCCAACATGAAGCTTTCCTCTAGTCTGTGAATGCAACAGACTAATAATGCCTTTTAAAATAAAATGACAGAATTCCTGATGATTAATTCAAGGCTTTGCCATTTATAAGGCAAGTCACTATTTCTTCAGTGTTGCTCAAACCTATCTCTCACTTACAATAGAGGGCGAAGATGATGGGAGAAAGGATTTTAGAAATTTCATTTACAACTCTTTAAAGCATGAAAGTATTTCTTTTATAAACCTTTTTTTTTTAGCATTTTGTTGCTGTTCAGCCATTTTAGTTTTCATGACCCTATTTGGTGTTTTTCAGGAAGAAAGACTGCCACTTCTTTCACTAGTTCATTTTACAGGTGAGGAAATTGAGGCAAACAGGGTTAAGTGATTTGCCCAAGGTCTCACAGCTAGCAAGTGTCTGAGGTCAGATTTGAACTCAGGTCCTCCTGACTTCAGTGTCTTTACTCTATCTACTGTGTCACTTAGCCAATAACTTAGCATTGTATAAGATGGTCTTTTATATTTTGAAAAAATAATAAACCAAACAAAAGGAAAGTACTATTTGAAAAACACATTATTTTATATACATTTTATAAATACGTATATGTACATATATATAAGTATTGGGCAGTTAGGTGGCCTAGTGGGCAGAGTGCCAATCAAGTAGAATGGAAGACTCATCCTACTGAGTTCAATTCTAGCCTCAGATGCTTACTAGCTGATGATTCTGGGTAAGTCATTTGACTCTGTTTGCCTCATTCAAATGATCTGGAGAAGGAAATGGTAAACCATCCCAGTATCTTTGGCAAGAAACTCTCAAATTGGGTCACAAAGAGCCAAACACAACTGAAAAACAGTAGCAATGATACATATTTATACACATACTTACATATATGCATATATATATATATATACTTACATTTATATGTGTGTGTGTATTTATGTGGAGAGAGAGACATATCTATACTCATACCAACACACTACACACACACACACACACACACACACACACACACACACACAGAGTCATGGTACCTTTAGACTGAATGGGATTACAAAGCTATTCAAAATGAAAAAGGAATTTAATGGGAAGAGGGGGAGAGAGGGATGGTTAATGTCTAGGAAAGTAAATACTCTCATATGATCTAGCTGCTCCAGTATTCAATTTGCAACTGTTTGATAGGATAAAGTTATTGAGTAGAGGCAATGTGGTACAAAGGAAAGGATTAATCAATTAATCATTCAATGATTATTTAAGAAGCACTTACTATGTGCTGGGCACTTTGCAAGCTTTTGAGCAAAGAAAGACAAAAAGTAAACAGTTTCTCCTTTTAAGGAACTTATGTCAGTCATAAACAGAACACTATTATAGTATAGTGCTGGGTTTTAATCAAGAAATCAACCAATAAGTATTGGTCTATTATTTATTTTTTTATTTAATTTATTAAGCATAGAATATGCCAATCACATGGCAGCTAAATGGCACAGAAGATAGAGTGCTAGGCCTGGAATGAAGAAGACTCATCTTCCCAAGTTCAAAACTGGCCTCAGACATTTACTAGCTCTGCGAACACAGTCAAGTCACGTATTCTTGCTTGTCTCAGTTTCCTCATCTGTAAAATGAGCTGGAGAAGAACATGTATCTTTGCCAAGAAAACCCCAGATGGAGTCATGAAGTAGGACACAACAGAAATGACTCAAACACAATAAATACCAATCACTCCACTAAATACTAGAGTACAAAGATAAAATGAAATAGTAGTTTCCCTCAAAGAAAAGGAGACAATTTGTACATAGATACAAAAATCTGTAATTGAAGGCCTTTTTGAGGATGAGTCACCAGGAGCAGAAGAATCAGGCAAAGCTTCAATTAAATGAAGCCTGAGCTGAGTTTTGGAGGAAACAAGGGAAACTAAGAGGCAGAGTTGAAAAGAGAGTCTTTTCTCCAGGCATGAGGGACACACAGATAGGAAAACAGGGATCGCATGTGAAGCACAGGAAGGAGGTTCGTTCTATTGATCTCCAGAGTTCAGGAAGAGCAATAATGTACAACGAGTCTGGAAATGTAGGAAAGGAAAACTGAAGTTAGAGAATTTTGATTTGAATTCCTGTTCTATGAATTTGCAACTCTGTGACCTTGGGCAAATCCCTTTACCACTTTGGGATTCAATTTCTTTGTCTCATGAAGGATGGGGCTTGATAAGATGACCCATATAGCTTTATTGATCTCTAAGACTATAGAGACTTATAGACTATAGACTATAGACCTTAGATTCCTAAGGTTTCCTCTAGCCCTAAATCCTATGATTGATTGTACCATGGAAATAACCCTTGTTGTTTGTCCTTTGCTCTCAAAGAATGCCAATGACATCACAAAAATGCTGTCTTAACTTGCTAGTGAATTGAATATGTGTGGCCGAGTTATGCAATGTCATCAGCCTCACTCTTTCATTTGGTCGTTGAAATCCAATGGCAAGACAAAAGACAAGCCAACTGGTGATGGCCCAGGATGCAGTGGTTGACCTTGCTCTTTTGAAATTAAGGTCTTTCCCAGGTCTTAGTTGGTGTTATACAATACTCATTCAGTGACTAAGGGATAGGTAAGAATTGAGGCAAAAGGTGGCCTAGTATCAATTTGAGAGGGGAAGACTCTCAGAGTTTAGGTCAGAAGAGAAAACAAGTGTTATTTAAAACTTATTCTCAACTACCAAAACTCATACAATGAGTAATAAAGGCTTGGGTCTAGGGCCTGCTATTAGCCATTCAATCAAAGCAAGAATGATTGTGGTTTAAAGGCATAGTCATGTATTTGAATCACAATGTGCTTTTTTATAGCCTGTTTTTCAGGCTAAATATCAAGAAATGAAAAATTAAAGATTCACAGGACACCTCTGTTATTCTAACCACTAAATAGTGCAAATGCCATGGCAACAATTAATTAATCACTGGTCCACCCAGAACAAAAAAAGTAAAAAGCTACACAAATATTTATTCCATTTAAAATTGCTTTAAGATAGATTTTTTCCAAATATTTGAGAAGTGATTTCTTAAAAGACCTAAAAGATGGTTTTCCTGAATTCTTCAAATAATTTTCTACATACAAATAATTTATGATATCACTACCTATTTAGCTTATTTGTGGCTAGGGAAGAGGGCTTAATTAAATTTCAGTTTATCTATATTTAAAGCAAAATTTTTTAGCCTTCTTGTATCTGAAATGATACTTCCCTACCATGGAAGATTAAAGGTGTCACAATTTTATTTGACAGAATTTGAGAATCAAATATACACAATTTAAAGGGAACCTGCCACATATCTCAAAACTAAGGACTTGCCATTTTTGAGACTCCTCCTTTTCAATAAATACTTAGAAAATATCAAACATAGGAAGACTCAAGAATTAATCATCAGAGCTAGGGAGCACACTTGACTTACTACTACCTATTTTCTTATCCTTCTAAGTATATGCACACATCAGACTATTTTCTAAAACTCAGTACCATCATTTTATCCTTCAAATCCACAGTCAAAAATTTATCACCTGATCTCATCTCACAAAATGTTATCAAGTGTTAGGCTTTGCTGCAAAACAACAATAATAATATCTTTCCAGAAATGATTCATCGACTTTTCTACTCAGCCTTTTAGATTTTTATTTGACTTTTTTCACAAAGGAAGTGTAGATATGTGTGGAACAAACACACAGTTGTAAGAAGGGAAGGAACTAGGACTAAAACCAAGAATTACCTACCTAGCAAAACTGAGTATAATATTTCAAGGGAAAAAATGGTCTTTCAATGAAATAGAGGACTCTCAAGCATTCTTGATGAAAAGACCAGAGCTGAAAAGAAAATTTGACTTTCAAACACAAGAATCAAGAGAAGCATGAAAAGGTAAACAGGACAGAAAAATCGTAAGGGACTTACTAAAGTTAAACTGTTTACATTCCTATATGGAAAGACAATATTTGTAACTCTTGAAACATTTTTCAATATCTGGGTAGTTGGTGGGATACACACACACACACACACACACACACAAATACACACACACATAGAGAGAGAGACAGAGAACACAAGGTGAGTTGAATAGAAAGGAATCATATCTAAAAAACTGAAATTAAGGGGTGAGAGGAATATATTGGGAGGCAAAAGGGAGAAATGGAATGGGGCAAATTATCTCTCATAAAAGAGGTAAGAAAAAGACTTTTCAATAGAGGTAAAAAGCGGGGAGGTGAGAGGGAAAATGTGAAACTTACTCTCATCACATCTGACTCAAGGAAGGAATAAAATGCACACTCATTTTGGTATGTAAACCTATCTTACAATATGGGAAAGTGGGAGAGAAGGGGATAAGCAAGGTGGGGGGGGATGATGGAAGGGAGGGTAATGGAAGGAGGGAGTAATTAGAAGTAAATACTCTTAGGGAAGGACAAGGTCAAAAGAGAGAGCAGAAGAAATGGAGGGCAGGATAGGATGGAGGGAAATACAGTTAGTCTTATACAACATGACTATTATGGAAGTCATTAGCAAAACTACACATACATAGCCTACATTGAATTGCTTGCTTTCCCAAAGGAGATGGGGAGGGAAGGAGGAAGGAGGAGAAGTTGGAACTCAAAGTTTTAGGAACAACTGTTGAGTATTGTTCTTGTATGCAACTGGGAAACAAGAAATACAAGTAATGGGATATAGAAATTTATCTTGCCCTATAGGACAAAAGAGAAGATGGGGATAAGGGAAGAGAATGATGTTAGAAGAGAGGGCAGATTGGTGGTAGGGGTAATTAGAAAGCTCAGCATTTTGGGGTGGGGGAAGGGAGAGATGGGGAGAAAATTTGGAACTCAAAATTTTGTGGAAATGAATGTTTAAAATTTAAAATAAATAAATTTAAAAAAAAGAATAGGGGCAAACATCCATTTATGTTATCAGTCTCTGTCTAGATCCACAAAAAGTATCCATATATTCATCTTTCTCCCCATTAAAAAACATTGATTTCTTATTCATTACAAAAGTTCTTCTTTAGAGTATTTCAGTATCTTTGCCTAAATGTCAGTACCCTGGCATTTTCCTTTGAGATTCCAATTAGGAACATCTGTTTATTTATTTACTTATCCATTCATTCAATCATTTTTTTTTGGTATGCCTTCTCTGTGTACAGCACTGTATTAGGTTTTGTAATAAGAGTAGTTAATCAGCAGCAATTTAGTTGGTTTCTACTATCTACTCCATTTTGTGTACTGCAGAGCTATAACTAGAAATTCTGGTACTTGGAGAAAGCTGCATGAAAGAAACTCATTATTTTAAAAATAGCAACAGCAGTAGCAGCAGTAACAACCACCAAACATGGCTGGAGGGTGTGGAATGAGTCCTCGAGGTCATAACTTAAATCTTCAGACAAAAACATCTGGAGAGAGATCCAAATACATTCCATACGTGGAGAGGGGAAGTTCTAAGGCTGCTGAGGATGTCACTTCTAGGGGAGGTAAAAGAGTAGGATCAGGCTTGAGACCTCCCATCTTCCTGATTGCTATTTCAACTAATTATCTTTGCTCACTAGATGCTACTATGAAAAGAATGTAAGTGTCCTCTAAATTTTGATGCCCTGGGCCCCATTTAATTCTTTTCTAATATTCATTTTATTTTTAATTTATAGAATAAAATAAGCATTTCTATGGCACAGTATAATAAAAAGATGATTGCACATGAAATTGCAAATCTATCATGTGAAAATTACTGTTCCTTTTAAATGTATAATAAAGTTATCATGTAAATTTCTTTTTTTTCCTTTCTTCTTTCCCCCACCATCCTAGAGAAGGCTACCATTAGACACAAATAGGTATATATATGTAAAATTATTCCATACATCCTTCTATTTTTCAGTTCTTTCAAACTAAAAGTTGCAAGGATGCCCATCAATTGATAAATGACTGAACAAGTTGTGATATATGATTGT
This sequence comes from Bettongia penicillata ogilbyi, assembly GCA_023548195.1. NCBI lineage: Eukaryota > Metazoa > Chordata > Mammalia > Diprotodontia > Potoroidae > Bettongia > Bettongia penicillata. The sequence continues at coordinate 361,557 of JAJHZJ010000478.1, read as the reverse complement.
GATGGAATACTACTGTGCTATAAGAAATACTGAGTTCAGTGATATTGGAAAAGCAGGGAAAGACTTGCATGATATAATGAAGAGTGAAATGGGCCCCATTTAATTCAGAGTACCAGCTGTCCTACCCTAGTTTTTTCTCTGGCATTGTTCAGTCATCTAGTTGTGTCCAACCTTTGTGACCCCATATGAGGTTTTCTTCTCAGAGATGCTAATTTGGTATTTCCTTCTCCAGTTCATTTTGAAGATGAGGAAACTGAGGCAAACAAGGTTAAGCAACTTGCCCAGGATTACATAGCTGGTCAGTATCTGAGGGCAGATTTGAACTCAGGGAGATTAGTCTTCCTGATTCCAGGCCCTCCATTCTGTATAATAGGAGACACAAAGAGAGAGATTAAAATGAGCAGGCAAGATATAAATGTTCTTGTCGTTGTTTTTAACCAGACCTGTGATAATCCATGGAAGAGACACTAAAGAAGGCAGCTTGCCATCTGTCTGCTTTGCCACTGTACCTTAAGGAACACAGGGTCTTTTCAGCTTAATCTGTTTTCCAGCTACATGTTTTCTCCCATTACTAGAAAGTAAACTTCTTGAGAGCAGTGGATATATTACTTTTCTATTTGTATTCTTATCATTTAGCACAATGCTTGGTAGTTAATAAGTAATTTTTGATTAATTGATTTGTTTAGGCAAATAATTTTCATGGATTCCTGCAAAACTACAAAGAAGTTGGGTGAAAGATGTACTGAGGATACTTTTCTTTACCCTTCCCACAATTAGTACCATCATAAAGGCCTAGTGGCCCATGCAAACCATAGGACCAGAGTTGGGGACAAAAATTGGGGAAAAAAAAAAACCTGGTGACCTCTGCCATACTTCTCACTAGCAATTAAGATCCCTGTGTTTTTCCACATACTTTTTTCTCTCAAAATTAATTTAATAAAACTAAATGCAAATAATTCAGAGGGGTGAAGGACAGCAGGCATTACCAATTTTTTCAACTGCAATTTGATTAGAAAATAGTCTCCTCATATTTTCCAGGGCTTCAGTGTAAAGAATCAAATAACTTCTCTCTAATTATTTGTTCACTAACTGGGGAAAAAATTAATGAAGAAAACTCTGCCTATACATATTCTTGTTAAATATTAAAGAATATTATTTGGTTTAATTTAAGTTAAAGATAACATTTCCACCTCAGATTCACTGAAGAGCTGATTTCCAAAATATGTACTAAATGTGCTGAAATAGTCAACATCTTCAGTTGTTTATTTGAACATTTACTGAGAAGAAAAAAGATGGCCAGGAATCTACCAGTGAAATCTGCAAAACCAGAATCTCAATGATAGAAGAGATTTAAAAAATGAAGCCCAAACCATACCTGATATAGATATATGGATATAGGTGATATAGATATTTATAATATCCTTGATAATAAGTCTTATGGTTTCCACTTAAAGAATTCCAACAAAAGGGGGAATCTATTTTTTCCAAAGTACATTTTGCTTTTGACTGCTTCCATTAGGACATGTTGCCCTGTGTGTTTGTGTGTGTGTGTCTGTGTGTGTATGTGTTCGTCCTTTGTTGCAGAAGAAGACCATGCCATCAGAGAAGTGATGACATGACTTGCACTTGATTTTGTTTTCTTGAGAGAGCTGTGCAGATCACCAGCCTCACTTCTCCTCCACAGCCATTTGAATCCAGTGACCAGATATTCATCAGGATGACTGGAGATGACCCAGGATGAGGCAATTGGGGTTAAGTGACTTGCCCAAGGTGACACAGCTACTCTTCCTGTCAAGTGTCTGAGGTGAGATTTGAACTCAGGTCCTCCTGACTCCTGTACTGGTGCTCTTTCCACTGTACCACCTAGCTGCCCCAAGGACACATTGCCCTATGTTAAGCTGAAGTTTGTCTTTCTGAAATTTTCTACCATCACTCATAGTTTTATCCTTTGATATCAAATTAAGTCAAATCCCTTTTCTCCCTCACAGTCTTTCAAATTCTTAAAGACTGTTATTATGCCTGATCTACATTTTCTTTTTTAAGGCAAACATAAACTAACATATTTCCATCATATATTCTTTAGGGGTCCAAAAAAGCCAAGTTGCCTTATCTCTGGTGAGAGGCAAAGAAAGAAAATGGAAAGGAAAGGGAAGAAAAGGGAAGAAAAGTCACCATCAGTCAATCAGCAAACATTCATTAAGAATTTACTTTATGACAGGCATTGGGCTAAGGGCTGACAATACAAAGAAAGGCAAAATCATAGTCCCTGTTCTCAAAGACTTCATATTCTAATGGAAGAGATATGGTGACAATAAATATGTGTATATATATATATATGTATGTATTAATATATCTTTATACATAAATTGTGCAAATGGAAAGTAATCTCAGATAGAAGGGACTCAGTAGATGCAAGAAAGGCAAGATAACCAGTAAACCTAGGAGCTTGATAAGGAAGATAGTGAACATTCACTGAGGGGAGATGTGAAATTCAGTGTGTCAGGGATAGTAAAAGTCAACCTCACTGCATAGGGGAATAAATTGTGAGAAGACTGGAAATGTAGGAAAGGGCTAGGTAAAAAAAGGATTTAAAAGTTAACAAGCAGATTTTATATTTGATCCTAAAGGTAATAGGGAGCTAATGGAATAAGGGGAGTAACATAATCAATTCTATGTTTTAGGAAAATCATTTTGTCAACTGAGTTTGAGAATAGACTGGAATGGGAAAAGATGTGAAGCAGAGAAAAAGGAAAGGAAGAGTGGGGAAAGAAAGAGAGAGGAGGAAAGAAGGTCTTTAGACATGAAAAAGAAACCTCACTTAGCATTGAAAGGTGATTGTGACAGGGTATGGTTTCTGAAAACCTCACCCCACCTCCAAACTCCCACATCTATTGCCCTTGATTTTGGGAGTTCCTAGCACCCTTAGACTGTAGCGATTACTAATGCAAAAACCACTAGGCTTGAAATTAGTTTGAGTTTGAGACTCTCTTAATAGATCTGACATTTACTAGCTGTATGACCTTAGGCAACTCACAGCCCCTATTAGCTTCAGTTTCCTTATTTTTAAACATATATAATAATACCCAAACAATACCCAAACTTCCCTCTTAGTTTGGTCACAAAGAAATTGCTTTGTAGGTTCTAAAGTTCTATCATTGCTTTATGAACTTTGAGTCCTTATACCAACTCCAGTTCTGTCTGGAAAGTTAGGTTCCCAGAGCAAGACTGCTAGGTTATAACTATCCACTCTGAGTTCTAAAGATATGTCTTCTCCAAGGGTTGGGGAGCCTTTCTTAAGTTATGAATTCAAGTGCGTATTCCAGTGTATTATCTTTGATATCAGTTTTACCAGTGATTAATGCCCTGGTTTCATTTAACCAATGAATATTTTTTAAAAGGGAATGTGTACTGAGAAAATATTAACAAGAACAGAACTATGAACATTCGCTCCTCCTCTGTTTCCTTTCCAATACCCATAGTTACAAATTCTTCCTATACCACCACAGTCCCTGGGAAAAGTAAGCTCAAATTTGAAGCAGGTGCATTTGTCATATCAAGTTCATTTCTGAATCTGAATTAGCAGAAAAATAAATAGCTCCCTCTAGTAGCATCCACTATCTTATCTTCAGGGTAAATCAGGGTAAGTCCTGATTGCTCCTTGTGGTTGTAATAATAGAGGAGGCTCTAGCTGTGCAAACCCTTACACAGACTCCCATCACTGTCCTTTGGGTGCCGTACTCTGAACTTTTTGAAACTCATAAGGTCATAGTCTCATCCATTCCATTTCCAATACTCCTTCACCTAAAGCAGGAATAGTAGACACAATGGGGACAGAAGCAACAAGCAGGGCTGTATCTTCATGGTTGAAAGTGGAAGTCAGGCTATTGATACTGATGCTACTTCTATCAGTGGACAGAAATGATTATGAAATAACTAATCGTTAATATTAGGGAGACACAGAATTTATCCCTCTTTGAAACCTTATTCTCTACTGGGCCAAACCTGCATCTAAAAGACATTGTTGTCAATGAGATGGATCAATTTTCTCCTCAACCTTGTTCAGACCCCACCTAGGTGGGGAAATCCATTGTTCAACTTAGTTCTACTTAGATTTGGTGGAGACAAATTCTTTGATTAGATTTCCCAAAATTGCAGGTGTTTGGAAGTAAATGATATCATCAAAGTCATGTCTGCTTTAGAATAGGTACACCTCTCATTATAATATTCATTCTCTTTCTCATTACTTGTTAACCAATCAGAGTGATTGATACCCTGAGGAACACCTAGTCTTCTGAGGGCATATAAGCATTGAGCAGGCTCCATGTAGGCTCCATGAATTTGTCATATCAAGTTCATTTCTGAATCTGAATTAGCAGAAAAATAAATAGCTCCCTCTAGTAGCATCCAGTATCTTATCTTCAGGGTAAAACTACTTATTGGGTTGGGTCCTGATTGCTCCTTGTGGCTGTAATAATAGAGGAGGCTCTAGCTGTGCAAACCCTTACACAGACTCCCATCACTCTCCCTTGGGTGCCCTTGGGTCCATGAGGAGGCTTTGGCATTCCAGAGTGTCACTCACCCCTTTTATTAATATGCTAGCATTACTAATAAAATGATTAATTATCTCTCAAACATTCTGTATAACAGACTGTAATCACAGGGCCATGTTCAAATAGCTTTATGTACTCCAAGTAAGAGGTCCCAGGGTCAGCTTGTACTTTTCTGGAGCACTAGGGAAGGAAGAAGGACTGAGTTGTCTCTTCAGGAATCTTTTATATATGCTCTCAGCTAAGGTCCAGCAGAAAATCAAAAGCTTGTTTCTTCCCCACATGGTTTGCATACTTGGAAGATAGTCATACCTGAGCATGCCCTGAAGTGAAGAGCAGAGTCCTTCAATAAATTTCATCACACACTTCCAGAAACAGGATCATATCATCTGGCAGTAGCAAAACAGTTCCAATATGCTCTGAGGATGAGACTTTCGTTGGTGAGTCCCCATTACATCCACATTGACAAAAGAGGGGAAGGAGCAATGCAAATACCATAAGTATTTATTCATAGTCACTTGCTTCAAAAGCTATTCTTCCATGGTAGATTTGTGCATTGAAATCTGTCTTCAGGGCAAATTATCGCTGTAGAATTGATGATTCATCTATTGAACTAAAAGCTTTTTGCTTTTGGTGTGATTTATCAGCAGGGTAAGAAATGGTTCCCAAACAACCTCCTGTATGTTGGAGGATCTTCATCTCTTTCATTCTCTTATTTTGATATGTCATAAAAAGAAATATCTCAATACAGGGAATGAATCTTAAGGCTCTGGATGAATTCCACCAGTAACATGAAAATTGGAGTGAATGTCATTTATCAGAGTACAGGCAATTTATCCTTTCCTCACATGCTAATGCCTCTTCTCATTCATATTCTTTGAGTTGGAGGATAGCATTCAAGCTTATGTAATATGGGCTGCTGCTGTAACCATGAGAGGTAACATGAGTGAGAGATGAAGTGACAAGCCCTAAAACGGATCTGACTTTTCTGAGTTTAAGATAGAATTGTCAGACTGGCAGAGAAGAGAAAGAAAGAACATTTATACAAAAAAGCAATTTCCTTCAACAATCATCTTCTATATTACCTTTGCTATTATCTTAAACTCCTTGAGTTCAAATTGGAGGATATCTTGGCTTTTGTTTCTTATAAGGCAGCAAAGTCACCATAAAGTATTTGAGAAAGCAAATGCAACTTATACAGTTATTACTCATTTCAGTATCCATGGTAAATGCTGAAAATTTAAGACAAACTTATCAGAGAGGATGAGTTCCTCCTAATCTCCCATAACTTCCTCTATTGACTAATTATTTTTGGCAATTATGTCCTTAATTGCTTTTTCTATGCTGTAAAAATGACTATAGGTGCTTTCAGGATTATTTAAATTTGCTACCAAAGGCCCTAGGCACCCTGCCCAAGTTATGGCTCTGATTCCTATTCATTAATGGACACGGACTACATCTTATAAGGAAAGTTCCCTTATTGCTTTCCATCAGAGCAAGGATTCTTAACCTGCGACCTTGTTTACGCCAAATGGCTTTAGCTGCCTTTTATTTCTCCCCAGCACTCCCCTTCTCCCACTCCTGAGTACCTCCTCTCCATTTTGAGAAAAAGACTAGACCAGCCATCCTACTATTCTCAGAACTTCATCAATACACCTGTCTATGATGTCTTCTTGAACTACATCCCTTATCTTGCCTCTCCTCTTTATAGCTCCCTTTTATATTTGTCTTGCTCCCCACCCCCAATTAGAAGGTAATCTTCTTGAGGACAGGGATTATCTTTCTTTTTGCTTTTATTTATATCCCCAGAACTTAGCACAATATCTGGCACAAAATAAGTGCTTACTGACTTGATTATATTTCAGGATCCTTGGTTTCCCTTATAATCCTTTGTATTTTATTTTATGCATTTAAAATATTATCCTAAAAAGGTTTCCACAGCTTTCACCAAAATGTCAAAAGGATTTACCACAGAAACCAACCGAACAAAAATGGTTAAATAGTTGTTCATTAGAGTGTATAGAACAATGGACTCAGTGGACTTGTTCCTCTCTTCAGATCCCCTTCAGTCAGAGTCCCCAGTACACCCTGAAGAGTCAATATTTATATTGGAGCTACCTGGAAACACAGCGAGCATCCTAAATGAGGAGAAGGGGCATTCCATTGGCTTTTACAAAAAACAAAAGGTGCTAAAAAATAGAGCAACCCAACCAGAAAATGCCAAATTTGACTTTCATATAGAAATGACCTGTCTTTAAATTCCGCTGCAACCACCATGGTTAAGCAGGTCAGACATTCCAGCTTGCCCCTCCATTCCTCACACATCTTTCATATCACATATGACTGATTCATAAGTTTTCAAAGTAGCCCTCGATGTCCACTTTAAAGAGGATTGGACACCACAGACTCTAAGTTCTGTGAATATTCTTTAGGGGTTCTTAATCTTTTCTGTGCCATGGAAATTTTTTATCTTTCTGGTGAGACCTATGAAACCTTTCTCAGAATAATGTTGTTGTTGTAAGTGACTAAAATAAAACACAGAGGACATTAAAAGAAACAGAACATATTGAGACAGTTATCAAATTAAAAAATTAAAGCGTATGGACTCTTGGCTGAAAAATCCTGTATAATGAGGACTTTTATGATCCGGATAGTCACCCTTACGTTCCTCTGCATTGACGGTTTCATTAGTATTACTCAAGCAACCTGTAGGTGGCTTACTGTAGTCTCTTCTATTTTGATGTTTTCTGGTTTTATTGTTCTATGTTGGAAATTTAAACAGAAACATCTTCATAGTTTATGAAACACTGAGTTTGCAAGAAGAAATGGCTTAATTTTTATCATATCCCATCAAATAGAAATGTATCTATTTGTGTGAAGGTTAGTAAATACGCATTCATTAAGTATGTACCATATGCTAGGCACTGTACCAAGCACACAAAGAATGCCCTGGAGGAACTCACTATCTAATGTGATGAGAATGGAAGACTGACAAATCCTCTCCCTCCAAAAAAAGAAACCAACACTTCTCTCCTCCATCAAAAAACATTGTAAATCTATACTCTTATGATGGGAAGTGAGAGCAAAAGGAAGATTCTAGTCAGTAGGCTTTCATGGGTCCCTAAGCTGTCCCCCATTCTTCCAGGAGTCTTGAAACCTTCTTGCCTCCTGGGGACAGTTTTTTTTCCAGTCTTTGAATTCATGGGATAAATGGATCAAGGATTTAAAGGAATCTAGGAGATTAATATCTTATTTGCAGATGAGGTAACTATGTCTCAAAGAGGCTAAGTGACTTAAAAATGGTCACAAAGATAATAATTAGGGTGCAAGGATTCAGACTCAGGACTTCAGGCTGTGGAACTACTGTCTCTCCTCTTACTCTCCACTTTCACTTGATTCCATGATCTGTGTCTCTAATTAGGCAAATTTAGCTATTAACACCATTCCCCTTCAAACCTTCTAAAAGATTAACAGTCAAGTAGGCCTGAAATATAAAAGGTTTTCCCAAGCATTGGGCACAAAACTGTTTCTCAAATGTCCTTTTCCTTGTGTTTTTAAGAGTTTTTCAGTGAGGATGTAGAGTTGTAGGAACAAAGGGAGATCAACATTGACAGGTAGTTTGACATTTTTAAGTTTTGTAGGCTCACTGAATTTCAAAATAAGGATTTCTGAGGTCAACCAAAAGGGAACTTGAATGAGAACCCCCTCTACATCTACTAAGGCAGATACTACTACTAGTAGTGGTAAAGTGTAAAGGTGTAGAATCAATAGAACTTGGGTTCAACCCCGGCTCTGCCACTTATGACCCATGCAATTTCGGACAAATTTTTTTAAACTCTCTGAGACATGTAAAATAAATGGATTATATTAGGCAATCCCTAAGGTCCCTTCTAATTCCAAATCTATGATTCTAATGATTATTTCAAGATAAAATTGCAAAATCTGTCATTGTTGTCCTCTCCATTTTGTGTTTCAACTTTCCATCTTTCAGGTGATTACCTCATTGGATAAGCTATCCTGACTTGTTCTTTCCTTTTTTATTGTCACCCTTTTTTTTTTCCTTCTTCCCCAGGGCTAGTCACTGTCACATTTCTATCTATTTTGTAAAAACGTACATATGCGATGTGTAAAAACATAGCACATCCAATTAGGATAGGTTTTCTGTTACTTGCAAGATGACAAATAACTTTCCTAATGAATTAATCTTTTTTTAATATGTTTATAGTGGGAAACTAAAGAAGATGACCATTCTTCTCTTCCTGGATAGTATTTATATTTTAACAGCCCATGTGAAACTGTTGCCTAAATGTAAGAAGATTATGTTTATTAACAGAAGGGAGTTGGATACAATACTAGATTGTACAGTGGAGGCAGGAGATTTGGATGGGGTGAGGTTCCAACGTGCTGGATCAGTATTGACTCAGAACTGTGAGGATGGGAAAGAGACTTGACTCCATTAATATTAGAAAAGAGAATGTTTCTGACTTCTATACTTAGCTAGAAAGAAAACATGATAGAATTTGAATAGAGAGCAGCTAAGGAGGGGGCAGCATTGTTTTCACTAAATCACCAATGGACAAGCATCAGAGTTATGAAATGTAAGAGCTTTAAATTGACTCCATAAATCAGATGGTCCAGCCAAACTGGCACCATTCCCCAATCTTTCCTTTCACCCCCTTCTACTTCCATATATTTGTGCCATATATCACCTATGCCTGAAACACAGTTTTTCCACAACTCTCTCTAATAGAATTCAGTGGCTGAGTTGTGCCATTAATTTCTAGCTACTTGCCTCCTACTCTAGGTTATACCTCAGATAGTATTTTAGCTAGTCAGACCAAAACAGCCATCTTCACTTTACTACACAAATGTCTAGCTTAAGACACTAACCAGAGCCATGTTTTACTGACCATGTTTGCTTGCATTCCCATGGATGTCTTTACTTTGCCATGTACAATTTGATTCTATAATATGCCAATCCTAAATATTCACCAACAGGAAGAAATCTTGATATTTCTATCTGAAGCAAGTTCATGAGGGGAATCACATTTATTTATGTGTTGACCTGGAGGATCTCTGAAGTTCCTTCTAATTCTGAAATACCTTGACTGTTTCTTAATTCCCAGCTACATTATGCTAGTTATTGTCATTAATATTACTACCATTACTCTTAAGTGGAGCACAATTCAAACTATAGCAGGAGTTATAGGATCACATATTTAGAGTTGAAAAGTAACTTAGAGGTAATTGGTTCAACTTTGTTTTTTCCTTTTATATATGAAGAAACAGAGACCCAGGGATATTAAGTGACTTGCCATGAGTAAGACACCTGGTAAATATCAGAGATGAGTTCTGAACCTGTCTTCCTAACTCCAGTTCCACTACTCTATCCACTATACCACACTATTTCTACAAAGTATTCAAATTCATTTCATTGAAAATTCTTTTCCACGTAAATATCTGGGACATGAATTTGACCATATGGCTTCTGTAGCCTTTGATTTGTCCAACTCTCTGGAGTATTTGCATCTGGTCATATGTATTCATGAAGTATACACTCCTAAATCTCAGAACAGACTGTAAGTAGTGATACCAGCAGCCAAGTTGCTGCATAAAAGTGGATCTTTCCATGGTTTGGCAAGAAAATGATTTTAGGACTGAGGCCAGATATTTGGCAACTTGCCCTTTCTGCAGGGTCTGCCCTAGGCAAGAGCATGAATCAGTTCAAGATTGGCTTTTGGACCTGCTGCTCATTCCAGCTTATTTCACTTTTGGGATCACCTTCTCTAGACCCCTCCTTCCCATCTCATCATTCTTACATCTTCTCTTCACCAGTGACTGGCAGCTGAAAAGTGCTATGAGGATGGGCTTATTACTGTCCTAGCTAGGCTGACAGAAGTGACTCGATATTTGACCACAGATTGATTTGTCTATGTATTGGGAAGTTCCTGTGTTCCCAATATTGGTTGAATCAACTACATTTAGGAAACTAATGCAAGGCTCCACTGATCGCAATAAGTTTAGCAAAGTTAGCAAACTTTTCCAATCACAATGTCCTTGTAGTCATAGTCAAGACCACCTCTTGATTGAATACCCTGAAAATACCCCTCCTATTCAGTTCCTGTGAATACGCCCAGGAATGATGATCAGAAATATAGAAACCCAGAGATCCAGTTCCCAATTGGGGAATATTGTCACTGTACACCTGAACCACTGCTTGTGCTCACCTGTAGGACTATAAGGGACAGAGAACAACATTTTTGCTTACCTGTAAATAATAAACTGTCCTTCTAGTGATCTTTTGAAAACTTAGGCTGTTTCTCAGTGTCTCATTTATGTTCTTTTTATTCTTAGCTTCTTGGATCTAATTTCCTTCAAGTTTAGAAAATCACTGGTCAGACTGATGAACTCGTTCTTATTCTTGTTACTCCTCTTTTACCATTAGACTAATTTTGTTTTAAGGATATTATTTTCTTTAATTTTTTGTGCCTCTTCTACCAAAAGGTTAATTCTCTTTTCACAATTTTCTTGAATCACTCTCATTTCTTTTCCTCTTTTTTCTTCTATCATTCATCTGCCCTCCCTCACTCAAATCAAAGTCAACTGCAAGTCATGTCATCCTCTTGATGTCATGATCCTCTTCACGAATGCAGGACAAACACAACAATCCCTCTCATAATTTTTGCTGTATGTAGTTTCTGTTAGCCTTTTTTTTAGACATTTTTAGCTGTTTTTACATTTTGGTCTTCTCAGTTTATGTCTCGGTCTTCCATGCCACCATAGTAGTTGTTATGATCAAAATCTTTGTTGTTGTCCTGGATATTTTGTATTGATATTGTTGTTGACATTTTCTCATCCTATTTCTTGACTCTGAATTTTATGTTAAAGTTGGCATCTGATTATCTGCAGATGGGGAGTCATCATCTTGACGTTCAAGATTTTTGTGCTGTTTTCAGAGCTAGATCTAGAGCTCTACAAGTTTGTCAAGCTTCCAAGGTGGTATGACTCAAGGACAGGCATAGTCACTGCTCACCTGGTCTGAGTCCTGAGCAGGACAAACTCCTGCTTTTCTACTCCTCTTGGCCCTGGAACTGTCTTCAGATGCCTTGCTCTCCTGTATCCACAAGTACTTGCATTCCTCTCTGCTTTGGAACAGAGACCAGGGGCCCATGTTTTCTTGTGACTGACACAAGGGCTCCTCTTCACTCTGGAACTGAGACCCAAAATATCATGTGGACAACAGAGTGCCAATCAGTGCCAACTGCACCCAGTGCCAGCAAAAGGTCCCCTTTGAGATCTTTCTGGCTGGTTGCATGACCTTGTTACCATCTCTGCTCTGAAAGCTCCCAAAGGTGCTGCTGCCACCACATTCCAGGCAGTGTCCCAACCTGGTGTCACATACAGTTCCTGATATCCTCCTAAGGCTGGAAAAATGTCTCACTCTGACCTTTTATTTCCTCTGCCACTCTAATATTTGATCTGAGGAGTTATTTTAAAGTTGTTTGGAAGAGAATACTGGGAGAGTTCAGCTGGGTTGCTGCTGTTCTTCTCCATCTTCCTAGGGCTATCATCACCCATGATTTTTGATAATGATACTAGAAATTATGATAATCTATGACTCAAACTTCTGCTCAATTATATTACCTCTGATGATGGACATTTAGCTACATGTAAAGAAAAAATTTTATTTCTGCCCTCTCTGTCCACATCCACTGGTGCTATTTCCTATTGTGAAAAATAATAATGATACCTTTATGTATACAACATAGGCAGTGTGATATAGTATAGAGCAAACTGGTCTCAAGGATAGAAGCACCTAGATTCAAGTTCTGCCTTCTTGCTATCCTGGTTAACTCATTTAAACTCTCTACCCCAGGCAATTTTTGAAGATTAATTTGTTGGGAAGATACTGATCCTAAGAGAGGAAATTTCTTACTGTTACCTTCCTGAACTGATGAAATCATGGTATCAGTTAATGAATGAAAGAATATGTATGAATGTGAATAATAATGTTAAATTTACAAAAATTTTTTTGTATATATTATCTCATCTGAGTATTACAACAACTCATTGACTAGGCAGTATAGGAATTACTATCCTCATTTTATTCATGGAGAAACTGAGGCCCAGAGAGAGTGTCTTGCCCTAAGTCACATAAGGCCAGGAATTGAACCTAGATCTTCTGATTCTAAAAAGGACTCTACTATATCGTACCTAAACAACTTTATGCTGTACACAACCCTGCTCAATGAAGAAGAACATATACATTTGTTATTAGGAGATAGATGATGTGACAGCAAACGATTCTTCCCAATTCCTCTCAATAAAATGATAAAAAAGGGAAAAAAGACAAAGTCTGTGGTGTTTATAGCTCATTTGGGAAAGAGCAGGGGAAGCCAATTTCTTGATGAGATATTACTGTCAGTACTTCCTTTCTTCCTATATTCTCTGAAGCTTCATATTTGAAAGGTTCCAATTATCCAATGAAATCACTAAGTTATTTACTGAAATTAGTAGTTTTCCCCCAAACACTCTGATTATTTCTCTCATACTGTCAGTGTTAATCTAATCTCCATCTAGGTTTAACGTGTGTTCAATGAATATCTCTGGGGAGAATTCTTTGCCCTTTGGGCTCTCTTTCATAGTGGAGGACAGTGCTATTGGAGTGTAAATGATGGTTCACTTGAGGTCATCAGTAATAGGCAAACTAGGCAAGACATTCATTACTTCACCTTATTTCTTGAGTGTAATAAAAGCTTGATTCTTACTACCACATTGTATTATTCTTATAACCTAATCTGAATTATGAATGTTTTATTTGTTTCACTGTCAGAAAAGCAAGGTCTTGATTGGAAAAGAGGAAGGATTGAAAATATAATTAAGTGAGATCCATGAATAAAAGTTGTTTGCTTTCCAGAAAAACCAAACATATTTGCTTGACAGCACATTACTCATTTTAAAAGATGCTTCCACTGTCTATACCTCTGAATGCCTTTTTGGATTCTGTATTAACCTATTAACCTACTGTCAAAATAAAACTTCCAAGTGAATGCCCAATTATCCAGTCAAGAGACCCTCTCAAGTCATCCAGGCAAAGGTCTGTGTAAACAGACCAGCATGAAGAGCAGTTATGGAGCAGAGGTGACCCAAGAAAGGCAACTGCATACAAAGCACCTTGGCTCAAATTTCCCTAGCTTTCCAGCCATGAGACTTTTAAGTTGCAATTAGGATCTAACTGATTTTAATTCCAAGAATAAAACATAGAGAAGAAAAGAGAATCAGGATTTACCATCTCCAAGACTTGGATAGGTAAAAGTCAAATGGTTGATAGATTCAAAAGCAAAGAAATCATCTTCTTCAGGATGGACTAACACAGACTCCTGTGATTTCTGGACGTGATCTGTCATTTTCTTTGCCAGTTAAATTTCTTGGAGGTTGTATCTGCCAGGGGTAAAGTGAAGATGAGAAGCTAGTAGATTGACTGACTCAATATTGAGGGCTGGTTCAGTGCTCTATGCCTGAGTGTGTGTGTGTGTGTGTGTGTGTGTGTGTGTGTGTGCGTGTGTGTGTGTTTGAGGCATTTATTTATCTATAATTAAAAGTTATCTACTTTGAAGGTCATCAAGTTATAGACTACTCATATTGAGTTTGGCAAAAAAAAAAAAAAAAGGAGCTATCATAATCTCCCAGTTCTACAGAAGGAAGAGAAAATTTTCTTGACCCAGCCACTTTCCAAGTTCTATGAATATCTTCAGACCAAATAAAATCTTAATGTGGTGAATAGAAATCATTCCCTTGGCTTCCCTGAATCACCTCCATTCTATTTGAATTCAGCTTCACCATGATTGCTCCTATCTGTGCTTCATACATTCAGGCACTGACCTTACTGAACTGAAAGCAAGACATGCCCCTCACTCACAGTTTTTCTTATGTACCTTTAAAGTTGGTAAACGTTCACTTTAAATTAAATTCACATTTAGTCTGATCAATCCTGAATAAAATAATTTGACAACATTTTTAAAGACACTTGGTGTCTTTAACACTTAGTATAAATATCTTTAACTTCCTTAGTAAGACAATGGTTGGATGTATACAAAGACAAAAAAGTAACAATTACTGCCCTTGAGGAATTTATATTCTGGGAGACGGGAGGGAAGAAATGACATCACAATTAACTGATACAATGTTTATACGAAATGAATACAATAATTTGGTCCAACTCAACACAGAATTGAATGGCTCCTCAAGACTATTGAATGATGAAACCAATTTTGCAACTAACGTTGCTGTTGTTCATCCTTCATTCCCTAAGAGGACCAAGGGCATCAGGAGGGTGATGTCTTGATTTGTAAGTGAACGAGATTTGACTGAGGCAGAACTATGTAAAGTCATCAACCCTGTTCTCTCCTCAAGAGTCATCAGATTCCAGGGACACACAACAGGACACAGGTGAGGATGACTATCCTTTTTTATCAGGAAGCACCCCTACATACATGGGGGAGAGTAAGGGGGGCTGTTATCACAGGTTCTTTGATCTGCTTTTCTAAAAGAAAAGGCAACTTTTGAGGGGTTAACAACCTCCTTCTATCAAGCACTTAGTTCAGAAAATCAACAGACTTTGCTTTCAAAGTGTCTGACCTAAGCAATGACTAGTTTGTTGTTTTCCTTCATTCTCAAGGAGGACCAAAATAACATCGCCATGATAAAGTGAAATTTCAGTGTGTCTGACTGTGGCTGATCAGACCAATACGAGTTAGGAATGCTCTACCACACACACACACACACACACACACACACACACACGTATGTATATATGTGAATATATGCACATACATATACACATACACCCATGTACATATACATACACATATATAATATGCACATACATACCCATACACACCTACATATACGTACACACGTATACATATACATATCTACACACGCACACACATATTCCTTCTAACTACCCAAATACTGAAAAAAGGTCTCATGAGTTTCAAATATCATCTTTCCATGTAGGAATGTAAAGAGTTCAACTTTAATAAGTTCTTTAAGGCTTTTCTTTCCTGTTTACCTTTTCATGTTTGTCTTGATTCCTGTACTTGAAAGTCAAATTTTCTATTCAGCTCTGTCTTTTCAACAAGAATGCTTGGAAGTCTTCTATTTCATTGGAATTTCATTTCTTCCCCTGAAGGATTATACTCAGTTTTGCTGGGTAGGTGATTTTTGGTATTAATTCTACGTCCTTTAACCTCTGGAATATCATATTATAAGATCTCTGATTCCTTAGTGTGTATTAGAAGGGACTGTCTTTTGACTCTTTTTGTATCCCCATGGCTAAGTAGAGTACCTGACACGTAGTGTGTGTGTGTTCGTCCTTCATTGCCAAAGAAGACCATGCCATCAGAAAAATGATGACATGACTTGCACTTGACTTTGTTTTTTTGAGTGAGGGAGGACTGTGCAGGTCACCAGCCTCACTTCTCCTCCAGAGTCGTCTGAATGCAGTGACCAGATATTCATCAAGATGACTGGCGATGACCCAGGATTAGGCAATTGGGGTTAAATGTGCCCAAGGTCACACAGCTAGTGAGTGTCAGGTGTCTGAGGTGAGATTTGAACTCAGGTCCTCCTGACTCCTGCACTGGTACCACCTGGCTGCCCCTGATTCCTTAGTGTAGAAGCTGCTAAATCCTGTGTTATCCTGATTGTATTTCCACAATGCTTGAATTGTTTCTTTCTGACTGCTTGGAATATTTTCTCCTTTACCTGCAAACTCTGGAATTTGGCTATAATATTTCTAGAATTTTTTTCCTCTTAGGGTCTCTTTCAGGAGGTGATTAGTGAATTATTTCTATTTCTATTTTACCCACTGGTTCTAGAATATCAGGGCAGTTTACCTTGATAAATTCTTGGAGGATGATGTCTAGGCTTTTTTTTTTTTTTTGAACATGGTTTTCAGGTAGACCAATAATTTTTTAAATTATTTCTCTTGGATCTATTTTCCAGATCAGTTGTTTTTCCAATGAGATTTTCACATTGTCTTCTGTTTTTTCATTCTTTTGGTTTCATTTTATAATTTCTTGATTTCTCATAAGGTCATTAGCTTCTGTCTTCTCCCTTCTAATGTTTAAAGAACAATTTTCTTCAGTGAGTTTTTGGAATTTCTTTTTCATTTGACCAGTTCTTCTTTTTAAGGCATTCTTCTCCTCCTTGTCTTTTTGAACCTCTTTTGCCATTTAGGTTAGTCTATTTTTAAAGGTGTTATTTTCTTCAGCATTTTTTGGATCTCCTTTAGCAAGCTGTTGACACATTTTTTCATGATTTTCTTGCATTACTCTCATATCTCTTCCCAATTTTTCCCTCACTTCTCTTACTTGATTTTCAAACTCCTGTTTGAGCTCTTTCATAGCCTAAGACCATCGCATATTTTTTGGAGGCTTTGGATGTAGGAGCCTTGAACTTGCTTTCTTTCTCCAGTTGTATGTCTGGTCTTCCTCTGATTGCATGATTTGCTCTTCCTCATCTGAAAGGATCAAAGAAAATACCTTTTTCATGAAGAGATTAACCTTCTACCATTTTATTTTTCCCCCTTTTGGGGCATTTTCCCAGACAATTACTTTAATTTTGAGTCCTTTGTCAAGTGGAGGGTATACTACCCTAGGCTTCAGATGTTTTGTGCAGCTGTTCTCCAAGATATATCCAGGGACCTGTAAGTTCTCAGTTCTTCCAAAGTGGAACAATGAAGGAAGAAGTGTTCCTGCCTTTCCTGGTCTGCACTCTGGTCTGTGAGCAACCAAAAGCAGCACCAGGTCTGCCACACCAGCACTCCTCCTCACCCCAGGACAGCCACTCAGGACTGAGACCCAGATCTACTGCTCAATTCCCCCACCATCTGTAGGCTGAGAGTTCCAGAAAAGGCTGTTGATGCTGCCACCACCCTGGGTCTGGGTCTAGGGCTGTGACTCAACCAAGCTCCTCTCTCACCCAAGTGAAAGAGCTTTCTCACTGCCCTTCAAAGTTGTTTTTGGCATTTGAAATCTGGAAACCACAACAGCTGCCTGTGATTCAGTGCCCTGAAGCGTGCTTGAGTCATGTCTGTGCTGTGTAGCACATGCTATGCTGCACTCCACTCCAAGCCCTGTGATATAGACCTTTCCTATTGGCCTTCCACGCTGTCTTGAGCCGGAAATCTGTTTCACTTTGTCATTTTGTGGCTTCTGTTGCTCTAGAATTTGTTTATAGTCTTTTTCACAGGTATTTTAAGAGCTTTTGGGGGAGGGTGAGAGCAACTCCATGCTTCTACTCTGCCATCTTGGCCATGACTGGCCCTTTTAAAGTAAGGTTTTTCCCTGATCTGTTTGTCTGAGGCAACATCCTTTCATTACTTAAAAGCTAAGTAAGAACTGAGGAAAAGATGGCTTAGTTCTATAGAGTGGTTGAAAACCTCTTTTGAAAAATCTTCTAGAATAAATCTCTCTTGATATATACCTTCAGCTGGAGGAAAGTTATCAACTATCTACCTATCCCATTGAGCCAGCTCATTCATATCTCAGTTCCAACTTTCTCATCACTTCATTATGACCAAAAAGTTTTTAAAAATTTATTTATTTTCCCTTTTCAACATTCACTTCCACAAAATTTTATGACCAAATATTTTGGTACCACAAGTAAAATCTAGTGGTAAAGAAGGTTATTATAACATCCAACCAATCTTTTTGAAGCCATATTCATACTAAATACATGTGGACACAAAAACTTCTGTTTGAAGATGAAGAAGTATGCTTTAAAAAGTCCCTGTCTATTTAGTGTTTCATCTCTTTGAAAACATGGTATCATATCTCTTGTAGGGGGCAGGGGAAAAATTCCACAGTAACTGTTCAATCCCTACACCATTTAAAAATGGCAGGGGGAGGAAACTGGATTTGTAACTTAAATAGTATAGTGGGCTTATTAGGTGAAGAAACCTTTACCAATGCATGTTCGTAATTTCTCTTCAATATATAAGCTTTAAAAATATGTCTGGGGCATTTGAGAAGCTTAGTGAGTTTCCCAAAGTCACCTAGCCAATATGTAGAGATCAGACTGAAAAATCAGAGTATTTTGACTCTGAGACCAGCTTCCTAATCACTACACCAAACTGAAGTGACATAGAACGAAGAAGCTGAAGAACAGCTACAGAAAAATGAAGCCTAGTGCTCAGTGGCATCATGGGTCTTTCACAGGGAGCTGTCTTTCGGACAATGGGATCACAGAAAGTAGCGGTAACAACAAGTACAAGCCTTCATAGGGTTGTCATGAAAACAACTGATAATGATAGTAGCTATTATCATTATTAGTCATTTTTGTTGTCTTTACAACAACCTGGTGAAGCAGGTTATCATCACCACAGTTTTATAGATGGAACTGAGGATGAGGGGTTAGCAGCTTGCCCCGTTTCACACAGCTGATAAGCATCTGAGACAGGCTTTGAACTCAGATCTTAACCGTCTCCATGGCTAGCAGTCAATTTACTGTACCACCTAGCGTCTGTATAGTCCAATAGACTTCATTTTACATAGGAGGGCAGCAGAGCCCAGTCAGGTCAAGTTAAGGGACCGAGGATACACAGGCTGTTAAGTTACAGAGCTGCATCTGAACCCAAGTCCTCTGACTCCAAATGCAGGATGCTTCCCACTATATTCCACTCCCTTCAAAGGCAAGAGTTTAAGTCTATTTATTAAAATTCAATACCAGAATTAATTAAAAGAAGTGGGTTTGCTAAAAGAAGGAGATGAGACAGGTAAGTACAGGTGAATCCTGTGACAAGTATGTTTTCCAAATAGAATTTAATAGGATGTGATAGCCCTTCAGGACTAGTTGAAAAACTGGCCTACTATATATTATTTGAACATGGTCCTAAAACTCTCTCAGTGTGTAAATGACATGCCTGAGGAGAAACATTTCCTTGAACAAATGTCCTGATTTCCCACCCACCCCCAAAATGTTTGTGCCCCTCTTCTTAAATCTCCTTGTATTGAATCACTTTGTAATATATATATATATATATATATATATATATATACATATATATATGTATTTATGTATATATATGTATGTATTTTATTTATGTCATATATATTTTTGTGTCTCCTCCATTAAAACGTAAGATCATTATGAGTAGAGATTCCATCATGCTCTGTAAAATGAGGATAACAATAGCACTTGTGTCTTAGGATTGTTGCAAGGATCAAGAGATAAGATTTATAGGGAACTTAGCATAGTGTCTGGCACATAGCAGGTATTATATAAATCTTAGCCATCATCATCATCATTCTTTGTATTTATAAGTACATAGCAGGCACTATATAAACACTAGCTAACATCGTCATTATCATTTTTTGAACTTGTATCTTTATCATCTAGCACTTAACACAATGCCTCACACATAGTAGGTACTATGTAAGTACTATCAGCAACAGCAGCAGTAGCATTTTTCTACTTGTATCTTAGTACTATGAAAATAGTAGTTGTTGTCCTTCATACTCAAAGATGACCAAAATGATATCATGTCAGGCTCTACATATGATGTGTCCAACTGTGGCTGATCAGATCAACAGAAGCTTGGACAGTTCTGTCACGGGTCAGGTACAAATAGTGCACTTGAACATTTGGAGCAGAGATGCCTCTAAATTGGTGCATCTCATGTGTCTTCTGTGCTACTGCGATTCTGTGTTACTCATAAAGCACATGCCATCTTTGACGCGAGCACACCATGGTTGATGGTCCTGTGACGTGTCTTATCTCTCACAATTGATTCCAAAAGTTCTCCAAAGAGATCTTGAAAGCACACTTGTATTACTTCTGACTTCTATGTGAGTGACTGGGAACACAGTAAGAGCTTAATAAATAAATGCTTATTGATTCAAAATTGATTGTATTCATTTTATACATGTGTGTTTTGGATGCAGGGGGATAAAGTGGGTGGAGAGAGTAATTTCCTTTCTTCCAAATCTCAGTTTCTCTTCTGAGGCTCTTTTCTTTTCAATGTGGATATGAAAACCTATTTACACACAGGTACTACATGGACTACAACTCCACTATTTAATGTGGAATATGTTTGGAGCGGTCAGACACAAGGTAGGAGTATTTCTAATAATAAGATATTTTGATAATTTGTAAATTAATGTCTCTTCAGACCTTGTATGAAGGTGCTCTTTAAATTAGAAGCAAAGCATTGAATGGAAGAGGACTAGTTGAAGAGTACACTGAAACTGATGCATTGTTGCCATTCAGTAACTATTTAAAATACTGTACAACTTGCAATAATAACATTTTAATCCATTTACAGTTTTTTAGTTTAATCAACTTGAAGAGCTATATTTTTATACTTCCTTCTCTCAATCAACTCTAGAGACAGCATTTGGCATCTCATCAGTACATGTACATATTTAGAAGGAAAAAAAGAGGAAAATTTAATTTTTCTTTTTTTTAGCTGATGCAAATGTAGCTGAATTTAATAGATATTTTATATTTAGTATTTTATTATTAAGCTAGTGCAGTACAGATGTCCATTTTCAATTATATGAATACATGAAGTGAATTGTATGACATGTAATTTGCATTTATATAGCACCTTTTAAAGGCTCAGGATCCCTAAGCAAAGCATAAGCACTTATGTAACTTTACAATTAAGGATTCACTTCTAATCACTCCTACTTAAATATGCCTTCCCTTTTCAATCATAACATTTTTACACCTGCAGATAATTGCTCTGACTCTCCATTAGCCTCATCTTCCAGCATACACATTTCATAACTGGAGTTGGAAAGGAAGGCAGATTTCCCAGGAACATTTTGTCATGGCCTCACATAAAATGGTTAACAGCCTTAAACACATGGTTGCCTTTCATACTCATCTGACTGACATATATTTGCATCTACCTCAAAAGGAAAATATTCCTAAATGTGAAATACACTCAAACTCCAAATTCAAATACATTATTAATACATTACCTTAAAGACAGGAGCTACACACATTCTGAAAATCATGCTGGAAACTTATGGTTTCTGTGAATTTTAGCATTTTTTGTTGCTATTGGAGCTGCCATTACTAGAACATGTGAGTTTCCTAGTTTTCTTGTACAACCACAGGACTAATAAATAAGAAGGTATTAAAGAATTTTATTTCCTGTTCTTGATGGGAATTCTGTTGTAACGTATGATTGTTGAAAGTCACCCTGCTCTTGAATAAAGCTAGAGAATGAATGGCAAGCTGACAAAGACTGGATAGTTGAAAAGAAAGGTGCTGGTGACAGCCACCTGCATAACTGACTGCTATAAAGCTGGAGGCTCCGTTTTCCAAAACTGATTAGAGAGAAGATTTATTAAGACCCCATGGTGAGCTTGAGGCTATAAAGGAAATAGAAAAGATGCAGTTCCTGTACTTTGAAAGATTGCCTGAAACAAGGAGAACATGGTAGTCCCATAAGAAAAAGTTTCAAAAATCACAGACAATATGGATGGAAAAGGAAGAACAATTTTAAGTTGTTTGTTTGAACAGTTTTGCTTCATAAGCAAGAGAAAGTATGTGGAAAAATAAATTTAAAACAAACCCTTAGCAATATGATTATCTAAGGTACCTAATCTATGCAAACTAATTTATAATTTGACTTTTAAATATTATAGTAACCTGTACTTGTATAATTAATCAATATTTTAAAGTATCTACCATATGCCAGGGACTTCTAACTGCTAGAAATACAAAAAGAGGCAAAAGATAGTTCCTACCCTCAAAGAGCTTACAATCTAATAGTATAAAATCTAATTGAACAAGCACAAAAGCTTAAGCATTACAGTAAACTGTGTTTATATATTTACACCTGACATTTATTCCCAGGCTCAAGAGAAGATAGTGAGGCTGGTGAACTTGCACAGCCCTTATTCACTTAAAACAGTCAAGTGCAAGTCATGTCATCATTTCTCCAACGTTATGGTTTTCTTCGAAAACAAAGGACAAAAACAATTTGTGAGTAGACTGAGTTGCCTGAGTCTCATACAACCAGCTCATACCCTCCCTTCTGTCTCCCCCTCCCCTTCCTTTGGGGTTTACTGGCTAGATTTTCTTCCTTCCTTCCTTTCTTCCAACCTTCCTTATCATTCCCAAACCCTTAAATCCAGTACACTCCAAAGTCCATAGACTGGACAATAGTAGGTCCCTGCCAAAGCTCCACTTAATGACTGACTTAGAGTATTTAGCAATAGTAACAGCTTCCGTTCCCTCCCAGGTTGATTTAGTCATGGTCTTTGAAAACAAAAGAAGAACACAACAACCATATGATAAATGTAAAAAAAAAGAAAAGAAAAAGAAACCCAGAAACACTAAACACATCTTTGAAGGCAATTATATATTTTTTAGAGTAATTAATGTCAGAAACACAAGCAAAAGATATAGACCTAAGTGGAAATTTAATAATCACATCTTGAAAAAGAATAAATTTTGTAAAGTAGGGATAATTATATCACTTATTTCCCAGGGTTGCTGTGAGGTTTAAATGAGATTTGAATTTTAAAGCACTTAAAACAGTACCTGTAGTAAATGCTTTATAAATTGCTTTATATTAGTGTGTGTGTATATGCACACACACACACACATATGCATATGTGAACATATATAAATGCTCACTCAGACATACAGTAAATCATATCTCTTCTGAACAGCATAAAGCATAGCAGAATTATTCAACAATTCAAATCAACTGTTATTAATTACCTCTGCTATACAAAATATTAGGCTAGGCATTGTAAAAGTCATGATATTAAGAAATAGTCTCTGTACTTATGGAAATTATACTCTACCAGACAGACTCTAGATAGACAAGCATAATATTTAATAATTTATAAGTACATTCAATTGTTGGAAAAGAAGTCACTCTGTGATATCTGAATGGTACCCATAGTACCACTATCAACTAGGGGATCAGGAAAGTCTGGAGAAAATGGTATTTTATGTATGCCTTAAAGAATTGTGTTACTTCAAGATATGAAGAAAGTTTTGGAGGAAATTCTGGGCACAAGAAATTTTCAATGATATAGGAAGAACTTATAAGGTATGTTTTGCATATAAGGGTGGTTCAATTTGGTTATAGCTTAAAGTATGTGGCAAGGTATAAGTCAACTGAACAAAAAGTTTAAGTGATATTAGATTCTGGAAAGTTTTAAATGCAAGTAGTAAAGCTTGAACTTATAGTCAGTGGACAATAGGAAGTCAACAAATATCACTGAATGGAGAAATACTGTAATGAAATCTATATGAGTATGCAAGTTTAGCCTAAAATTAATATCCTTAGATAGATTAAAATGGAGAGATAATGGAAACAAGAAGACCATTAGTGATTATTGCAGTCTCTTGGTACATGGTAAGAAAGTCTTGTTCTAGGGTGGTGGCAATGGTAATAGAAAGGCAAGGATTTTAAACAAATTGGAGCAATAGATTCCCAAGGATTTAGTTAGTAATTGATGCAATGTGGAAGAAGTACAAGTAATAGAAAACGCCATGGTTTCTAATGTGAAAGATTACCTAACTAGTGGAACCCCTGATGGAAATAGAGAAGTTTTAAAAAGGAGCTTTTTTACAAGGAAACATAATATTCTTTTCTCAATCTGAACACATAGTGCATTTAAGATTGCACTCCTTTTCTTTATTTTTTGGAAAAGGCCTAAGCAAAACAGATAATTAATTTTTCTTTCTTTAATCTGGCAGCATTCATTATATCTGACCCCAAAAGTAATCTTATCACTTTCTTGTTTGTGTTTCATTCATCTGCTGGAACATTTTGCACAAGACTCAGCTAATTCTGAGTTTTATTCTTCCTGTCACTAGTTTTAAACTTCTATGACTATTTTTGGTTACTTGCTCTTCTTTCTATCTTTTGTACATATCCTTTTTACATCTGATCTCATTAGAGGACTCTTTCCGTAGTCTAATTAGTCTCTTTGAATGTTTTACCCTCTCTTTTTTGCTAGAATCACTCTTGTTTGTGTAGTTGGAACATTTCTCGGAAACGTCCTTCTTTTTTGAGTTGTATCAGATTATGTAAAGTGCTTTGCCCTAATTAAAAAGAAACGCTTTTCTATTTTCTATATTACATGTTTGCAAATGACCTTCCTTCATATCCGTGTTTCTCCAATGCTTCTACATTTTCAACTTACCTTCCAGGTCTTCTTCACTGGTGATAATTAGCAGTAAGAAGTGAAATTATCAACAAGTCAAGAATTTATCAGATACTTCACTGTTAGAAGGAGACTTTCAGCAATTTCTGGGATGGTTAAAACAATATACTTTCTCCTTTGTGCCAGTTTTATCTTTTGTATTTGGCCACAACAAGTCATAAAAATGTCTAAAAGGGTGGTGATCTGCATTATTGAATTACTGAGTATTGCAGTATTATTATCCAATCCATCAATTAATGAAGAATTACCTTTTGAGCACCTGTTAGTTGTAAGACACTATTTCCCTGTCCTAGATAAAAGAATGAAACAATTGCTACTTGCAAGGAACTTACATTCTAAGAGGGAAGTCAGTGAGAGAAAGAGAAAGAACTAGAAAGAGACAGAGACAGACACAGAGAAAGAGAGAGAATGTATGCACACAGATGCACACATACTCCATGGCCCCTTGAATCTCATCATCCTCCAAGATCACATTAACTCTGAAACTCACACATCCTCAGTATCGCCTGACCCTGAGGCCCTTCCTCTGAATGGAAAGGGTGGTGTGTAGACAATGGAAAGCTCTTTCCAAATCTTCCATTTAAGGAAGACACTCAAGGCAGCCATTTCCAACCTTGATGAATTTTTCTGGTGTTTCCTTAGACACTGGGTATCCTGCTCCTTTTCCAGCTTCCTTTTATTTGTTTTCTTCTCCCATTAGATTGTGAGCTCCTTGAGAGCAGGTCTTGTTTTTTGCCTGAGTTTGTATCCCTTGTGCTTACCACAGTTCCTTGCACATAGCAGACATTTAATAAATGTTTATTGGCTAACCTACTAATATATGTGTGTATATATTTATATATGTGTATGTATGCATGTATACATGTATAGGCATATATTTATATTTATACATGTACATGTCTGTGTGTTATACATATACATATACTCACATACTATAGACTGAATAGAAAGAGAATGTGTCAATAAGCATATATGTGCATATATTTTATATACCTATGTGTGTATATATATGTATATATATACATATGCAAGAAATATATATACACATACATGTATGTACAAAATAAAAATAAAGGAATAAATATATAAAAAAGCAGTTCGATAGCAGGTGAGGGACATTCAAAAATAATTTGTGTAAAAAGTAGCAATTGAGCTATTTCTTGATGGAAGGGATGAATTCAGTGATAAAGAGATCAGGACAAAGTGTAGGGTATAGTATAGGGGCTAGCCAAAGCAGATGAATGAATATTGGAGATGGAGTGTAGTATGTAAGAAATACATAATAGACCACTTTGGCTAGTTTTCAGGGTTTGGGAAGCGAAGGGAAGTAATACCTAATGAGACTAGAAGGCGAGGTTAAAGCCAGGTTGCAAAGCTTTTAAGAACTATACTGAGGAGTTTATATTTTATCCAAGAGTTAATACAGAGTGACAGGGATTTATTGAGTAGTGATGTCACATAGGTCTACACTTATGGAAAAGTCAATGACAGCCATGTGGATGTACTGGAGTGGTGAGACTTGAGGCAAGGAGAGCAGTTAGAAGGCTGATGCATAATGTAAGTGAGAGGTGATGAGAGCCTGAAATAAAATAGTGATATGAATAAAGAGAAGAGGTCAGATGTAAATGATACTGTTCATGAATCTCTGGCCATCCACAGATTGGAGGCCAGTTTGGTCCAGCTGACATTAATTGGTGTCAGACATGGAACTGGGCCATTGGACTCTCCAGTACCAGTGGGAATGAACTAGCCCACCAGATATTTATTTCTTCGAAGTTCAACCCCACCCCCCCACTCTGGTGAGTCCTCTACCCTTCTCCTGTTCCAATCCCAAACTCCTGCCTTTGTTGAATTTGCTAGTCTTTGTGAGGAAAACTCCAGGGCCCCTCCAGTGACCTAGGTCATCTTGGATCACTCTGGTAAGGATATTGTTTCTTAAACTGCATACCTCTGTTAATTGGATTTTCTTCATGCTATTGGTGTTTTTTTTCTTGTTATGCCTCTGTAAAATTGTAATTGTGTGCCACTTGTCCCTCTGCATGCTCTTGTCCCTCTGTACACTTCTGTCGTTTTTTAAAATACATGTAAAGTTGAAACTGCATACCTCTTTAATGGTCTGCCTCTGTATGGACTGTGACTCCTCACTTTGTTTTGTTTGTATTTGTTTTGTCATTTTGTCTGTGTTTGTGTCTTTGTATAATGTAAAATGTCTGTGTCGTGTAAAATATCTGTGTAGATTTTGTTACCTTGAAAGATTTAAAATGCAGTCAACCAGAAAAATTTCTAAGGACTTTAGCCAAAGAGTTTAGGACACTGGGTGCAAGTCATGTCATCAGGTCTCTCATGGCATTGGTCTTCTTTGAAAACGAAGGATGAACACCACCACAACAACAACAGAACGCTGGGAAAGATGAATGAACTTTCATACTTGAAGCAATTATTCCAATAAGCAGTAATAGCTCCCACTTTAGGCTTTCCAGGGGAGATTAGGTAATAAGAAAAAAGTCAGATAATCAAAATTGTTATGAGGACACAAGGGGACTTGATGTTAATTAATATTGGTGATAGTGTATTGCTTTTGTATTTTATTCCAAGATGTTTAAGTTTTCTTGGTTACCTTGGTGACATGTAAATCTCCTTTCTCTGAGCTAGTCCATTGTGAGACCTCTAAGTAGTTTAATCTGTACCTGATTCAGTGTAATTATGCAATTATAGGAACTGTGAGAAAACTTTATTGGGTTCTTTGAAACTAGCCCTGTATGATGAGGAAACTGGACCATCTCTTTTTGCTGTTTAGAGATGCTAACCAGAAACTCAGATCAAATATTGATGTGAGGAGTTTTCTCACAACTAGCAATCAAACATTGTTTCTAAGGGCCTCTATCAGGTCCTTCTGATCACTCCCACAGCTGTCAAACTTGTGGGTGTGTACTGCTAAATTATCTGAAGAGAGTCTTGCTCCCAAATAAACAACAGAACATCAAGGTTTGTCTAGTACCGACCCAGAAGCAGTCGACACCCAGACAGGACAGCTGTCCCAATTTTCTGGATGAGAGCTGAGTATAATATCCTACTTTTATTCCCCCTTCCCTTTTGTTATATGCCCAACCACCAACATCCTGATTCAAGCCTGTTTTGGCATTTTATTTTTTTCCCTATTTTTCTAAATTGTTTATCTAGTACTGGAATTAACTGTTCTTTAAATGTTTGGTAGAATTTCCTTGTGAATTCATCTTGTCCAGGGGATTTTTTCCTTTTACTTTTTTTTAAATTAATTTTTGGTTTTCAGCATTCACTTCCATGAGATTTTCCTCCTCCTTCCTCCCTTCTCCCTTCCCTAAGATGGATTGCAATCTGATATAGGCTTCACATATTAAACATATTTTCACATTATTCATGTAAAGAAGAATTAGAATGAATGAGAGGAATCATGAGAAATAAGAAACAAAACAAAACTACAACAAAAAAAGAGAGAGAGCAAATACTGTGCTTCCATATGCATTCAGACTCCAAAGTTATTTTTCTAGATGTGGATAGCAATGTCCATTATGAGTCTTTTAAAGTTGTCTTAGATTCTTGTATTTCTGAGAAGAGCTAAGTCTATCAAAAATCATTATCGCACAATGTGGCTGTTAACTGTGTACAATATTCTCCCAGTTCTGCTCACTTCACTCAGCAGCAGCAGCTCATATTAAGTCTTTCCAGGTTTTTCTGAAATATGCCTGCTCATCATTTCTTATAGCACAATAGTATTCCATTACATTCATATACCCCAACTTGTTCAGTCATTTTCCAATTGATGGGCATCCCCTTGATTTCCAGTTCTTGGCCACCAGAAAAAGAGCTGCTATAAATATTTTTGTATATATGGATCCTTTTCCCATTTTTATGATATCATTGAGATACAGACCTAGAAGATATTTTGCTGGGTCAAAGGATATGCACAGTTTTATAGCCTTTGGGAACAGTTCCAAATCACTCTCCAGAACTTGGATCAGTTCACAACTCCACCAACAATGCATTCATGTTGCAATTTTCCCACATCTTCTCCAACACTGGTCATTTTCTTCTCTTGTCAGGTTAGCCAATCTGATAGGTGTGAAGTGGTAGCTCAGAGTTGTTTTAATTCGTATTTCTCTAGTCAATAGGGATTTAGAGCTTTTTTTTTTTCCATATGATGATAGCTTTAATTTCTTTCTCTGAAAACTGCCCTTCCATATCCTTTGACCATTTATCAATTGGAGAATGGTTGTGTTCTTATAAATTTGACTCAGTTCTCTATTTTAGAAATGAGGCCTTGGTCAGAGATACTAGCTGTCAAAATGGTTTCCCAACTTTTTGCTATCCTTCTAATGTTGGCTTTGTTTGTACAAAAACTTTTTAAATAAATGTACTCAAAATCATCAAATTTGCATTTCATAATGTTCTTTATTTCTTATCTGTTTATAAAATCTTCCCTTCTCCATAGATCTGACAGGTAAACTGTTCCTTGTTCTCCTAGTTTTCTAATAGCATCAGTCTTTATATCTAATGTGTCTACCTATTCTGACTTTATCTTGTGTATGGTGTAATATGTTGATCTCTGCCTAGTCTCTGCTATATTTTTCCCAGCAGTTTTTGTTAAACATTTAGTTCTTATCCCAGAAGCTGGAGTTTTGGGGTTTATCAAACAGTAGATTACTATAGTCATTGACTATTGACTTATGTATCTAGCCTATTCCACTTATCCACCCTTCTATTTCTTAGCCAATACCAAGGAGTTTTGATGATTGTTCCTTTAACCAACTTAAGATCCTGTATTGCTAGG
This sequence comes from Bettongia penicillata ogilbyi, assembly GCA_023548195.1. Classification (NCBI taxonomy): domain Eukaryota; kingdom Metazoa; phylum Chordata; class Mammalia; order Diprotodontia; family Potoroidae; genus Bettongia; species Bettongia penicillata. Next base: position 331,993 of record JAJHZJ010000478.1, on the reverse strand, counting down.
TCACCTTCCCATGCATTACTTTTCATTAATTCCCATGGTGTTCTGGACCTTTGTTCTTTCAGATGAATTTTTTTTATTAATTTTCCTAGCTCTATATAAAATTATTTTTGGTAATTTGATTGGCATAATATTAAGTATATGTATATTAATTTAGTTAAAATTGTTGGCACTTTCTCCCTTTACATTATTGGCTCCCCTCTTTTTTCAGCTTGCAAGCAAACAATAACTAGCAGTGATACATAGGACTTACTTCCCTGATAGGTCTCCTCAAATAACTAACATCCCTGGGCAACATCTCATCCTCACCCAACTGACCTCTTATGGCATCTTGGCTTATGACTGCCTCCCCTTTATTGACCAGAAGGGTAGGGATTCTTTCAGACACCCTCCCTTTGATGAAAAGGGAGAAATGTCAATATATTAAGTGACACCCTGTTTTACACAGCTACGGCCCAGCAAGCAAGCTAGACCCTCATCTTGACATAACAACAATCCTTTGCACTCACCTTCTGTAACTGACAGTCCCTGAGCTTGGGCAATCACCAACAGGCCAAGATGTGAAGCCCTGCTATATACAGACTTTTTGTCACTACACAACCTTGTCTCACCATTGCTGTTTTGTCTCACCACTGTTGCTACACTGCATGGTTTGACTTTGTCTAGCCACAACTATATAAGTCAAGGTTCAGCCACAGTAAAGCTAAGGGTGGGGACCTGGCATAGGTGTCTAGTCTGCCTCCTTACTTGCAAGCTCTTTTCCTTACTTTGAAGTTAAACATCTGTTGGATTCCTGACTCTCCTGTCTCTAGTCTGCTCTGTTTGACTCTGGTCATCCACGGATTAGAAGCCTATTTGGTCTGGTTCACAAAACTCTCAGCTGGGCAGCTGAGCATTTTATTTTATTTTTTATTACTACAAATTTCTAAGCAAGAAGTATCAAAACAGAAGTAAGAATCGTCAGTCTTAAAGTTTCTCCTTAGACTAGTTTTGCCAATCTCCTGACATGTTTGTGGCTGAGATAGACAATTCTTTATCTATCTTACTGGCAGCTGCTTCCCTACATGCCCAGAAAATTCTCTTACAGGCTTGGGAACATGTATAGATTCTCTTTTTTTCAAAGCATTTCCGATCACCTGGGGATAAAAATGACTCAAAGCAAGAAAAAATATATCATAAAACTACATTTCAAAGGGACTACAAAGCAAGTCCCATATCATAAACTATGTTGAAATCAATCCTGTGAGCCTGAATAGGCCATTATACTATAGGTCTACTGCCAGTTTGTGTTTTTGTTTTAGATAAAAGCACATAAAATCTTAGGGGATTGTGCTTTTAATACCAATAAAAGTCAATTTTGATTAGCTTAGCAGCAGCAACTCTAACTTTCTTGTCATAAAAGCTCCTAAATTCTGCCTGCCACCTGCCAGTCACTGGATGGCAGACACATTTGCTTTCAGGAATCAATATTGGCAATTAGAGAAGTCAAAGGTAATAGGAGTTATGGTATTCCCCCCTTCAGTCAAGGAACTAATCACTGGAACACACCAGAGAATATATACCATGAAACTTGAAATTCAATCATTCAGACCTTTATTGTAGCCCTTCAAACAAGGAAATTAGAGCTAGCGCACCAGTAGCCTCAGTGGTTAGTGAACCTTCATCTGCACTAGTGTCTACCCAATTCCCCTGAGGTCCTGGTGTTGGCATTTATGGGCTCCACCCCCCTGGAACTCAGAATCTCCTCCTGGTTTGCTGAGGTGGGGCTGACTGGGACAGCTTCAGTCCTCCACTGGTCCCCTTTGGCCAAAACAAGAGCTTTAACTTCTTTGGCTGATCCCACTCTTTCAGGATTTTTCTTGGGGAAAAATTCTCTGGATTTTTCAAGATCAACAAGGGGAGGGTACAAGCACTTACATTTCAGTCTGACATCTTGGTGCCTGGAATTTCAAGTCAAGATGGAAAATTTTCAATGTGGTATGTATTATTTATCATACAGTCTTTCTTGAAATGAAAATTTATTTTTACATATTTTGAATCCTCTCTTATGCACTGCTATGCATGGCATACTTTTTTTCTTTCCAACTTTGTATATAAGTTCCAATATTTAAGTTTGTGATATATGTTAATTTCTTTTCTCTATTCTATATTTGTATCCTGGTGTTTGAGTCTAAAATAAAAAAAATCATTTGAAAAAGAAAAAAAAAGAAGAGTGGATAAGAATGTGGGTTAAAAGTAAGGATACCATACTGGCAATGCATTTGTTTACTTCTCTAAAAAACAAAACAAAACATTCCTCTGATTCGGTAATTCAAATCAGGGATCAATGACAAAGTGGCAATATATGAAAACGAAAAAAACAAGAGAGAGAAACTGACTTCAAATCTTGCCTCCATCCTGAGGGTAGCAGAAAATGGGCTGGTTTTAAATTCAGAAGTCTTGTGTTCAAATCCTGGCTCTACTAATAACTAACTGTGTGACTTTGCCCAAGATCCTTCAATCGTAAAATGAAGAGGGCTATAATCTAACCTCAAGGATTCTGTCTGTCTGATCCTATCATCTTTTTTTATCATTGCTTATATGAGGGCAATCTATGCAAGCTTGTCAGATTGCCAGTGGCTCAAAGCTAGGAGAGAGAATTAACACGTGCGAAGACATGTTTGGAATGCAAAAGGATCTCAGCAGACTAGAACAATGAGCTAAAATGAATAAGATAAACTTAATAGGGACTAATGTAAAATTCCAGTTGTTTTTTAAAACATCAATTCTATAAGTAAAGAATAGGGGAGGTATGGCTAGACTACAGTTCCTATGGAAAACATGAGATTTTTTATATAAATGCAAGATCAATATATCAGTGTGACATGACAAGCAAAAAAATTATGGGGGGGGTGGAGCCAAGATGGCAGAGTAGAAAGACTGACGTATGCTAGCTCCAAACCCACAGCCCATATATTTCCTGCAGGAAGACCTCCCCACAAATTCTGGAGCACTGCAAGGCATGCAGAAACACAGTGGAAAAGATTTCTGTTCCAGAGAACCCTGGAGAGCCATCCCCAGGTGTCCATCACGCCCCAGAAAGCAGAGCCCACCCCTGAGCTGCCCTGGCTACGGTCCCAGAGGAGCAGATCCGAACAGGCTTCAGGGACAGAATCTCTGGCAGCTGGGAAGGTCCCTCCGCCCACAGGCGCTCCAGGTCAGTGAGAGAGACGTCTGGGCTGGCCAAGAGGGGAGCAGGGTGTCTCCATGGCTTGGGCCACTTTGGGAGGTAGCGGCAGAGGCAGCGGCAGAGGCAGTGGCAGAGGCCCTGCACTCCCAGAGCAAGCAGGAGCTTCATTACTGAGGTCCCTGCATAAACCCCCTGAGGTAACTGAGCCTGGGAGGTGGCCGTGACCCCACCCAAGCACTAGAACTTAAGCTTACATTGAATAGCAGCTGCTCCCCAGAGGAAAGCCCATTTGAATCTCAGACCCCAAGAACTAGCTGGGCGGATCTAGGTGGGGGTGGACAGGAATATCAGAAGTCAAGTAACTGGCTGGGAAAATGTCCAGAAAAGGGAAGAAAAATAAGACTATAGAAAGCTACTTTGATGGGGTACAGATGTTCCCGTCTTTCAATTCTGATGATGAGGAACAATTCTTACCATCAGGGAAAGATGTGGAGGTCAGGGCCTCTGTATCCCAGACATCCCAGGGGGATGTCCAGTGAGTTCAGGCCATGGAAGACCTCAAAAAGGATTTTGAAAATCAAGTTAGAAAGGTGGAGGAAAAACTGGGAAGAGAAATGAGAGAGATGCAAGAAAAGCATGAAAAACGGGTCAATACCTTGGTAAAGGAGACCCAAAAAAATGCTGCAGAAAATAACACCTTGAAAAATAGGTTCACTCAATTGGCAAAAGAGGTTCAAAAAGTCAATGAGGAGAAAAATGCTTTAAAAAGCAGAATTAGTCAAATGGAAAAAGAGGTTCAAAAGCTCACTGAAGACAACAGTTCTCTCAAAATTAGAATGGAACAGATGGAGTCTAATGACTTCCTGAGAAACCAAGAAATCACAAAACAAAACAAATAGAATGAAAAAATGGAAGAGAATGTGAAATATCTCATGGGAAAAACAACTAACCTGGAAAATAGATCCAGGAGAGACAATTTAAAAATTATGGGACTACCTGAAAGTCATGATCAAAAAAAGAGCCTAGACATCATCTTCCATGAAATTATTGAGGAAAACTGCCCTGATGTTACAGAATCAAAGGTCAAAATGGATATTGAAAGAATCCATTGATCACCGCCTGAAAGAGATTCAAAAAGAGAAACTCCTAGGAACATTGTGGCCAAATTCCAGAATTCCCAGGTCAAGGAGAAAATCTTGGAAGCAGCTAGAAAGAAACAATTCCAATATTGTGGAAATACAATCAAGATAACTCAAGATCTAGCAGCTTCTACATTAAGGGATCAAAGGGCATGGAATAGGATATTCCAGAAGTCAAAGGAACTATGACTCAAACCAAGAATCACCTACCCAACAAAACTGAGTATAATACTTCAGGGGAAAATTTGGTCTTTCAATGAAACAGAGGACTTCCAAGCATTCTTGATGAAAAGACCAGAGCTGAAAAGAAAATTTGACTTTCAAACACAAGAATGAGAAGAAGCATGAAAAAGTAAACAGCAAAGAGAAATCATAAGGCACTTACCAAAAGCGAACTGTTTACATTCCTACATGGAAAGACAATATTTGTAACCTTTCAAATTTTTCAGTGTCTGGGTAGTTGGTGGGACCACAGACACACATACACACACACATACACACACATGTACACGTGTGCATGCACCCACACATACACACATGCACACACATACAGAGACAGAGAGCACAGAGTGAATTGAATAGGATGGGACCATATCTTATGAGAAATTAAGGTAAATGGTGAGAGAGAAATGTAGTGGGAGGAAAGAAGGTGAAATGGAATGGGGTAAATTATATCTCATTCAAGATGCAAGCAGGAGACTTTTTAGTGGAGGGAAAAAGAGGAGAGCTGAGGGAAAAAAAAAAAACAAGAAGTTTACCCTCATCACATTCAACTAAAGGAAGGAATAAAATGCAGACTCATTTTGGTATGAAAACCTATCTTACAATACAGGAAAGTGGGGGAGAAGGAGATAAGCAAGGGGGAGGGGGATGATGGTAGGGAGGACAATGGGAGGAGGGAGCAATTTGAAGTCAACACCCGGGGAGGGACAGGATCAAAAGACAGAATAGAAACAATGGGGGGCAGGATAGGATGGAGGGAAATACAGTTAGTCTTACACAACACGATTATTATCGAAGTCATTTGCAAAACTACACAGATAGGGCCCATGTTGAATTGCCTGCCTTCCCAAAGGGAATGGGTGGGGAGAGAGGGATGGGAAGAATTTGGAACTCAAAGTTTTAGGAGCAACTGTTGAGTATTGTTGTTGCTACTAGGAAATAAGAAATACAGTTAATGGGGAATAGAAAGTCATCTGGCCCTACAGGACAAAAGAGAAGATGGGACAAGAGAAGGGAGGGATGATAGAAGAGAGGGCAGATTGGTGATAGGGAAAATTAGATTGCTCAGTGTGTATTGGGTGTGGGGAGGGGAGAAAAGGGGAGAAAATTTGGAACTCAAAATTTTGTGAAAATGAATGTAAAAAGTTAAATAAATAAATTTTCATTGATAAAAAAAGACAAGCAAAAAATTATGATGCTTTCCCAGTTTGCCTTAAATGAAGTATGGAATTTGGAATGAAAAAGGTAATAATTCTGCTGTATTCTGCCCTGGTCAGGCCACATGGATGATTTGGTTCTGAGCACCACATTTTGAGAAGAAAATATGAATGAACCACATGGTGTTCAAAAGAAATCAGCCAGAATGGTAAAATGATTGAAAAACTTGGGATGGCAGGACCAGTATGAGGGACTGGGTTTGCTTTACCCGGTGTAGAAAAGATGTAAGGGGTCTAGGATAATTGTGTTTAAGTGTTTGCAAGGCTGTCATGTGGAAGAGAAAGTAGATTCATGTTTTGTGTCCCCAGGGGACAAGAGAGAGAGCAATGGATAGACCTGTTATGGGGTGGTGTGGAGAAGGAAAGCTTCCTAATAAATGGTCCTACCTTAGGATGGAATTCACTACTTCAGGAATGATGAGGATCTACTTTATTGGAGGTTAACTAGAAGAGATTGAGCACTAATAGAGATGAACATGTACAGAATATTGTAGATGGTTCTGCTCAGACTAGATGGTCCCTGAGAATCTGTCCTGATACATAATATGATTTGATGATTCAGTCTATAATGTACTGAGTTTCTTTCGTTGCTTATAATTTTTCCAATGTTGGAACAACCTTTTGATCCTTGTCCAGCCTTATGTTCTCTGTCCTTATCACTTCAGCCCTTGCTAATCTCCATTCAGCCCTGACTGTACTTTCATGAATTGCATCTAGACTAGCTTTTACCTGCTCTAGGCTCTATCTAGCATTAGGCAGTTAAGTGGTAAAGTGCATTGGGCCTGAAGTTAGGAAAGATCTGAGTTCAAATCCATGATTGGACAATTATTAACTGTAAGGCTCTGAGTAAGGCTCTTTTTGCTTCAGTTTCCCCAGCTTTAAAATGGAGATAAAAACAGCATCACAAAGGATTATTGGGAGATAATCGGGATTTCAAAAGCCAAATTACAGAGGTAGAAGGTAAATTGGCCCATAATTTTAAACACATATGAAAAAATAATTCTTAGAAGAATTTTAAAGGAAAATTGGGCAAATGGAAAAGGAGATACAAAACCTAACCAGAACAAACTGATAAATGGAAAAAGTGATGCAAAAGTTAACTGAAGAAAATAACATATTAAAAATCAAACTAGAAGTTAGTATCTATGAGACATGAAAAGTGAGTCAAACAGAATCTAAAGAATGAAAAAAATAGGAGAAAATGTAAAATATCTCATTGGAAAAACAATTGATATGGAAATAGATCCAGGAGAAAAAAAAATCTCAGAATTATTGATCTACCAGAAAGCCATGATGAAAAACAGAGCCTGAACAATATCTTTGAAGAAATCATCAAGGAAAACTGCCCTGAGGTCCTAGATCCAGAGGACAAAATAATCATTGAAAGAATCCACTGATCACCTTCTGAAAGAGATTGCCAACTGAAAACACAAAGGGATATTGTTGCCAAAATCCAGAACTATCAAATTAAGGAGAAAATACTGCAAGCAGTCTGAAAGAAACAATTCAAATATCGAGAAATCACATTCAGGACCACACAAGACCTTGCAGCGTCTACATTAAAAGATCAGAGGGATTGGAATATGATTTTCCATAAGGCAAAAGAGCTTGAACCACAACCAAGGATCGGATCAATTACCCAGCAAAAGTTAACATAATATTTCAGGCAAGAAAATGGACATTCAATGAAATAATGGATTTTCAGACTTCCTGCCAGAGCTCAATATAAAATTTGATCTTCAAATACAAGACTTAAGAGAGTCATTAAAGGTAAGCAGAGGGAAAAAAAACAGTATTGAGTATGGGAAAACTATTAAAATTCCTATAAGGGAGGATGATACTTGCCAATCTTAAGAATCATATATTTATTACAATATTTAAAAGGGATATACATAGATAGAGGGAGTGGGCATAAATTAATTAATGTGATGACAAAAATGTGATTTAAGGGTACAAAGGGATTATAACAGGAGTTGAAAGAAGAAGGAGGTAGAAAATGGTAAATTATGTCACAGAAAGAGGCACAAGAACATACTATAGTAGAGGGAAAGATGGGAGGGAGATGAACACTGAGATTCACTCTCATATGATTCGATTCAAGGAGAAAACAACATGCTCAGTTAAGTACAGAAATCTAACTTGCCCTATAGGCAGTAGGATGGAAAAAGGGAAAGAAAAGGTAGAGGAAGTTAAAAGAGAGGGAAGAAATAGTAAGGAAAGGGGGAATAAAATGGAGGGCATTGATAGAAGGGAGGGAATACTGAGGGAGGCAGTGGTAAAAAATAAAACTCTATTGTGGAGGGAAAGGGAGAAGGGAAAACTAAAAGCATAAAAGGGAAATAGTATAGAGAGAAAGACAGACAGTAATCCTAACTGTGAATGGGAATAGGATGAACTCTCCCTAAAAATGGAGGAGGGTAGCAGAATGGATTAAAAGCCACAATACAACAATATGTGGTTTACAAGAAACACATTCAAAACAGAGGGATACACACAAGGTAAAGACTAGAACAGACTATATTGTGCTTTAGCTGATGTAGAAAAAAGGAGGGGTAGCAATCCTAATCTAGACAAAGCAAAAGGAGAAATATGTCTATTTAAGATAGATAAGGAAGGAAACTACGTCCTGCTAAAAGGCACCATAAACCATGAAGCAGTATCATCACTAAATATATATGCACTAAGCAGTATAGCATTCAAATTCTTAGAAGAGAAGTTAAGGGAGTTATAGGAAGAAATAGACAGCAAAACTACATTAGTGGGAGATCTCAACCTCCCCATCTCTGAACTGGATAAATCTAACCTCAAAATAAACTGGAAAGAAGTTAAGGAGGTAAAGTAGATATGATAGACCTCTGTAGAAAATTGAACGGGAACAGAAAGAAATATAGCTTTTTCTCAGTGGTACATGACACATATACAAAAATTGACTATATAGTGCAGCATAAAAAACTCATGATCCACTGAAGAAAGGCAGACATAGTCAATGCATCCTTCTCAGATCATAATGTAATAAAAATATATATATAATAAAAGACCATGAAAAGATAAATGAAAAAATTATTGGAAACTAAATACTCTAATCCTAAAGAATGAGTGAGCTAACAACAAATCATAGAAGTAATCAATAACTTCATTCAAGAGAATAACAATAATGGAGCAACCTACCAAAACTTACGGAATGGTGCAAAAGCAGTTGTTAGGGGAAGTTTTATATCATTGAATGCCTATATGAATAATACAGAGAAAGAGGAGATTAATGAATTTGGCATCCAGCTGAAAAAGTTAGAAAAAGAACAAATTGAAAATCCCCAAGTAAATATCAAATTAGAAACACTTAAACCAAAGGCAAGAAAAATAAAATAGAAATTAAGAAATCTATTGCACTAATTGGTTTTATGAAAAAACCAAAAAAATTGATAAACTTTTGGCCAATTTGATTAAAAGAAGAAAGAAGAAAACCAAATTACCACTATCAAAAATGAAACTCACCTTCAATGAGGAGGAAATTAAAACAATAAATAGAAATTACTTTGCCCAAGTGTATGCCCATAAATTTGGCAATTTAAATGAAATGGATGAATGTTTTAAAAAATTTAAATTGCCCAGATTAACAGAAGAGGAAATTAAATACTTAAATAACCCCATATCAGAAAAAGAAATTGAACAAGTCATCAATGAACTTCACAGAAAAACATCTCCAGGGCTATATGGATTTACAAATGAATTCTATTAAACATTTGAGGAACAGTTAATGCTAAATAATATATAAACTATTTGGGAAAATTGACAAAGAAGGAGTCCTATCAAATTCTCTCTGTGATACTAATATGGTTCTGATACTGTATCAGGAAGAGTCAAAACAGAGAAAGAAATTTACAGATCAATTTCTCTAATGAATACACATGCAAAAATTTTAAATGAGATATTAGCAAAAAGAATGCATAAACTTATCAGGAGAATAATACATTATGATCAAGTGGGATTTATACCAGGAATGTAAGACTGGTTCAATATCAGGAAAACTTTCAGCATTATTGATCATTTCAACAACAAACAACCAAACCTAGCAGAAGCCACATGATTATCTCAATAGATGCAGAAAAAGCTTTTGACAAAATGCAACACCCAATCCTATTGGAAACACTGGAGAGCATAGGAATAAATGGAGACTTCTTTAAAACGTTAAGTAGTATCTACCTAAAACCATCAACAAGCATTATATGCAATGGGGATAAAATAGATACATTTCCAATAAGATCAGGGGTGAAACAAGGATGTTCATTATTACCAGTTGTATTCAATAAGGTGTTAGAAATGTTAGCTTCAGCAATAAGAGAAGAAAAAGAAATTGAAGTAGTTAGACTAGACAAAGGAAAAACTAAGTTTCACTTTTTGCAGATAATATGATGATATATTTAGAAAATTCTAAAGAATCATGTAAAAACTACTTGATATAGTAAACAGCTTTGGCAAAGTAGCAGTTTACTATTTACTGTTTTACAGTTTAAACGCACACAAATCTTCTGTATTTCTATATATTACTAACAAAGGCCAACAGCAAGAGATAGAAAGACAAACTTCATTTAAAGCTAGGGTAGACACTATAAAATATCTGGGAGTCCACCTGCCAAAACAAACTCAGGGTCTATATGAACACAATTACAAAACGTTTTTCACACAAACAAAGTCAAATCTAAGTAAGTGGAGAAACATCAGTTGCTCATGGGTAGGCCAAGATGATATAATAAAAACGACAATTCTACCTAAATTAATTTACTTATTCAGTGCCCTATCAATCAAATTACCAGATAATTATTTCCTAAAGCTAGAAAAAATAATATCAAAATTCATCTGGAAAAACAAAAGATCCAAAATATCAAAGGAATTAATGAAAATAAATTTTAGTAAAGGTGGCCTAGCCCTCACAGATCTCAAATTGTACTATAAAGTAGCACTCATCAAAACCACTTGGTACTAGCTTAGAAATAGAGTGGTAGGTAGTGGTCAATGAATACAGCAATTTACTTTTTGATAAACCCAAGGATCCCAGTTTCTGGGATAAGAACTCACTGTTGGACAAAAACTGCTGGGAAAACTGGATAACAGTGTGGCAGTAACTGGGCATAGACCAATGCCTGATAACATACACAGGAATAAAGTCCAAATGAGATACATGATCTAGGTATAAAGACTGATACTATAAACAAATTAACAGAGCAAGGAAGAGGGTATTTGTCAGATTTATGGAGAATGGAGAAATTTATGACCAAATTAAGTACAAAATGGATAATTCTGATTAGATTAAATTGAAAAGTTTTTGCACAAACTCAATGCAACCAGTATTAAGAGGGAAGCAGAAAAACTGGGAAAGAATTTTTGCAACTATTATCTGTGATAAAGGTCTCATTTCTAAAATATACAGAGAACTGAGCCAAATGTACAAGAACACAAGTCATTCCCCAATTGATAAATGGCCAAAGAAGCGACCAAAATTAAAGCTATTCATAGTTATATGAAAAAATGCTCTAAATCACTGTTGATCAGAGAGATGCAAATCAAAACAACTCTGAGGTAGCACTTCACACCTATCAGATTGGTTAACAAGATAAAACAGGAAGATGATAAATGTTGGATCAGATGTGGGAGAGTTGGAACGCTAATTCATTGTGGAGCTGTGAGCTGATCCAACCATTCTGGAGAGAAATTTGGAACTATGCCCAAAGGGTTACAAAAATGTGCAAACTGTTTGACCCAGAAATATGCCTTCTAGGACTTTATCCCAAAGAAATCATAAAAATGGGAAAAGGTCCCAAATGTACAAAAATATTTATAGCAGCTCTCTTTGTGGTGGTCAAGAACTGGAAATCAAGAGGATGCCCACTAATTGGGGAGTAGCTGAATAAGTTGTGGTATATGAATGTAATAGAATACTATTGCGCTATAAGAAACGATGAACAGGAGGACTTCAGAGAGGCCTGGAAGGACTTATATGAACTGATGCTGAGTGAAAGGAGCAGAACCAGGAGAATGTTATACACAGTAACTGCGACAGTGTGTGATGACTATTTCTGATAGACTTAGCCTTTCACAGAAATACAAGGACCTAAAATATTCCCAAAGGATTCTTTTGGCAACATGCCATTCACATCCAGAGAAAGAACTATGGACTCAGAACACAGAATGAAGCAGAGTATTTTCTCTTGTGTTATGTTTTGTTTTGGTTTGGTTTTTGTCATGGTTTCTCCAATTGATTTTAGTTCTTCTATGCAACATTACTAATATGAAAATACATTTAATAAGAGTGCATGTGTAGAAGCCATATAAGACTGTATGCCATCTTGGAGAAAATTTAAGACTTATATAAGTGATTGTCGAAAACTGAAAACACATAAATTAAAAAAAAACAAAACATTGATTTAAGCTTCCCCCCCCGCAAAAAAGAGAATTGTACATCTTTTCTTTGCTTCCTTGTGCATTTTCTTTTGTTCTCTGCTGTGCATGTTTTCACTTTGTTCTTTATTCCCTCCCCTGCTCCCTCAGAGGGCTTCAATAAAGTTTTGACATGTTTCTCTATCCTTGTAGGTACATACACACACACACACACACACGTGTGTGTGTGTATACATACATTTACTTTCCCAAATATATTCTCATATTCTACTCTTGATCTTTTTTTTTTGTTTGTGCATTTCTTGTTTCCTATCCCTCCTACTTCCTCTTCTTTACTTCTATGCTCTACCTTGCCCTCCTGTTACTTGCCTACAAACCCTCCAAGGATCCCACCCCTATCCTTCCCATTCCCATAAATTTAAACACACTTCTGCATCATCTTTTACCTATTCCCTTATTCTCCCCTCTAAAGATCCCTTCCTTGTCCTCTAACCTCTCCCTATACCCTTACCATTTTATTTCTTCTGAATTTAGAAGACTTTTATACCATTCTAAATATATATGTATTGTTCCCTCTTAAACCCACTCCTGATGAAAGTAGGTTACAAGAACTGCCAGTCCTCCTCCCCCATTTAATTGTTCTGTATCAATTATTCCTCTTGCACTTCATTTGTATAAATTAATTACTTGTCTTAGCTGTTCCCAAATGGTTTGACTTTTTAAATTCATACCATAATCAGGTTTACCCCAATCTTTCTTCTGAGCTACCCAGTTATTAATAAATACATTACACACACACACACACACAAACATATACAGTCTGTCCTTATGAATCCCTTATCTTATATTTTTTCTTGGTTCTAGTATGTCAAATCATCTATTAAATTAAGGAATTTTTTTTACATAATCTTGAAAGTCTGAGAGTTTACCTAATGTCCTTTTCTTTTTCATTTATGATAATACTTAACTTTTCAAGGCATGACATTTTCTTCCAGAACCCCAGTTCTTTTGCTCTTTGATATATTGTGTTCCAAGAACTGCAGTCTTTTAATGTCTCCAATGCTAGGTCTTGTGTGAGTCTAATTGCAGCACCACTATATTTAAATTGTTTTCATCTTGATTCTTTTGATATTTTATCCTTGAGCTGAGGGTTTCAGAATTTGACTATGATATTCCTATGAGTTTTTTCATAGGACCCCTTTTAAGTGGCGATTGATGGAATTTTTTGTCTATTTCTACTTTCCCCCCTTGTTCTAATGCTTCAGGACAATTTTCTATAATTAATTCTTGTTATTGCATCAAGATTTTGTTTGATCATAACTTTCAGTTACTATAATTATTTTTATATTTTGTCTTCTTGATCTGTTCTCCAAATCTGTTGTTTTTCTTACAAGATGTTTCATTTTCCCTTCTATTTTTTCATTATTCATATTTTGGTTAATTATTTCTTGATCTCTTACAATTTCCCTGGCTTCACTTTGTCCAAGTCTAATTGTCAAGGTGTCATTTTCTTCCTTAACATTCTAGACCTACTTTTTAAATTGGTTGACTTTCCTTACACACCCTTCTTGTTTTTTCATGAATTATTCTTATTTTTTAGTTTTTCTTCCATCTTTATCATTTGATTTTTAAAGTCATTTTTAAGATCATCTATGAATTCTTTCTAGGTAGGTGAAGATTTGAAGTTGCTCTTTCAGGGTTTGTTTGCTTCAATAACCTCCTCTGAATATGAGCATGGGTCATCTCTATTACCATAATAGCTTTCTAAGTTTGGATTCTTTCTCCTTTGCCTTATGCATTTTTTTGTGATAATAGCTTAATTTTTGTAATAACTTCTAGCCCTGGGATATGGGAAATGGTGCCTCTTGCCCCAGATTTTCATTTCTCCCCTCTAGCCTGGAACCAAAGCCCAGAGCCAGAGGCTTTCTGCCCTACTGCTTCAGCACTCACCAGGAATGTGCTTAATCCTTCTTACCTCTGCTGGTCTTCACAGCACAGCAGAGGTTCCTCAACCTTCCTGGGCTCAAGTGTCCTAACTCCCCTCACTATCCAGAGGTAAAAGTTCCTATATCTGGGGCCAAGGCAGCCTCTCAACAGCTCTCCCCAGTGTGCTTGCTGTTTGTCGTTAAAATGGACCCTTGCTTGGAGGTGTTTGCTCTTTACAAGACCAAACCTCATCCTGGGATTTTTCTTCCGATTTTCTCAAATTGTCCCAGGAAGACTCCTGTTGTGCCCCTGTTCTTATTTATTTTCACTCCTACTTTGTTCGCCCTAATGTGCTACTTTAACTCTTTTGTGGGGGAAAATCTTGAGAGGTTAGAATTTTTGACCCACTTCATCATTTTCCCAGAATCCTTGAGAAGCCAGTTTCTCTAACCCCAATATCAGTGCTTATGCACTCTATTTCTGCCTCTCATATGCTGAAGGCCTCAGAGGCAGGTACAAATCTCTGATATTTTAAATTAAGGACCACCCTCCAAGTTGATTCTATTACTAAGTTGTCATTCATCCAGTTCTAAATCCACTTAAATATTATAATTTATTCCATATTTTTCTGCTTTATCTAGAATTAGCAATTCAAAAATTGAGGCTATTAGGTGGTAGAGTGAATTTAGCACTAAGACAGGAAGATCTGAGTTCAAATAAAAACTCAGATTCTTACTAGCTGTTTTAACTCTGAGAAGTTGCTTAACCTCTGTCTGCCTCAGTTTCCTCAACTGTAAAATGGGAAATAATAATAATCCTTTTTCAGGGTTGTGGTAAGGATCAAATAAGATAATATATGTAAAGTGCTTAGTGCAGTGCCTGGCACACTAAGAATATATGAAAGCTATCTATTAATATTATTAGAAATTCTGTAAAATATTTTGCTGAAATCTAAGTGCATTACGTGTACAGCATTCCCATGATCTGTCAGTCCAGTTAAGTTTTCTTTTTTAGTCTGTATCCATGATTTAATTGGCAGAGAGAACTTTCAGGGAGAAAACTTTCTGCCAATTCATACTGGTAATTATTCTCTATCATATAACCAAAGAGATATTTGTAACATAGCACAATCCCTGGAAATAGTAGGTGCTTAATAAATCTTATTCACTCATTTCTGATTCCTTAGACTAATATATTGCCTAGGGACACTGAGAGGTTATGATTTCCCCAAAGTTACAGAACCAATATATGTCAAAATCAGGACTTACTCTCAGGTTTTTCTGACTCGAATATGACTACTCTACATTTGACTGCCTGTTACCAACCAGTTGCCAGTTATCCTGTCAAAAAAGAATAAGGTTAGTTAAAATAGACATGACTCATTCTTCTTGAAGTCATACTGATTCTTGAAGATTACAGTTTCCTTTTCTAAACATTTCTTAACTACCACTTCAATAAAACATTCTACAGTTTTTCTGCTAAGAATTTAAAGTTCAACTCTTGTAACCTTTTGTTCAAAGCTACCACTTTTCCCTTTGAGGAAAACTGGTTAATCCTTCCCCTTTGCCACTTCTCCAATTCTTCAAAATCTTCCAAAGATCTTTGGCAGTTGTCTAGCAGTTAAATCTGCTAGTCTAGTAAGACTTTACAATTTAAATTTTCCAGGACTGATCACTTGAATTCATTGAGGACAGCTAGATGCTGCCTGGCTATTTCTGTATGTCTCAGGTTTCTATTCTTCACAGTTCAGAAATCATGCTCTTTGAAAAAGAAAACTGAGCTGACTACTTGTGGGTTTTCACTGTAATCAATTATCCTCATTCTATCCCACTTCAAGCAGTAGATTTTTCCCTGCTTTGATTCTCCCATTGCCCCCAGCAGAGCTAAAAATGAAACAAAACCCCTTTTTTTTTAAAAAAAAAAATCTGCTTTTGTTTGTGTTCTTAGAACTTGGCAGCAGCCTTAACTCATTCTGAGCTGGATCTGTGAATTCACTGAAAGAGGGAACTCCTGAATAAGGAAACAATCTACCAAAGTAGGTAGGAATGTTGCTGTTCAGCCATTTTAGGCACATTCAACTCTTCATGACTCCGTTCAGGGTTTTCTTGGCAAAGATGCTGAAGTCGTTTGCCATTTTCTTCTCTGACTCATTTTACAGATGAGGAAATACAGGCAAATGAGATTAAGTGACTTTTCTAGGGTCACATAGATAATAAGTGTCTGAAGCCATTTTTGAATCAGGAAGATGAGTTTTCCTGACTCTTGCCCCAGTAATCTATCTAGTGTAGATAAGAAACTTCAACTTAATAGTCTTAGAAAGTTGTGTAGATCAAAGTTTATTAAATTTAAACACTGGTGACCCCTTTTCTAATTTCTGCAACTCTAGTTGATATTGTGTGGTCTGAAGGCATGTGCAGTACAATATGCACATACTTTGTGTTCAGAACAAGGCTACAGTGAAGTTATTTGCTCAATGCAACATGGGTAAGTGTTGCTAGCAACACCTAGAAACACCTGGATTCATTATATGTTTGATTTTTAATAAGTTTTTGGTCATTGCATGTTCAGAAATCTTTAACTGTTGTCAGTTTTTTGAAACTCCTCAGAACTGAGATCCACAATTTAAAAAGTGACCTTCTAGAGCACTGAGTGGCTAAATGACTTTCCCCAAATTACATAGCCAAGTGTTAAATGCAAGGTTCCAACCAAGATCTTCCTGGTTGTAAGGTTCTCAGGTTCTGTCTTTGTCTCTCTCTCTCTCCCCCTTCTCTCTCCTACATCTTGCTGCCTTTGTCTTTTAAAGATCTGCATATTGAGTCAATTCTTTCTATAACAATATCAGTCTCTTCAACTAAATCTCATCTTTCCATCTTCATCCAAATCATTCGTACTTGTTTTTTCAAGATTTCATTCTTGAGAGTTTTCCATCCTTCTTGGAACAGCTTCCCTTTTAAAATATTAAGCCACTAGACCCCACCTGTCTTTTTTCTGAAGTCTTTTAAAATCTATTGCCCCAGTTATGTGACGCTGGGCAAGTCAATTTCAGACTGCTTCATTTCCTTCATCTTTAAAATAGGATATAATAAAAAGTACCTACCTTCAAGGATTGTTATGAGGATAAAATGAAATTTTTTGGAAAATGTTTAACACAAGGCCTGGTTGCACATACATTTTTTTTTCCTCTATCATTAATTCTACAATCAGTCTGTTGGTGAGTGAGTTTGTGGCTATATAAGTCTTTGTAAGGTGAATTGTGTGGGGTGACTGATTTAGCACACATATTTAAGCTTTGAACAGTTACAAGCTATGTCACCCTGGGCAAGTCACTTAACTTCTGTTTGCCTCAGTTTACCTCATCTGTAAAAAGGTAGTAATAATAGCACCTACCTCCCAGGGTCATTATGAGGATCAAATGAAATAATAATTATAAAGCTTTCAGCCCAATGCCTGGTTCATTGTAAATGCTATATAAATGTTAATTATCATTATCATTGTTATTACATGAGACAAGAATTGTAAAACACTTGGCACAATGCCTAGCACATAATAAGTGCCATATAAATGTTATCTATTTATTTTAAAATTTTTCATAATAAAAATGAAGAGGATTCAAGAAATAATTTCTTTCCACACACAGACCATCCTAAAGAGAGCCTAGAGCAACTAATATTAGCAAAATAATAATAATGATATCGATTATAATCAGTGACAATTATTATTATAAATATTGTTTACTAGAGCACATTTCTATTGTACTTCATAGTTTGCAAAATAATTCATATTCTCCAAAGAAATTCTTACACATTCTACTCTCCCTTTACTTCACAAAAAAACTTTAAGGAAAATTAGACCCATTTTACATTTGATTCAATTTCCAGGTAAGAAATCTGAGAGCTAAAAAGATGAAGGGACTTTCACAGTTCCATCTGTGAAGGAAAGCACACTGTGTTCACATTCAAGAGATTCAGCTTCCTGTCTCTCTCTGTCACTAACTAGCCCCATGATCATGAACAACTTAGTTCACCTCACTAAGCCTCAACATCTTCAACTGTAAAATGAAGTTACTGGAATAGATGATCTTTTAAGTTCCTTGTAGGTTTTGCATTTTATTCTTTTACAAGATAAACTTCACTCACCAATTCCATTGACCTAATATCCATCTTCAGAGTAATGCAAGTATAAAACTATGTCTTCTTATTCCATATTTGCTATTGTTCAGTTATTTTCAGTCATGTCCAGGTCTTTGTGATCTCACTTGGGGTTTTCTTGGCAAAGACATTGGAGTAGTTTGCCATTCCTTTGCCAGCTCATTTTACAAATGAGGAAATTGAGGCAAATGGGTTTAAGCAAATTGCTGAGGTCACATAGCTAGTGTCTGAGGCAAGATTTGAACTCATAATGATGAGTCTTTCTGATTCCAAGTCCAACACTTTCCATGCTACCATACCTTATGCTTCCCTATATTCCTCATAGTTAGCCCTTTAACACTTGCCCCTTAAAAAAAGTTCCAGAATTGAAATATTTTTGAAAATCACATTCAAGGCAACTTTGAAGAGAAAAGTAAGATGAAAACTTTCACAAAAAGGCAGCATCATATAGCATTAGATGTTTACACTCTTACTCTGTCTAGTCTATTGAGTTTCTGAAGTGATATCCCCACTAAGGCACAGTAAAATGTGGGAAAGTTAGCTTATCTTGGGTTCCTTCTTATTATTTTCTACCCTATAAGGCTCCCACCTCCCACCTCCACCTTCAAAATTAAGGCTGTTCTACTAACTCCCTGTGGGCAGTAGTTCCCATGCTAGAAGTAAAATACACAAAATAGAAGTAGGGCTGCCAATGAAATCAGGTAAATATTTTAAATTTTATCAAGAACAGAAAGAAAATAGAGAAAGCTGTCGTGACTCAGTTGATTTTTGACATACACATGAAACTTATGGAATATCCTAAATATTTTTTTGGAGCTAAGGTGGGATCAGGAAGTAATTACAGGATGAACTCTTTAGGGAAGAAAGATAGAGAAGAGATATAAAGAGATATTGTCACCTGCTCACCAGGAAAGGAATCTAAAAGATGTATGTCTGCACATTGGTGAAGTCATTATGGGGACAGAGTCTAATCCTCAATTTTGCAAGTTCAAAAATTCTACTTACTCTTCTTATCCAGTGATGATAAGCTTTCACAAATCAATTTAATCAAATTCATAATAGAATGACAAATAAACCAGAATTAAAATGCATTGATTCATAGTAGGAGAAGTATTTATTCCAAAAACTCACATGGGGTCATCTCTTTTCATTTCTCTATAATTTTTAAAGATCTTTGTATCTTTAGCATCTAGGATACAGCTTACTTAGATACATATTGAAGGTTTGTTGAGTATTTACAGAGAACTCTCTCCTGAGTGGATAAATTCATATAGGAAGCCAAATTATAGAAAAATAAAGTTGTTTAGTCCCTATACTAGTAGGCATTTTTAAGGGTTTTTTTTTTTCCAGTCACACTAGGGTAGTTTGATGGCTTCCCTTTCTCCCCTAGGGTAATTTTTTCCTAAAGGACTAGTATTGATTATTTAAAATTAGAGTGCCCTCTCCGAGAGCACTTAATAAGCACAGAAGAATTCATAAAATTTAACTTTCCTTTCTAGATTCTCCACACACTACCATCCTTCTACTATCACAATATAGACTCAAATATATAATCAATTAAGTTTAAGCTAATCTTACAATAGTTGAATTTTAGATTGACAACACCTTGGTGGGACTTTGGATTTCCAAAATGCCTATTAAAATTTCCAAGATACTTTTGTTTCTCATTTGGATTTCACCCAACTCTTTGTCGAGTCAAACATCCATGTAACCACCATGTTGGAGAATGGGTTAATTCTACAAACTGTCTGATTTTATCCATTTTACGTTGACTATTACTAGTATCAGTATGAGATGTTGATCTTTTTTAACTTGTTTTCAAATTAATGAAATAGGTATCCTTTATTTAGACAAACAACTACCCTCTTCTTAATAAAGATGATAATAATCCATGCAACAAACATTTACTCTTTGCAAGGTACTGTGTCATATGCAAAAGATATAAAGGAAACTGTAATTTCCCATAAAAAGCATACCTTTTATGGGGGGGTGCAACATGTAAGGCAATATAATGTGTACATGTGCATGTGTGTGTGTGTGTGTATGTGTATATGTGTAAATACAAAGAAATTTCCAAGGAGAGGACTACCAAAGGAGAGGTGGAATGAACTTGACCCAGGTGAGAAGGCAATGTATCCCAAGCATGAGGTATACCATGTGCAAAGGAAGAGGACAGACAATGCATAGGGAATGGATAGGGAACAGCAATCAGACCAGTTTTGTACAAGTAGGTGAAAGAGGGGAATATGCAATAAGTTGGGAAAGCAAACTGGAGCCAGAATGTGAAGGACTTTAAAAGTCAAAGCAAAGAGTTTGTGTTTTATCCTAATGGCAAGAGCAAGTCCCTGGGATGTTTTAAGCAAAGGAGTGACATGTTCTGATCTGTGCTTTAGGAATATCAATTTTGCAGCTGTATGCAATGAGTGGGGAAACTAGGTGATGCAGTGGAGTAGTTTTCATTTCCTTCTCCAACTCATTTTGCAGATGAAGCCAGGAACTCTATTGCACTCAGGAAGATCTGAATTCAAATTCAGCCTCAGACCCTTACTAGAGCTGATGATCCTGAGCAAGTCACTTAACCCTATTTGTCTCAGTTTCTTCATCTGCAAAATGAGCTAGAGAAGGAAATGAAAAACTACTCTATTATCTTTTCTAAGAAAATCCCAAATGGGATCATGAAGAGTCAGACATGAAACAACTGAAATGACTGAAGGGCTACAACGCTAACAGTGTGCTGAATTGGAGAGGAGAAAGATCAAACGCAAGGAGACAAATAAAGAGGTTATTTCAGTAGTCTAGGCCAGTAATGAAGGGCTAAATTAGGGCACTGGTTCTATGAGTGGAGAGGAAGGGACAGAT
Organism: Bettongia penicillata ogilbyi; assembly: GCA_023548195.1. Lineage (NCBI taxonomy): Eukaryota > Metazoa > Chordata > Mammalia > Diprotodontia > Potoroidae > Bettongia > Bettongia penicillata. The sequence continues at coordinate 310,923 of JAJHZJ010000478.1, read as the reverse complement.
GTGAGCAATAGTAGGAGGCACAATTAATGAATCTTGACAACTCATTAGAAATGCAGGATGAGGAAGAGAAAAAAAGTTGAGGATCACTCTCAGGTTGTAAACCTAGGTAACTGGAAGGATATGGAAGAAGAAAGGATGAGCAATTTGGCATAATTCCTATTTTGGACATGTTGGGATGAAGATGTCTATAGGCCACTCAATTGGAAATGTCCAAGAGGCAATTGCTGATGTAAGAGAGGATTTTAGGACAGAAAGTAGGGCTGAAGATGGAGATCTGTGAGTCATGATGATATGATAGCTGAATTCATGAAAATAAGGTCACTGAAAGAGTAATCAAAGGAAAGGCCTACAAGAGAGTCATGAATTCTATCCAGTAGTAGACAAGAGACAGGAACAATGATCAAGCAATAGAGACAGGGAAGGTCTGACCACACAGACAGGAAAATAAATGGGAGAGAATAATGTCACAAAATCTCACAGAGCAGAAAATATTCAAGAGAAAAGTGTAACCAAAAAAAGTCAAGGAGGATTACGACTCAGAAAAGGTCTTCAGATTTGTCAACTAGTAACTTTGCAGAGAACAGATTTAGTCGAGTGGTGTGGTGAGACATGAATCTCAAGATACTAAAGTGATCTTAGGAGATGGGGACAGTAAAGTCAACAATTGGACAGCACCATGAATAGATTTTTGGAGGAGGTGGCAACTGAGCTGTTTTTTGAAGCAATCTAATGATGCTACTTGATGCAAGTGAGGAAGAAGCATCTTTTCTATATGGGGAAACACATAGGCATAGAGTCAGGAAATGGAAAGTTGGGTCTGGGGAACAGTCAGTAGGCCATCTGATTGCAAGAAGGTAGAGTCCATAAGGACATTAAGCTGAAATCAAGCTAGAGAAAAAATATTATAAAAGACTTCAAATGCCATGTACAAGATTTTAATATTTTATACTAGAGGCAAGAGGGAGTTATCAAAAGCCTACAATGTCCTCTATTTTTCTGGTTTTATTGCTATCTTTTGATTTACATCAATTGCATTTCAAAATATGTTTTCCCTTGAATCTCTTTAAACATTTTTAAAATTTGTTTATTTATTTTTAGTTTTCAACATTCATTTTCACAAGATTTGGAGTTCCAAATTTTCTCCCCATCTCTCCTCTCCTACACACCAAGACACCATGCATTCTGATTACCACTTCTCCTAATCTGCCCTCGCTTCTATCACACCCCTCCCTTCTTCTCCCTTTTCTTGTAGGGTAACATAGATTTCTATACCCCATTACTTGTATTTCTTCTTTCCCAGTTGCATGCCAAAACAATTCTCAACATTTGTTCCTAAAACTTTCAGTTCCAATTTATCTTCCTTGCTCTCTCCCCACACATCCCCACTGAGAAGGCAAGTAATTCAATATAGGATATACATATGTAGTTATGCAAAAGACTTCCATAATGGTCATGTCGTGAAAGATTAACCATATTTCCCTCCATCTTATCCTGCCCCCCATTTATTCAATTCTTTCTTTTGACCTTATTCCTCCCCAAAAGTGTTTGCTTCTAACTACTCCATCTTCCCATTTGCCCTCCCTTTTATCATCGTCCCACACCCCGCTTATCCCTTTCTCTGTTACTTTCCTGTAGTGTAAGATAGATTTTCATACCAAATTGGGTGTGCATGTTATTTCCTCCTTAAGCCAAATGTGATGAGAGTAAGCTTCACTTTTTCCCTCTTATATCTCCCCTTTCCCCTGTCATTTAAAAAGCTTTTTCTTGCCTCTTAAATGAGAGATAATTTGCTCCATTCTGTTTCTCACTTTTTCCTCCCAACATATTCCTCTCTCACCCCTTAATTATATTTTTAAGATGTCATCACTTCCTATTCAACTTGCTCTGTGCTCTCTGTATATATATATATATATATATATATATATATATAGATATAGATATAGATATAGATATAGATAGATAGATATAGATAGATTGATAGATATATAGATATAGATATAAAATCTCTCCAACTACCCAAATACTTAGAAAAGTTTCAAGAGTTACAAATATTATCTTTCCATGGAGGAATGTAAACAGTTCAAATTTAGTAAGTCCTTTATGATTTCTCTTTCCTGTTTACCTTTTCATGCTTCTCTTCATTCTTGTATCTGAAAGTCAAATATTCTATTCAACTCTGGTCTTTTCATCAAGAATGCTTGAAAGTTCTCCTTTTCATTGAATGTCCATTTTTTCCCCTGAAATATTATACTCAGTTTTGCTGCATAGGTGATTCTTGCTTTTAATCCTAGCTCCTTTGACTTCTGGAGCATCATATTCCAAGTCCTTCAATCCATTAAGGAAGAAGCTGCTAGATCATGTGTTATCTTATTGTATTTCTACAGTACTCAAATTGTTTTTTTCTGTCTGCTTTCAATATTTTCTCCTTGATCTAAGAAATCTGGAATTTGACTTCAGTATTCCTAGGTGTTTTTAGATCTCTTTCAGGAGGTGATTGGTGGATTCTTTCAACATTTATTTTGCCCTCTGGTTCTAGAATATCAGGGCAGTTTTCCTTGATAATTTCATGAAAGATGATGTCTAGTCTCTTTTATTGATGATGGCTGTAAGGTAGTCCCACAATTTTTAAATTGTCTCTCCTGGATCTATTTTCCAGTTAGTTGTTTTTCCAATGAGGTATTTCATATTGTCTTCTATTTTTTCATTCTTTTAGGTTTGTTTTGTAATTTCTTGGTCTCTCATAAAGTTATTAGCTTCCAACTGCTCCATCTTAATTTTTAAAGATCCATTTTCTTCAGAGAACTTTTGAACCTCCCTGTCCATTTGGCTAATTCTGCTTTTTAAAGCATTTTTCTCCTCATTGGCTTTTTGGACGTCTTTTGCCATTTGGGTTAGTCTATTTTTAAAGGTGATATTTTCTTCAGTATTTTTTTGGATCTCCTTTAGCAATCTGTTGACTCATTTTTCATGATTTTCTTGCATCACTCATTTCTCTTCCCAATTTTTCCTCCACCTCTCTTACTTGATTTTTTAAAAATCCTTTTTGAGCTCTTCCATGACCTGAGAGCATTGCATTGTTAAAAACAGTGGAGGCTTTGGAAACAGAAGCCTTGACTTTTATTTCCTTATCTGATGCCAAGCTTTGTTCTTCCTTATCTGAAAGGATGGAAGAAAATACCTGTCCACCAAGAAAGTAACCTTCAATAGTCTTATTTTTTTTTTCCTTTTTGGGGGCATTTTCCCAGCCCTTTACTTGACTTTTGAGTCCTTTGTCAAGTGGAGGGTATACTTTAGGGACTTGTATGTTCTCAGCTCCTCCAAGGAGTTTACTTCTCTCTTGGTCTGTGCTCTGGTCTGGAAGCAACCACAAGCTTTTCTGCACATGATCTGGGAGCACAGGATCCCTCTTCAGAGCCTCCACCAGCTCCACCCCACCAGTGTTCCTCCTCACCCTATGACCTTCACTCAGGATGCTGAGATTCAGATCAATTGTACAGTCCCCTCAGGGTCTTTAGACTGAGGGCTCCAAAAATGGACACTGTTGCTGGAGGAGCTACTGTTGCCCTGGGCCTGGGACTAGGCCTGGATGCTGCTCCCTTCTCACCCAGATGAAAACTTTCTCACTGACCTTTGAAGGTGTCTTTGGCATTTATGGGTTGAGAATCTGGGAACTGCAGCTTATTCCCATGATTCTGCACCTGTTCCATTCCTGCCCCTGCCATGCCTCATGGCCAAGACTGGAATGCACTCTGTGGGCTGTGCTCTGCTCTGAGTCCAGTATGATAAAACTTTCCTGCTGGCCTGCCAGATTGTCTTGGGCTGGAAATCTCTTTCACTCTGTTGTTTTGTGGTTTCTTCTGCTCTAGAATTTGTTTAGAGTCATTTTTTTACAGATTTTCATGGGCTATGGAGGAAGAGCTACAGCAGGTTCATCCTTCTACTCATCCATCTTGGCTCCTTCCCTCATCTTTAAAAATTTTTTTAAAGAAAAAACGTCAACAAAATCAGTCAACAAATCCATCATATCTGATAAGAAATTGAGTATTTTACATCTGATTTTGAAGAATTTTGAGGAGAAATAATAATGTAAATTTCTACGTAAAAATTCTTTGCAATTCTATGTACTTCAGAGCATTTCTGTTATAGATACCTAAAAGATAGACAAGGTTTCCAATTGTCTTCTAAGAAGGACAGGAAGTCCAATAAAATATGAATATTATGCTTCTTATCACATCCAAATACAGACAAAACAAGATATTTTTATAATTAATGAAAAATTTAAAATTTATCCCCTTGAATTTGAAAAAAAAAATGGTTCCAGTGTGCTTCTGTCTAATACGAGTTTTGAGTCTTCAATATACCTTATTTAACATTGACCCATTATGAAATGTGTGTCATGATCATGCATATTTGTAAAAATTGTTCCCACTGTGTTGCATCCCAGGAGACTTTGTGTCTTGTCTCTAGCTATCTCACAATCTTCCCTCAAAGAATGTCTCGAGGGGGCGGAGCCAAGATGGCAGAGTAGAAGGACGCACATTTACGAGCTCCACCCCACAGCCCATAGAATTAATGTAAAAAGAGATCTGCATAAATTCTGGATCACCAAAAGGTGTGCAGAACCAGAGTGGAAGAGATTTCCGTGCCAGAGAGCCCTGGAGGCCCGTCCCCAGGGTCCATCGCGCCCCGGAAAGCGGACCCCACCCCCAGCACTGCCCTGGCCGAGGCCCCAGAGAAGCTGACCTGAGAAGGCTTCAGGGACGGAAGCTCCGGCAGCCGGGAAAGTTCCTCCGCCCACAGAAGCTAGAGGTCAGTGAGAGAGATGGCTGGTGGGAGGAGGGGAGCGGAGTGTCTCCATGACTCGGGCCCCCTCGGGAGGAAGCGGCAGCAGAGACGGGGGCAGGAAGCGGCGGAGGCAGAGGTGTGGGCAGCAGCGGAGGCAGCAGCGGCGGCGGCCGCCTGGACTCCCTCAGCAGCAGGCAGGATCTTCATTACGGAAGGTCTCTGCACAAACAACCTGAGGGAGCTGAGCCTGCGAGACGGCCCTGCCCCACCCCACTCTATTACTCAAGGCCTCTGCATAAAGCCCCTGAGGGAACTGAACCTGGAAGGCGGCGCCCCCACCCACTCTGTTCCTGAAGGTCTCTGCATAAAGCCCCTGAGGAGGCCGAGCCTGGGAGGCGGCCCTGCCCCCACCCCAGCACCAGAACTAAAGCTTGCTGCAGAAAGCCCATTTGAACGTCAGAGCCCAAGCACTAGCTGGGAGGATCTAGGCCAGGGTGGACAGGAATCACAGAAGTCAAGTAACTGGCTGGGAAAATGCCTAGAAAAGGGAAGAAAAATAAGACTATAGAGAGTTTTTTCCAACAAATGCAAATGATCCCAACATTCAGATCTGATGACAAGGACGAAGACGTATTCTCGCCATCGGGGAAAGATGTGGAGGGCGGGGCCTCAGTACCCCAGACACCCCAGGGGAATTTCAGGTGGGCTCATGCCTTCGAAGAGCTAAAAAAGGATTTTGAAAAGCAAGTTAGACAGGTGGAGGAAAAACTGGGAAGAGAAATGAGATGCAAGAAAAGCATGAAAAACGGGTCAATACCTTGGTTAAGGAGACACAAAAAAATGCTGAAGAAAATAACACCTTGAAGACTAGGCTCACTCAATTGGCAAAAGAGGTTCAAAAAGCCAATGAGGAGAAGAATGCTTTCAAAAGCAGAATGAGCCAAATGGAAAAAGAGGTTCAAAAGCTCACTGAATTTAATAGTTCTCTCAAAATTAGAATGGAACAGATGGAGTCTAATGACTTTATGAGAAACCAAGAAATCACCAAACAAAACCCAAAGAATGAAAAAATGGAAGAGAATGTGAAATATCTCATTGGAAAAACAACTGACCTGGAAAATAGATCCAGGAGAGACAATTTAAAAATTATGGGACTACCTGAAAGTCATGATCAAAAAAAGAGCCTAGACATCATCTTCCATGAAATTATCAAGGAAAACTGCCTTGACATTCTAGAACCAGAGGGCAAAATAAGTATTGAAAGAATCCATCGATCACCACCTGAAAGAGACCCAAAAAGAGAAACTCCTAGGAACATTGTGGCCAAATTCCAGAACTCCCAGCTCAAGGAGAAAATCTTGCAAGCAACTAGAAAGAAACAATTTCAGTACTGTGGAAATACAATCAGGATAACTCAAGATCTAGCAGCTTCTACATTAAGAGATCAAAGGGCGTGGAATAGGATATTCCAGAAGTCAAAGGAACTAGGACTCAAACCAAGAATCACCTACCCAGCTAAACTGAGTATAATACTTCAGGGGAAAATATGGTCTTTCAATGAAACAGAGGACTTTCAATCATTCTTGATGAAAAGACCAGAGCTAAAAAGAAAATTTGACTTCCAAACACAAGAATGAGAAGAAGCATGAAAAAGCAAACAGCAAAGAGAAGTCTTAAGGGACTTACCAGAAGTGAACTGTTTACATTTCTACATGGAAGGACAATATTTGTAACTCTTAAAACTTTTCAGCATCTGGGTAGTTGGTGGGACCACACACACACATGTACATGCATGCACGCCCACACGCATACACACATGCACACACACAGAGACAGAGAGCACAGAGTGAATTGAATAGGATGGGACCATAGCTTAAAAGAAATTAAGGTAAATGGTGAGAGAGAAATGTAGTGGGAGGAAAGAGGGTGAAATGGAACGGGGTAATTATATGTCATTTAAGAGGCAAGTAGGAGACTTTTTAGTGGAGGGATAAAGAGGAGAGCTGAGAAAAAAAAAAAACAAGAAGTTTACCCTCTTCACATTTGACTAAAAGAAGGAATAAAATGCACACTCATTTTGGTATGAAAACCTATCTTACAGTATAGGAGAGTAGGGGAGAAGGAGATAAGCAAGGGGGGGATGATGGAAGGGAGGGCAAAGGGAGGAGGGAGCAATTTGAAGTCAACACTTGGGAAGGGACAGGATCAAAAGACAGAAGAGAAACAATAAGGGGCAGAATAGGATGGAGAGTAATTCAGTTAGTCTTACACAACACGACTATCAGGGAAGTCATTTGCAAAATTACACAGATATGGCCTCTATTGAATTGCCTGCCTTCCCAAAGGGACTGGGTGGGGAGGGAGGGATGGGGAGAATTTGGAACTCAAAGTTTTAGGAACAACTGTTTAGTATTGTTGTTGCAACTAGGAAAGAAGACATACAGTTAATGAGGAATAGAAAGTCATCTGGCCCTACAGGAGAAAAGAGAAGATGGAGACAAGAGAAGGGAGGGATGACAGAAGAGAGGGCAGATTGGAGATAGGGAAAATTAGGTTGCTTGGGGTATTGGGCTGGGGGGAGGGGATAAAAGGGGAGAAAATTTGAAACTCAAAATTTTTTGAAAATGAATGTAAAAAGTTAAATTAAAAAAAAAAAGAAACTGAACTTTTCAGAACCTGAAAAAAAAAAACGTCTCAAACCATTTGAAGTTAAATTATATCGTTAGTCTTTCATCCGTAACAATCAAATTCATTTCAACACACAATTAAGTGCCTACTATGTATGTACAATTGATAAAAAGTATTCAGGATACAAAGGCAAAGATGAAAAGAAGAACTTGTCCTACAGAAGGCTGTGTTCTACTGATGACATAATACATAGACATAAAAAAGAAAATAAGCAAACAAACAACTAAATAAATGGATGGAGGGATGAACAAAGAAGTTCATTAACAAATATAAATAAATGAATGGAAAGCTGGATAGAAAGATAAGACAATTTTTTAATGGAGAAAGCATTAACAACTATAGGGATTCAATTTCTCATTTAAGGCAGGGGTTGAGTCTGAAGTCATGAATTGTAAGAGGACAGAAACCATTCCAGGTATGGAGTAGTGATCTCTGCAAAGACACCAAGGTAGAAACTGTAAAGTCAAGTTTCAGTGCCAATGCCAAATATTACCAGAAAGACACAAGGAGAGAGATTTCAAATCAAAATGAGCATTTCATAATCGAGCATCATGCTTCAAATATCAGAATTCCCAAGCAGATAGAGGGTTCAGAGAAGTCCTGGTTGGGGGCTGTGAAAGGTGGGTGAGTAATAAGTCAGATCACAACTTTCCTTCTTTTAAGATTTGGTTTTAATGTATTTAGTTCCTGCAGTATTGTATACTGGTTAGAGAGCCCCCTTCACAGTCAGGAAGAACTAGGATCTTTCTATCCCTGGGATGTCCTCTCTCTTCAACTATGCCTACTAACTTCTCTGACTCCCTTTAAGTCCCAACTAAAATTCCCTCTTTTATAAGAAACCTTTCCCAACAATTAATTCCAGTGCCTTCCCTTTGTTAATTATTTCCAATTTATCTGAAATAGCTTGCTTTATGCTTTACAAATATTATCTTATTTGATCCTTGCAACAACTCTGATAGTTCAGTATTATTATTACTCCTATTTTATAGTTAAGAAAAGTGAGGCTGGTAGCCCAGGGCCCTGCAGCTAACAATTGTGTTAGAAAGGATTTGAACTCAAGTCTTTCAGATCCCAAGTCCTGTGCTCTGTTCTCTCTTCCCATCTATGTGTCTCCTGTTTGTAGCAGTAATTGTTAAAAACTCATTTCTTTCCAAGTGTCCTTCCTTCATAAAAATACTTTCAGGTGATCTTTACTTATTAAATACTTCCTAATTCTTCAGGTTTTGTCATGAGACCATTGTCCCCAGATTGGAGTAATTAGACACTGGACTATATTTGTCAAAGCACTTAATGCTTTCAATGACAATTACTGATGATCACCTCTCCTTCCCATGTCAGAGAAGGCTGTGCTCTCAGCAGTTCATAAAATATGAAAGTCCTGATGGCTGGATTGCAATTTACCTCCACTAGCTTGAAGAGAGGATCGAAATCTTTTCTGTAACTCAATTCTATTTTTAAACTTATGAAACCTTTATTTTTGCTGAGAGTCAAACTGAGAAGTAATAAGATGTTTTCTTTTCTCTTGAAGGAGGAAACGATATCCAGCAGTGAACAAAGGGAACAGAAAAAAAAAAGATGAAAGATGACTGGAACTCATATATCTGATATATTTGGTATATATTTTTGGTAAATACGTGTATATATAATATACATAAAAATTTTTAGTATTTGTGTTTATACACACATACACACATACATACATACATACACACACACAAACACACACAAAATACTTATGATTGTGGATTATGTTCTAAACAGTGGATTGTGGATACTTTTTTGCAATAGGGTGTTGGTGAGATTCTGTTAATGAGAGATGAAACAATAGGGGAGCAGCACAAGATAATCCAAGAAAAGTCATGACGGCTTAATAATAATGACACCATTATACCTCTGGTAAGGTGCCCATCCTAGCAAATAGGCAGTTTATTATAGCAGTTTATTGAATGACTTAGTAAAAGAGAAAACTCTAGCTCAAGTTCACAATGTATGGGGATGAGGGAAATGTTTCAGTGTTTTGGTAAAACCGTGTTATGTTTTAGTTTCTCCAGAAGGGAAAAAAGGTACAACCTATGTACAAATTGCCTGCTAGATGAAGAAATGAAACAGTTAGAGAAACATCTCCCCAATGTTTGGTTTATCAGGACGAATGAAGTATTCCTTGAAAGAATGGAAGAAGTCCTTCAAAAGGTAAACAAGAAAATTAATCTGAAGAGACAAAGGGGAAAGTATCAAGAAATGTGAATCCAGATAGAAAACTGACAGTTTTATGAACACACTCATGTTTATTTCATCATTACTACTATATGAAAGGATGCTTTTTGGAAGACAAATAAAAGTAGGGGAAGTGTTATAGAACAGGACTTTAATTTCTGGACAAACTTTGAGTTTCAAGAATGATAGGTTCTTGGCCAGGAATGGAGTACATGTAATGAAATTCAAGAAGAAAATGATTTCGTAGAAAATAGGATCAAAATGTCCTTAAAAAGGTAGAGAAAATATCCGGTCTAGTACCTCTAAGTATGACACCACCAAGTAACAACTATGATAAGGAAGAGAGAACAATAGGAGATATGATCAGTAAGCTACAGGAAACTATCAACCTTCATATATCTATACATAAATGCAGTGTGTGGATAATAAACAAGGTGAAGCAGAGATCTTAGTGAAAGGAAATAAATACAACCTCATATATTAAGTGGAGATTTGGTAGGATGTGACTAGAATACTACAATGTAAGGATATACTTTATTCTAAAGGAATAGATGAGATAAAATGGTAGGTAGAAAAGTCTCATATATCAAGCAGATTTATTCCAGTGTAGAAATCCACAAACCCTAAAGGGAAATCTAGTGATAAATATTTGGATGAGGAGGGAGAAATAAAGGTTATTTTGGTGGGAGTATATTATAGATAGACTGAACAGAAAGCAGAATCCTGTGGGTTTCAGAAGCAGATTGCAACTCTGGCATGGAGGCAGGATTGAGTAGTATCAAAGAACTATCTAGACAATTCAATTGTCCAGAAATCTTCTGGAATTCTCTTTCTCCTAAAAGAATGGAAGCTTAGAAACTATTGTTTTGTCTTAGTGATTATTTCATTCTTCAGAAGACAGAAGAAACAACAAGGAAAGGAATGCTGTTCAAATAGGAAGATCACTGATGGAGTCATTCAGCCTGAGTCCAAATTGCAAGGTGATCACTTGTACGATCTTGAGGTAGCTGGTCAATTACATTTCTAAACCTTAAGTTTTACATGTGTACAATGAGAGAGTTGAACAAAATGACTTCTAAGGCCGCTCCTAGCTCGACAATCCTTTCTGACTTGCTTTTCTTGATCTCACTTACAGAAATAAAAATTATTTAGACGTAGAAAGGAGGAAAGCATGCAATCTTAAGCAAAGGGGAATGCTGGGAATTGCCTATAGAGAGTCACTTCATTCCATGGAGACAAGGGTTGGTAGGAGCTTTCAAGCTGAAGAGAAATATGATTGAGCATAAAAGCATTTATGTACATGCCAATAGAACAACATAGGGAAAAAACCGAGGCAACTATAATTTTTATTAATATTTTCTGTTTCCCATGTCACTGTATAATTCCTCCCCCTATGCCTATCTGAGAGTCGAGTCATCCCATACAACAAGTAGCATTTTTCTTTTGAGAGGAAAAAAAATGTCAGCACAACTGATCAACACATTGAGAAAGTTTGAAAACATGCAATGTGTAACACTTGTGAATCTCTGATTTTCACCAAGGGAGATCAGATTATCAGATTATCTTCTTCTATCTCTTCATTTGAGTCTCACAATTGATTCTTATAATCTTTTTACATTTACTGTAGATTATTTGTGTGTGTGTGTGTGTGTGTGTGTAGCTCCACAATATCCACTGCTATGGATATGCAGGCATATTTCTAGGGTAAATTCACAGAATAAAAACTCTGTTTCTCAAAGACAAAGTCAAAATACTTATTCAGATACCAGACAGCCAATTCCACCATGGTAACAAGGAAGTTTGTGCACATCACCAATAGAGGGAGGAATGCGATGCCCAAGTCGTTCCTCCATCAGGTGTCCCCACAAACAATCTCCTTTAGGCAAAATGCCCCCGTCTTACCCAGGTTAGCTGCTCTGTTTTGCTCTACCTGCAGCCTCTCTCAGCTCCACCTCACTCTCTCTTCCTGCTGCATTCTTCCTGCTACATTCATTCAGCAAACTCCTTGCACCATGGGCTTCATGTGACTCAGTTTCCAAGTGACTTAGGCTGTGGGCTGGGATAAACTCAAAGCAGGTCACATTTTTTTTTATTTTTTTAAATTTTTTTCTTATTTTTTTAATATAAATTTATATATTTAACTTTTTACATTCATTTTCACAAAATTTTGGTTCCTAATTTTCTCCCCATTTGTCCCCTCCCTCCACACCAATACACCAAGCATTCTAATTTCCCCTATCACCAATCTGCCCTCTCTTCTATCATCCCTCCGTTCTCTTGTCCCCATCTTCTCTTTTATCCTATAGGGCCACATGACTTTCTATTCCTCATTAGCTGTATTTCTTATTTCCTAGAAGCAAGAACAATACTCGACAGTTGTTCCTAAAACTTTGAATTCCAACTTCTCCCCATTTCTCCCTCCCCACCCATTCCCTTTGGGAAGGCAGGCAATTCAATATAGGCCATATCTGTGTAGTTTTGCAAATGACTTCCATAATAGTCATGTTATGTAAGACTAACTATATTCCCTCCATCCTATCTTGCCCCCTATTGTTTCTATTCTGTCTTTTGATCCTGTCCTTCCCCGAGTGTTGACTTCAAATTGCTCCCTCCTCCCATTGCCCTCCCTTCCATCATCACCTCCACTCTGCTTATCTCCTTCTCCCCCAATTTCCTGTATTGTAAGATAGGTTTTCATACCAAAATGAGTGTGCATTTTATTCCTTCCTTTAGTTGAATGTGATGAGAGTAAACTTCATGTTTTTTCCCAGCTCTTCTCTTTTTCCCTCCACTAAAAAGTCTCCTGCCTGCCTCTTCTATGAGAGATAATTTACCCCATTCCATTTCACTCTCTCTCCTCCCACTACATTTCTCTTTCACCATTTACCTTAATTTCTTTTAAGATATGATCCCATCCTATTCAATTCACTCTGTGCTCTCTATCTCTGTGTGTGCGTGTGTGTGCATGCGTGTATGTGTGTATGTGTTTGTGTAATCCCACCAACTACCCAGATACTGAAAAGTTTCAAGAGTTACAAATATTGTCTTTCCATGTAGGAATGTAAACAGTTCACCTTTGGTAAGTCCCTTATGACTTCTCTTTGCTGTTTGCTTTTTCATGCTTCTTCTCATTCTTGTGTTTGAAGGTCAAATTTCCTTTTCAGCTCTGGTCTTTTCATCAAGAATGCTTGAAAGTCCTCTATTTCATTGAAAGATCATATTTTCCCCTGAAGTATTATGCTCAGTTTTGCTGGGTAGGTGTTTCTTGGTTTGAGTCCTAGTTCCTTTGACTTCTGGAATATCCTATTCCATGCCCTTCGATCCCTTAATGTAGAAGCTGCTAGATCTTGTGTTATCCCTATTGTATTTCCACAATACTGGAATTATTTCTTTCTAACTGCTTGCAAGATTTTCTCCTTGACTTGGGAATTCTGAAATTTGGCCACAATGTTCCTAGGAGTTTCTCTTTCTGGATTGCTTTCAGGCAGTGATCGGTGGATTCCTTCAATACTTATTTTGCCCTCTGGTTCTAGAATATCAGGGCAGTTTTCCTTGATAATTTCATGGAAGATGATGTCTAGGCTCTTTTTTTGATCATGACTTTCAGGTAGTCCCATAATTTTTAAATTGTCTCTCCTGGATCTATTTTCCAGGTCAGTTGTTTTTCCCATGAGATAGTTCACATTCTCTTCCATTTTTTCATTCTTTTGGTTTTGTTTTGTGATTTCTTGTTTTCTCATAAATTCATTAGCCTCCATCTGTTCCATTCTAATTTTGAGAGAACTATTTCCTTCAGTGAGCTTTTGACCCTCTTTTTCCATTTGGCTAATTCTGCTTTTGAAAGCATTCTTCTCCCCATTGGCTTTTTGAACCTCTTTTGCCAATTGAGTGAGCCTATTTTTCAAGGTGTTATTTTCTTCAGCATTTTTTTTTGGGGTCTCCTTTAGCAAGATATTGACCTGTTTTTCATGCTTTTCTTGCATCTCTCTCATTTCTCTTCCCAGTTTTTCCTCCACCTGTCTAACCTGATTTTTAAAATCCTTTTTGAGCTCTTCCATGGCCTGACCCCATTGGATATCTATTTTCGATGTTCAGGATACAGAGGCCTTGGCTTCTATGTCTTTCCCTGATGGTAAGCATTTTTCTTCCTCATCAGAAAGGAAAGGATGAAACATCTGTTCACCAAGAAAGTTACCTTCTATGGTCTTATTTTTCTTCCCTTCTCTGGGCATTTTCCCAGCCAGTTACTTGACTTGTGAGATTCCTCTCCACCCCAGCCTAAATCCGCCAGCTGGTGCTTGGGGTCTGAGATTCAAATGCTGCTGCCCAGCTTCAGTGCTTTCAGTGGCAGGCATGGCTGCTATTCAGGGTAAGATTAAATTCAGGTTTTCAGGTTGGGGCAGGGCTGCCTCCCAGGCTCAGTTCCCTCAGGGGGTTTATGCAGAGACCTTCAGTAACAGAACAGAGGTTCTGCCTGCTTGGGGAGATCCTGGCCACCACTGCCTCTGCCGCTGCCTCCCGAGGGGGCCTGAGTTATGGAGACACCCTGCTCCCCTCGGTCAGCCCAGAAGTCTCTCTCACTGACCTATAGCACCTGTGGGCAGAGGGACCTTCATGGCCGTGGGGGATTCCATTCCTCCTCGGATCTGCTCCTCTTAGGGCCACGTGGCCAGGGCAGGGGTGGGCTCTGCTGTCCGGTGCACTACAGACCTTTGGTGCCAGTTTTTTAGGGCTCTCTGGAATGGAGATCCCCCCCACTCCACTGCTGCGCAGCCTCCACCGCTCCAGAACCTGTGGGGAGCTCCTTCCACAGGAAATTTATGGGTTGTGGGTTCAGAGCTAACATATGTGAATCTTTCTACTCTGCCATATTGGCTCCTCCCCCTCACAACTTTCACTTTTTGCAAATACTTTTTAAAAGGAAGAGAGTCAAAGGAAAGAATAGAATAAATGGAGGATGGGATAGGATGCAGGGAAAAACAATCTGTCACAAAGTTACTCTTACAGAAGTGTTTTGCATGACTCTACATGTATGACCTGTGTCAAAATGCTTGCCTTCTCAATGAAGGTGGATGAAGAGCAAGTAAGGGAGAGCATTTGGAACTCAAAGTTTCAAAAAAAGAATCTTAAAAATTATTTTTCCATGCAACTGGGAAATAAGTTACACATGTAATGGGGCACAGAAATTTGCCTAAAGTTATAGGAAAATAGAAGAAGAAGGGAATAAAATAAGGGGGAGAGGGAAGGGAGGGCAGATTGGAGGAAGGCATAATCAGAATGCAAGTAATCTTGGGGTGCAAGAAGGGTAGAGATGAGGAGAAAATTTGAAACTCAAAATCTTGTGGAAGTGAATGTTGAAAACTACAAATAAATACATTTTAAAAAATTAATGAACTGTACATGATAGAAATATGCAGTTTTACATGCAATCCTCTTTTTCTGTTCTACCATGGACCACACCAATTTTATTTGGTGTTTTCTAAATTCAGAATTTTTTAAAGTGTGTGAAAGAGAATAATTTGGAACAATGCTGGAACAATAGCTGAGAGCTCCTTCTTTTTTTGTTGTTTAATTAAGGGAATACCATGGTGAGATTTCTCTTTGAAGAGTATCTATGTTGTTTTTGTAGTGGCAGCCATGCAAGGCAGGCTATTAAATCTTTAGTATACACCTGACAGAGTCCTGAGTCCTTGGGTAACAAATACAAACAAAAAGAAATTCTCTGCTTTCAAAGGCCTTACATTAAACTGGGGGGAAACAACATAAAAAGAGGGTGAAAATCAGGGTAGAGAAAGAAAAAGGAAGACACTCTTTCCAAAGCATGGTGGCAAAGTCCAGAGATAGTCAGAAGTACATCCAGAAGTATAATGAAGCATGATTAACATGAACCTTTTCCCAAAATGAAGGCAGCTCTCACCAATAGGAGAAGGGGAATAGAACTGTAGAAAGATGTTCCATGGTGAGATTAAAAAGTAGAGGGATTAGAGAAAAGGAGATCAATTAACATGGATGCCCTCTTAAACTGAGATTCTGTGATTTCCTCTGGCCCATGGTTAACTGCCAGCAATCATTCCTTTGGGAACCCATTGCTTTAATAGGCTAGATGGAGATGGGCATATCATATTAGCATCAAAAGAAAATTACTTATAATGGATCATATAACTTTAGGAACAATTTAAAAAGTGATTAATTTTCAGTTCTGTGTTGGTATTTGCATAATATCTTGTCACATATTAAATAAATCCATAGATAGCAAATTATACTCAGTTGTAGCAAAATGTCTCTTGCCATTAAGTTTGTAACAAATGTGGGAAATATTATGTATATGGGACTTGATGTCTGTTATGTAGTTGAGTTAGTGAAGCATGGAGTAATATTTCATGGAAACTATGTGATAATTCTCATGGAAACAATGATAAAAACCAATGTGAGGTGGAAAGGGAAGAACTAGACCTTGAACTGAAAATGGAACTCTGAGTTGGGATGCACAGATTTTAATTTGATTGATTGAAATGAAAGAGACCTGAGTCTTAGTTATGCAGAGATGCAAAAGAAGGATGAATCTACTTTATACTGTCTCAGGGGTCTCATTCTTAAAATGATCTCTCTTATTTTGATGGAGAACTACATTAGTGATCCCCAGAAGTACTTTGATATTTATAAAACTGTTGTCTCATCAACGTGGATACTTTCTAGCATTGTGCCAATCACAACTCAACCCTTCTTACCTTGCCCAATTTTTGTCCATGTCCTCCCATATATTCTCTAGGGTTTACTAGAGAACCCTCTCTAGCTCTTTGGACATTTTGTGATTACCAATACCGCTTTCTGTAAATCTGTGTATAATCCCTCACTATTGTTATATTGCTGGCTCTTCTTTTCCAATCATATATTCACTAGATGACTTATTATATGCCTTTTTTTTAACATGACAGTCATTAATAGTAATGTGTTGCAGCCTAATCACCACTATGTATGTCTCCAGAGCCCTTGGTAGGTAATTATTTTTACCATAGCATTATATTCATGCAAGAAATAACTGCTCATTTGAATCAGGAATACAAAGCCCCGAAAAATTAACATGAGGTTATTGCTGGGAATGGGGCAGCTAGGCAGATCAGTAGATAGAATGCCTGGAGTCAGGATAACCTGAGTTCAAATCTGACTTCAGTTACTGATTAGCTGTGTGACCCTTAGCAAGTCACTTAATCCTATTTGCTTCAGTTTTCTCAACTGTAAAATGAACTGGAAAAGGAAATTATAAACTACTCCAGTATCTTTGCCAAGAAAATCCCAAACAGGGACGCAAAAATTGGATGCAACTGAAACGACAATAATAACAGCCAAATTTCTGAGGATGGGAAAGCTTCATGTGGGAAAGAGGATGGTGTCGAGGACATGAACTCAGGCTGATATTTGGCATTTTCATGTTGTTGCTGTGTTCATCCTTCATTTTCATAGAAGACCATGCCATCAGAGAAATGATGACATGACTTGCACTTGACTTTGTTTTGAGTGAGGGAGGGCTGTGAAATTTCACCAGCCTCACTTCTCCTCCAGAGCTATCTGAATCCAGTGACCAGATATTCATCAGGATGACTGGAGATGGCCCAGGATGCAATGGGAGACCTTGGCCCCTTTAGGCCAAGGCCTATTCGATATTCATTTGGGGTGAGGTAATGCCCATTCAGTGAATAGGCCTGTTTAAGAAGTAGTCAGGGATGGCCCCTTTAATGAGACAAAGAAATATAAGTAAATCAGGCTGGGATGGAGACAGAAACAATTACTATTGATAATCACTCTTAAGGCAAGAGGGTCCAGAAAACAGCCCTTAAGTGGAGCTTGAGCAGGGGTCTAGTGTGGTACATTGTATGGGCTTCAGCATTTTCATGTATTATATTTTCAAACTAGGTACTTGGCTATATTCTATCTATGCTGCTAAAGGACTGCAAGGGCTTGGAGTGCCCTCTAAATTCAGCATCTTTGAAATCTGACAACCTGGGGCTTTGCCAGATACCCCCTACTTATTATGGCAACGCATAATGCCACTGATCTTTACGTCAACTGAAATTTTAATTCTTCAGAGATTGTAGACACCATGAATTGCAGCCATGTAGCATTCCAGAGAGAATGATTATGTTTAAAAGCCAGTTTTCTTTACAGGAAGCACCTGGGGATTATTGAAAGCACTGTAACTTCCCAAATTCAAGTCCCAGTCCTTTCTTTTCCCCTAATTTAATTATGGATCTAATTCTTACTTGTCTTTCACTATTTCTTATATATATATATATATATATATATATATATATATATATATATATATATATATGTGTGTGTGTGTGTGTGTGTGTGTGTATTTATAGATAGACATGTATGTATGTGTATATATGATAGATATAGATAGATATGTATATATAGATGTAGATATATGGACACACGCACACACACACATATACACATACAAATGCATGTAGGCTAAATCAATAAGCTGCCTATTATTTTATCACCATTTTGTTTTTCCTATAGGTATCAGTAGGTCAGCCTCTTTAGAGAGACTTTGTATCCTGCTAAGGAGACCCCGTAGTATTTTGGTTTTTCATTCAGTCAATATAGTATTATCTATAAACTACCATCTGGTACATCTGGAAGAATTCATTGTCCCTTTGATATACAGGATGTCATCCATTACAGAACAGAGAATACCCAAAACAAAATTCTTAATATTCAATCACACAATGGAACATAATTTTTAGAACAATTTTTAAACTATGCAATATGATAAGTCTAGGATTTTGTTTGATAATAATTAAATTATTGTGTTATCTGCATCAAATTTACTCACTCCACACCCTTATATCCTAGCATCCTTTGTGAGTTTCAAAACTCATTTAAAATGCTACCTCTTGTAGGAAGCCTATCTGTAATGCTGAGAAATCATTTTCTATGTACTTTATGTATATTTCCTATTTACTTTTATGTAAACTTAACATTCATTATCTCTAATAAAATGTAAGCTTGCCAAGGAGAAAAAAAATGATTCTTTTTTTCTTTGTATTTCCAGAACTTAGCATAGTTCCTGGTATACACTTGTTGATTAATAAATGCTTATTGAATCTAACCATTTTTGAAATGAGTGATAAGAGGCAATATAGAAATTAATGGAGGAGTAAAAGTTCCTATCTATGGTTAATTCACAATTTATGCATGTTCAAAGCTTGGTTGAAAGGTATCCATGACAGTGAGGCATTGTCCAATTAACTTTAGTAGGGTCTTTTTGTGGAGTCCAGAGCTCAAAAGAGCTGTATTTCTACAAAATTTATTTCTCTTCTATATCCTTGTCTTAACCTGAATCGAAATACCATTCTGTTATTAAATGCATAGCATAGAAGCTACATTCTCTCTGGTTTACTATATGTTTAAAGTTACTGTATTATAGATCAATTTCACTGAGAATCATATAGATTCCTTTGTACAAAAATCAAAGAATCTTAGATTTAAAAGGTAACTCAAAAGAATTAATAGTGATAATATTATGATGCTATTGTAATAATAATAATAAAAATAACCCACTCCATAAGCCATGTCATAATTAGAATCTCATATAACAGCCTCTACTAAAACTAACTGGACACCTACTTGCCTTATATACCATTGAACTGTGCCTTTAAAATTAATTAATTTAATCAAATATAAATTGATTATAGAGACTATGATCTTTCCATTGATATATGTGATGCTTATGACCATTAAATTCAACAAATCAATTTTTTGGGATATGGCAAATTAAGAGAATGTGAGTAAGAGCTATATGCCCTGTAGTCTTTTCATGTCCTAAATTACTATAAAGATCTGTCAATAACCTGGAAACATTGGCCAGTTTGGCTGTGACAATGCCACTAATTCAGATGACACTCTGACATGTGTAATATTGCTGTTATTACCAATCTATGAAGTGGACTGAGTGGCAAAGTAATGTAGGCTCGCCCTACATGGAACTAATCAGAGCCAAGGTGAAATCCCAACACCCCACCTGATGGAAATGCTTTGGTACACATGTTCTTGATCCCTATAGTAAGCAAACAATGGGTTTACATGAAATAGACTAAAACTATAAGTGCTTTTGTGTTCCAGTGGTATATCATAATAAAACTGAAGATATTTTATGAGCTATAGGTAAGGACAAATTATTTTTGTCAACAATATCTTTAGCTCCAATTTATAGGACGATATGTTTCAGATGTCAGAGCAATTATAAAAAAACAATAACAAAAAAAGCTTCATTCCTAAACCCAGATTAGGTAAAATAAAAGTGGAAATAGTGGACTTACTTAAATCTGAAGAGAGAAAAAACAAAGAATCCAAAGGTATTGAAAAATCTACACTTTAGGAAAACTATAGAGAGGCTGCCTAAAAATAAAACAGAAAAAATAGAATATCAATATCTCAAATAACTTAGAAAAGGAGATAGACATACTTAGACTGGAATTTCAAAAATCACTCTTTAAGTTTGATAGAGAAAAAATTCTAATAGACCAATCATTACATCCTCTTCCCCCCTCCCAAAAAAGGACAACTCACAGGAAAATTTTATCTGCTATAGCCAGCATGAGAGAATACCTTATCTCATACTGTCCCGCCTAATTGCCGTGGGCTGCCGGGTCCTCTTACCTATTCCAGCTCTTCCGTGGCCAACCGGACAAAAGTAATGAGAGAAGAGACCTCCAAAGTCAAACAGAAATGTAGGCTTTATTCCAGATACCAGCTACATATCAGCATGAAGGACGAGTTCTCCCCATAGAGCCCCCTTCTCCTTCTGGAGGAGAGAGGAACTCTGCCCCCAGGCTTTCCTGTCCCCATTTAAGCTCTCCCAGCTGCATGGTTCACTCGTGGACACCGTGCATGCTCTCAGCCCTTTAGTCAATTAACAGGTGTGCTCAGAACAAGGATCAATCTCAAGGGTGGGATGCTCTCCCCAGCAAGTTTCCACTGAGAAGAGGTGGAAGAACAAGATAGCTTGTGTTTCACTCCTCAATTCTCAGCTGTTCCTTGGGGGGCCTTGTGAGAGCTCTGCGGTTTAGAACCCCTCACATTTACCTAACCCAAGACTGTTCACATGAAAACTGAACTTACACCCCAACATCATACTATTTGGCAGAGAATGTAACTCTTTTATGCAGAATCTGAATAACAGCATATTGCCATAGTAAGATGAAAAGAAGAAAAGGTGAATTTATGTAGGGATATTACTAAGAACTGTCAGCAAATATCTCCATGGTAGAAGCAATGTAAGAAAGCTATTAAAAAGACATTAGAAGACTAAAAACAAGAATAATGGAGTAATAAACAAAAATACATAAGAAATGATTGATACCTTTAAGGAACACGGTTTTTAAAAGGAAAACCAAAAAATAAGGCAATATAAGGAGTTGAAGCAGCACAAATAATAAAATACACAACTCAATATCACTAAAAATTGTACCTTAAAGGCTTGAGCCAGCAAAGAAATTAGAAAATAGAGAGAATTCCCAAAGAGTGAAAATATGTAAAATTTCTGGTAATCTAAAATAGTAACGTTGAACTCAAATAGAAATGAGGACCATAAAACCATACTCTGGAGTTGCATATTGGCTTAAAAACCACAAATTAACATTATCTATTTTTGTCTTATGTCTACTGTATTTCTATTTATTTTTTAAAATATTTACCAATTACATTTTAATTTGGTTCAGGCTTCACTTGGAAGTATTGCAGACCTTGGACTTCATGTTTGACACCTCTCATATAAATGACTGAAAGCTATCCTACATGAGGAAAGTACACATTGGTCAGTTTCTGTGCTATCATCATGATGAGCCAGAAACTGATTTCATCAAGAAAATGCTAAAAATTCTTATTTTGAATCAGTAGACTATTTCAAAGGTATAATTCTTTGTTCAAAAGTATCACAGCAATTCATGAATTATTAGCAAAGCTCGCTTTGTAATATAAACCCAATATCATCTTTCTTAACAGATGGCATCACATTATTACCAGAAAATGAGAATATCAGTAACCTTTCCAAGTATAGGCCACTTATACTTTTACATACTTTAGAAAAGGTATTCATATCTTGTACAGTAATGCTCAAAAGTTTTGCAAACCAAGGTAAGAAATATACACACATATGCATGCTCATGTGCACACACATACAGCTGTTGTTCAGTCATTTCAGTCATGTCCAGCTCTTCATGATCCTATTTGGGGTTTTCTTAGAAATCATACTAGAATGTTTTGTCATTTCCTTTTTCAGATCATGTTCCAGATGAGAAACTGAGGCAAACAAAGTTAAGTGACTTGACCAAGGTCATGGAACTGGTACATATCTGAGGCCAGATTTAAATTCAGAAAAATGAGTCTTTTTTACCTCAGGATCAACATTGTATCCACTGTACCACTTAGTTGGCATACACACACATAAACACACACACACTAAATATACTAACTATATGCACACACATATATGTATAATATATACAAATACATATACATACATGTGTATATGTGTTTGTACATGTGTGCATGTACATATTCATACATATAAATATTAAAAATATATGTTATAAAGAATCTTGAATACATTTTCTCATTTTCTCTTTTTTAATATCCTTATGAGGTGGATACTAATATTTGAGGTTCAGAAATGTTCATGATTTTGAATGGTTCACAAAACTGATGAGATTAAAGTTTTGTTCAATCTTTGTTTCAGAGAACAGAAAACAAAACACACTTCCTTCCTCTTGGTAGAAAGGTATAGTACTAGAGTTGTAGAGTGTTTATTTTGATGAAATATTTTTCTTTATTACAAGAAGGGTTCAATATGAAAACAGAATATACTATAAAATGTGGACAGGAGTCAGTGATTTCATTCTATTATATTCATGTGTCACAAATTGTTCAGTCATTCTCCAACTAATAGGCATCCCCTCAATTTTCAATTCTTTCTCACCACAAAAAAAGCTGCTATAAATATTTTAATGTATATATAAGTACTTTCCCTCTTCTTTATGTCTTTGGGATACAGACCTAGTAGTACTACTGCTGGGTCAGAGAGCATGCAGTTTTATAGCATTTTAGGCATAGTTCCAATTTGCTCTCAAAATGCTGGATCAGTTAGGAACTCCCCAGTTTTGCATTATTATCCTGGTTTTCCCTCACCCCTTCTAATATTTCTCATTTTCCTTTTCTGTCACATTAGCCAGTCTCATTGGGGTGAAGTACTACCTCAGGGTTATTTTAATTTGCATTTCTCTAATCAATGGTGATTTCAAACATTTTATATGATAATAACTTTAATTTCTTCATCTTAAAACTGTCCTTTATTGAGGAATTACTTATTCTTATAAATTTGACTCCATTCTTTATATATTTGAGAAGTGAGGTCTTTATCAGAGATATTTCTTTCCCATTTTATCTGCATTGGTTTGGTTTGTGCAAAAACTTTTTTTAACTCAATGTGCTGAAAATTGTCCCCTTTATATTCTGTAATACTCTTTATCACCTTTATCATAAGTTCCCCTCTTATCTATAGGTATCATAGAGAAACTATTCCATGTTCCTCTAATTTGCTTATGATATCACCCTTTATGTCAAAATCTTCCACTAATTTTGACCTTATATTGATATACAGTGTGAGACGTTCTATACTGCTTCTGTCAAACTGTTTTCCCATTTTCTCAGCAGTTTCTGTCAAATAGTGAGCTCTTATCCTAGAAGCTGAAGTCATTGAATTTATCAAATACTAAATTACTATGTGTTACTAGATTGTTGTGTATTGTGTATTTTATTCCATTGATCCACAACTCTATTGCTTAGCCAGTACCCGATTGTCTTTTAATATTTCATATTTTGTAATATAGTTTATCAGATCTAATGCTGCTAGGGCAACTTCCTTCATATTTTTTTCATCAGTTCCCTTGACCTTGTTGTTCTTCCAGATAAATTTTGTTATGATTTCATAACTGTACAAAACAGGTGTGGTTTTTTTTTTTTTTGTATTGATTGGTATTGCACTGAATAAGCAAATTAATTTAGGTAGAGTTGCTCTCTACCCATGAACAATTACTGTTTTTCAAGTTGTTCAGATCTAATTTTATTGGTGTGAAAAGTATTTAATTGTATTCATATAGTTCACAGCTTTGTTTTCTCAAGTAGATTCCCTAGTATGTTAAATTGTCAACATTTATTTTAAATGGAATTTCTCCTTTTATCTCTTGCTGCTGGATTTCGTTGGTTAAGATATAAATATGTTGATGATTTATGTGGTTTTTTTTAATATCCAGCAACTTCCCTAAAGTTGTTAATCACTTAAACTATATTTAAAAGTATTGTCCAGGTATACTATCATATTTGTGAAGTGATAGTTTTTATTTCTTGCTGTCTATTCTAATTCCTTCCATGTTGTTTTCTTGTCTTATTGCTATAGCTAGCATTTCTCATGCAATATTGAATGACAGCAATAATAATAGACATCCTTGCTTCACCCTGATCCTATTGGGAAGGCTTCTAGTTTGTCCCCATTACAGACAATGCTTGCTGATGGTTTTTGATAGATAGTACTTATCATTTTCAGGAAAGTCCCTTTTATTCCCATGCTTTTTGGTGTTATTAATATGGAGTGTAGTATTTTGCCAAAAGAATTTTTTCTGAACTACTGAAACAGTTTTCCTACCAGTCCTGCATTACTGGCATAAATCTCATCTAGTCATAGTTTTGATCTTCGTGATATATTACTGTAACCTTCTTACTAGTACTTTATTCAAAATTTTGGCCTCAATATTCAACAGGGAAATTGGTCTCTCTTTTTTTTCTATTTTAGCTCTTCCTGGTTTAGCTATCAGCACCATATTTGTGTCATAAAAGTATTTGGTAGAGCTTCTTTGCCTTTCCAAATAGTTTACATAGTATTGGATTCAATTGCTTTTTAGAATTGTTTAAGCATTCTACTTTCTCTTGTGTTAATCCAGGTAATTTGTAGTTTTGCAAATATTCATCCATTTCACTTAGATTGTTAGATTTATTGGTATATGTGATTAACCAAAACAGCTCCTAATAATTATTTTAATTTCTTCTTCATTGGTGGTGAATTCACCCTTCGCCTTTTTGAAATTGAAATTTGTCCTCTGTCTATGTATACTCCTTCTAAATTCCTTAATAATGAGAAAGTTCTCTTAGGAGTTACAAGTATCATCTTCTCATGTGTGAAGGTAAACAGTATAACCTTACTAAATCCCTTATTTCTTCACTTTCACTTTCCTATTTACTCTCATGATCCTCTTGAATCTTGTATTGGAAAATCAAACTTTCTGTTCTGCTCTAGTCTTTTCATCAGTAATGCTTAGAAGTCTTCTATTTGCTTAAACATCCATTTTTTCCCTCTAAAGGATTATGATCAGCTTCACTGGGTAGGTGATTCTTGATTCCAATCCTAACTCCTTTGTCTTCTGAAATAGCATATGTCAGGCCTTCCAATGCTTTAATGTAGAAGCTGTAAAATCCTGTGTTATTCTTAGTGTGACTCCACGGTGTTTGAATGTTTTCTTTCTGGGTGCTTGCAGCTTTTTCTCCTTGACCTGGGAGCTCTGGAATTTGGTTATAATAATCCTGGAAATTTTCATTTGGGATCTCTTTCAGGAGATAGTGAACTTTTTTTCCATTTCCATTTTGCCATCTGGTTTTAAGATATCAAAGTTTTCCTTAATAATTTCTTGAAACATGATGTCTAAGCTCTTTTTTATCATGGTTTTATCCTGACAGTTTAATAATTCTTAAATTATCTCAACCTATTTTTCAGGTCAAGTGTTTTTTTTCCACAAGATATTTCACATTTTCTTCTATTTTTTTCATTCTTTTGATTTTGTTTTATCTTGATGTCTCAATTGTTTAATTACTTCTAGTTTTTAAGGAATTATTTTCTTCAGTAGCATTTTGTACTTCATTTCCATTTGGCTAATTCTACTTCTTTTAAAGGAACTCCTTTCTTCAGTGAATTTTTATGCACTTTTTTCCCATTTTTTTTTGTGCTTCCTTGGCCAAGCCACAGAAATTTTTCATGATTTTCTTATATCACTCTCATGACTTTTCCCAATTTTCCCCTCTACTTTTCTTATTTGAGTTTTAAAATCCTTTTTGATCTCTTCTTGAAATTCTTTGTTGGGTCTGGTACCAATGTATATTTTTCTTTGAGGCTTTGCATGTAGCCATTTTGATCTTGTCAGCTTCTGAATTTGTGTTTTGATCTTTCCTGTTACCATCTATGGTCCAGTTCTTTTTTGTTGTTGTTGTTTGCTTATATTCTTGACTATTTCTTGACTTTTCTATTAAAATCTGGCTCTTCTCCAGGGTAGAGAGGGAGCACCATCCCACACTTGAAGCTTTCTTTGCTGCTGTTGTCAGAGCTACTTCTTGGGATCTGTAAGTTTTCAGTTCTAAGTGTGTATAATGGTGTTTATATGAGAGGGGTGATCGCTACTCTGTTGGCATGGGTTCTGCTCTTTGAATGACCACATTCTCTTTCACCCTAGAGCTGTGGCCAGGTCCCCAGCTGCAAGTTCCTGTGTGCTAGTGATCTTCCTCACCTTAAGATTGTAACCCACATCCTTGTATGGTCAATGCAACAGAGTCCTGCACCCAGTGCCATCAAAGGGTCTACTGTAGTATCCTTCTGATCACTTTTTGGGCCCCCTTACTTTCTGTGAGCTGAGAGCTCCATAAATCACTGCTGGTGCACGCCTAAGGCCTGTGCTGGCTTGCCAGGGTACTGTCTCTGCTGAATAGCACCCTGCTTTCACCCCAATGAGACAGACCTTTCCCGTCAGCCTTCTAAGTTCTGGAAAATTGTTTCACTCTGTCCTTTCGTTGGTTTCACTGATCAAGAATTCATTTTGAGGCATCATTTTAAATATTTTGGAGGGGATTTTGAAAGATTTCAGGAAGGTCCCTACCGTTACCCCACCATCTTGGCTACACCTCCCACTGCTAAAAATTTTGAGAAGAGAAGGGCCTAAGATAGAGTTTACTAGAGAAGTCCATTCAGTATGACAATGATGTAATAATTACCAATCTGGAGATTCATTCTTTGTTTAACTAGTTTTTTAACTATCTCACTATAAGACCATGCAATTCATATGATATTATGAGAGACTTTGTCATATACTCTTTAATTTAAAAAGAGAGATTCCATTCTTTTTTTCTCATCCCAGAACTTAGGCACCTAGGTAAAAACAGGGAGTTATATTTATACTCAATAGTAAGAAAAAATTGATAAGACAAATTTCACAATAGGTATAGGTGTCTGAAAATATTGAAAATATGTGAACCTCTATACTATACATTTAAAATTTTTCACTAAGTTTCCAAACTCTGGCCTATCGAGGAAGATTATACATTTCTTGTTCTTTCATATGTGATGGTCTAAGTATGTGTTCCAACCAAATTGGTTTATTTTTTGCCCCCCTTTACCCTCATATTTGACATTTTACACCCCAATACCCTTACATAAAACTATCTCCCATGTTTGGAATGCTCTCCTTTCTTATTTGTGCATCATGGAATATCTATTATCCTTCAAAAATCATCCCAAGTTTTCTTTTTTCTACTCTTCCCACTTCCATCCTCTTCCCAAAGCCGTTTAGTGTTTATTTATACAGGAAGACAATGCAGTATAGTATACAATATAAAGGACACAAAATTTGGGGTCAGATGATCTATGACTGCCAAGGTGACCTTGGGACACACCACCTCAGTTTCCTCATCTGTCAAAATAAAACCATTAGTCTCTAATGTCTCTTTTTTAACTCAAATCTCTGATCCTATGCTTATATGTATTTTTATGTAGAACTGCCAATAGGATGAAAACTCTTTATGAACAGGAATTGTCTCACTTTTGTAGTTGAATTCTAAATTATTAGCATAATGCCTGGCACACAGTAGGTGCTTAAGCAATGATTTTTTTCAAACCATGATTCCAGATGCTGACTGGATCTACCTAGTTCACTTCCTGACAAAGAAGTGATCAACTAAAGAGGCAAAATAAGTTATAAATTTTTAGACATGACTGATGCATGAATTTGCTCTGTTAACTACTTATTACAAAGATTTTCTTTTTTTTAATTGAGAAGCAGCACTATAAAAGAGAAAAAAGCAAATTTTTGTTAGCTGAGAATAATAAAATTTAATTTTTACTAATGCTTGTTAATTGAATTGTTGATAAGGAGATAGTGAGTATCTGACTATCAGAGGCTGGGTGTTAATAATCAATGGAGTACCTACTTTCCTCTCCATACAATCCTTGAGGGAATGTAGTGTGATCCAGGAACCAACGAATAAATTAAGAGTAGCTGATAACTGGAGTTTGTCCTATAATTTTGGAAGATTTCTGAGATATACTGCTAAAGTACATTAAAATGAAACCAGCAGCCAGTTTGGTAAATTACTCACAAGCATTCCTAGCCTCTATCAACAGAGAAAGGTAGAAAAAGGAAAGAAAAAGAACAAACTTTGTCCTAATTGATTGACAGAGGAAATCTCTGTGCAAACCCAAAGAGTAGTTAAATTCTGTAACTGACAGCTCAGAGCATCCAAATGACGAATATAACCCTAGCCTGATGCTCTGAAGCTCATAAAAATGACATAATGAGCACAAAGTCGTCTTAATAATTTTTATAAGGCAGGTGGATTTCTGGAGTACTCACCACAACAAGCTCAACTATATTTCAGAAAGCTTTGGAGGCATCTCAAGAATAGGCTTTGTAATAGGGGGCTTATCCAGAGCCATCTAAGTAAGCTCTGTGAGCTAAAGTGCATCAAGCACAAATGGAAACCTGTTTTTTTAATTTTTCCTGCCAAGTTTATTCTCTTTCTTATTTTCAAGGTAGGCAGTTAACTGGAGGTTTGTCAAAGAAAAAACATTTTAACCTACTTACTGCAAACCAAGCTAGAGGGAAGATGAGGTCTAAATGGATGTTTCTTTTTGAATACAAGATTAAGAGCAGTTATATATTTTGACTTTCTCTTGCCTTTTTATTCCTCTCAGGTTGATTCCCAGCAATAAGAAATTATGCTTTCATCTGCAGCAGGAACAATAGCGCATTTTAACAATTCAGAGGAATGATGTTTTCTTTTAACACAATAAATCATAATTTTTAATGCAAAAAAGGTATCACCCACAGAAATGAAATTTCTTTTTCTCAAAATGAGACATCTTTCTTAATAGAAATCATGTTTGCTTTCGTAGTTATCTAAGGATATGTTCTAGATGCCGTATCAATTCTACATTTGCTTCTGTATATAATTAAGTACAATAGCTTTTTTCATTAAACATTAACAACGGTGCTCATGTATTGATTTATTTTAAAGTTCCTGTTGATAATGTAGGTCTACTAAGGCTCTCCTGCTCATGGCCATGAACTGAATTATATGAGAGTAAGGCCTAAGCATTATTCTTTTTTTCCTTTTTCTCTTTATAAATTTTTATTTTTAGTTCCAAATTCTCTCCCCACCCCAGCCTTTCCTCAACTCATTGAGAAGGCAAAAAATGCGATACTCATTTTACATATAACATCATGCAAAATATATTTTCACATGAGTCATGTTTCCAAAAAAAATCAAGAAAAAATATACTTTAGTTTGCACTGAGTCCTGTGTCTGGGGGTAGATAGCATTTTTCATCATGAAGCCTTTCAGATTGTCATGGATTATATATATGACTAGTGTTATAATATTGCTGTTACTATGTAACAGTTCTCCTGGCTCTGCTCACTTCACTTTAGATCAGTTCATATAAGCCTTTCCAGGTTTTTCTGAAACTATTCCCTTTATAATTTCTTATAGCATAATGGTATTCCATCACATTTATTTACCACAACTTCTCTAGCCATTCCCCAATTGGTTCAGTTTCCAATTCTTTGTGACAACAAAAATGAAATACTATATTTTTAAACACATGAGTCCTTTTCCTTTAATCTCCTTCAGTAGTTTACCTTACAGCAGTATTACCCACAGTTTTATTGAATTTTGGAAATAGTTCCAAATTGTTCCAGAATGCTTGGAGAAGTTCACCACTCCACTGATAGTAGATAAGTATACCTATTTATCCACATAGGAGAAGCATTTGTCAATTTTTGTCATTTCCAAGCATTTGTCCTTTTCCCTTTTTGTCATCTTAGCTAATCTGATAGGTATCAAGTGTTCACTTAAGTATTCTTTACCAGAGATATTCACATCCAAGACACCTTTCCTCTTTAAAATAATAACTAGAATGAGTAACAGTTTAGAATATTGCCCTGTGGAATTTAAAGATGCGACCTCAGGGAGCAGAGTCAATATGGAGGATTAGAAGCAGAGACTTGTTTGAGCTCTCCCATCAAAAAACTTTAAAAAAAATTACTCTAAACAAATTCTAGAGCAGCAAAAGTCACAAAATGACAGAGTGAAACAGATTGACAGGCCAAGATAATCTGGAAGTCTGACAGGAAGGGTCTACTGCACCAAGCCCAGAGCACTGACCAGCATGGACCATGCCAGCACAGATGTGACTGGAGTAGGCCTCAGGGTACTGAATCACTACCAGCTGCAATGCTTTTCAGACTTCTCAATCCACAAACACCAAAGACAACTAAAAAGATGAGTGGGAAAGCTCTTTGGCCTGGATGAGAGAGAAACCTGGTCCTTCCCCAGTGCCAGCACCAACACCGGGGCAGCAGCAGCCACTGCCTCAGTGGTGGCTACTTCTGGAGCTCTCAGCTATAGACAGTGGGAGAATTCAGTGACTGATCCAGATTGCAGTCTTGTGTGGTAGTTTAGAAGAGAAGAGGAGCACTGGAATGGTGGAGTTGGTGGTGACTGTGGAGAAGTAATCCTACTCACAGTTACAGGGCAGAAAAAGAGTGCTAGTGGTTGCTTATGGATCAGACCCAGAGAGGAGTAAACACCTCTCCTTTGATGATACCACTTTGGAAGAATTGAGAATTTACAGGTCTCTATCAATATCTTTAGAAACAGCTGCACAAAACTTCTATAACTTGGGGCAGTACACTCTCCACTTAGCAAAGAGCATAAAAGTCAAGTAATTGACTAGGGAAATGACCAAATGAGGAAAAGAAATACTACCATAGGTTACTTTCTTGGTGAAAAGGTATTTCCTTCAGTCCTTAAGGATGAGGAAGATCAAAATATACAACCAGAGAAAGATAAAAACATACAACTGGAAGAATTCAACAAAGTCAAGACTCAGACATCCAAAACCTCCAAGAAAAATATGAAATGGACTCAGGCAATGGAAGAGCTCAAAAAAGATTTTGAAAATCAAATGGAGAAAAAATTGAGAAATGAGAATGATGAAAGAAAATCATAAAAAGCAAGTCACTAGCTTGCTAAAAGAGTCCCAAAAATGTTAAAGAAAATAATACCTTTAAAAATAAGACTAACCCAAATGGCAAAAGAGGTACGAAAAGTAAATGTGGAGAATGCCTTAAGAAGCAGAATTGGTCAAAAGGAAAAGAAGGTCCAAAAGCTCACTGAAGAAAATAATTTCTTCAAAATTAGAATGGAGCAAATGAAAGCTAATGGCTTCATGAGAAATCAAGAAGTTATAAAACAAAAGCAAAAGAATGAAAAAAATACAAGACAATGTGAAATATCTCATTTGAGAAACAACTGAAAAGAGATCCAGGTATTGATCTATCTGAAAACCATGTCCAAAAGAAGAGTCTAAGCATCATTTTTCAAGAAAATGCCCTGATATTCTAGAACCAGAGGGTAAAATAGAAATGAAAAAGAATCCACCAGTCATTTCCTGAAAACAATCCCAAAAGAAAAACTCTTAGGACTATTGTAGCCAAAATCCAGAGTTCCCAAGTCAAGACAAAAATACTACAAGCAGCTAGAAAGAAAAAATTCAAGTATTGTGGAGACACAATCAGGATTACACAGCATTTAGCATCCTCTACAGTAAGAGATCAGAGAGATTGGAATATGATATTTCTGAGGTCAAAGCATGTAGGATTAAAACCAAGAATCATCTACCCAGCATAACTGAGTATAGTACTTCAGGTGAAAAATGGAATTTCAATGAATTACAAGACTTCCAAACATTCTTGTTAGAAAGAGCAGAGCTGTGGAAAAATATCAGTTACCCATGAGTAGGCAGAGCTACTATAATAAAAATAGCAATTCTACCTAAACTAATTAACTTATTCAGTGCCATACCAATCAAACTATCAGAAAATTATTTTCCAGAGCCAGAAACAATATCAAAATTCATCTGGAAGAACAAAAGTTTCAGAATATGAAGGGACTTAATGAAAAGAAATACTAGGGAATGTGGTCTAGCCCTACCTGATCTCAAATTGTATTATAAAGCATCATACATCCAAACCACTTGGTACTGGCTAAGAAATAGAGGTATCAGTAGAATAGGTTAGGTCCTCGTGACAAAGAAATTGATGAATATATAGCAATCTACTGTTTGAGAAACCCAAGGACCCTAGCTTATGATATAAGAACTCACTGTTTGACAAAAACTACTGGGAAAACTGGAAAATAGTGGATCAGAAACTGAGCATGGACCAATGCCTGACAGCATACACAAGAATAAAGTCCAAAGGAGTACATGATCTAGGTATAAAGGCTAATACTATAAATTAATTAAGTGAGCAAGAGATAGTGTATTTTTCAGATTTATGGAGAATGGAGAAATTTATGACCAAACAAGAGATAGAGAATATTATGAAGTACAAAATGGATAATTTAGATTACGTTAATTTGAAAAAATTTTGCACAAACAAACCCGATGCAACCAGGATTAGGAGGGAAGTAGAAAAACAGAAAAGAATTTTTTTCAACTAATGTCTGTGATAAAGGCCTCATTCCCAAAATCTATAGAGAACTGAGTCAAATGTATAAGAATACAAATCACTCCCCTATTGATAAATGGTCAGGAGATATGGACAGGCAGTTTTTAGAGGAAGAAATTAAAGCTATCTATAGCCATATTTTAAAATGCTCTAAAACACTATTGATCAGAGAGATGCAAATCAAAACAACTCTAAAGTATCACATCACACCCATCAGTTTGGCTAACATGACAAAACAGGAAGATGATAAATATCGGAGAAGATTTGGGAGAATTGGAATTCATTGTTGGTGGAGCTGTGAGCTGATTCAACCATTCTGGAGAGTAATTTGGAACTATGTCTAAAGGGTTACAAAAATATGCATACCCTTTGACCCAGCAGTATCACTTCTAGGGCTGTATCCCAAAGAGATCATAAAAAATGGGAAAAGGTCCCACATATACGAAAATATTTATAGCAGCTCTTCTTGAGCCACAAACTAGAAATCGAGGGAATGCCCATCAATAAGGAATGACTGAACAAGTTGTGGTATATGAATATAATGGAATACAATTACACTATAAGAAATTATGAACAGTCAGACTTCAGAAAAACCTGGAATGACTTATGTGAACTGGTTCTGAGTGAAATGAGCAGAACCAGGAGATACACAGTAACAGCTACAGTATACAAGGACTATTTGTGATAGACTAAGTGCTTTACAGTAATTCAAGGATCTAAAAAGTCCACAAAAGATTCAAGGCAAAATGTCATTCACATCCAGAGAAAGAACTATAAACTCAGAACACAAAATGAAGTAGATTTTTTCCCTTGTGTCATGTTTTGCTTTGTTTTTTTTCCTCATGATTTCTCTTATTTCTTTTAATTCTTCTATGCAACATGACTAACGTGAAAATGTGTTTAATAAGAATATATGTGTAGAACCCATATAAGCTTGCATGCCATCTCAGGGGAGTAGATGAGAAGGAAGGGGAGCAAATTTAAGACTTATGGCAGTTATTGTTGAAAACTGAATACAAATAAATTAAAAAGAAAAAAGAAATGACTGGAGCTGAATAGAAAATTTGACTTTGAAATACAAGAATCAAGAGAAACATGGAAAGCTAAAAGTGAAAGAGAAGTCATAAGGGACTTATTAAAGTTGTAAAGTTGAATGATTTACATTCCTACATGGAAAGATATTTCTTACTCATGAGACTTTTCTCAGTATGTGTGTTTATGCATGTATGTATGGCTGTATATATATATATATATATATATATATATATATATATATACACACACACATATATATATTGTGTGTGTATACATAGATAAATGTCTCTCTCTATATATATACACATATATGTATGTATATGTATATATATATATATATATATATGTTTATGTAGGTATATGTGTCTATAGACAGAGGGCACAGGTTGAGCTGAATATGAAGGGAGAATACCTAAAAATAAAATTATGTGTTAAGAGGAACGTACTGGGAGAAAAAGTAAGGGAGAGATAGTATGTAGTAAGTCATCTCATATAAAAGAGTCAAGAAAGAGCTTTTACAATGGATGGGAAGAGGTGGGGAAATGAGAGAGAATAAGTGAGCATGGTTCTCATCAGATTTGGATTAATGAGGGAATAATACATTCACTTAAGTGTGGAAATCTATCTTACCCTGCAAGAAAGGAGAGGGAAAGGGGATAGGAGAAGGAGGATAATAGAAGGGACAGTAGATTTGGGGTAGGGGTAATCAGAAGCATACACTATTGAGGGGAGACAGATCAAGGGAGAGAATAGAATAAATAGAGGACAGGACAGGATAGAGGGAAATGAAGTTAGTCTTTTGCAATATGACTGGTTTTTCTTAATGTTTATTTATTTATTTTTAGTTTTCAACATTCATTCCCACAAAATTTTGAGTTCCAAATTTTCTCCCCATCTCTCTCCTTCCCTCACCTCGTAAGGTCTTGCATTCTGAATACCCCTTCCCTCAATATGCCATCCCTTCTATCACACCCCTCCCTTCCATTATCCCCATCTTCTCTCTTTTCTTGTAGGGCAAGATAGATTTCTATTCTCCATTACCTCTATTTCTTATTTCCCAATTGTATGCAAAAACAATTCTCAGCATTCATTCCTAATACTTTGAATTCCAACTTCTCTCTCTTTCTCCCTCCCCACCCATCCCCACTGAGAAGGCAAGCAATTCAATATAGACTATGTATGTGTAGTTTTTCAAAAGACTTCCATAATAGTCATGTTGTGTAAGACTTCCATAATAGTCATGTTGTGTAAGACTATCTAAATGTCCCTCCATCCTATATTACCTTCCATCTATTCTATTCTCCCTTTCAACCTTGTCTGTCCCCAAAAGTTTTTACATCTAATCACTCTCTCCTCACATTTGCCTTCTATCTAAACTCCCTCACCCCACTTATTCCCTTCTCCTCTACTTTCCTGTATTGTTAAGATAGATTTTCATGCCAAATTAAGTGAGCATGTTGGTCCCCTAAGTCAAATGTGAAGAGAGTAAGCTTCACTTATTCCCTTTCACCTCCTCCCTTTTCTCCTCCACTGAAAAGTCTTTTACTTACCTCTTTTATGAGAGATAATTTGCCCCATTCCATTTCTTCCTTTCTCCTCCCAATATATTCCTCTCTCACCCCTTAATTTTAATTTTTAGATATCATCCCTTCTTATCCAACTCACCCTGTGATCTGTGTGTGTGTATATATGTATATGTATGTATGTGTGTGTGTGTGTGTGTGTGTATATATATATATATATATATATATATATATATATACACACACACATATGTGTGTGTTTGTTGGTTTGTAATCCCTCCAACTACTCAAATATTGAGAAAAGTATCAAGGGTTACAAATATTATTTTCCTTGTAGGAATGTGAACAGTTCAACTTTAGAAAGTTCTTTATGATTTCTATTTCCTGTTTACCTTTTCATGCTTCTCTTCACTCTTGTGTTTGAAAGTCAAATTTTCTATTCAGTTCTGGTCTTTTCATCAAGAATGCTTGAAAGTCCTCTATTTCATTGAATGACCAATTTTTTTCCCCAGAAGTATTATACTCAGTTTTGCTAGGTAGGTGATTCTTTGTTTCAATCCTAGTTCTTTTGACTTCTGGAATACTATATTCCAAGTCCATTGATCCCTTAATGTAGAAGCTGTTCGATCTTGTGTTATCTTTATTGTATTTTCACAATACTCAAATTGTTTCTTTCTAGCTGCTTGCAATGTTTTCTCCTTGCCCTGGGAACTCTGGAATTTGGGTACAATATTCCTACTAGTTTCTCTTTCATTCAGAAAGTAATCAGTGGATTTCTTCAATATTTATTTTGTCCTCTGGTTCTAGAATATCAAGGCAATTTTCCTTGATAATTTCATGAAAGATAATGTCTACTCTCTCTTTTTTAATCATGACTTTCAGGTAGTCACATAATTTTTAAATTGTCTCTCCTGGATGTATTTTCCAGGTCAGTTGTTTTTCCAATGAGATATTTCACAATATCTTCTATTTTTTAATTCTTTTAGTTTTGTTTTGTAATTTCTTGATTTCTCATAAAGTTATTACCTTTCATCTGCTCCCATTCTACTTTTTAAAGAACTATTTTCTTCAGTGAGATTTTGAGCTTCCTTTTCTGTTTGGCTAATTCTGTTTTTTTAAAGCATTCTTCTTGTCATTGTTTTTTGGACATATTTTGCCAATTGAGTTAGCCTAATTTTAGAGGTGTTATTTTCTGAAACATTTTTTGGGTCAACTTTAGCAAACTGTTGACTTACTTTTCATTGATTTTCTTGCATCACTCATTTTTCTTCCAAATTTTTCCACCACCTCTTACTTGATTTTCAAAATCTTTTTTGAACTCTTCCAGGGCCTGAGACCATGGCATATTTGTTTTGGAGGTTTTGGAGGCAGAAATATTGAATTCTTTTGATGGTATGCCTTGTTCTTCCTCATCTGAAAGGATGGAAAAAAGTACCTGTTCATCAAGAAAGTAATTTTCTATCACCATGCTTAAGAATCCCTGATGCCTCAAGTTTACTTAGATTTAAAGTGTGATGTTATCTATGCTACGTTTTATTCTTATTTGGTTTGTTAAATATTTTCTAATTAAATTTTAACCTGATTCGGGATGCACTTAAGAGTTCTGTGTGCACACATATATGATACCTCTGCCCTATACCTTCCTAGTTGCTGAAGGTGTATTGACAAGAGAGGATAAGGAAGAGACAGTATAATAGAACTATACAGCAGTTCTTTCCTTCCATATAACCAATTTCAATCAAAATACTTTCAAGATATTGTCAACTATAGGCTATTCTAAAGATTTGGGAACAGAAGACTTGCAAAATGGATATGTTTTAATGAAAGTTTAACCTTGTTTCATCCTTTTCCTCTCCTATCATTACCAGACTCTTTTTGTCCCTTTAAAAAAATTAGCTTTTCTGAAGTTTTCTCAGGGATCAAACAGAACAAACTGAATCCATCTTTTCAACAACAGTCATTCAAATATCGGAAGATACCAACTTCTCATGGAAGAGTTGTTATTTGTAGTGGTAGAGGGAATTTTCCAAATTGACACAATAATAAATCCCTTGTATACTTTGCACATCTACACAGATAAAGAAATAGATGGATTTTCACCATCTCCTAACAAGATTTAAACAATGTAAATCAGTCAACCTAATGAGACTCCTTGGTGAGCCTACAACAACTTGATCTCAGCTGACAAATACTTAATCTCTTGATAGAATTCAAGCAGGAATGATTTAATGTTTTTCTTTCTATCCCCAACATTAAGCAGACAGGGACAATAGTTATATAACAGAGCAATAAGTTATAAATAGATTGTGATCTCCAGACTGGAGAGAAAATATACATCCATACCTCAATCAATCACCGAATGCTTATTGTCTACTATGTGTTGGGCACTGTGGTAGGTCCTAAGAGAAAGAGAGACAGGGAGACAGAGAGATAGAGAGTCAGAAAGACAGAGAGAGAGACAGAGAACATAGATATAAAATTAATAAAAATAGAGATATATTCAAAGTATCCATTGAAGGAACCTCTTACAAGTCAAAGTAAAAATAAGACTTCACAGGCCAACCCTGTCATGATGTTGGTCTTCTAGGGAGATCATTGAGCAGTGTCATCATCTATGCCCCTCAATGTTTCTAATCAATGTTCCTCAACCGCTATTAATGCTAAGTGATTACTAGTCCTTCATGCACTCCTCTTCCTTATGATTCTGAACCCTTATCCACCTATGTTCAAACCCTATTTCCCATCCTTAACTGTCCATTCCATCACTCAGTCCTCTCTCAACCCTATCCCTCCAATGTCACACTTCAAAATTATCTTCCCCTTTCACTATGCTCTCTATAATTTTTGCCTTTTTCTTCTCTCACTCCTTCCATCTTCTTCCACTCACTGAGAATTGACTTTCTCCTTATGACACTGCATCCCTGGTCTGTTTTCTGAGCACTAGTTGAGCTTTTACTTATACCTCCAACTCACTATTAGCCATAACAAAGTCAAAATACTTCAAGCCCCATATTGTCACTTCCAGATTCTCTCTACCCCCATTGTTTAATAATCTTTCTTTCGGTAGAGTTTATGCACTCCAAATATCTCAACCAGTTCAGATCCTAATGGCCAGTATAACAGTTCCTAATATATTCTCCTTCTCTTGATGAGTTCAGTACCTGAATGTTCTCTCCCCCCTGAAATCCTACCCTCAGACTAGAAAACTTCCACATATTTACTACTCTTTTTCAACTTCTCTAGCTTCTCAATTCCTCATTCAACTCCATTTCCAAGAATTAGTCACCCACACTAGAATGTCAGACTCCAGGGGGAGGCTCCAGAATGTGTCCCGAACCAGATTAAAATATAATTAGGAAATATTTAACAAAATGAACAAAAATGCAGTATAACACCAATGCCAATTTGTGCTTTTCTAAGGCAATATGCAGCTCCCTGTTTCTGAGTTCAATGCCACTACTCCATATGAACTTAGTTATACACAAAGATGATCATAACCTTTCCCACTAGTGTTCCACTTCCACATCCATGTTCTTCGACATCCTTTTATCTGATCATAATGTTCTATCATTCCATCTTTTTCTATATCTTATGATCTCTAACTCCCTTCTTTGTCTTCACTAAGATCTCCATTTGTTCTACTTTTCTATTTTTTAAGAAATCATCACTCCTGCACTCACTACACTTTCTTTCCTTCTCTATCTCAACCCTTAGGTGAATCTATTCAAATCTATACTATTCTCTACATTCAAATCCCTTGCCTCCTTGTCCTATCACTGATCATTCCTTGCAAACCCTAACCTTGGAATACTCTCACCATCTGCTTCCCTTGCTCCCTATGCACATGCTGCTAAACAGAGCTGAAGGCAATCACAGAAGCATGCTGATTTGTTTCACTACAAATTATGCTACATAATCTCACCTGGGCCCTCAGTGCAGCAAGACAATCTTTTTATATCTCTCAAATTAATTTCACTCTCTCAAATGCCACAGCAGTTGTTCCAAACCTTTTCATCTCACCTCACGTGTCTCATGGCACTGATCCTTTTCATTCTCAACTGAGAACCTCCCTTCACAATTCACTAAAAAAAAAGTTGAGAACATTCACTGAGAGTTCACTCATCTCTTTTTCTCTTTCTATTACAACACTTAGAAATCTTTCCTCACAATCTCTTACTTCACAGGAAAACGCGGTCTTCCTCCTTATCAAGACAAACTCCTCTCTATGCACTTTTGATCCCATGCTCTTCTATCCTCTCTAGAAGATTGGACTGATCTCCACAAATTATTTCTCTAATTTTCACTCTATCCCAATTTTCTAAGTAATTCTCTTCTACTTATAAAAATGACTATGTCCTCCCATTCTAATAAAAAAATTAAAAAAAAAACAAAAAAAAATCCCATCCTCACTTGATTTAATCATACTCATAAGTTATCATCCTATCTTTCTCCTATTCTTCATGGCTAAAGTTCTTAAAAAATCTTCAACACAGGATGACTTTATTTCTTTTCCTTTGATCTATTTTTTCATTTAATTTTATTTCTTTTTTTGTTATATCTTGAATTCCAAACTATCTCCCTTCCTCTCTGCCCCAGAGAAGAGAAGGCCACCATTTGACAAGAGAGATGCTTGTATGTAAAGTGATACTATGCATGCTTCTATTTATCAGTTCTGACTTACTTCCAAACCTTCTGCAATATAACTTCTGACCTCGTCATCAAGCAAAACTCAAAAGTCAGTAGCAATATCATAATTGGCAAATTAAACATTCCCTTTTCAAATCTCTTCTTGACTTGTTTGCAACCTTTGACACTGTTGATCACTTCTTCCTAGAGTCTCTCTTTTTAGGTTTTTATGATACTGTTTTTCCTGGTTCTTCTATTACATCTTTGACTACTCTCTCTAATAATACTTTGATAAATTTTCTCACAGACTATGTTCACTCATTAGGAATACTCCCCCACACCTCTAACCTCTATCCTGGGCCCTCTTCTTTTTTCTGCTTTCTCACTTAATGTTTCCTATCAATTCCATTGGGTTCAATTATTATTGATTCCCAGGTTTCTATTGACTTTTGTTGCTGGTCAATCATTTCATTCACGTGCAACTGTTGCTGACCCCATTTGGGGTTCACTAAGATACTGGATGGAGTTGTTTACCATTCCTTCTGATCATTTTACAGATGAGAAAACTAAGGCAAATGGGATTAAATGACTTGTCCAGGGTTACATAGATAGTAAGTGTCTGAGATTTGAAGTCAGGGAAATGAGTCTTCCTGACTCTAGGCCCAGCCCTCTGTCAACTAGACCACCTAACTGCCCATCTAGGTCTCTATATCTAACTCTAATCTCTTTCCTGAGTCCATCCTATAACACCTACTTCCTCAGATACCTTGAATTAGATATCCCATAAACATATCAAAATCAATACGTCTGAAGCAGAATTCATTATCTTTTCTACCAAACTCTCTCCCTTTCCCCCTATTTTATCACTTTCCAGGGTACCACCATTTTCCTAGTCATCTTGCACCTCTGCTCTGATATCACCCTTGGACTCCTCACTCACAGTCATTCCACCTATCCAATTAGTTGTCAAATTTATCATTGTTAACCTTCACAATATCACTCCACATTCCCTTCTCTCTACTCATGTGGACGCTACCCCTGTAGGGGTCTTCATCATCTAATATCTGAACTATTGCAATAGCTATTTGATTAGTCTCCTTGACTCAAATCTTTCCCATTTCCAATCCATCTTCCACTTACCTGTCAAAATAATCTTTTTTTTTTTTTGAGCTTTTTTTTTATAAATTTATTTATTAAACTATTTACATTCATTTTTACAAAATTTTGAGTTCGAAATTTTCTCCCCATTTGTCCACTCGCCCCACCCCAATACACTGAGCATTCTAATTTCCCCTATCATGAATTTGCCCTCTCTTCTATCATCTCTCCCTTCCCTTGACCCCATCTTCTCTTTTGTCCTCTAGGGTCAGATAATTTTCGATTCCCCAATACCTGTATTTCTTATTTCCTAGTAGCAAGAACAATACTCAATAGTTGTTCCTAAAACTTTGAGTTCCAACTTCTCCCCATCCTTCCCTCCCCACCCATTCCCTTTGGGAGGGCAAGCAATTCAATATAGGCCATATCTGTGTAGTTTTGCAAATGACTTTGATAATAGTCATGTTGTGTAAGATGAACTATATTTCCCTCCATCCTATCCTGCCTCCCATTGTTTCTATTCTCTATTTTGATCCTGTCCCTCCACAAGAGTGTTGACGTCAAATTGCTCCCTCCTCCCATTGCCCTCCCTTCCATCATCCTCTCCACCCTGCTTATCTCCTTCTCCCCCACTTTCCTATATTGTAAGATAGGTTGTCATACCAAAATGAGTGTGTATTTTATTCCTTCCTATAGTCAAATGTGATGAGTAAACTTCATGTTTTTCTCTCAGCTCTCCTCTTTTTCCCTCCACTAAAAAGTCTCCTGCTTGCCTCTTCTATGAGAGATAATTGGCTCCATTCCATTTCACCCTCTCTCCTCCCAATACATTTTTCTCTCACTGTTTACCTTAATTTTTTTAGGATATGATCCCATCCTATTCAATTCACGCTATGCTCTCTATCTCTGTGTGTGTGTGTGTGTATGTGTGTGTACGTGTGTAATCCCACCAACTACCCAGATGCTGAAAAGTTTCAAGAGTTACAAATATTGTCTTTCCATGTAGGAATGTAAACAGTTCAACTTTGGTAAGTCCCTTCTGACTTCTCTTTGCTGTTTACTTTTTCATGCTTCTGCTCATTCTTACGTTTGAAAGTCAAATTTTCTTTTCAGCTCTGGTCTTTTCATCAAGAATGCTTGAAAGTCCTCTATTTCCTTTAAAAACCATTTTTTCCCCTGAAGTATTATACTCAGTTTTGCTGAGTAGGTGATTCTTGGTTTTAGTCCTAGTTCCTTTGACTTCTTGAATATCCTATTCCATGCCCTTCAATCCCTTAAGGTAGAAGCTACTAGATCTTGTGTTATCCTGATTGTATTTCCACGATACTGGAATTGTTTCTTTCTAGCTGCTTGTAATATTTTCTGCTTGACCTGGGAATTCTGGAATTTGGCCACAATGTTCCTAGGACTTTCTCTTTCTGGATCTCTTTCAGGCGATGATCTGTGGATTCCTTCAATACTTATTTTGCCCTCTGGTTCTAGACTATTAGGGCAGTTTTCCTTGATCATTTCATGAAATATGATGTTTAGGCTCTTTTTTTGATCATGGCATTCAGGTAGTCCCATAATTTTTAAATTGTCTCTCCTGGACCTATTTTCCAGGTCAGTTGTTTTTCCAATGAGATATTTCACATTATCTTCCACTTTTTCATTCTTTTGGTTTTGTTTTGTGATTTCTTGGTTTCTCATAAAGTCATTAGACTCCATCTGTTC
Organism: Bettongia penicillata ogilbyi; assembly: GCA_023548195.1. Taxonomy (NCBI): domain Eukaryota; kingdom Metazoa; phylum Chordata; class Mammalia; order Diprotodontia; family Potoroidae; genus Bettongia; species Bettongia penicillata. The sequence goes on along the minus strand of JAJHZJ010000478.1, from coordinate 268,352 downwards.
CATTCTAATTTTGAGAGAACTATTTTCTTCAATGAGCTTTTGAGCCTCTTTTTCCATTTGGCTAATTCTGCTTTTGAAAGCATTCTTCTTCTCATTGGCTTTTTGAACCTCTTTTGCCAATTGAGTTAGCCTATTTTTCAAGGTGTTTTTGATTCAGCATTTTTTTGGGGTCTCCTTTACCGAGGTATTGACCCATTTTTCATGCTTTTCTTGCATCTCTCTCATTTCTCTTCCCAGTTTTTCCTCCACTTGTCTAACTTGATTTTCAAAATCCTTTTTGAGCTCTTCTATGGCTGAGCCTATTGGATATCTATTTTGGATGTTTGGGACACAGAGGCCTTGACTTCTATGTCTTTCCCTGATGGTAAGCATTGTTCTTCCTCATCAGAAAGGAAAGGAGGAAATATCTGTTCCCTAAGAAAGTGACCTTCTATGGTCTTGTTTTTTTTCCCTTTTCTGGGCATTTTCCCAACCAGTTACTTGACTTCTGAGATTTGTCTCCACCCCTGCCTCACTAGTGCTTGGGATCTGAGACTCAAATGCTGCTTCCCAGCCTCAGGGCTTTCAGCAGGGGGTGGGGCTGCTTCTCAGTTGGGGGCAGGGCCACCTCCCAGGCTCAGTTCCCTCAGGGGATTCATGTGGAGACCTTCAACAATGGAACTCCTGGCTGCTTTGGGATCCCCTGTCTGCTGCTGCCTCTGCTGCTGCCTCCCAAGGGGGCCTGAGTTATGGAGACACCCCGCTCCCCTCTTGGCCAACCCAGAAGTCTCTCTCACTGACCTGTAACACCTGTGGGTTGAGGGACCTTCCCGGCCGCCAGAGATTCCATCCCTGAAGCCTCCTTGGATCTGCTCCTTTTGGGGCCACGCAGCCAAGGTGGGGCTTGGCTCTGCTCTGCCTCCAGTGTATGATGGACATTTGGTGTCAGTTTTTCAGGGCTCTCTGGAACACAAATCTCCTCCACTCCATTGCTGCACTGCTTCCACTGCTCCAGAATTTGTTGGGAGTTCTTTTTACAGGTAATTTATGGGCTATGGGTTTGGAGCTAGCATATGTGAATCTTTCTACTCCGCCATCTTGGCTCCTCAAAATAATCTTCTTTAAGCATTGTTCTGAGCATGTCACACTACTCAATAAACTGCAAAGCTTCTCCATTGTGTTTGGAATCAAATATAAAGTCTTTATTTGGCATTTGTCGTCATTCACAATTCCCGTCTATAACTACATCCTGTTCCTTACAAAAGACACTCTGTTTTGGAACTTAATGCATTTGTACAATTTGTCCCCCTGGAATGCTCTCCTTCACTTCTATCTTCTGTCTTCCTTAGCTTCCTGAAGACTCAACTTGAGCCTCCTTTTCCTTAGGAGTCTTTCCTATTCTTCCATTGATGTACCTTCCCTTTAAAAGTACCTTTTAAAGGGGACAGCTAGGTGATGCAGTGGATAGTGCACCAGTGTAGGGGTCAGGAGGATCTGAGTTCACATCTCACCTCAGACAATTGGCATTCACTAGCTGTGTGACCTTGGGCAAGTCACTTAACCCCAATTGCCTCATCCTTGGTCATCTCCAGTCATCCTGATGAATATCTGGTCACTGGATTCAGATGGATCTGGAGGAGAAGTGAGGCTGGTGACTTGAACAGCCCTCCCTCACTCAGAACAAAGTCAAGTGCAAGTCCTGTCATTATTTCTCTGATGGCATGGTCTTCTTCCTCAGCAACGAAGGATGAACACACGTAACTTTTATCTACTCTGAAATTACCTTTTGTGTGCTGTTGTTTCTATGTTGTTTCCTTTCCTCATTAGAATGTGAGCTCCTTGAGGGCAGGGATCCAGTTTTTAACTTTATATCCTAGGTGCTTAGAAGACTACCTGATACATACTAAGCACTTAATTAAGGCTTTTTGGTTGACTGACTGAACCTGTCACCTCTTGCTCCCATGGGTTCTGCCTTTTGGAAACAAGCAAAATAAATCTGATTTACCTTTTCGATAACAATCTTTCAAATGATACCATAAATTAAGGGCTATAAGGGTTTTAAATGCCGCATAACCCAAACCTCTTATTCTAAAGAGGAAGCCCAGAGAAGTTAAATGACTTGTTTAAGGTCAACTTTAGTATACTTGAAGATTTTGACCTACCTTCCCCCCCAGTTCTTCCAGTCCTATCAATTATTCTCTTCTATTTGCTTTACATGCCCAATTGCTTAAAATGTTCCTAATATTGCTGTAGAATTGGTCAGTAGTTTTTCCATACATCTCATCTCTGTGATATTTTATTATGTGTGTGACAACAGACCTGATAAATATGTGTGAATATGTTGAGATCTATAACTCTGGAGAGACTATACATATTGGTGAAGTTTCAGATCCATCAAATACTCCCCAAAACCTTATATTTCCTTCATTGCAAAATGATTTACACATTCCCCATTTTCTGTGTTTTATTTAGAGTAGGATTCTTAACCTGGGGTTTATGATTTTTTAATTGATCATTATATTTCAAAATAATTGGCATTCTTTGCAAAACTATCTATCTTGGTTTATTCAAACATTATTCTGAAGAGGGGCCCATAGCCTTCACCAGATTTAATAATCTGATCCTTTTAATAAAGGATCCATGACATAATCAAGTTTAAAAACCCACTGATGTAAAGTTTAATCCTAGATTTAAAGAAAAGAAACTGTGCATAGTACAAGGTTGAAAATGTTAATCACTACATCCTAAGAAGTGGATTATGAAACAGACAGAAATATTTTCAGTACTTGAAAAGGTCATTTACTTCATTAGTATATGTATTCCCTTCACCAATAACAACTTCAGCCTCTTTAGAGAGTATTGACTGATAGCAAGAGTCATGCCTCCCACTAAAAAAAGAAAAAAAATCACCCAATGGCACCACCTTCTGGTCAACCATTCTGAACATAACTAGACCATCATCAAGGCCAAACTTGAAGGCTGGTAGAATATACCAGAGTTGGTGCCCCACTGGCATCATCTTCAATAATGCATAAAGCATTGGTTGCATAAGATTTTAACAGGGATTACCTTTTCAAGTAGAACATATATTTCTTTTTGAAATGAATGAAGACCTTAGATTGTATGACTGAAAGATCACTGCACCTTGAGAGTGGAGTTTATTTAAAAATGAGATGATTTCTTAATTTAGGCTTGCAAAGATCTATCAAAAAATTTAAAAGTTTAACTTAAAATATTCACTCATTCAACCAGCACTGATTAAGCACCTACTGTGTATCAGGCACTGTTTTAGGTGCTGGAAATATGAACAGGTGCAATAAACAATGATGAGTCATAAGGAGTTTACATTATAATAGCAAGATAAGTATATAGAAAAGCGTAGACAGAATAAATATAAATAAATGTAAAAGAATGGCATAGTGAATAGATTCCCAGGCCTAGAGTCAAGAATATCCATCTTTGTGGTATAATAAACTGACTCCCAACATGACCCTGGCCAAGTCACTTAGACCTGTTTGCTTTTATTTCCTCATCCACAAAGTGAGCTGGAGAAGGAAATGTCAAAGTACTCCAGTATCTATGCCAAGGAAACCCCAAGGGGGGTCATGAAGAGTCAGATGTAGCTGAAGTGCCTGATTAACGGTGACAAAGTTAACTACAAAGTAATTTGGGATAGGGAGAGTAGAAGCTAGAGGTATTGGGAAAGGAATCATATAAAAGGTGGCATTTGAGCTGTTATTTTGAAGGAAGAGAGGGACTCTAAAAGACTGAGATAAGGAAGGAGTGAATCATCCTAGGCATGAAGAATGACCAATACAAAGGCACAAGAAGTGGGAATGGAGAGTGCTGTATGTGGAATACAGAAAAAACTAATTTGGTGGCATCATAGAGTTTGGGAAGGAAGGGCATTATCTAATAAGGGTAAAACGACAGATTGGGATTAAGATTATAATAGCTCTTGCCTACCAAACCTGATGGAAAGATAGAATGAGACAATGTCAACAAAGTGCTACATAAATGCTGCTACTTATCATTACCATTATGATGATGGTGGGATGATGATAATGGTGATTATGGTAATGATGATTATATTAAGCTTTAAAAGTTCAATGCAAGATTTTATATTTTATCTGAATCAATAGAGGATTATCAGAATTTGTGGAGTAAAGCAGTCAAGTGGTCAATATGTGCTTAAGAAAAATGACTTTGGCAGAAGTAGGGAAAACAGACTAGAATAAGAGTGATTTGGGACAGAGATAGTAATCATAGAGAATAATCAAATGTGGTAGCTGTGTGAGTAGAGAGAAGGGGTAGAGTATGAGAGACGCTATAGAGGTTGGAATAACTATATTTGGCAACTGATTGGCCATGTAAGAGAAATGAAGAATCAAGGATGACACTGAGATCATAGACATGAGATATTGGAAGCAGGGTAGAATGTTGTGGTTTTGTCATTCAGTCATGTCCAACTCTTCATGACCCTTTTGAAGTCTTGGAACCATATTGTTCGTGGAGTTTTCTTGGAAAAGGTAATGGAGTCGTTTGCCATTTCCTTCTCCAGTAGATTAAGGTAAAAAGAGGTTAAGTGACTTACCCAAGGTCACCCAGTTGGTAAGTATCTGAAGCTGAATATTCAGGTCTTCCTGACTCCATATCCACTACTTTATTCACTGAGCCATCTGGCTGCTCCAAGGGTAGAATAATGAGAGAAGTAATTATTAATAACAAATTATGGGGGAAGATATAGCCTTTTTTCCTGTCCCCTTTCCTCATTCAAAGCTCAGCCTTTAAAAGATACTACTGACCTGTGCCAAAAACTTACCCCACCTAGACCATCTTATCTAAGGTGAATTTCTACCCATTGTGTTCCACCCAAGCGACTTTAGATGGAGGTATATCATTTGTTTAGATTGCTCAAGGCTGGGGGTGGTCTGGGTATAGAAATAATCTCTTTGTCCAAAAGTGACATGATGTCACTCGCTCAGCTCCTCATTGAAGGGAGATCATTTCTCATTGTAATATTCATTCTCTCATTAATTGTTAATCAGAGTTGATTGCTACCCTCAGGAACACTCACTTTTCCAAGGACATTTAAGAATCCACCATGTTTGTCTTTAGTCTGAGAGAGCTGGCCAAATGACCACTTGTTTAATTAATAAAATGCTAGTATTATTAATAAAATGAATAATTACCCAGAAACCATGTCTCTTAAACTTTTTAAATGTCACAAAAAGGAAAGTCAGTTTGTGAAAAAGGAAATTTTATTCCTATTTGAAATAATGACAATAGTTGGAAAAGTTAAATGCTACAAGTAATTCTCCCATGAAATGATATTTTTTTTTTACATTTACTTCCAGAGGCAGAAATGTAGCACCCCAGACTTCAGTAATAACCTTCTAAAGGACTGACCTTAACATGCTTGCTCATATAAATGTAATGATAATGTAATCTAAATCCAAAAGTCACATAGATATTGGACTTTCTCCTCATTGGTGACCAATGAACCAATGAATTCTGGGACTCAAATCATAGTAATAAATATATATTACCATTTTTAAGATTGTGATCAATCAGGACTATTACTATAGCTGATAGTTCTCTTCTTGCCAGTTAGAATTTTAATATCATTAAAATTAGAAAATCATGATTTCTTAAAGGTCCTGGTAGCATGCTAGAATAATCTGGAGGATTTTTGGAGGTGGATAAAGGAGAGTTAACCAGTCTTAAATATACTTTGTATTAGCCAATAATTCCTATACCTGTCCCATTTCTTAGTAGCCAACTATGTGTCTTGTCTTAAAAAAATGTTTTACCCTATTACTTTTGAAATCTTTTTAGATTGTAAGTAATTCATATCTGATTATGTACACAAATTCAGACTTTTTTTTTTACCCTTAAGGCAATGGTATCAGATCACAAGAAAGACCATGGAAAGGATGTTAGAGGCAATTTAACCTTAAATTAGAGACAATCTAAGTCCACCATTCCCATCTTTTATAAATGAGGAAACTGTGGGTCATAGCAGTAAAATAACTTACCTAAGGTTATGCATTCAGGATCTGGAAGCCTTAAGAATCAAATAATCTTTTTCAATTTTTTTTTTTAATATACAATATTGCCTTCTTCTTGAATGATAGATTGACATCACAGTCAACTAGTAATGCAACTGCAAAGTAAAGGTTCTTAAGAAGACATCCTAGGTCATCAACCTGTGTTGATCCTGGATTTTTCCAATATATTTCTTCATTGAAAAAAGCTAGTCAGTTTCATGTAGAACTCTAAATGGATCTAAGTGGCCATCAAAGCCATAGAAATCAAAGAAATTTGGAACTGGAAAGTGCTTCTATTAAAACCTATGTCTATCCAAAAATCTCCTTGTGCTTTCTGGGATATTCTTTATATATACAATCTCTTCTTGAAGACCACATTATCTCCCAAATCAGCCTATTACACTAATGAATAGTTCAAATTACCAGAATTTTCCGCTTCCTTCCATTCATCTTTTCTTTTTTCCTTCTAGCTTTTGTTCTTTCCTTTCTTTGTTCCTTTCATCCCTCTTTCCTCTTTCTCTTTCTTCCATTCCTCTCCCTCCTTTCCTTTCTTCCTTGCAGTCTTTTTCTTTTCTTTCTGCTTTCTTTCTTCCCTTTCTTCTTTCCTTTCTTTCTACTTTTCTTCTTTCTTTTCTCTCTGCCTTTTTTCCTACCTTCTTTTCTTTCTTTTTACTTTCTTTTGTCTCTATCTTCTTTTTTTTACCTTTATTTCTGCCTTATTTCCTTTTTATCTTTCTTCTCTTCCTTTCTCTTTCTTTCTTCCTTCTTTTTTTCTTCCTTTCTTTCTCTTCCTGCAGCTTCCATAGACTACTTCTATTTCTGCCCTTTGAGAAAAAGCAGAACAAGTCTAAACCTATCTACCACATGACAATACTTCAAGTATCTGAAGACTGCTTTCCTATTTCTCCTAATCTCCTCTAAACCAAACATGCCCAGTTCCTTCCACCAGTTCTCATGTGTCATGATTTCATGGCCCTTTGCCATGATGGTGGCTCTCCTCTGTTTGATTTCTAGCTTCTCTTCTTAAGTGTAGCCTCCTTAACTGAACACAGGACTGATTCCTGATGTCATCTGCTCATGGTCTAGGGTCACTGGTCACTATATATTTTTTTGTGTGAACTCACATTGCATTAGCTTATTGTTGTTTTACTGGCATGCCATACTCATGACTATTAAGATAGTGGATTTCCTCAGATCTTTGTAGAAAAAGTTTCTATGGAGCTATACTTGTCTCCAATTTAGAGCAGCAAAACTGATTTGTTAAGGATTTTACATCTATCTCTATTACATTTCATCTTATAAGTATCAAAATCTCTTTTGCATCTATACTCAGACTAAAGTTTCTAGCTCTAATTCTACTCAACTGTTGTTTCCTCCCCCCACCACACCATCCTTTTATCCTTTGTTATAAGGGGTGAATTTCTTGGAGGGAGAGAAAAGATGTGCACTGGTAAATATAAATTATGTATATGTGTATATATGTATATGTATATTCAATCAAAATGTATCTTTAAAAAAGAGTTTTCTATCCATTTGCCTAATGCACAGAAGGATCTAAGCAGTTACTCATGTAAATCACAGTGTGTCATAAATCTATAAATGAAAGGGAACTTAGGCTTACCTCCTCATTTTACAGATGAGAAATCTGAGTCCTAGAGAAGCTGAGAGGCTTGTCCAGGGTCACACAAATAAGAAAAAAAAACATAAGTAGGGCTTTTACCCAGGTCCTCCATCTCCAGCTCCAACTGTTCTTTCAAAATCCAGTCAGGTTCTTACTGTCATCCCCTTTAGCACAAATGTTCTTTGGTAATTTTAGATTTAAAGAAACTGAGAGGATGAAGTGCATAAATAGACCAAATCAGCCAGAACATCTGATTATCTTTTCATCACAGGAAAAGAGACCTTTATTACTCACTCATGCCCATGCAGTCATGACTTATGTGTTATTTTCTCTCTTAAAAAAGTTTCATTAATGCTATTTTCGACCACAGTAATTTTCTAATAACAAACCCCTGCTACCCCAATCCCTCCTTTACATTTCATTTTTAGTCATGAAAGAACAGTGCTCATCTTTCATGGGTAAAAACAAAAAAATCTATGTAAACAGGATTTTTTAAAATTGCCTTTTTCTATGTAGTATGATCGAGGGTCTAACTCAAGGAGAAATTTTGTCCAAGGGCTGGATTTCTTCATAGAAGAGAGAATTTGGATGCTCAAAATGCAAACTACTTAGAATCCAGGCAGTTATTTTTTCCTATTTACACAGTGTTCCATAGAGGATGGATGAACAGTCTTAGAATAAGAAAGATCTAGCTTCCAGTCTTATCACTGATAAGTAAATACTATGTGACCATGGAGTTATCACTTAACTTCTCAGTGCCCTAAAACTGTAAGTTACAGATACAAAACTCATGCCTCATCGGTTCCTTCAGTACCCTCTGCCCCTCTAAATGGAGGGCTTTAAGAAAGCCCCCAGGCCAACCATCTTTTTCCCAGCTGCACTTCTTATGGCCTTAGGAACCTCATCATCAGGAAACTTATCATTCAATGAGACTGCATCAGCCTTAGGACTCACACACCATCAGCAGTATAATCCTCAGCCCCCTGTGAGGGGAATGGGCTTCCTTGAGCTCATGGCCAGGCCTTGCTCTCGATGTACTTCCTTTTATTTATCCTGCTGCTTCTGCATTTTTGCTGAATTGTGCTAGCCATGAGAGTAAATGTTAGCATCAAATACAGTGGTGTAATACAAATTTTAAGAGCAGGTTTAAACCACAAAAAAAAAAAGCCTTTTCACCTCCTTTTATGTGGGTTGTCTTCCTTCATTAGATTGTAAATTCCTGAAGGGTAGACACTAGTTTTTATATATTTTTATTCCCAGAAATTAACAGAGTGTCTGGTACATATTAGGAGTTTAATAAATGTTTATTAACTGACTGACATGTTCAGACATGGATTGGATTAAGAAAATTTCTACATTTAATATTTCCTAAACAGAAAAAAAAACACAAGTCCAGAGCATATCCCTCCTTCCTTAAATATTCTACCAAACACTGTACTAAGAATTACAGATACAAGCAAAAGCCAAAAAAAAAAAATTGCCCTTGCTGTGAAGGAGCTCACACTTGAATGTCTTGTTGTGAGGCTAAGATGAGAAAATAAAAAACAAATTTTACCACTTTACATAAATTGTAGTAGCTGTTGTTATTCTTCAATATAACTAAGTATATCCACTGTTGTATGTAAGGTTAACACTGAAAAAGCTCCTAACATTTTAAAATGCATTACAGTTCTTTTGTATATCTCACCTACCTTATTCCATTCTCCAATTGAGTTCCAGCAAAGAGTGGTAGATTGGTCAGAAATATTCTTTGTTCAAGGGGTAGCTACATGGTGCAGTGGATAGAGTGCCAGATCTGAAGTCAGAGAGGCATCTTCCTGAGTTCAAATCTGGATTCAGAGACTTCCTAACTGTTTGACCCTGTACAAGTTGCTTAACTCTGTTTGCCTCAATTGCCTCATCTGTAAAATGCACTGGAGAAGGAAAAGCAAACCACTCCAGTATTTCTGCTAAGAAAATCCCAAATGGGATGAGTCAGACACAACTGAAAAATGACTGAACCAAAGAAAAAATTCTTTATTCACTAGGTACCTACCATAAAACAGTAGACAAGAAAAGAGACCTTTCTGTGCCTTTATTCTTCCATCTGTAACATATGTGCTTAGAAGCACAAATAACCAAAAGGTTGTTAGAATGTAAAATGAAAGAGGGAACCAAGATAGCAGAGTAGAAAGATACACGTTTGCTTACCTCTTACACCATAGCCCATAAAATACCTGTGAAGAAGAACTCTCAACAAATTCTAGAGCAGCAGAAGCCACAGAACAATGGAGTGGAGGAGATTTCTATCCCAGAGAGATTTAAAAGACCAACAGTAAAGGTCTGTCATGTACCAGACATGGAGCAGAGCCCCGCCCTGCCTTGGTCACATGGCACTGAAAAGAGCAGATCTGAGCAGACTTCCAGGACTTAATCTCCAGCAGCAGTGCAGATCCCTCAACCCACAGGCACCAAAGGTCAGTGAGAAGGTCTTTTCAGCTGGCCGAGAAGGGAGTAGGGTGTTCCCATAATTCAGGCCTCCTCAGAAGGCAGCAGTAGAGGCAGCAGTGAACAGGGCTGCCAAAGCAGGCAGTAGCCCACATCTATTGTTGAAGGTCTCATTGTAACCCCGCTGAGGGAACTGAACCTTGTGTGGTGGCCCTGCTCCCACCTGAGCAGTTGATCTTAATCTCACACTGAATAGCAGCCCTACCCCTGCCTAAAACCCCTGAGGCTTTGGAGCAGCTCATCTGAATCTCAGCCCCCAGTGCTGGCTTGGTGGAACTGGAGGTGAGGTAGTTGCAGAGAGGAAACTCAGAAGTCAAGTCACTGGCTGGGAAAATGCCCAAAAAAGGGAAAAAAAATAAGACCATAGAAGGTTACTTTCTTGGGGAACAGGTGCTTCCCCCCATCCTTTCGCATGAGGAAGAACAAGGCGTACTGTCAGAAGAAATCAAGGCCTCTGCCTCCAGGGTCTCCAAAGGGAACTTAAACTGGGCTCAGTCAATAGAAGACCTTAAAAAACAAGTTAGCAGCTTACTAAAGGAGAACAAAAAAAATGCTGAGGAACATAACAGCTTTAAAAAGTGGCTAACTCAATTGAAAAAAGAGGTCCAAAAATCCAATGAGGAGAAAGAGGTTTTAAAAAGCAGAATTAGCCAAATGAAGGAGGAGGTTCAAAAGCTCACTGAACAAAATAATTCATTAAAAGAGAGAATTGAGTTCAGGGAAATGAATGACTATGAGATAAACCAGGCAGTTAGTAAACAAAACCAAAATCTGTAAAAAATAGAAGATAATGTGAAACATGTCATTGAAAAAAACAACTGACCTGGAAAATAGATCCAGGGGAAACAATTTAAAAATTATAGGACTACCTGAAAGCCATGATCAAAAAAAGAGCGTAGATATTATCTTCCATGAAATTATCAAGGAAAACTGCCCTGATGTCATAGAATCAGAGGCCAAAATTGATATTGAAAGAATTCACTGATCACCTCCTGAAAGAAATCTGAACAGAAAAACTCCTAGGAATGTTGTGGCCAAGTTTCAGAATTCTCAGATCAAAGAGAAAATATTGCAAGCAGTTAGAAAAAAATAATTCGAGTAATGGGGAAATGCAATCAGGGTAACACAGGATCTGGCAGCTTCAACATTAAGGGATTGAAGGGCTTGGAATGGGATATTTCAGAGGTCAAAGGAACTGGGATTGAAACCAAGAATCACCTACCCAGAAAATCTGAGTATAATACTTCAAGGGAATAAATGGTCAGTCAATGATATAGACAACTTTCAATCATTCACATTAAGGAAAAGACCAGATCTGTATAGAAAAATTTGACTTCCCAAAACAAGAATCAAGAGAAGCATGAAAAGGTAAACAGGAAAGAAAAATCACAAAAGACTCTCTAAAACTGAATCGTTTACCTTCCTACATGGAAAGAAAATATTTTTAATTCTAGAATCTTTTCTCAGTATTTGGGTAGATGGAGAGATTGTACACACACACACACACACACACATACACATATATACATAGAGAGTACAGGGTGTGTTATATCAGAAGAGATGATAGCCACGCACAAAAAAAAATTAATTAAAATAACAATTATGGGGTGAAGGAGGAAAATACTGGGAAGAGAAAGGGAGAAATGGAATGGAGAAGGCTATAACTCATTAAAGAGATAAGAAAAATTTTATTCAATGGAGGAGAAAAGGGAGAAGGGAAGAGAGGAAAAATGAAGCTACTCTCTCCACATGTGGCTGAAGGAGGGACTAACATACCCACTAAATTTGATATAAAAATTTATATCACACCATAGAAAAGTAGGAGAGAAGGGGAAAAGTGGGGTGAAGGGAATATTAGAAAGGAGGACAAATGGGAAAAGGGAGTCACTAGAAATAAATACTTTCAAGAAGGGACAAGGTCAATTTGGGGGGAAAAAATAAGGGAGGATAGAGCAGGACAGAGGGCAATATAATTAGTATTACACAGCACGATTATTATGGAAGTCTTTTGCAAAAGAATACACATTTAGTCTGTATTGAACTGCTTCCCTTCTCAGTGGGGCTGGGGAGGGAAGTGGGGAGGGAGAGAAGTTGGAATTCAAAGTATTAGCAACAAATCTTTAGAACTTTTATTGCATATAATCGGGAAATAAGAACTACAGAGAATGGGGTATAGCAATTTATCTTGCCCTACAAGAAAAGAGAGAAGATGGTGATAAGGGAAGGGTGGGGTGTGATAGAAGGGAGGGTACATTGAGGGAAGGAGTAATCAGAATGCAAGGTATTAGAAAGCAGGGGGAGGGGAGTGATGGGGAGAAAAATTGGACATGTTACAAAGTGAGGTAAAAGCAATTAGTATTAAAACAATTGACTGAATTAATTACTGAGAATAAATCAATGACATCTTTAGTTTGGAGAAAAGAATTTCAGTCTAAATTTCTTAGAGGAGGGTAACTTCAGGTAAAATTTGGCATTGATGGAAAAGTTAAGGTTTTAATGGTAAATTTGATTTTATGATTGCTATTTAATCAGGAACTAGAACATGTATAGAAAGGCATGTAAGGCATTTAAGACTTGCCTCAAAAGATGTTCCTTAGCCAAAGTGAAATTATAATCATATTTGAAACCTGGTTATTGGAACTTGCCATTTTTAGATGCTACGGGACTACTAAGTGACTGTTCTGAGTCTAACTCCAGGTATGGGTAGCAAGAAAGGTGATCTGAGCCTCCAATCCATGATGCCAGTAAACTGATGAGATGCTGGCATGAACTGCAAAAGGTGATCACATGGGAAGGGTGGAATAGTGGCTGTTCAGCCTGGGCTCCGGTAGGATTCACCGGACTCCATTTCCCCACTGACACCTGGCAGACTTTAAGCCTGACTGAATGCAAGTGGACAATCTAATCCTGCCTGGAACTGACATAAAGTTGGGGAGATACTGTATCCTTACAATGTCCCTATTCTTGGTGGCAATTTCCTATAGTCAAAAAGTTTGTAAGCTTAATACCAGATCTATTCAATTATAGATTATTGGTAGGGGAACATCCCAGGTTAAGTCTAAAATTAAGTTATTAGGTATAGGACTTTAGACCAACTACAAGTTAGGGTCCTTTAATTCTTAGTAATACTGTGGAGACAATTAGGTCAAGAGCTTGTGAAGTTAGCAATATAAACATTATTTGTGTCTTAGTTGGTTAGTGTTTAAAAAAAAATTCTTTTGTGGTCCATATTGTAAAAGCTTTAAAAAGAAGTATCACCTGACCAAAAGTCTGAATCGTTTTATCTGTTATAAACTGTGTTCAAAATGAAAAATTAAATTTAAAAAAAAGAATGTAAAATGGAGACAATAACAATATGTTTCATAGGGTTATTATAAGAGTCAAGTAGGAAGAAAAATCTTACATAGTGTTTTATGCAAATGTAAGGCATAATTATTTTTACCTATTTTTGACCTAAATTTCCATTTTTAAAAACTATTTTATTAAGCACTTTTTTCACATTCATTTCTGGCATTATGACTTCAATGAATAAAGCTTCAGATAATAAGACTAAAGCCTATCTTCAGCGCTATACTAAGGTGGTTCAAAATACATTAACTCTTGTTTACTTCCTATTATCTAGTCTAACATGATTCAGGAATCTGATAATCATTTATGAAGTGTTCATGATGTACATAGCACTGTATGTACTATGTACCATGAAACTTACTTTTCAACTGTCACTTGCCCAATTGAAGTGAAGATATAGTTTTTCCAAGGCCACTTTAGTTTGCCTCCACCGTGCAGCTTTTCAACCAAGATTCTGCCATGTTGTTGGCACATATTTCCTTCTTAGATTACATTGTATTTAGTTACTCTTTTGTCCGCATGAAGAAGCTTGGTATAATAGATAAAGTCCTAGCTGTTCCACAGCCAGGTGTGCTGTGTGGTATGTCAGTGGTATGCTGGTCAATGTTTAATAACTGGCTCTCCAAAACTGAAGGACACATTCAAATTTAATCTGCATTATTAACATTTTTATTACTTTCTTTAGTCATCTAGACCAAAACAATAAATCAAGCTCCACTTTGTAGGTTTGCTTATTTCTGAAGTGTAAATATTTACACTGAAAATCTAATAATCTACTCTTTCTAGCACAGGCTTGAGTCAGTAAGACCTGGTTTTGAGTTCTTCACAGAAGCTTTCCAGTTGTATGACTCTGGGCAATTTGATTAACATAACTGTACTTCAGTTACCTTTCTTTAAGATAAGAAGGTTGGACTCATTGACCTATATAAGGTCCTCTCTAATACTCAATCTAAGATTCTTATGCTGTACCTGCTCATTAGAACAACAGGAAGGGGAATAAGCATTTATATAAGCTCTATGACTTGGATTTCGCTTTTCTCTTTAGAAGATGTTGACCAGTCAATGGACTGGTTTTTCGCCCTTTTAAGTTTGTCAACATGTAACCACACAAACTTGCCAATTAACAATTCATCTCAGATTTTGAAAAAGGATTTCAAAATAGGTCCTTAGCTCACTCCTTCAATTCAATAATAAGTCATACTATGTGTTGCATACAATGCTAAGTACTTTTGACAAATATTTCATTTGATTCTCACAAAAACCTTGGGGGTAAATGCTATTTTTAATCCCCATTCCACAGAGGGGACAACTGAGTCAGTTAAGTCATTTATCCAAGGTAACACTGCTAGTAAGAGTCTGAAGTTGGATTACAATTCAGGTTTTATTGACTTCAGACCCTGTGAAGATCAATTGATATCAAATATCAAATGAGATGATAGTTGTAAAGTGCTTACCACAATGCCTGGCACATAGTAAGCATAATATAAATGTTAGCAAATATCAATCATCATCGCCACCATCATCATCATTATCATCATTATCATCATCACTCTCTGAGCTAGTCAAGAAAGGTTTCATAGAGTGGTGAAATTTGAGATGAACTTTAAGGGATGAATTGGGCTTCAATAGGAGATATCGTAAGAGTGGGACATTGAAAGCTATGAGAAAGTAGAGGTATATAGTGAGGAACCAGACTGGTGTAGTAAATAGAGCATTCAACTTAGAGTTGAGAAGATCTGAGTTTAAATGCTTCCTCACATATATATTGGGAATATAATCTGGGGCAACTCATTTAACTCCTCTGAACCCCACTTTCCTCATTTATATAAACATGGGGCTAATCATTGCACCCTAGCTCACAGAATTTTTGTGAGGATCACGTGAAATAATGTATATAAAGTGGCTTGGCATTTTTTTACAGGTCTATATAAATGCAAACTATTATTTTTTATAATAAGAAACCAATGTAAAGGAAGACTTAGAACAGGGAGTGAAGAGAACTGAATGCCAGACTTCATTTGGTAGGCATCGATGAGTTGACTACTGAAGGCAATAGTTTAAGAAGATTAATATGGTAAATAGAATGAAGAATGAATTTGAAGGAGAAGTAGGAAGCAGGGAGAGATGATAGATAGGATGAACTAGATCTCCAGAAACAAAAATGATCAGGAGGAAATGTACCAGATGTACTTTATGGAGAAAAATTTGACAGGGTTTGAGTACTGATGGGATGTGGGAGATGAGGAAAAGAGTTATATATGATTGTCAGGTTTTCAGCTTAGATTACTGGGATGTTGACAAAATTATCAACAAAACTAGAAAATTCAGGAAGAAAAGTTAATTTGCAAATGGATGAAGCCTGTGAGTTTGGTTACAGACATTTTTATTTTAAGCCTCTAAATTGTTCATGACAGAATATAATGGGATAAACTTATGCTCTGATTCTCTCTGATTAATTTCCTCAGTGCTTCTTATATCTGCAAAAGGAGACAGATGTGTTGTATTAAGCTTTTCTCTAATGCAATATGTAGGGAACTCATACCCAAATAGATGCTAAAGTACATAAACGAGATAGCAGTGTCTTCAATAGAACAGAACATGGATACATGGGAAATCCATCAGACTTATTGTGGAACTGAATTGAAGAATGAGCCAAGGATCTATTCTGAAAGTCTTTCTCAGAATCTGAGGTGAGTTAGAAATTGGCAAGCTCATATGGTTGAATGCTGATAAGCTTAAAAGAGAAATAAACCAGCCAATCAGCTAACAGATTCCAAAGAGAAATGGAAAATCCAAGTCATAAAGCATGCATCTCTTGGGAAAGAGGTGTGCAGAAAAAAGTACAAAGTGGGTGAATTTGAAAGGTCAAAATAATTTATTTCACTGATTGGCATAGCTTCCCACAATCTCAAATTTTGCAACTATTATTCCTTTCAGGTTTCTACCACATTTTACGAAACCAGTCAGTCAATTTCACATTCGTAGCTCTTCTTTCCTCTTAAACTATCAGTGCTAGTTAAATGGAAAATATTCATGATTTCCCATTGGGTGAAACTTCAAAGTTGTAAATAATCAGCAATTATTTTTTCTTAATTACTTGCCACTTTGTCTTCCTCCTTAGGGACCATGAAAATTGATTAGATAATGTTTGTAAAGAACTTTGAAATCTTCAGAATGACAGTATAATCAAAATTTTATCTTTTAGGATGAACTAATTTCAGGTTAAAAATAGTTTATGTCCCCTTAGACAACGGGCAGAATACATGTATTAAAATTTAAAAGTAAAATAAAATGTCCTACCATCTTCTGAAAATAAAAAAAGAGGAAAAACAAAATGTTTCCATCATTATGACACAGTCACTAATAGAAATCAAGGGATAGCCAGTTTCTAGAGGACAAATGAAGAAATCTCTCTCCTCAGGTTTGACAGCGGACAAGACATCTTTAAAACACCATTTAGAATCTGGTCTTAGATTGATAATTACATTGCAACTCTTGACCACAATAAAATGTGTTATTCTGTAGGTAAACATGATCAGTATCTTGGTCTTCCCACAGTGCAAAGAAGTTATTGGTTAGTTGGTACATTTCCTGGCTAATGACACAGAATTAAATTAAAATATATTATGTAAATGGTATTAACAAACTCCGTGATTGAATGATAATGTTAATTAAAGCTGTGCACTTCTTGGCTCATAAGAACATGCCCAGTCTAACTTGAAAGGCATGAGAAATCATTTTCTCTCTCTTCCAATTGTATTGTTAGTAAAGTGGCAATGTACAAAGAAAAAAATAATCTAGAAAACAAATGCTGCAATAGTTTGCAAACTTTCTGTTCCACCAGTACATAGTGAAGGTCAAAACTACAAGCTCAAATTAATATTTTGAAATTCTCTTGGTTCTATCTCTGCTGTGATGTATTCCTTACTTAAATCTTTTTTTCTGAGCTTATTCCCAGGCTTCTCCCTGAAAGAAAAGTCCATCCTCTTAGCATCAATTTTTCTGGTAAAGTGGTATGACTAAGAGTCATGTGTGGAATCACACGGCAGCCAGTGAGGAGGCTCATAGTGAATATTGGATATCTTCTTCCACCTTTCTACTACCACTATCACCTGCCCCTACTCTGTGTATCCTGTGATCCAGTGATGCTACTCTACTTTCCTCAAACAAAGATCTTGAGATGCTGGGTATTTTCTGTCACTTGTTATTCCTTGTTCCTTCAATTCTCTCCCTCCTCATCTGTACTCACAGGCTTCCTTCAAGTCTGATCTAAAATCTCACTTTCTTCAGTAAGATTTTTCTGATTCCCCTTAATTCTAATGACTTCTTTCTGTTGATTATTTCCAATATATCCTGTATGTAGCTTTTTTGTAAGTAGTTGTTTGCATGTGTTGTCTACTATTAGACAGTGGGCTTCTTGAGAGCAGGTACTGTTTAACACAGCTAAGCCCTACTTGATAGCTTCATTTGAAAGATGATAGATGTTTAGCTTTATTTTTTCTCCTCCAAATTTATTTATTTATTTGTTTTCAATTATCAACAATCATTTCCTTAAGTTTTAAATTTTCTCCCCTTCCCTCTTTTCCCCTCCACAATATGACTTGCAAACTTATATGGACTCTACACATATATTCTTATTAAACACATTTTCACATTAGTCATGCTGCATGGAAGAATTAAAATGGAAGGGGGAAAGCATGAGTAAAACTAAAGAAAACCAAACATAACACAAGAGAAAATAGTCTGTTTCATTCAGTGTTCTGACTCTATAGTTCTTTATCTGGATGTGGGTGGCATTTTGCATCATGAGTCCTTTGGAAATGTTTTAGGTTCTTGAATTGCTCTGAAGGGCTAAGTCTATCAGAAATAGTCCTTGAATACCATGGCTCTTACTATGTATGATGCTCTCCTGGTTCAGTTCACTTCACCCAGCATCAGTTCATATAAGTCTATCCAAGTATTTCTGAAGTCCTCCTGTTCATCATTTTTTATAGCACAATAGTATTCCATTATATTCATATACCACAACTTGCTCAACCATTCCCCAATTGATGGGCATTCCCTTGATTTCGAGTTCTTTATCACCACACACAAAACAATAAACTGCTATAAATACTTCTGTACATGTGCGTCCTTTTCCCATTTTTATGATCTCTTTGGGACACAATTCTAGATTTCTTTGGGATATAACCATAGAAGAAGTATTGCTGGGTCAAAGGGTATGCACATTTTTATAGCCCTTTGGGCCTAGCTCCTAATTGCTTTCCAGAATGATTGGATCAATTCACAGGTGCACCAACAATGCATTAGCATTGCAATGTTCCCATATCTTCTCCAACATTAATCATTTTCCTGTTTTGTCATCTTAGTCAATGAAATGAAGTGGTACCTCAGAGTTGTTTTGATTTGCATTTCTTTCATCAATATGGATTTAGACCTTTTTGTCATATAACTATAGATGTCCTTTATTTCTTCCTCTGAAAATTGCCTGTTGATATCCTTTGACCACTTATTAAATGGGGAATGACTTCTATTCTTGTAAATTTGATTCAATTATATATATTTTAGAAATGAAGCCTTTATCACAGACACTAGTTGTAAAATATTCTTTCCCAGTTTTCTGCTTCTCTCCTAATCTTGGTTGCATTGGGTTTGTTTGTGCAAAAACTTTTTAATTTAATGTAATCAAGATGATTAATGTTGCATTTCAACATGTTCTCTATCTCTGATTTGGTCAAAAATTCCTCTATTCTCCATAAATCTGAAAAATAAACTGTTCCTTGCTCCCCTAAATTGTTTATACTATCAGCTTTTATACCTAGATCGTGTACGCATCTGGATTCTATTCTGGTGTACAGTGTAAAGCATTGGCCTAGGCCCAGTTTCTGCCACACTATTTTCCAGTTCTCCTAGCAGTTTTTGTCAATCAGTGAGTCCTTATCCAAGAAGCTAGAGTCCCTGGGTATATCAAACAGTAGACTGCTATAGTCATTGACTACTGTATCATGTGTACCCAAAATATTCCACTGATCTACTCCTCTATTTCTTAGCCAGTACCAAGTGCTTTCTATGATTGTTGCTTTTTAATACAAATTAAGATCTGGTATGGCTAAGCCACCTTTCCTAGCATTTCTTTTCATTATTTCCCTTGATATTCTGGACCTTTTGTTCTTCCAGATGAATTTTGATTTTTCTAGCTCTTTAAGACAGTTTTTGGTAGTTTGATTGGTATGGCACTCAATAAGTAAATTAATTTAAGTAGAATTGTTATTTTTATTGTATTAGCTAGGTCTACCTATGAGCAACTGATGTTTTTCCAGTTATTTAGATCTGACTTTATTTGTCCAAAGTGTTTTGCAATTGTGCTCATATAGTCCCTGGGCTTATTTTGGCAAGTAGACTCTCAGATATTTTATTGTGTCTATAGTAACTTTAAATGAGATTTCTCTTTCTATCTCTTGCTGTTGGGTTTATTTTTTTAAACATGACATTAGTGAAGCCTAGGGTGAGAGCAGATTCAATATCTTTCCAAGGCATCTGAAAAGACCCCAATTCATCAAGACATCTTGAGTCTCCAACATGTTCTCATCAACATTTCTTTCTCAGCCATAAGGGGAGCCTAATTAGAATAAGGCCAACCCAAAGCAAAGTTATGAAATAAGTCCTTGGTATTTTAGGACAAATCACACTTTCTGTCAGTTTTCTTCTCCAAACTCTTTCCAGGATCCTAGCCTCCATCCCATTTCCACAATGGCTAAAGGACTATAGAAATCAAGACCCAGGAGGTTGATAATTGTCAGTCAGCCAACAAGCATTAGGCATACAGAAAGAGGTGAAAGACAGTCCATCCCTTAAAAGAGCTTGCAATCTACTGAGAGAGACAACATATGAACAAGTGTATGGAAAGCAAGCTATGCACAGGGATAAATAGGAAATGATTAACAAATGGAAGGTAGTTGAATGAAAATAGGTTGGGATGTTTCCTGTAAAATGTAGGATTTTAGTTGGGATTTAAAGGAAACTAGGGAAATCAGTAGAAAGAGATGAGATGGGAGAGTATTCTAGCCATGGGGGGATAGCTAGAGAAAAATGCTCAAAACTGAGAGATTTTAATGTCTTGTTTGTGGAATAGTGTGCCTGGATCAAAGAAAATGTGTTAGGGACTAAGGTGTAAGAATACTGGCAGAGGGGTAACATGGTTGGCCCTGAACTTCAGTGACTGAATGGAGGATGGAGGATGGATTGGAATGAGGAGAGGCTTGAGACAGTCAACCCCTCCCCAGCAGGATACTGTAATAGTCCAAGTCTGAAATGATAAAGTCTCACACTAGAGCAGTGGCAGTGTCAAATGAGAGAAGGGAGCTTTAGCATATTCAAAAGATGGGATATGGGGGTTAAGAGATAGTGAGAAATCCAGGATTACTCTGGGTTGTGCATCTGAGGGACAGGGAGGATGGTTGTTCTATACAAAAACAAGAATGGTAGAAGGGGGAGAGGATTTGGGGGAAACATAACGAGTTGTCTTTTGGATGTGTTTAGTTTAAGATATCTATGGGACATCCAGTTCAAGATGTCTGAAAGACAGAGATGCAAGATTGGAGATCAGCAGGAAGGTTGAGGCAGGAAAAGTAGATTTGAGATATCATCATAGAAATGGTCATTCAATCCATGGGAGCTGATAAGATCACAAAGTGAAGTAGTATAGGGGGAGAAGAGAAGAGGGGTCAGGACAGAACACTAGGAGATACCTATAAAGAGCGGGCATGGCCTAGAAGAGGATCAAGCAAAGGAACTGAGAAAGAGCAATTACATAGGTAAGAGGAGAACCAAGAGAAAGTGGTGTCCTGAAAATCAAGAGAGAAAACACTATCAAGGAAGAGAGAGTACACAACAGTGTCAAAGACTACAGAGAAGTCAAGGAGCATAAGACTCAGTAAAGAACATTAGATTTGTCAACTAAGAGATCGCAGGCAACTATGGAGAGAAGTTAAGCCCCATAAGGGGTTAAGAAGAGGGTAAGAGGGGGGAGGAGCCAAGATGGCAGAGTAGAAAGACTCATGTATGCTAGCTCCGAATCCACAGCCCATAAATTTTCTGTAAAAAGAACTCCCCACAAATTCTGGAGCAGTGCAAGCTGCACAGAAACACAGTGGAATAGATTTCCGCTCCAGAGAGCCCTCGAAAGCCATCCCCAGGTGTCCATCGTGCACCGGACAGCAGAGCCCACCCATGCGCTGCCCTGGCCCTGCAGCCCGAGAGGAGTGGATCCGAGCAGGATTCAGGAACGGAATATCCGGTGGCTGCGAAGGTCCCTTCACCCACAGGTGCTCCAGGTCAGTGAGAGAGACTTCTGGGCTGGGCAAGAGGGGAGTGGGGTATCTCCGTGGCTCGGGCCCCCTCAGGAGGCAGCGGGAGAGGCAGCAGCAGAGGCAGCAGCAGCCCGGAACTCCCGGAGAAGGCAGGAGATCAGGGCCATTACCAAAGGTCTCCCCACAAACCTCAGAGGGAACTGAGCCTGGGAGGCAGCCCTGCCTCCACCTGAGCACCAGAACTTAAGCTCACATTGAATAGCAGCCCCGCCCACCCCTGAAAGCCCTGAGGCTGGGGAGCAGCATTTGAATCTTAGACCCCAAGCACTAGCTGGGCGGATCTAGGCAGGGGTGCAGAGGAATCTCAGAAGTCAAGTAACAGGCTGGGAAAATGCCCAGAAAAGGGAAGAAAAATGAGAACGTAGAAAGCAACCTTCTTGGGGAAGAGATGTTTCTTCCTCCTTTCATTTCTGATGAGGAAGTACAATACTTGCCATCAGAGAAAGACATGGAGGTCAGGGCCTCTGTATCCCAGACATCCCAGGGGGATGTCCGGTGGGCTCATGCCATGGAAGAGCTCAAGAGGGATTTTGAAAATCAAGTTAGACAGGTGGAAGAAAAACTGGGAAGAGAAATGAGAGAGATGCAAGAAAAGCATGAAAAATGGGTCAATACCTTGCTAAAGGAGACCCAAAAAAATGCTGAAGAAAATAACACCTTGAAAAATTGGCTCACTCAATTGGCAAAAGAGGTTCAAAAAGCCAATGAGGAGAAGAATGCTTTCAAAAGCAGAATTAGCCAAATGGAAAAAGAGGTTCAAAAGCTCACTGAAGACAACAGTTCTCTCAAAATTAGAATGGAATAGATGGAGGCCAATGGCTTTCTGAGAAACCAAGAAATCACAAAACAAAACCAAAAGAATGAAAAAATGGAAGAGAATGTGAAATATCTCATGGGAAAAACAACTGACCTGGAAAATAGATCCAGGAGAGACAATTTAAAAATTATGGGACTACCTGAAAGGGATGATCAAAAAAAGAGCCTAGACATCATCTTCCATGAAATTATCAAGGAAAACTGCCCTGACATTCTAGAATCAGAGGGCAAAACAAGTATTGAAGGAATCCATCAATCACCGCCTGAAAGAGATCCAAAAAAAGACACTCCTAGGAACATTGTGGCCAAATTCCAGAATTCCCAGGTCAAGGAGCAAAAATTGCAAGGAGCTAGAAAGAAACAATTCCAGTACTGTGGAAATATAATCAGGATAACACAAGATCTAGCAGCTTCTACATTAAGGGATCAAAGGGCGTGGAATAGGATATTCCAGAAGTCAAAGGAACTAGGACTAAAACCAAGAATCACCTACCCAGAAAAACTGAGTATAATGCTTCAGGGGAAATATGGTCTTTCAATGAAATAGAGGATTTACAAGCATTGTTGATGAAAAGACCAGAGCTGAAAAGAAAATCTGAATTTCAAACAGAAGAATGAGAAGGAGCATGAAAAAGTAAACAGCAAAGAGAAGTCATAAAGGATTTACCAAAGGTGAACTGTTTACATTCCTACATGGAAAGACAATATTTGTAACTCTTAAAACTTTTCAGTATCTGGGTAGTTGGTGGGACCACACACACACATGTACATGCATGCACGCACACACACATACACACATGCACACACATACAGAGACAGAGAGCACAGAGTGAATTGAATAGGATGGGACCATATCTTAAAAGAAATTAAGGTAAATGGTGAGAGAGAAATGTAGTGGGAGGAGAGAGGGTGAAATGGAATGGGGTAATTTATATGTCATTCAAGTGGCAAGCAGGAGACTTTTCAGTGGAGGGAAAAAGAGGAGAGCTGAGAAGAAAACATGAAGTTTACCCTCATCACATTCGACTAAAGGAAGGAATAAAATGCACACTCATTTTGGTATGAAAACCTATCTTACAATACAGGAAAGTGAGGGAGAAGGAGATAAGCAGGAAGGGAGGGATGATGGAAGGGAGGGCAATGGGAGGAGGGAGCAATTTGAAGTCAACACTCGGGGAGGGACAGGATCAAAAGACAGAATAGAAACAAAGTGGGGCAGGATAGAATGGAGGGAAATATAGTTAGTCTTACCCAACATGACTATTATCGAAGTCATTTGTAAAACTACACAGATATGGCCTATATTGAATTGCCTACCTTCCCAAAGGGAATGGGTGGGGAGGGAGGGATGGGGAGAATTTGGAACTCAAAGTTTTAGGAACAACTGTTGAGTATTGTTCTTCTTACTAGGAAATAAGAAATACGGTTAATGGGGAATAGAAAGTCATCTGGCCCTACAGGAAAAAAGAGAAGATGGGGACAAGAGAAGGGAGGGATGAGAGAAGAGAGGGAAAATTGGTGATAGGGGAAATTAGAATGCTTGGTGTATTGGGGTGGTGGTAAGGGATAAAAGGGGAGAAAATTTGGAACCCAAAATTTTGTGAAAATGAATTTAAAAAGTTAAATAAATAAATTTATATTAAAAAAAAGAGGGTAAGAGGAGAAAAAGTGGAAACACCGTTTGTAGACACCATTTTTAAATGTTTTAGCTATAAAAGGTTGAAGAGATCTGGCACAAGAGTTAGGGGGAATGGAAGGATCAAAAAAGGGTCTGGGGTTTTGTTTTGTTTTTTTCAGGATGGGAGAGAAATGGACATGGTAGACAAAATGGAATGAGCCAGTAGACAGGACAACTGGAACACTTGCATTTTAATAAAAGTCTTAAACATGGCAGAACAAACAACTTTCAGATTTGATAAAATTACAATTATGGAATTTAAGTCACTATAAGAAGTTATAAAAGAGAGGGGGGGAGCCAAGATGGTGGAGTAGAAAGACACACATATGTTACCTGTAAAGATAGACTATCAGTAAATTCTAGAGCAGCAGAAGTGGAGAACAGCAGAGTGGAAGATATTTCCAGCCCAGGGGGACCTGAAAGGCCGATGGGAAACATCTGTCACACTAGGAGGAGCTGAGCCCAGCCCAGGCTTCGCAGCGTGGCTCTGGGAGGAGGACTGAGCAGGCCTCGAGGGCAGAATCCCCAGTCTCAGTAGCAGTGAGATCTCAGATTCCTCAACTCACAGGTTCCAAAGGTCAGTGACAGGGTTTTTTTCAGCTGGCCAAGAAGGGAGAAGGACCTTCTCACAGCTCTGGCCTCAGGCAGCCACTGCAGAGGCCACATCTGGCAGGCAGCAGCAGTTCCTACAGCAGGCCTTACAGAAGCCCGCATCCATTGTTGGATCAGAAAACCCCTGGGGGAACTGAGCATCTGATTCTTACCTCAGCCCTGTGTAGAGGCCCTGCAGCAGCTGATCTTCATCTCACACTGAATGGCAGCCCTGCCCTGGTGGCTTATCTGAACCTCAGCCCTCAGTGCTGCCTTGGCAGAACTGGAGGTGAGGTGGTTGAGAAGAGGAAACTCTGCTAAGATTTTGGGCACAAAACTCTCTTCCTGCTCCCAGACCAATGTACATGCTTGATTGTGCCACCTTGGAGGAACTGAGATCTTACAGATCCCCAGAGTATACCCTACTCTTGACAAAGGACCCAAAAGTCAAGCAATTGGTTGGGAAAACGTCCAAAAAAGGAAAAAAAAATAAGACCATAGAAGGTTACTTTCTTGGTGAAGAGATATCTTCTCCCATCCTTTTGGAAGAGGAAAATTAATACTTACCATAAGGGAAAGACATAAAAGTCAAGGCTTCCGTATCCCAAACATCCAAAATAAATATTCCGTGGTCTCAGGCCATGGAAGACCTCAAAAAGGATTTTGAAAATCAAGTAAGAGAGGTGGAGGAAAAACTGGGAAGAGAAATGAGAGAGACATAAGAAAATCATGAAAAGTGGAGACCCAAAAAAATGCTGAAGAAAATAACACCTTGAAAAATAAGCTAATTCAATTGGCAAAAGAGGTTCAAAAAGTCAATGAGGAGAAGAATACTTTCAAAAGCAGAATTAGCCAAATGGAAAAAGAGATTCAAAAGCTCACTGAAGAAAATAGTTCTTTAAAAATTAGATGGAGGCTAATGACTTTATGAGAAACCAAGAAATCACAAAAAAAAAAAACCAAAAGAATGAAAAAAATGGAAGATAGTGTGAAATATCTCTTTGAAAAAACCACTAACCTGAAAAATAGATCTAGGAGAGACAATTCAAAAATTGTGAAACTACCTGAAAGCCATGATCAAAAAAAGAGCCTAGACAATATTCTTCATGAAATTATCAAGGAAAATTGCCCCGTTATTCTAGAACCAGGGGACAAAATAAATATTGAAAAAATCCACCAAACACTTCCTGAAAGAGATCCAAAAAGAGAAACTCCTAGGAACATTGTGCCCAAATTCCGGAGTTCCCAGGTCAAGGAGAAAATATTGCAAGAAGATAGAAAGAAACAATTCCAGTATTGTGGAAATACAATCAGGATAACACAAGATCTAGCAGCTTCTACAATAAGGAATTGAAGGGCATGGAATATGATATTCCAGCAGTCAAAGGAACTAGGACTAAAACCAAGAATCACCTACCCAGAAAAACTGAGTATAAGGCTTCAGGGGAAAATGTGGTCTTTCAATGAAATAGAGGAATTTCAATCATTCTTGGTGAAAAGACCAGAGCTGAAAAGAAAATTTGAATTTCAAACACAAGAATGAGAAGAAGCATGTAAAGGTAAACAGCAAAGAGAAGTCATAAGGGATTTACTAAAGTTGAACTGTTTACATTCCTACACAGAAAGACAATATTTGTAACTCTTGAAACTTTTTTCAGTATGTGGGTAGTATACACACAGACACACACACTGCACAGGGTGAGTTGAATAGGATGGGATTATATCTTTTAAAAATGAAATTTAGGGGTGAGAGAGAAATATATTGAGAGGAGAAAGGGAGAAATGGAATGGGGCAAATTATTTCTCATAAAAGAGGCAAGTAAAAAACTTTGCAGTGGAGGGAAAAAGCAGGGAGGTGAAAGAAAAAATATGAAGCTTACCCTCATCACATTCGACTAACAGAAGGAATAAAATGCACACTGCATTTGGTATGAAAACCTGTCTTACAATACAGGAAAGTGGGGGAGAAGGGTAGGGGGGATGATGAAAGGGAGGGCAATGGGAGGAGGGAGCAATTAGAAGTCAACACTCTTGGGGAGGGGCAGGGTCAAAAGAGAGAATCGAAGAAATGGGGGGGCAGAATAGGATGGAAGGAAATATAGTTAATCTTACACAACACAACTATTATGGAAATCATCTCCAAAATTATGCAGATAAGGCCTATATTGAATTGCTTGCCTTCCCAGTGGGGATGGGTGGAGAGGGAAGAAGGAAAAGAAGCTGGAAATCAAAAGTTTTAGGAACAACTGTTGAGTATTGTTCTTGTATACAACTAGGAAATGAGAAATACAGGTAATGGGGTATAGGGGAAGGGAGGGATGTTAAAAGGGCAGGGAGATTGGAGATAGGGGTAATTAGAATGCTCAGTGTTTTGGGGTGGGGAAGGGGTGAAATGGGGAGAAAATCTGGAACTCAAAATTTTGTGGAAATGAATGTTGAAAACTTAAAAAAATAAATTTTATATAAAAAAGAAGTAGTAAAAGAGATATTTGGGAGCAAAGAACTCTACCATAGTGCCCTTCGGCTAATCCCACAGGTATCTATTTGGCTCCACATATGTGGCTAGATTAGTATAGCCCATCCTTCCTTAGAAATACAGCAAAATATATGTCCTCCTGAAAATGGGTCAGTGGTATTTTAGTATTTTTGTTTTATTGGTCTAGAGCTGTGGTTTCATCATTATAATGGAAACTATTTCTGTTTATAAGTTGCAGATTGGCAATTTATCTGTAACTAAGATGTTTAAAGATATTCCTGGGGGGGCCTGACCATGATTGCTCATGGTCTTCAGAAGGCTTGTTTCAATGGGAAGATTTGAACCCAGATATCCTTGACTTTAAGATCCGTTTACATTCCAAGCACTGGCTTGTTACTGGGGAAAAGAAAAACACTCTCATTCCACATGAGATAATAAGACGATCTGTTTAGGTGCTTGAAACATTTTACAAAGTAAAATGACTCATTCTTCAAGATTCATAGTAAAAACTAGCCCCTCCAAAAAGTTCCCTTCTTCATTAGAAATGATCTGGTTTTCCTCATCCCTGACATAATCCTTGTTACCAGTTTAGTTATGCTTGTGTGATACAGGTCCCTTACCATATTAGAAACTCTAATAACCCAGCATCTTATTAGATAGAGAATTAAAATACCATGCGTCAGGTGCTTTGCCAACTTCCAAAGATAAATATTTCAAGCTAGTTCTCTCCCCTCAAGGAGATTATCTTCAAAAAGGGAAGATAGTGGAGATGAAGAGAAGTCAGAGGAATGACTTGGGAGGGAAGTCAGCATGACTGGGCTTCTCATGAAATGGAGGTCTGGCCTCCAAACTCACAGACCCCAGGCCCCAGACAGTTATCTCAATTCTAGCAAGGCTGCTGGCTAAGAGGCAGAGGAATGGGAAGAGTGTGTTCAAATGGGAGTGACAGATCTTTGTAACTTTCTCTCAAAGCCCTTTAACACTTAGTAGTCCTCAAATAAAATGCCTGATAAATTGAAGTTATTAAATTCAGCTCTAAAAGAATTATTTGAAAATAGATAGAAGGGAAAATAAGACTGAGTTCATCAACAAAGTTGGTATTGCTGTCAAATAAAGACTGAAATCAGCTCCCCATAGATGACTGAATCAACATAGAACATCTTTTAAAATAATTTATTTAAACAGTGTCAGTTTTAACATCTACATCTGTATTGGCTCAAGGAAATGCTTTCATTTATCAAATGAAATTAAAACTTTGTTTGGTCAGAATTAAGAAACCAGTCAAATTGGATGGTGGCTTGGAAACTATGCAAACCCTCCTAGAAAAGAAGGAAAGTCTATTAGGAAATTCTGTGCTCTTTCTTCATTTCTTTGACTCTAATTTCAAATGCCAGCTCTTCTTTTTAGTGATGTGGGAAAAATTATGAAACTTCAGTGAATACTACATTTGATGAATACTGGCTAGCCTCCCAGAAGCCCACGTCCTTCAACCCTCGTCATACCTTTCATAGTTTATTACCGAGCATATGAAGTGCTGTGAGCTGCTGTCTCAGGAGACAGGGCACTATTTGTAAAGCAGGTATTTAAACTTGAGCTGTGATGAATATAGGGAAACTTGTTCTAAATCTAGAAATGTAAGCAATATTAGGCTCATGCCAAACAGGACAAGCTCTGGGCCTCAAGAATAACAAATGGACCTAAGGGAGCAGATTAATTTCACAAATTTCCATTTTTTTTTTGACATGAAGCTCTTGATTCAGTGGTTGCTCTAGATGAGCAGACAAAAACCCAGCAGCCTTCTCCAGATGCTAATAGAAACAAAGAAGATCAAAATGTTATGCAGTGGGGCTGAAAATTAAATGCTGTTTTTGCAAACAGACACCAAGAGGTACTAGGTGGAAATAATCATACACGGAGATAATGACATAAGCGGTACAAAGCCACAAAAGGGAAAATAATCTACCCTCTAGCTGTCTCTCTCTGCCCCCCCCATTACCTTGTTTTCCCTCCTTTCAATCTGCTCGACACGGGGCAAGAACAGAAATTTATTTAGTCCCTTTCAGTATTTTAAAGCTAGCAAAGACATGTATATAGCTAAAAGCAACAGGCATGATGTTGGGTTTGCCGCCAGGAAGCCGTAGGTTCAAATTCTGTTTCTCAGCTTCCTAGTTACTTAAGTACAATATGATCTCTAGGACTTATCCCCAAGAAACTTCTTAGGACATATCTACAATGGCATAGAGGGGTTGCTATCTTCACCAGTGGAGAGAGTGCCCACACTAGAAGTTCTCTTATTCAGATCCTTCAAATATTTTCATATGTTTAAGAATACAGTATAAGGTGGAACAAGAAAGAGGAAAATCATAGAATGTTATCCATTAAAATATTGACCTAATAAGGATGAAGAACCCAAAGACTGCTTAAGTAACTGAGGATAAACCTGGATCACTATCATCTCTCTATAAAAAAGACATGTTCTAATCATAGAATTTTAGATTTGGAAGAGAGGTCAGAGGTCAGCTAGTTCAGGAGTATCTAAAATGAGGGTATTGAACCCTGAGTAAGAAATAGAATGAACTCAGAGAAACCACGTCACGATTCCAAAAAGTAATCAACTAGACCATGGGAAAATGAGTAATAACCTACTACTTCTTATGATAGTCAGTAATCTGGCTTACCTTGACCACAACTCATTCCTTTCCCCCATTATCCCAAACAATTGGTAATCTGCGTTCCCTCCTGCTATTGGTCTTGAAAGTTAAGCAAGCTCTCAGCCTTTCCCTTTTTAAATCCAGGGTTCATTGAGAGGGAGAGGGCAATTATAACATAATTCTGACATGGTAACCCACCTACAAAACTCCCTCTACTCATAACATAACCACAATACGTCTCCCAGATCAACTGTGGCTATGGCAGTTGTCCTTCACAGGCAATGGCCAGGAATGCCTTCCCCCTCCTTGTGTTCGATTTTTGTAGGACAAAATGAGTCACACAGGGTGAGCTGGTTTGGAAGGGTAGTTTTGAAGGAGTTTTTTCAGTCTTTTTTTCTCCTTTCTCATTACATTATGTTTTCCCCAAAACTCATCCCTCTTCTGAATTCCCTGTTTTGGTCAAGGTCACTACTATCCTTCTAATCGATTAGGTTCACAATCTCAATTTCACCCTCAACTCCTCACACCACATATCCAATCTGTCCTGTGGAATCTACCTTGACAATATCTCTAAATTTTGCTCCCTCCTCACCACTATCATGGCCATCACCCTCATTTAGTCTCTCACTATTTTTGGCGTAGACTAGTACAATAATTTCTTAATTGGTATCTGTAGCACCAATGTTATATTCACAATGCTCACAGTGGTATACCAGCACAATTTCAAAGCATGGAATACAACAGACTCTCCACATGGAAGACAGAACCAAAACATTTATTCAGACACCATAAAGTCAAATTCATCATAGGAACAAAAATCTGTACACAATAACAATGCAGAGAACAATACCATTCCCAAGCCTTGCCCCTACTAGGTTTTCCACAAACAAATCACAAACAAGCTCTTTCCCTCATTCTAGCCAGCTGCTTGCTTGCCTGACTCCTTCCTAGCCCTGGCTGCTCTCTGCCTAACCTTCTCTCAACTCTGCTCTAGCTCTGCCTCTTCCTGCTGCACCCCTTCCTGTTCCACCCTTTCAGCAAGCTCCTCCCACCACAGATACCACTCAGATTTCCATGTGACCCAGGCAGGTCACATAGTCCTATTAATAGATGGGAAAGATCTTCCCATTAAGAAGCAAAATTGCATTAACAATAATCAAAGAAATACATTATCAATACATTCAGCCTCAAGATCTTTCTTATCTATTGCATAAGTCAATGGGGCAAATGGTATCAACCGAACTTTAATAGGGATAACAGAAAATAAGCACATAAAATAATATCTGAGAGTGGGGTTTGAGGACAGGAACCCCATCATTCCCCCCTCAAACAGGGTCTCTTCTTCCATAGCTACTTTTTGCTGAAATTGGAACATAGAGTTATCCCAGCCCCAAGAGCTCCCAGTCAAGGGATCAGTTCTTTAGCTGGCGACCAAAGCTTGTTCAAGGTCCAGGGGTAACACAGCACATTGGTCAGAGCCCATGTTTAAACAATCAGGTTTCTGCAGGTAGACAGCACTAAGCCTGAAGAAAACAAATCTAACAAGCAAGGTGAACAGACAAAAAGCCAAAAGGAAACAAAGAGACAATAACCAGAAGCAGGGTAGATATAAGGTCAGCCATGCTTCTGGATTCCATGGACCCACTATCATAGCCTCATTCACTGGTATTTATTGTTTTATGATTTGCACTTTTGGGGTCATCATTCTGGCTAGAGATATACTTTCTTTAATCTGAGTTGGGGCCTACCAAATTTCCTATTCGCCCTGCCGGTATGACAAATTTGGATATAATGTTTCAGGAGGATCTGTAGGGGCAGTTCTCATCTCCCCGCTACTCTAACATCAAGCCCTTTTTCTTGATACATTTTATTAGTTCATTAGTTGGGATGCCATCTATTTGTCCAAAATCTACCCCTATTTTCAATAGAGCAGTAAACAATTATTTTCTTGTCAATCTTTTCTGACTTTGAATATGCTGGCTATTTACTCTTCTCTCAGAAATTTATTTTTTTCACTGATTCTCACCTTCCAAGATATCAACAATTCTCCCATGCTTTGGGTGAACTAATTCAAAATATCTGTGCCCTCCTGCTGAGTAAAATCCTCAATTACTTCTGCAAACACTTTGTGACCCCCACCCTAGATTCTTCTGTTGTGCTTCTGCTTGAGAAGCCTCCCATGCATCCATCCTCCTGTTATTTCTTTTTTGCTTCTTTTTGTGAGCTAAACTAACAACAGCTTTTTCTTCTACCACCTGACAATTTCTAGCTTGCACTTTTACTGGAGAGTTGGAATGCTGCAGGACAAAAAGTTTCTCATGCAAATTAGTTAACTCCCATTCCATCTGAATTTTCTCTTCCAACAGCTTGTCTCTGCTTTCAAACCTAAGGTGATTACTTACTGGCAAGGCCCAGCCTCTCCTACATACCTCTGCCAGTTTTTTTCCTGGTTCAATTGGTATTGCTTGCAAACACCTTTCTAAATCTCTGGGTTCTCTTTTCTGTTATCTTCAGTTTCCAGTTTTCATAGAGTTCTTTTAGCCCATTCTCTTGCTAGGTAGGAATAAGGCAAATCCTTCCATCTTGGAATTTCCATTTCTTCCTCTAAAGCCTTTCTGCCTCTAAACAGAGGTCTGATATTTTGTGATTTCACCTTCATCACCATTTGTAGCATCAGTGCAATATTCACAGCACCCACAGTGACCATGAATATCCCAGTGCAATTCTGAAAGATGAAATACAACAGACTCTTCACATGGAAGACAGAACCAAAACCTTTATTCAGATACCAGAAAGCCAAATCCATCATAGTAACAAAAATCTGTACAAAATAACAACGCAGAGAGTGACAACATCCCCAAGTCTTCCCCCTGCTAGACTTCCCACAAACCAGCTCCATTAAACAAATCACAAACAGGCTCCCTTAAACAAAATCACAAATAAACTCTTTCACTCAAGCTAGCCAGCTGCCTGCTTCCTTCCTAACTTGGACTGCTCTCTGACTAACTTCCTCTCAGCTCTGTTCTAGTTCCACCTTTTCCTGTTCCATCCATTCAGCAAACTCTTCTGACCACAGGCTCCATGTGACTCAGACTTTCATGTGACCCAAGCAGGTCACATGGGTCTATTAATAGATGGGAAATATATTCCCATTAAGAAGCAATATTGCATTAACAATAAGTAAAAACTATGTTATCAACATAGTAACCTTACCTCAATTCTCTTTCCACTAATATCCTTCCTTAGTGTTGGCCTAAACATGCAATATCTCTATTAAAGAAATGCTAAGTCCCAATATAATTTCATATTTACCTCATCCTTTTTTAATTTTTATTTTTGTGTGAGTTTTATAATACAATTATTAATACATGCACATAATCTATTTTAAAAAGGAAATAAAGTCATATGGCACCATGGCCAAAAAATATTACTGATAGAAATACAGAATCAATGAAGATTAAAGGTTAGTTATCTAGTTCAACTTCTAACCTAATGCAGGGATTCCCTTTCCAGTACCCCTAATAAGGAATTTTCTAACCATTCATTGAATAAGTCCAGTAATAAGAGGGAGATTGCTTCATAAGGCAGCCCAAATACCTATACATAATAGATATGATGATAAATGTTTAACAATTACTAACCCCTCCTAAAAAATGTACACACTGAACATACTTTTAAGGTTATTCTGTATTATGAGCACATTCCCATCATTTTCTTAAATATAGACAAGCAGCAAAACAATAAATCAATACAGCAGAGAACAAAAGAAAACTTACACGGAAGCAAAGAAAAGATGTACAGCTCTCAACACAATGTGTTATCTTTATTACATAGATTTTCTTGAAATGGAAATTTATTGCTATATATTTTGAATCTGCCCTTACATTCTGTGGTGCACATGATTTTTTTCTTTTTTTTCTTTTATATTTGTTTTAATATTTAAGTTTAAAATATGTTTCCTTTCCTTATTACATATCTAAGCTTTAGTATTTAAGTTGAAATTTAAAAATAAAAAAAATCAAGCTTTGATTTTTAGCATTTATCTACTTCTGAGGTATAAACGCTGAAAATTTAAAAATCAAATCTCATGAGCTGGTTTGAACTGGCTCCAGCTCACCCCATATATATATACTGATACATGTATTCCCTCATACTGTTTTAAAAAGTTGTTTTATTTTAATGTTAATGATTTTTATAACATTTAGTATAAGAATTTCTTTTTAAATTCAGTCAATGATGTCTGTCTATATCCACCAATCAAGTTAAATTCCCTGCTATGTGCCATTACCCAGCCAGACTAGGCCTATTTTAAAATATCAAGATTACTTCTCACTCTTCTGGGCAAACTCTCTGTAGCTTTCACAGTTCTTTAATTTTTAATTTATCTTCTGGACCTGCCAACAAAAGAAATCAGTGTATGACACTGATTATCACACTCATTATATATTGAAGAACTGGACTAGGATTATAAATGCCTCAAATATAATCTTGTTAACAAGTCAGAATATGGAATAGGCTACAACTTTCTAATCACATCAAATGGTAGTCAAAAAGGTTTGTGTTAAAAAATAATAATAATTCTTAGCCTGGTCATTATATTTCCTAATCCCTTAACTCTGTTCTAAGACTTCCCAGAGAAGATTATGTTATAATTACATATTGGGGGCACAGAGGATAGGAGTAAACATTTATGGAACACCTGTTATATGCCTGGAACTGTGCTAGATGCTTTACAATATTATTTCTTTAAATCATCACACCAACCCTACAAGGGAAGTCCCATTATAATTCTCATTTTATAAATCAGGAAACTAAGAAAAATAGATAGAAGTTAAATGCCTTGCTCAGGGCCAAACAACTAGTGACTCTCTGAGGCAGGATTTAAATTCAGATCTTCCTGACTCTAGGCACAGTTCTCTGCACACTGTATTTCCTGGCTGCCTAAATAAGCAATTATGATCAACAAATCCACTGAACCCTCTAGGCATTGACATTAGGACAGAGTCAAATAATAAAATGTCTATTTTCTCATTGGATTAATACAGATTCATGTTACAGTTTTTTTTAATGCTTAAACTGCAGTAGATGGGGGCAGGGGGTGCAGCCAACATGGTGGAGTAGAAAAATGGACCTGTAGAATCTCTCCCCCGATATCTCATAAAACACCTGTAAAAAATTACTCAAAACAAATTCCAGAGCAGCAGAAGCCAATAAACAATAGAGTGAAAGAGATTTCCAGCCCAAAACAGCCTGGAGGCCTTCAGGAAAGGTTTATCACACCAGACTCAGAGTGGGGTGCAGCCCAGTCTTGGCTACGCACAATAGCAGGTCTGGAACAGAGTATGCCTCAGGGGGTGGAATCCCAGGTAGTAGCTGCAGTTCCCAGATTACTCAACCCACAAATGCTAAAGACAGCTTCAAAGGTCAGTGAGAAAGTGCTTTCACCTTGGTGAGAAGGGAATGCAGTCTGGCCCCATTGGCAGCAGCAACTGCAGTGGCAGGCTCCATTTTTGGAGCCCTCAGCCTAAAGCCCCTGGGGGAGTTGAGAAGCTGATATGGATCTCAGGGATCTTAGGGTGAGGAGGGGTGCTGGCAGTGGATCTGGTGGAGGCTCTGGAGAGGGAATCCTACTGGAAAATCCTTGGCAGAACAGACACTTGTGGCTGCTCACAGACAAGAGCACAGGTCAGGAGAGAAGTAAACTCTCCCTTGAATGTGCCACCTTGGAGGAACTGAGAATTGACAAGTCCCCAGAGTTTACCATCCTCTTTACAAAGGACTCAAAAGTCAAGTAACTGCCTGGGAAAATGCCCAAAAAAGGGGAAAAAATAAGACTATAGAATGCTACCTCCTTGGTGAACAGGTATTTTCTTCCATCCTTTCAGATGAGGAAGAACAATGCATGCTATCAAAGGAAGACCTTAAAGTCAAGGCTTCTGCATCCAAAATATCCAACATAAATATACAATGGTTAGGTCATGGAAGAGCTCATAAAGGATTTTGAAAATCAAGTCAGAGAGGTGGAGGAGAAATTGGGAAGAAAAATGAGAGTGATGCAAGAAAATCATGAAAAGTAAGTCAACAGCTTGCTAAAGGAGAATAATGCCTTTAAAAATAGACTAACTCAAATGGAAAAAGACATCCAAAAAGTCAATGAAGAGAAGAATGTTTTAAAAAGTAGAATTAGCCAAATGGAAAAGGAGCTTCAAAAGTTCACTGAAGAAAATAGTGCTTTAAAAATTAGAATGGAAGAGATGGAAGCTAATGACTTTATGAGAAACCAAGAAATTGCAAAACAAAACCAAAAGAATGAAAAAAAATAGAAGATAATGTGAAATACCTCATTGGCAAAACAACTGACCTGGAAAATAGATCCAGGAGAAACTTAAAAATTATGAGACTATCTGAAAGCCATGATCAAAAAAAGAGGCTAGACATCATCTTTCATGAAATTATCAAGAAAAACTGCCCTGATGTTCTATAAACAGAGGGTAAAATAAATGTTGAAAGAATCCACCGATCACCTCCTAAAAAAGAGGTCCTAAAAAAGAAACTCCTAGGAATAATGTAGCCAAATTCCAGAGCTCCCAGGCCAAGGAGAAAATATTACAAGCAGTGATAAAGAAACAATTTGAGTATTGTGGAATTAAAATCAGGATAACACAAAATCTGGCAGCATTTACATTAAGGGATAGAAGGGCTTGGAATATGATATCTCAGAAGTCAAAGGAACTAGGATTAAAACAAAGAATCACCTACCCCGAAAAACTGATACTTCTGAGGAATAAATGGTCATTCAATGCAACAGAGGACTTTTGAGCATTCTTGATGAAAAGACCAAAGCTGAATAGAAAAATTGACTTTCAAACACAAGAATGAAGAGAAGCATGAAAAAATAAACAGGAAAGAGAATCAGAAGGGATTTTCTAACGTTGAACTGTTTACATTCCTACATGGAAAGATAATATTTATAACTCTTGAGACTTTTCTCAGCATTTGGGTAGTTGGAGGGATTACACACACACACACACACGCACACACGCACACATGCACACACATAGAGAGCACAACTCATACACAGGGTGAGTTGAATAGGAAGGGTTGATACAAAAAATAAAATTAAGGGTTGAGAGAGGAATATATTGGAACGAGAAATGGAGAAATGGAATGGAAAACTTTTTCAATGGAGGGAAAAGAGGGGAGGTGAGAGCAAAAAGTGAAGCTTATTCTTATCACATTAGGCTTAAGGAGGAAATAACATGCACACTCAATTTGGTATGAAAATCTATCTTACTCTACAGGAAAGTAGAGGAGAAGGGGATAAGTAGGGGGATGATACAAGGAAGGGAAAATGGGAGGAGGGAGTAATTAGAAGCAAACACTTTTGGGGAAAGACAATGTCAAAAGAGAGAATAGACTAAATGGGAGGGCAGGATAGAATGAAGGGAAATCTGGTTAGTCTTACACAACATGACTATTATGTAAGTCTTTTGCAAAAATATACTTAAATAGCCTATATTGAATTGCTTGACTTCTCAGTGATGATGGGTGGGGAAGGAGGGAGTAAGAGAAGTTTTAACTCAAAGTTTTAGGAACTAATTTTGAGAATTGCTTTTGCATACAAATGGGAAATAAGAAATATAGGTAATGGGATATAAAAATCTATCTTGCCCTGCAAGCAAAGAGAGAAGATGGGGATAAGGGAAGGGAGGGATACAATAGAAGGGAGGGCAGATCAGGAGAAGGGGTAATCAGAATGCATGGTGTTTTGGGTGGGGGAGGGGAGAGATGGAGAGAAAATTTGGAACTCAAAATTTTGTGAAAATGCATGTTGAAAACTAAAAATAAATAAATAAAAATAAATATCTGCTGACCAACAAAGGAAAAAAAAATAAACTACATTAGATGGATTGTCATAGATTTACACTTGTCAGAATGCTACAGTACTTAGTATTTTTTTGATAAGGTGAAAGAAAGTTAATTGAAGAAGGGAAGAAGCCAAAAATCTGGGTTTTGTTTCACAGATGTGGTCTTAAATGTACACTATGAAAATCTGTATTTATCTTTAAAATTAGTTCTATTTGATAGAATCCTGAATACATAATAGAAGTTAGTTGCAAAGAATTAAGACCCAAACAATTATTTTCTAAGAGTATAATCTGTTGAGTTGGCATTTGAGCTCAAGAACCGATTTCATACAAGCTTAAAGCAGCTTTCATACAATTTCATGCTCGGCGAAAAATCCATTTGGAAACCAAACAGTAACATTTGGTACCAGCCATGCATTTATATGCACATCTCTCTCATCTCCCATGTTTGATCAACTGCAACCTAACATTTTTCTGGGAGGGACAAATAGTCAGCCACTTCTAAAATCACCAGCTCATGTGAGTTGTTACTATTTTGTCTCCACTAATTCAGTATTCAGGTTTGCAGAACTGAAACACACCCTTGAAAAACACCTGTTTGACCATCAAAGAGAGTTATTCACAAAGCAAAATGGGAAAGACCTCACTTCAGGAACTTAGTTTCCATGAGTATAGTCCTTTTGATATTCATGTATATGGCCAAGAGAAATTATACTGAGTGACATGAATATATCTCAGCTTTTACAGGCAGAATAAATAACACTGATTCTGAATTACTCAATAAGCAGGCAATAATGTCATTTTTCTTTCTGCAAAAATTGGTTGGGTAGCAAAGGAACTTAGTTTACCTTGAAGTTAGATTGGGAAGAGAACCATTTTAATTCTTTATTTTATGGTTAATAAAATTAAAATTTCTGGCATGTTAATTATATTTCTAATGAAAATTATTTCTAAGTAGCATACCTACAACCACTGCCTGTTTGAATATGCTTTGAATCAGCAGGATTTAGTGAGTTCTCCCTGTTCTGGGTGCTGTGGAGCATATCATGACTACATGACTGCAACGCAGGGTTAATGAGATTCCTCCCAGATTCCAGATTTTATCGCTATGGAGGTCAGTTAACTTCCAGTATTAAAATTGGCACCCTAATTCCTGAAAGATTTTCTAATCAACATATGTTACTAGGTAAAAAGTTACTGAACAAGAATGTATAGCTAAAAGAATCCCCACTGTTGGAGAAAGAATTCAAATCTTATACACAACCGATGGAGGGTGTACATAAGAAGGCATTTCTTTGTACCAAAAGAAAGAGGGGAAAAAATGCCTTACTCTTTGCTACAATATATACATGGATCTGTTATCTCCTAAATGTGTCCCCTCATTCAAAATATGCAGATTGCGACCAAGACATGCATATCCATTTTCTAAGAATCTTGTTGATGTTCCCCAACAAAAGCTCAACTGGCAATTCAGTCAATTGTAGGAGACCTACCCATAGAGCTTCAAATTTCGTAAGAAAGATTGAGTAATTGCCTATTAAACTACAAAAGAATTAAAAAGAGTAATGCTAGTATTAATGATAATCCTTTACATTTACATAATTCCTTGAGTTTTACAAAGCACCTTATAAGCATTCTCTCATTTTTTTCTTTTCCTTATTTACTAAAATTCCCAGATTGCTTCTTAAAGAGGCCTATTTACTCAATGGATATTACCTCCCTTGAAGTGATTATAGCCTAAGAAGACCAAGGTCTCCCAGTGCATCCTGGGTCATATCCAGGTCACTGGATCCAGATGGCTCTGGAGGAGAAGTGAGGCTGGTGACCTTATAGAGTCTTCCCTCACTCAAAACAAAGTCAAGTGCAAGTCATATCATCACTTCTCTGATGTCATAGTCTTCTTAGTAAACAAAGGATGAACACCACAACAATAACAACAGCAAAACAAATATACAATAGAGAAAATAAACATAATATAAACTTAAGGACCATATCTTAAAAGAAATTAAGGTAAATGGTGAGAGAGAAAGGTAGGGGGAGGAAAGAGGGTGAAATGGAATGGGGTAATTATATGTCATTCAAGAGGCAAGCAGGAGACTTTTTAGTGGAGGGAAAAAGAGGAGAGCTGAGAAAAAAAAAACAAGAAGTTTACCCTCATCACATTTGATTAAAGAAAGGAATAAAATGCACACTCATTTTAGTATGAAAACCTATCTTACAATACAGGGAAGTGGGGGAGAAGGAGTTAAGCAGGTTGGGGAGGATGATGGAAGGGAGGGCAATGGGAGGAGGGAGCAATTTGAAGTCAACACTCAGGGAGGGACAGGATTAAAAGACAGAATAGAAACAATGGGGGCAGAATAGGATGGAGGGAAATACAGTTAGTCTTACACAACATGACTATTATCGAAGTCATTTGCAAAACTACACAGATATGGCCTATATTGAATTGCCTGCCTTCCCAAAGGGAATGGGTGGGAAGGGAGGGATGGGGAGAATTTGGAACTCAAAGTTTTAGGAACAACTGTTGAGTATTGTTCTTGCTACTAGGAAATAAGAAATACAGTCAATGGGGAATAGAAAGTCATCTGGCCCTACAGGACAAAAGAGAAGATGGGGACAAGAGAAGGGAGGGATGACAGAAGAGAGGGCAGATTGGTGATAGGGAAAATTAGATTTCTCAGTGTATTGGGGTGGGGGGAGGGGATGAAAGGGGAGAAAATCTGGAACCCAAAATTTTGTGAAAATGAATGTAAAAAGTTAAATAAATACATTTTTATTTCAAAAAAAAAGAAAATAACAGCAGCTATCTCAAAGTTTTTTTGTGATCTTCACATGAGATAATTTTATAATTGTTATGTAAATATTAGCTTTTGATAGTTGGATCAGTATGTTGCAACCTTCTTAGTATCACCTTGCTATTGCATACATTTTTCCATTGCCTTGCATTCATTTTGAGATTTACATATCTATGAAATAGAGATGTTCTATGATTCACAGCCTTATAGTATTACTGGGAAAATACTGGTATTAAAAAATGTAGGAAGCAGTTGGGCAATTTTCCAGATGTTATAAAACCTGCTCCTCTTCAGTCCATTTTGGGTCCATCCCCTTGTCTGTCTGTACTGCTTATCCAAGAAATATTCAGTATCATAAATTGGTAGTGGATTTGTTTTATTTAAAAAATATACCTCTTATTTAAGCACACATGCACCTATTTGTATTGCAGTTTAGGGAAAAATTGCCAAGCATGGATAAACATACAACTACAGAACTATATTGGAACTCTTTTACTTACATTTTGTGACACCAGTTGCTCATTTGCCCCCACTAGTCCCTGACCCATAAATGGAGACAGTAACCATCAAAAGGTGTTCTAGGTAAGGGAAGACATGTAGCAGGAGTAGAGAATCAATGTGCTAACAAAGGAACATGGTGACTACTCACTTTTGAGTAAACCTCAATTTCCATTGTTTAGAAATTGTGGTATTCCATGAATTATAGCCACATGGCACCAACAGATTGGGTGTCCAAAAGTAGAGTTTTGTTTCAGGAAATGATTTAGGATCATTAAAAGCACTGTACTTTCACAAATCCAATCCATTCTTCTCTTGGTCCTAGGCAGCTAGATGGTTCAGTAGATAGAGCCTTGGACTTAGAGTCAGAAAGATCTCGATTCAAATCCTACCTTAGACACTTACTAGCTTGGTGACTATAAGCACCAACAGGCAGGGTCTACCAAAAACAAAAGAAGAGTCATTCTGTCAATCTTCTTTCTCCTCACCTCCATTTCACATCTATGGCTTAGATAAACATGGCAAAAGCTGGTACTGAATTTGAGGAGAGGAAAAAAAAGATCATTTTTATAAGCAGGAGGAATTGAGCAATCTGGTTAGAATGTATGAAAAAGTAAAAACAGTTTGTAGGTTCTGTGGTCCTAGCTGAAAGGCCTCAGAAAGAATGTTCATATTTTGTCAGAATAAATTTCAGAAGAAAATTTGCCTTGGCTTACTTTAAAAACTTTAACCCTCGTAGCAGATTTCACACCAAGTAGGAGTGGGAGAGTTGTCTCACCAAGCTGTCTTTGTGGGCTTAGCACAAGGGATGAATCAGGGCTCTCTTGACTCAGTTACAGCATGGCATAATATAAGGATCTCTGTTCCTGGTGTCAATAAATCTAGTTTCAAATTCCAGTCCCTTCTTAGTCTTGTGCCTTAGAACAAAGTTAACTATCCACTCTGAACCTCAGTTTCCTCATTTGCAAAATGAGCCTAATCACCTGCATTCCCTTCTCATAAGGGTTGCCATAAAGAAAATGCTTTGCATCACTTAATTGTGAGGTGATTATTATGTACTTTCCCTTGATCTTGATTTTGTTAAGTTTTCATTAAAAACTGTTTTGTCAAGTCTTTTGAACTGCTTTGGGAGGGGAGAGTAAAGAGATGAACAGTAACACAGGAGGTATAACCTTAAATAGAAAATTCACTTTGAAAATAATTATGACTGAATAACTTTTGATCATTTTTTTTCAAATTGTCTGTAAATAAATGAAGTTTTATTTTTAAAACAAAAAAATAATATAAACTTAAATATCAAAAATTAAATACAAAATAAGAAAAGAACAAAAGCATGACATATGCTCAGTAGAACATAAGAGAAGATTCATAATATATAACAATAAATTTCTGTTTCAAGAAAATCTATATAATACTATGCATTTTGTGGAAAACTGTCCATCATTTCTTTGCTTCCTTGTCAGTTTTCTTTTGTTCTCTGCTGTGCACTTTTTACTTTGCTCCTTCATTCTCCTTCTTCCCTTCCGAGTCCCCACCCCACATTCTCTCGTTACTCTCACAACAACCCTAAGGTAGGTGCAAACTGAACTTCAGAGAGTTAATGTTATCCAGTCACAGAGGAGATCTATAACAGAGACTTCAAACTTGCATGCTGCATGAGACCCACAGCACTCCTGAGTGTGGCTGAACCAGATTAAAATGTAGGTAGGAAATATTAAACAAAATAAATAAAAATACTTCAAAACACAGAGAATGGCAACATATGGCTTTTTTAAGCCAATATGTGACCAATAGGTTTCCTTATGTATGGCTTATTTGTTCCCATTTCTATTTGATTTTGATACCACTGATTTACAGGACCAGGTACAGTTGTACTGAGAGCTATTGTAGCCCTATGACTCTGTTTAAAGATTGAGGAGACCACAGTAAGATGGAATTTGAAAAGCTGCATGATTGTTGTTCCGTTGTTTCAGTGGTATCTGATTCTGCATGACTGCATTTACAATTTTCTTGGCAAAGGTACTGGGATGATTTGACAATTTCTTCCCCAGCTCATTTTACAGATGAGAAAACTGAGACAGGATTAAGTGACTTGTTCAGTGTCACACGTTAGGAAGTGTCTGAGACCAGATTTGAACTTCTTGACTCCAGGCCCAATATTCTATCCAGTGAGCCACTTAACTGCCCAGCTTCATGGTAAATTGGTCTTTTTGGCTGGAGCAGACCTAGATTTATCACGGTATTATGCATCACAGGATTTACAATTAGAAATAGAGGAGAAGCTTGCTGAGTAACTCTGAAAATTGAGATTAGGAAGTTTAAATTCAATTTGGGAGGCAAATGGGAGCCCTCATACACTTCAAAGGGAATGTCATCTCATCTACTTTGAAAGCTATAATGATGATGCTATTATATGAAGTGATTGAATTATTGATCATTGGATTTGCCCTGCAATTTCCCTTTAATGAAGGAAAGACCTTTTAATTAAAGTATTCAAATAGATATACTATATTCATCTTTAATTCATTATTTTGTTATATTTCTTCATTAGACAATGCTTTGAGAAATATGATTCTTGCTGCTGTGGTCTGAGAGGAGGTTGGGACACTCGAATGATTTTTTTGCTTTACTGAAGAGCTCAATATAGTTTCCTACCCACAAGGATTAACTTAGCTGTTGGTATTTTGTGCTAAAACTCGAAGCTTGAAACTATGAACTCTGTATCTTTTCCTTCTATTGTCAGTTTTCTTGGTAAGGTATTTAGAGATTTTGCTTTATTATTATTGTTGAGGGGATTAAGCTCACATTATAGTGAGATTTCTTCTGGCTCATATACTTATCTCTGAGAGAAGTTCAAGATAAATCCTATTTTTCTCTTTTTTCCTCATGTGACATTGTGATTGGTGGCAGTTACCATAGTGCTCTGGAAAAATATGAATACACCCAACATTCTCCAGAAATTTATATATAATTTCCCATTTAGTTTTTTTATTGGAATTTAGTAACTGTAGTATAAGTTACTATACCCAGAGGGCTGGGGGTTCAGCCCAATCCTG
The DNA here is from genome assembly GCA_023548195.1 of Bettongia penicillata ogilbyi. Lineage (NCBI taxonomy): Eukaryota > Metazoa > Chordata > Mammalia > Diprotodontia > Potoroidae > Bettongia > Bettongia penicillata. Next base: position 224,066 of record JAJHZJ010000478.1, on the reverse strand, counting down.
AATGGATGAATTGGAACCAGCCCCTTCCATGGAACCAACTCAGTGCTATAGTGAGTATAAAATAGAAATCTATGAATAAAGCACTTTGCAAACTATGTAATTTATTAATATGAGCACTTACTCTTCCTACTATTATTATATAGGAGTAAGGCCATAGGAGGCAAAAGCAGTTAGAAAAGCAAGAAAGGTGAATGGAAAATGATGCAAATATTTTCTTGAATTCGTAAAAATAAGAGGAAAGACCATAATGTTGTGTTCATCATTGCCCTATAAGTGAAGAAAAGAAGGCATAAAGATATAAGAAAACACTCTGCATCAATTCCTAGATAGCATAGTTGATTCAGGAATGCGTAGTTCTTGTACAAATTTGGTTCTAAGGCAGATGGACTATTCCTCTCTGCCATTGGGACTGATGCTTTATTGCTAATAATAATCATCTCATCCATGTTCTCCCTCTCCCCTACCAAACTCCAAACTGATTAGTAACTTCCTGCAGGCAGAGATTCTTAGGCACCTTTATAATCCCCTTAATAACTTGAACAGTGCCGTGTACATAGTAGAAATTCCATAAATATTTGTTGAATTGAGTTGGAAATAATAGGGAGGTTTCTGTACCCAGAGATCTGGATGTGCTTTTTTATGTGACTGGATAAATGAATTTCTACTTTTAAAATTCTGATGTCATCCTATCTGTTTTTTCAAGTTAACATGATGTTATCACATTAAATGATTAAGTTATTGATTATTAAATTCACTTTAGAATATCTTCTTAATGAAAGGAAGAACTTTTAATTAAAGAATTTTCAATTGATATACTAGCAATCCATTTTAATTCCTTACTGTGTGCCACTTCTCTAACACAATTTATTCTTTGTTGAATTTGTAATATGTATCACACTAAATTACTTATGGTATAATTTAGTATTAGTCAATCTAATGTTAAATGATGTTTGCTATTAGCTGAAATTATAGTTTGGATTATATGCATACAGAAGGGTAGGCTGTCATCTCATACCCTGGTTGTGAACAAACAGATCACATATTGAAGGGAATCAAGTTTGCATATCAAAACAAAATAATCACTCTAAAAAAGAGCTTTCCTTGGCTCTATTTTAACTTGATGATGATTGACCTTTCACTGAAAACCTGGATTTCCATAATGTTGCTCAATATGACATATTTTTAGCAGTCACAATTATTCAGAATGTTTCTGTTTTTTGATGTAGGCATCTTTTCTTCTAAATTTCTGGAAAAAATATAAGGACTTATCAAGAAATTTTTCTAAATAGAAAAACCAATCTGGAAACATCAAGTTTATATTAATTGAATTGCTTGAATCTTAGTACATCAGTGCGATCTTGATGATTTCTGTGGTAGGCCCAAATAATCTATTTCATTTTTTTAATCATTGAGATTTAACAGATGTATTAGGAATTAATTGATTAATTGGGAAAAATAACTCAATATTTGTTACAGATGATATTTTTTAAATTTTGTTTTGTTGTTTATGTGACTTTAATACACACTTTCTATATTTGCCTACTGTAGCAAAATTTAACAGCTGAAAATGAAACAAATGCATCAGTATTTAAGGATGGCTTTTCAGTTGAGAAATATGACTTTTACCTCTAATGAATCCAAATGGATATTGACGATTTTTCTGAAACATTTAAAAGACTAAGTACCCACATAGAAAAAGTTGAAACCAGCAAAGTAGATAGTGACTAATATGATTTACCACATATTTCCCAAAACACAGGAGACGTAGGATGAGGAGAGTTAACAAACTGTTAAAGCCTATCAAGTGTGTAACCAAGTGGCTGACTTGCATAGACAGAACAGAAATCATGCTAAAATGATTAGCTAATATTATGCAAGTGAGAGATCTTGTTAACTAAAAAGGACAACCTTGACTGAAAAGGAAATAAAGTAATTCTGACAGGGCTCAAACAAAATCATAAAATCCTGGGAAATTAAACCAAATCTAGCAATATTAAATGTAACCTGAAGTTTAAGGCAATATTTTCCAATGACTAGTGAAAAGCGGGCAATAGGGAATCAAGATGAAGTTGCTATTAAGTTATTTTTATTTTCCCTCCCAAGCAATAGACAATCGAATAAGAATGACAATGTAATAAGAAGAGCCCAGTATTTTATTTTATTTTGGTTTCTCCATTGATTTGCAGATCTACTTACACATAGAGACTATCTTGCCTAAGCTAGAAATAACGCAACTACTCTGTTTCAATCTCATCATTGACTGGCATAGCAACTTTGACATGCTCTGTTTCTGATCTAGGAAGGGGTATTGTTCCCTAGTCCCATGATCTCACCATATTGGTGCCAGACAATATGGACAGTCAATCATCTTGAACTCTACTGTGACTCAGAATTTTTATTGGAACCTGAAAGAATACAGGAGAAAGAGATGAGGGGAAGGTCTTGGGGGAAAATCAATGAAAATATAAGTTATGTCCTAAGTCCTTTGGCAACCTTGATAAACTCTCCTGGGTACATTTCCATGCAAATAACTCACAGACATATGTCTTTCATAAACAGCTCTGCTTTGTTTTAACTCTATGAAAATCATGCTTCTTCCAAAATAATCTGATCACCTGAACTCTCATAACCATACAGATCGATTCAGCTTTAATTACTCAACACTTCCCTTTTCTCTCATTGGAGGGCTGGAAGATGTTTCAATAAACTTTTCTTAAAGCTTCAGATAGGGTTCAGAACTTTCCAGGTAACTCTCCTTGCTGTCAGTGGTTCTGCTCGGTTTCAGTTCCATGAACATCCTGGTCTATTTATCCTCTAGTGTCTTTTACAGCTTCCTTCAGTGCATTGTTTTGTCCTATTTGATTTTAAGCATCTTGAGGACAGGGACTTTCTTTTTCTTATTTGCATCCCCACTGCTTAGCAAATGGTAAGTGCTTAATAAATGTTTATTAAATTGAATATAAAAGTATGCATACACATATGATTTTTGGACCCTCATCAATTCTTATCTTTACTTTTCAACAGTTATTTTGAATTCATCTCTGGGCCTCAAGTACTTCTGAATCCAATTCTTTCTCCACAGAGTTACCAGGATGATTTTCCTAAAGGACAAGTCATTATACTATGCTATAAACTCCAGGGTCTCATCACCTCCAGTGGGAAATACATATTCCTTTGTTGTTATATAAAGCTTTTCACAAGTTGTTTCTAATATACCCTTCTAACCTTATCATTTCTTTTTCCCCTTCCAGTATTACCAGCCAAACTTGCTTTTTTGATATTCCTCATATATGATACTTTATATTCTGTCTCTGTGTCTTTGCCTTGTGTCTAAATGCACTTCCTCCTCACCTTGACCTTGTAGTAGTAAACAGTAGTAGCAGTAAGAGAAGGAGGAGGAAGAGGTTTACCAGTAATAACAGCAGCAGCAGAAGTAATAGTAGTAGTAGTAGTAGTAGTAGTAGTAGTAGTAGTAGCAGTAGTAGTATAGACATAGATGTAGATGAGCTAGAAGGTCAGGGTTTTTGAAAAGATATCACCATTGAAGTCCTCAGATCAAGACAGGGGAAGGAGTGGAGAAAAATAGTAGAGGCCAAGTACTGAATTTCTTAAGAGAAGAGAAAATGTGACCTGTTACAGCAAAAAAGACTTAGATAACAAATGGAATGAAACTAAAAGGAAAAGAGCTTCTAGTGATGGTGTAAGAGGAAAGTTCTAGAAGAAATATGGCAGGGAAAGAAATACAACAATTGTTCCTCTGGGCCCAGTACACATAGGAACATGAAGGAGCAGTCTCACACTGGAGAGGGTAGCTCATAGTTTTCCATGAGCAGAATCCAGAAAAAAGGTACAATGAAAAGCTAAAGGATGAGATAAAGTTTGTTAAAAAACAGATCAGTAGTTTTAGAAACACAGTAGCAAAGTGTAACTTTCACCCCTGCAAATGAATAATGTGCTGCTATTTATTGATATTATTATTATTTATTATATATAATTAACTTATTCATTTTAATACAGCTGTGAAAACAATGGTATATTGGTATTTAAGCAAAGAGTATTTTAGGCATCTCAAATTCTAAAGTTCAGGCCCCAGAAAATCATTGTTCTCTCCATGCACTGTACAGGACAGCCAACATGACGGAAGGACAGGTAAGCTGGCCACTGTCCTTTGCTGCTCATCATTCACAGCCAAGAATCTTAGCCACCAATCATGCTCTGCAGCTGAAGGAAGGAAACTTGACTTGTACATCATGGGTTAGCTACCACAGGAAGCTGTCAGTTAGAAAGACCATCTGTTAATATGACTATTAACTAAATGAATTTTATTTGTAAAGGGCAAGACCCTCCTTATTCTCTGAGGTAGTTGGACAGCTGCCAAATTCATCTTGAGAAACAAACTCTACATGGGTGAGACCAAAAGGGAATAAAAAATAGAACCAAATGAACTTATTTTCACCTTTGCTCTTCCAAGGAGAACTATCCTTTCAAATGAACAAAACAGGCATGGGAGAAATCATGACTTGTTGCTCAATGAATCTTGGGGATGGTATTCTAAATTCAGTAGGCCTATCTCTGCAGAAGCAATGAAGGAACCCTTTGGCGATTTCAATCAAATCCACTACAGCAATTCTAAGGCAGCCCCACTGAGTCCATGGTCCCAGTCACAAATATTGAATTTGAATCTGAAGGGAACTCAAAAGTATTTTTCATTTATTATCCCCCACATCCTCCCTCTCTTCCCCACAAAAAGAGGAATAGGCAACTTGCAGCTACTACTAAAGCTGATGGTTTGTAGCCAGAAGACATCAATGTGCTACGTAAACCATTCCATTTTGATAATGATTAAATACCTCATTTTTAAAGTGCATTTCTCACTGAAGATTTGAGAATGTTATTCAATAATTTCCACATATTAAAATTTTTGAATCAATAAAGAATTTTTGGGATTTCCCATCATGGGAAAAGTAAAATAAAATGAAATGAAATAATGGAAGATAAAAAAGCAAATAAAATCAATAGCATAGGGGAATAATGGAAAGAAATAAGCTTTTATATAGCTCCTAATATGTGCCAGGCACTGTTTAATTATTTACACATATATTATTTAATTTAATAGATACAGCAGCCACAGAGGTAGGTACTGTTATATTATACTTAGCTGATTACATCATTTGTTATATTATATACTTTATTATTATATATCCTATGCAGTCAAGGAAACTGAGACAAATCAAAACTAAGTAACTTATCCAGACTCACACAGATAATAAGCGACTAGGATTGGATTTGAATTAAGATCTTCTTTACTTCAGACCCAGCACTCTATACATCGTACCATCTAGTTGCCATAGACCATGGATAAGGACTAAGGCTTATGGTTTCATTGGTGAAGGGAGCTCATGGAAGGAAATCCCTCTGTGACTGAAGGTCAGTAATTCCTCTGCAACTTATGTCTTAGAGCTGCTAAGGACACAGAAAGGTCAAGTCAGTAGCTCACAGTCACATAACACATCAGAGGCAGTGCTTGAACCCAAATTTTCTTTTCAAGATCAAGTCACTATCTACTATGTCATGCAACCTTTTTGTACTTGGAGCTCTGAATGTAAAATCTATACCTAACAGTAGCTGAACAAGGCCATAAGCAAATGGAGACAAGGGTTCTTGTCTTACCTTTATTGGCAAATCCATTTATGACCTAGAGCAAGTCGTTATTTCTTCTTTCTGGACTTTCATTTTGTCAGCTATAAAATGGGCATGCTATTTATAATGGGAAAGCTATCTCCAAGATAGCTTTCAGACTTAATTAAGCATCCATATGGAGAAATTCCATTCAAGACTTGTCAAAATCTAGCTCTATTATACTCATTAAGTTTTCCCTCACATACCAAACTGGATACCACCTCTTTGACTTTGTTAATATTTTTCATCATTTCTTTGTGTCCAATCCTTCCTTTCCATTTAGTCATAACCTCCTCAGTTTTCAAGATCCTGTTCATAATCCCTTGTTCACCAGGAAAACTTGCTTAATGTAATGAGCCTACATCTGATTTGTATCTGAAATCATCTGCATGTATTTTCTCTTCCAATAGTAGATGAGCTTCCTAATAGGACTGTCTTATTTTTGCCTTTGAAATCTCAATGATTAACCTAATGCTTTGTACTTAGTAAGTACTTAATATTTTTTATTTATGCGTTTATTCATTCACTTCATCATTTGTCCTTTTAACTCCTGTTTCACTTATTACCCATAATCAATTAATAACCATTTATTATGTACTATGTGCCAGATATGATGCTAAATGCTGGAGACATGGAAATATGAATATGAAAAATGACTGAAGGGAGTTTATATTCTAACAGGTACAGCAAGTATCAGATATTACCATGTTGCAAGAATAGTGTTATTATGTAATTGCTCATATGGCATAATTATTTCTTATATGTGTACACAAAATCTACATTTTAAGTGTTTCCATTCCCAATTCTTCTCATTTGATACTAATTAACCAAGAACTGTGTTGAACATTTCTGACACTAGAACCGTATTTTAAGAGAAATTTAACTGATGCAAAACAATCATCTAAATGAGTTGGGCAAAAAAGCTCATCAATCACCTCAGGGAGTAAAACTCCAATTTCCTTGCTGAATAGAAAGAAATGGCAGCCAAAGGCAACACCTGTTCAGAATCCAAGCTCATTTGTGAAACATCTTATATGTAGGATGACAAAAAAGCATAAACATCTGCTCATAAAATTAAAAAAAAAACAATTGAGGATGCTTTTTAAGCCCACAGAGTAGAGTATAACACATGGTCAAGTTAGAGTATTTGTAGGAAAAATAGAAGGGCAATAATTAGACATTTAATAGAATAGTTCTGCTAGTATTTTTACAGTAATTTGTTCTCCCTAGAAATGACAGTTGAACAGTCACTCTTGGAATGTGTCCCATACACTATGTGACGAAATCTTTATACTATTTCAAAAAATATCTTTCAGGTGAATGGCTAGAAAATACTGAATAAATGTGTACTGGAAGTGACAAAAATTTAGAGGCACTCTGAGATAGTTTTCAAGATATTTCAGGGAAGGGGAAATTCCCAAAGAATGAACACGACAATAGATGTCTTGATGTCTTAACAAACAAGAAACTTCAGTACGACTGAGAAGACACCAAGAACTATTAAGTCATATGTCTATTTTCTCCATTTATAAAACCCATATGTTCCTTGTGAACAGGTATTGTTTCATTCTTTGTACTTGCGTTTTCAGTGTTTTGCATGGTGAACGACAACTAGTAGACATTTTAATAAATGCTTGTTGATTAGTTAATGAGAAAGATTTATGTGTGAATCAAGGATCTCTTGGATAAAAGCACAGGACGGGAGCTGGCAAGCTTTCATCATTGATGCTCCATAGCAGACAATATTCCACAATCACAGATTTATCAAGAACCGCCACATCTGTTGTTCGTGTGTTTAAGAGCATTTAGCTCAGTTGAGTAGAATACAGCCTTAACAACTCTCCTTGAACAAGCTGTCTCTTATATGTGCATTAAAGTCATACATAGTTTTTTTTTTTAACAGATAAAACTACAAGCATGATTTTGTACTGTAATTCTCTGAATACTCAGGCATGCAAAAGGCAGACATATGGTCACCAAGGTACCCACCAGTGTTCTCAAGGAATCCAAAGGAAAGAAGAATCCTTATCAATGGTCAGACTGTCAAAAACGTTCTCAGCAGCAGATGACTTTATGTTACTTGTTGATTAATTATTGTCCTTCTTGCTCGAAGAGGACCAAAATGACATCATCATGTCAGGGTCAAGGTAAAGTGTGGCTGACTAGACCAATAGGAGATTGGAAGGCTCTACCACAGGTGAAGCAAAAATAGAATATTTTTTTGTATCAAGAAATGGAGCACTACAAAGTCTGTTCAGGGAAGCCTAAGGGAATACTCAAAAGAAATCAATCTAACCAATCTCACTGGAAAAACATAATGGATGAGTAATATGGATTCCCACATTTGAGAAATGGCACAGCAATTTTAATCATTCCTAATTCCTTACTGCTGTGATAATCATTTAAAACTACTATGTTTTATGTGCCCTGGAACATTGCAATGTTGAAAAAAGACCTAAACCATTCATGGGAGTTTAGCCTAACTTTTCATGGAGGAAAAATCAGATATATGGAGAATATTCATTGTTTAGATAGACATGGAGCAGATTTGCTCCATTACAGCTGCATGCTCGGACAATGAAATGAGCCCATAACTAAAAAGAAGAAAGAAAGTGGGCTGCATCTGCAATACTCTCAATGATTCTAAACTTTCCTACAAAATAAATTATCATTTTATTTTTTAATATTTTAATATTATGTTTTCCTCCAATTACATATAAAAACAATTTTAACATATTTTTTAATTAGAATTTCTAATTTTCTTCTTCCCTACACTTCCTTCCCCCTCATTGAGGAGGTAAACTATTTTATGTAGATTATACATGTGCAGTCATGCAAAACATATTTCTGTGTTAGTCATGTTGTAAAAGAAAACCCAATTAAAGAAATGAAGGAGAGAAAAAAAGAAAAGAAAAGGACAGTACCACATTTTTGACACCAGTATTCTCTTGGTCACAAATCAAAATACCACAGAAAAGCAAAATGGAAATGGATCTCTCCTACTCACATTTTGGGTACAATTTTAGTTGAGTTGCTCAGCCTCTGAGTCTCACTTCCCTCATTAATAAAAGAAAATAGATTGGACTAGATTCTCTCAAAGATGTCTTTAACTATATGGACAAAAACAAAAAAACATGAACAGATTCTTCATATAGGGGCAGTTAAGTGACAGTGGATAGAGCACTAGCCCTAGAGTCAGGAGGACCTGAGTTCAAATCTAGCCTCAGAAATTTACTAGTTGTGTGATCCTGGACAAGTCACTTAACCATGACTGCGTCCAAAATACTTATATACATGTGTGTATACATATATACGTGTACATACATATATACATACCTATACATACCTATATACACACATGCATATGCTTCATTTATATATGCTGCCTTTACCTTATGAGATTATGTTTTATATCTCCATGACATTGTAAATTCAACATGGGTAAGTATAATTTTATACTTCTTTTGAAGCCCATACCATCTATCATACAGAATTGTATTGCTAAGCTTATTCCTACAGCAAAAACCTTTCTTTATAATGCTAACACTCTTCATGTCTTGCTATAAGGTAAGAAGCAACCAACTACTTATTAAGCACCTACCATGTAATAGGCACTTCACAAATATCTTATTTGATCCTCACAACCACCCTTAATAGGAGCTATTATTATCCCCATTGTACAGTTGAGGAAACTGAGGCAAAGCAAGGACAAGTAACTAGCTCAGGGTCACTAGTCAACGTCTGAGGAATGATTTGAAGTCAGTTAGTGTTTGAGGACTGATCTGAGGTCTTCCTGAGCCTAGGCCAGCACTCTATTCACTGTGCCATGTAGTTATATAGGTCATGGATCATGAAACAAACAAAAAAAACTTCTCAAAGTACCATAATTACAGGTTGACCAAAAGGGCATAGAAAGATGCACTGTGGGTGCATACTGTTAATAGTGACTCAGCATGAGAAATGATGTGAAATGTATCTTTGCAAACAGTCATTTATAAATGGAAATTATAATAGTATAGTTTCAGCTAGGATAAAACATAGCAGGTAGACAGTTTGAGTGCTCCATTAGTATCATTAAATATTAAAAGAACTTGAGAAAGACCAACAACTTGGTTAGATACCATCTGGAGGATTTCTAGAAAGATATGGTCAAGAATAACACAGTAAGAGAACATGTGCTTGACTGGCAACGATTTATACCTGTGGAGGCAATGCCAGCATCAATAGAATATCAGATTTCTCAAAGTGTGACTGTCTAAGTGCCTTATGTATTGTTGGGCTCAAACTGCTTCATATAAATTGATTGATGGATGGATGGACTAACGGGCTGACATAAATCAAAGTCTAGGAAGCAGATGGGGGAAATAGTGGGCAAACAGAATTGAACACAGGCTAAACTGTAAAATCCAAAATAAGAGCAGTTTGAAGTCTAATAATCTGGGGTACAGCATCTTTGTTACAATTGTATCAGTTTGAACATTTGCATTTGATTTACTAAGAGCTATCGTTCTATATCCAGTAATGAGATGGATTTTATTTAATTGCTGAAGTCAGATTGTTTATACATTTGCATATTATAAATAAAAAGGAAAATATTCATTCCATTGTGCCTATCATCTTTAATCTCCAAGCTAAGCTAATGTGGCTATGGAGTGGAACTCCTGAATCATGTTACAATATTCTAAAGTGATCATTTGTGACATTTATATCTTTCTTTCTAGCCAGGGAAAGAAAACACTGTAGTCTCATATGTCAAATGTTCTAAACAAAGAAAAGGGCATAAAACTCTCAGAAGAATGATGTTGTCCTTTTTTGAACATAATTCTAAATTTAAAATTCTATCATGGGCACAGAAAGAATAAGATTACAAAAGCCTAACTTTTTCACTTATACAATTTTCCATTCAAGTTACGAAAACAAAATTGTAGCCTTTACAAAAGTTTAATGGCACTTCTCTTTCTTGTGGAGCTCTGTAAAATGTTGTCATACTATTTTTCATAATCAATTAGGTTTGGAGAAAATGAACTTTTGCCTTTTTCTGTCTAATAATGGCTGGCATGCTAATAACAAAGAACTCTTTCTGCTCAATTTAAGTGCTTATACTTATGGCACCTGGAGATTTTTAAATGTTGGGAAGTGACTAAGAGAAATGGAGAATTACAAGGAAAAATCTCAACCCATGAAGTTTTGATAGGAGCTAAAAGTAACCACCAGAAATAAAGGCTGCAGAAAAAGATCAGAGATCACAGAGTAGAGCTGAAAGGGACCTTAAAGGTCATCTAACCAAACTGTTTCATTTTACAAATGAGGGAACTGAGAGCCAGAGAGATTAAGTAGTTAGACCAAGGTGATTGCTGTGTTCATCCTTCTTTCTCAGAAGATCAATGATATAATAAAAGTTATGCAGGTAATAAATGGCAGAGCCAATATTTGAACCCAAGACTTCTGACAGGAAATAAAGAACTCCATTTACTGTTCATAGTATAGCAGATTTAGAGCTGGATCTTAGATCTTAGAGACTGAATCCATCCCCTTTATTTTATAAATGGTGAAATTGAAGACATTTTAGCAACCTGCCCAGCTAGTAATTTTCTTGGGTATGATTTGAACTCAGGTCTCTCTGGGTTCAAGTCTAGTGATCTGTCCACTTATGCCATTGCTAGACCATGGGAGGAAACTTTTTTGAAATATGGAACAATGTTCACCTTTCTTTTTTTTCCAGTTTTCTGCAGTGAGTGAAGAGACCGATAGAAATATGTGTATTCAGCCATTCTTGGAAGCTTTGTGGTCATCACAAGAATCCATCTGACCTGTTTTAATCATATCAACAACCATGAGCAAGCAAATAACACTTACCTACAACCCGTTTAAAATTCCTTGTTAAGAACCAGATTGAAGAATTTCATGTTTTCACCCTACTATATACAATAGTAATAGTAAGCTTTTACATAGTTTTTTAAGATTCACAAAATATTTTATAAATATATCTTCACAACAACCTTGAGAGGCAGATGTTGTTATCATCCCCTTTTTACAAAGTAGGACATTGAGGCAGACAGCAGTTTATTGGCTTGTCCAATGTCACACAGTTATTACAGGTTTAAGATTGTATTTGAACTCATGTCTTTGTGACTATGTTTTCATGACCATCCACTAAATTATGGATCACCTTCTCTGATGCTCTATGACAGCATGAAAGTGATGAAGGACTCTTTAAAGATCAGTGTAGTCTCTTCTCCAAAGGTAGAGGAAATAAATTTGACTTAAAAAGACAATGACCCCTAATTTCATTTCAAAAGACTGTTTAACTTCAATTCTGTTTAATTCTTATGGATAGTTTTTTCCAATCTGTCTAAAAACCCAAATGAAAGTGAAGTGTAGAAACTGTGATAAACATATTATCAGTCAGAATGTAAAATACTCATAATAGATTCAGCAGATTTTTAGACATAATAATACTTCCATTACCCTGAAAAATGTGTGTGGGTCCTGGTGTCATTTACAAAGTTTCTCTTCCATTGTCCAGTTGATTAATACATAAGGCTGAGCCCTGAGAGACTCTGAGCCTTTTTTACTGAAGGGTAGATACCCTCTTGGATACTGCCCACTGCAGGCATGGAGACCACAAATAGAAATCATCCCTGCTAACAGTCGGTGTTCCTCTCTCCTCATGCGTAGTAATAAAGTTTGTTAAAACTATCTCTGTGTGAGTTAATGCTTTTCATCTGCACTCCCCTGTACTTCATTTCTATTACAGATGAGGAAACTGAGGTTCAAAATCAAGTAATTGGCTCACTATCACACATCTGATTGGTGTCCACAACAGAATTTTATTCCAAGTCTGCTTAACTGATCTGCTATAGATTGCTTCCTATTGTTTGCTGATATTCTGAGTGTGTATTCCTAGCTCCCCTGTTGTACTTTAAAACAGCAGATGTCACTGATAGATATTCTCCCAATCCTGTTCAAATACTAAGGAGTTCCACACTCACCCGGGTTGTTGATGGATCCCCTCCTGATCCTGGGTAAATGTTACACTCTCTATTGTTCTCACAAAGTCAGCAGTCTTACATTCATTATCCCTACGTTTTCCTGTTGAAAAGCACCAACTTAGAAAAAAGGACCCACATGTACAACAATATTTATAACAGCTCTTTTTTGTGGTGGCCAAGAACTGGAAATTGAAGGGATATCCATCAATTGAGTAATGGCTGAACAAGTTGTGGTATATGAATGCAATGGAATACTATTGTGTGGTAAGGAATGATGAGCAAGTAGACTTCAGAGAAACCAGGAAAGACTTATATGAACTGATGATGCTCAGTGAAGTGAGCAGAACCAGGAGAACAGTATACACAGTAACAGCCACACTGTCTGATAATTAACTTGGATAGACTTAGTTCTTCTCAGCAATGCAAGGATCTAGAACAACTCCAAAAGACTCAAGATGAAAAATGCTACCCACATCCAGAAAAAGGAACTGTGGAATCTGAATGCAGATGGAAGCATGCTACTTGTTTTCTTTTTGTTGTTCTGTTTTGTTTCTTCTTTCTTGTGGTTCCTCCCATTTGTTCTAATACTTCTTTACAACGTGATTGTTGTCAATATGTTTAATATGAATGTATATGCAGAGCCCATATCATATTGCATGCCACCTTGGGGAGGAGGGAGAGGAAGGAGGGAGAGAAAATTTAAAACTCAAAATTTTATAGAAGTGAATGTCAAAAACTAAAAATAAACTAATTACTTTAAAAAAGAAAATCACAAATGTGGTGGAAATACATTTTATATCATTGCACATCTATAACCTGTATCAGATGGCTTGTTATCTTGTGGTTGGGAGGAGTGGAGAGGGAGAAAAATTTGGAACACAAAATCATTCAAAATATCAATGTTTAAATTACAAATTCATGTAATTGGGAAAAAATACTGTTAAATTTCAGAAAATCCCCAATGGGATCATGAAGAGTCAGACATGACTAAAATAACTGAACAACTAAAATAACAGTGCCAACCATCTAGAGTTGTAAAGATCAATACTTGTAAAATATTAAGTAGGAACTTAATGTTTTTTTCCTTCCTCAAAAAAAAAAGAAAAGCACCAACTTGTCATAGAAGAATATGTAGATTTGTGGATCTACCCATATGAAATATTTCTCTGAACACCTACCTATTCCTCAGATACACCTCTTCCATGTACTAGTTACATTTTGAGTCCTGGTCATCCGACCTTGCTATAATGAAGTTAGCTTGAGAAGATACACATGCTTACAAGCTATATACATCTTTACTCTACATAGAATCGACAAGCAAATTAACCATACGAAACAAGGGAACAGCACACAATAAACATCCCCCATGTAACTTCAAGCCAGACTTTCTCCTAAACCTCAGAAGTTTAGCGTAGACATAGGATCCATCTGAACCTGGAAATGAAAGATTCAGACATCCTTGGAGTAGGCAAAGGGGCAAAAATAGTACACACACACACACACACACAAAACACAGTTCAACCTCAGTGCTAGATTCACATAGCCATCATATTCAGGGGTGCACTGGAGCCAGCTTGAACCAGCTTGTAAGACCGTATCACTAACTGTTAAGTATGACCATTAATATCATAAAATCATAACATGCTACAAATTAGAGTTTATAATTTTATTGACTTCTAGACATTAAAATTATATAGAAAATATTAAAAATGTATTATACATTTTCAGAGAGCTGGTTGTTAAACATTTGCCACCACATCTCTGAATATATCAATAAAAACCTTGTGAAGGTTCTCTGGAAATGAGATTCATGGCATGGAATATGAACTCAGGATCTTAGTAGTCTCAGAATCTAGTACAAACTGGAATCCAGGGAAGTTGGTACTAGAAAAGATCTCCAATCTGTTCTAACCCATCACAAAACACGTTGAGTGGTTACATTAATTGGTTCTACACAATTCACTGGTCTCATTCCTGCTGCTACCATTACCCACTTCTCCTCCTTCAATCCGGAAACCTGAAGTATTTTTCAGTTGTTGCTATGTCACATCACTTTTCCTCTTAGTTCGTCAATCCAAAGTCACTGCTCTAAGCAGTAGGTGGCCTGAGGAAAGGAGGTGAACATTCGGGAATGGAATGAGAGACATTACATACTCCAGATCCCTTGAAGAGTATCATAGCTATAATAGTGCTAAGCATATAGTAGGTCTTTATAAAAATATTTCTGATAGATTTCAAATAACCATCAAAAGTAAAAATAGCATGGAATCATAGAAGGAAAATTGAATAAAAGTTCAGAAAACCTGAATTCTAATCCTGGGCCTTCTATGTACAAAATTTATGACTTTAGATGGGTCACTTTAACTTTTTGATTCTATAATTTTCTCATCTGGTTAAAAAATAAGGATGATAATACCTGACCTTCTTTTACAGGCATCAAATAGTTGGTATATACAGTAGTACTCTCTAGGTTCCTAAGTGCAATACAAATATAATAGGAAAACTGTAATGTAGTGGAAAGAAATGAGAGTAGGATTCAGAAGGCCTATATACTCATTTGGGCTCTGCCACTAACAAACCATATTATGTGGGGCAAGTCATCAAATCTCAGCTTCCTCTTATGCAGAATGAGGGCATTGGACTCAATGTCATTCATTTCTTAATTTCTATGGTTCCATGATTTCAGTACTCATTTCCTCCCAGAAATAAGCAAAGTAATGATTATGAAGTTCATTTTTTTTTCCATTTCCCACTTTCTAAGTGATCAGCCTTTCAAAGAATATGATTTAAAATCTGACATTCCTTCTTTCTTGTTCCTATTACTATATCTAGGCAATCATAATTTGGCTTATTTCCAGAATGAAGCCCAATCATGAACAAGTCTCATTTCTTGTAATTTTTAAGTTATCTAAAAACAAAATAAAACACACACTTGTATTTGTTAGCAATAAAAATCAAGAATAATATATAAGAAAGACAGCGAAGAAATCTTCACGTTCCAGATAATCTTTGTAACCGTTTACTATCTGGTTCAGTTCTAGTTGATGTCACCCAGGACCATGCACCAAAAACCCCAAGAATAACAGCATCCAATAAACCACCAGGCCTTCTTCCACCCTGACCATAGTCTAAGGGAGTCAGTACCTACAGATAAAAGGGAACCTATATTGCTGTACTGTTCAATCATGTTCTACTCTTTGTGACTCCATGGACCATATCACGCTGAGGCTGTCCATGGGATTTTCTTGAGAAAGATACTAGAGTGACTTGTCATTTCCTTCTCTAGTAGTTTAAAGCAAACAGAGGTGAAGTGACTTGCCCAGTATCACACAACTAGTGAGTGTCTGAGGCTGGATTTGAATTCAGGTCTTCCTAACTGAAGATCCAGTGCTTCATTCACTGAATTACTTAGCTGCCTGTATGGAACCTATGGGGAAGTCAAACCTTACTGGTGGTGTGAATTTGGGAAAGTCATTCAACCTCTGTCTGCCTCATTTTCCTCAATTGTAAAGTGTGGAGAATAGCATCGACTTCCCAGGGTTGTTATGAGGATCAAATGAGACAATGTTTATTAAGCACTTAACCCAGTGCCTGGAACATAGTAGATGCTAGTTTATTTTCTTCCCTCCCTACCAAGAAAATGCGTTTTCAGGTGAGATAGCCCTTTTTTCTCAGAAAACATAACTACTGAATACTTTAAGAAAAAAGTTCTCACCAGCAAAGCCCTTGGAAATGTTCAATATTAAAAGTGGATATGGTCAGTGCAAATGATGCTAAAGAACCTGGTTGCTGTACCTTAAATATTCCTTGGACTTACCATCTGCCCTGCAACTGAGCTATCTTTTATGAATCATCTTTCTTTATTAGAATGAGAACTCTTAAAGGTTAAGAACCATGTCTTGCTTTTCTATTCATATCTCCAGCTCTGAGTATAGTGCTTTGCATTGCACATCCTTGATGCTTAATAATTATTTTTAATTCATTTGTTTCATACAGGAGTAGCCCTAGGATGATGAGATCTCATACCAGGCCTATGAGTTCCAAGACTGGTTTTTCTCAGAGTTGAACTATTTGGAATATAGTCAGAAGGAGTGGATTTTCTCCAAATGGTCCATCCCACAATGGTGGGAGCTAAGCAGCTCTTCTTGTTATTAACATGCCTCCTCAGCACAACTCAACCTCCAGGAATGATAAAATTGCATATTGATTCATTCTGTTAGAAGATACTATCAAAATTTCCATGCTTCACTGGACTGGGGGAGAAGGAATTCCCTTTATCAACTCCTCAGTAGTAATGGCTAATAAATGGTCAATACAGATTAAAAAATCTTCAAAATCTTGGAGATAGTTATAAGATCATCTCTCTGCCTCCCTTTTTCTCAAAGAATATCCCTACTTCCTTTAACATTCCCACATACATCACATTTTCTATAACCCTTAATTGACTTTGAGTACTCTTTTCTGAACCCTGCCAATTCCTTCAAATTCTTCTTGAACTGTGGTTTATTGTGACTTTGCAGTGACTGGTGTTAATGGAAGGGTCAGCCAAAAGCATCAAAGATTTATTTGACTCTTATTAACTTGTATCACAATGATGATAAAGTGCCTGGGCACATACACAAGAAGGAAGCAATAAATATAGCATATCTGCCCTTCAGGAAGACTCTTGCTTCTGTCCCATATGACATTCTAATCAACAAGGCAGAAAGATGTAGGCTTGATTGTACAATTAGTTGGAGGATATCAGGGTATAACCTTTCTAATGACAAAATTCTCTAATCTTTCAGTCCAGTATTAGCTATTGTGGATGCAAAACACTGATATCTAGGACACATGGACATCCCAAGTTATTCCTTTCTTATAAAAGTGTCCCTAACATGGGTAGAAGCAAAGTGATTAATAGCAGAAACTAAAACGACTCCTGTTCAAAATAGTCCTTTCTAGAAATACCTGCCTTCTCTGATAGGTCTTAGAGACCTAGCTTAATAATAATTCACATTTTTATAGTATCACATAACAAAAATAATAGCCCATATTTATATAGTGCTTTAAGGTTTACAAAGGTAAACCTTATCTCATTTGATCCTCAAAAAAAATGGCACTGGTATTATGCTCATTTTATAGATAAAAAAACTGAAGATGAGAGAAGTTAAATAGCTTTTCTGCTTCATGTTTCCAATGTCCAGAAGTAGGGAACCTACCGCCTTCAAGCCATATGTGGCCTGCTACATCCTCACATGCAGCAATACTTTGATTCAGTCACAGGGCTGCTGTACTTGAGGACCTACATGAGGCCACAGGTTCCCCAGCCCTGTGTAGTTTACTGAGCCACTTCACCACCTATGTAAACTTTTTTTCTCACAAAGGTGTGGGTGTGAGGAAGGGAGCACATAAATTATTATTACCAGTTATTTATTTACTTTTTTCTGTTAAAGGGGGCCATTGCCTGACTGCGTCTTAAAGAAGTCTATTCACTGAATGGGCGTTACCTCACTTTAAGTGAGTACCTGAAAAGGCCTTCGCCTAAAAAGTCAAGGTTTCCCATTGCATCCTGGACCATCTGTAGTCATCCTGATTGATATCTGGTCACTGGATCCAGATGGCTCAGGAGGAGAAAGTGAAGCTGGTGACCTTGCACAGCCGTCCCTCACTCAAAACAAAGTCAAGTGCAAATCATGTCATCATTTTTCTGATGTCATGGTCTTCTTTGAAATTGAAGGACAAACACAATTACCATTTTACTTGTATGATAACTGGGACTCTGAGAGCCTATCATTTGCCAGCGCTCACATAGCCAACAATTCTCTGATGTGGGATTCCAACCCAAGCCCCATCACCCCAATTCATTACTCTGTTCATAACACCAAAGCCTCTTTCAAATCTCGACCCAAAACAAGACCTACAGGTAAAACTTATGATTTAAGAAGTAAGAGCGTTGGAGTCTGTGGCCTGTTCCATATCCCTACAGACATCAAACATGAATCTGGAACTGCTTCCTTACACGATAACATCCATTATTTCTCAGGAACAAACTGCTCTGCCTTGACCACTCACAAATAGCAGTGCTCTGGAGTGGGATACCTAACATTGCAATAGTTAGTATGTCTGGGCTATTATTGTCAAGCAACACAGGTGTGGATGCAGCTCATTTCTAATTCAGTAGATAAGTTTCCATAAGTTTCCTTATGAGACTGAGAGAGGTGAGTATCACTGAAGCAATTTGAGCTCAGATCTTCTTAATGTTAAATTCTGCACTCTCTTCACTATACTACACATTATCTCTTCAGTGTGACTCCCTTTTTTATGTTATTTTGGAAAAATACTTTATTTGCTCAAGTCTTTTATAATTAATTTAGAAATTTTAAGCTTTTCCCAAAATCTTTTTAAAATTACATTAGTTTTCTTCCTTTTGCAATCTGTATAATGTTCATATTTTCTGAATCTAGTTTTGTTTTTACAACTTTGTAACTCCTTGTCACATTCTAAAAATTACAATGGAGCAATAATAATGTCTTTAAAAATTTCAGTCTTAAAATAGCAAAAATGTTTTTAAACTAATGAATAAACATTTAACATACTTTTCATTTTTAAAGTGTTGTGATTATTTTTAAGCATGAGAGTACATTTTTTTTTTAAAATTAAAGACTATGAGAAAAGTCCCAAAGTCTTCATTCCTTTGATTCCCTAGCCTAGATTCTTAAAATTTTTGATCCACCAATGACTCTTCTCTACGTATTACTCTCTTTCACTGGGCTGGGAGAATGGAAGGCAGTTTTGGTCACTAACCATTCACTCGACAATTACTGGTGCTATTACAAAATCTGTTTAGGCTTTAATGGATAAGCAGGGCATTTATGTCAATTTTATTCAAAAAAATTTCTCATATTCTTCCAACTACTTGATTCAGCTCAACCTGAATATACTTAACATCTTGATTATTTAATCCATGTTGATAAAATGCCATGATGAGAGTAAATGTGGCCGGGGGGGTGGGGAGGTAATTACCGGATTTGGAGGCAGGAGAGAACGGGGTTTGAATCCTAACTTTGGCACTTAAGTAGCTATGTGACCCTGGGCAAGTCTTTCACCATTTCCAAGCCTCAGTTTCCTCATCTACAAAAACAGAGGTGACTAATATCTAAAGTATTTTAGTAATTCACAGATTTTCTGTGAGGTTTGAATGTGATCATATTCATTCACTATCTATGGATAATGAGTCTACTAGGTGCCTATTGCCAGAATATGTATGATGTCAATAAGAAGACGAGGGACAAACTGTTGAAACAAATGTATATCATTGCTACAAAGCCTCAACCTGGACTGGAAACAGTATAACATGGTGAAGAGACCATTGAAGAATAGTGACCCAATTTGTCAGAAGATAAGGTCTGGAATCTCAAAAGGAACTTTTTAGAGTAGTCGTACCAGATTTCAAATATACTGAAATACAATAATAGTCAAAACGATTTGGTACTAAGATATAAATTGAAAATTCTACTGACAAAACAGACAAGCTAAGTTTCACCTAAGACCAATGACAAGAAGTGACTCTGTGTTTGATTAACACAGTGATACAAACCCTTGGGGAAAGGGTTTCAATTTAACAAGCTACCAAAGAGACTACATATGCACTGTCATTGGTATAGAGAATATCCAGACAAGGAAACTCAATCTACCATTGGAGATTGGCATTTCTCTATAACTCATAGTGACTAGAGCACTGAGAGGTTAAATTGCTGCCTAAGGTGGCACACAGTTAGCATGCATCAGATGTGGAAATTGAGTCTACATCTCAGGAAGTTAGCTTCCAGGCTACCTTTCTATATCCATTATATCACTCTGCCTTTTATAAGAACTGTTGAGAAAGCAGCTTGTCCAAAATTAGGTTTAGATCTTTACTTTATTCCATGTGACATAATATGCTCCAAAAGGATATAGGATCTAAATATTACATGTAAATAAAGTTCAAATCATTAAAAAAGATGCCTTTTGGATCTATGATTGGAAGGGGAATTCTTAACTAAGGAAAAGAAAACATGATGAAAGGAAGAAAGGAAGGAAAAAAGGAAGGAGAGAAAGAAGGAAAAAATGATGAAAGGAAAGAAGGAAAAAATAAATGACAGGGAGGAAGAGAGGAAGCAAGAAAGAAAGAAAAGAAGGAAGAAAGGAAGAAAGAAAGAAGGAAGGAAGGAGGAAAAGGTAGAAAAAGAGAGGATGTTAGATCTATAATTATTTGATACCTGTAGCTCTCATGTAGTGTAATCATTTAGCACTTATGAAAACATTTTAGCACTATGGTGACTCAAAAAGCCAAAGGAAACTTTAAGGAAATAAATGCTAATATTATAACATTCCCATCCCACAGGATATATACATTAGTATTATAAGGATTTTAATTGGAAAGAACTAGACAGTAGATAATAGTGTTAAAATATATGAAAAGGACAAAACAACTGTGAATACTCTCAAAACACAAATTGAAGTTTAGACTTACAAGGTAAAGGTCTCTGAATCTTAGGTAAATTTTAAATTTAAATTTCAAATTTAAATTACTAATTTTACTTGGGCTCTACTTTTGCTTTTCTTCCACATTAAGCCTTATTTTTCCCAAACTTTCCCTTTCTCTCTAGCAGAAACTCCTAGTTACTAATTTCTTTTTCCTACAATCTAGCACATTCAAAATGAAATCTAAGAACTGCAAAACATGCTATATTAGTCAAAAATACCTTTCTCCTGGGGGTGAAGCCAAGATGGGGAAAAAAAGGAGTGACTTTCCAGAGATCTCTCCCAGATCCCTCATTTTAAATACCTTTAAATAATAATTCCCTCAAACAATATCTGGACTGCCTGAACCCACAAAAAGAAGAGGGGAACCAATTTTTCAGCCCAAGACAACTTAGAAGGTCCGTAGGAAAGGTCTTTCACATCAGAATGAGAGAAAGGCACAGTCGAGCACTGGCGGCACCAACTCAGACCAGATTCAGCAAACCAGGAGTAGGCTGTAAGAGAGGTTAAATGAGTAGAGGCAGCTGCTGCCTTTGGATGGTAAGCCATCCACAGCCCACAGATGGTAAGGGGGTCAAACAACTGCTCAGAAGGAGATTTACAGGGGTCTCTTTGCTGGTTCTGGGCACAGGATTATGTTGCTTTGCCTCTACTTGGATCTGGGTTGCAGGCCTGAGTGGAAGTCCCAGGGTAAGGAGAAGCACTAGCTCACCACAGCTTGGAGTCACAGTAGCCACAGGGACCTTCGCCACAGTTCTAGGGCAGAAAAGAGTGCTTGTGGTCACTCACAAGCCAGAGCACAGGCCAAGAGAGTAGTAAACATGCCTTTCCTTAGGTCATAACACCTTTAAAGAATTGAAAACTTACAGATCCCTAAAAGTATCTCTGAAAACAGCTGCAAAAACTCTAAAACTTGGGAGAATATGCCCTCCACCCTGTAAGCAGAGTTCCAGCTAAGCAAAGAGTTAAAGATCAAGAAATAGGCTGGAAAAATGAACAAACAACAGAAAAAAAAATTTGACTATAGGAAGTTACTATGGTGACAAGGATGATCAAAACACACAGAAAAAAACAACAAAGTCAAAACTCCTACATCAAAAGCCTCAAAATGCCCTTCTCCCCTCCTCATCTTCTAACATTCCCCAACTCATTTGACAAGTTGTCCAGAATAAATCAAATACTAATTTACTTTCATCTGATAACAGACCTTTAGATTTAAGATAAAAGAGACCTAAAAAACCATTTACTTGAGCATCATTATGTTACTGAAAGAAAAAAAAACAAAAAACTGAGAATCACATAGGTAAGTTCTCAGATTTCATAGTCAGTATCCTTTCTACTGCATTATGCCACTTTTATTTTGTAGGAGGAAGCAAGGTGGTGTAATGGATAGATCACTGGTCTGGAAATCTGGAAGACTTCAGTTCAAATCTGCCCTCAGACATTTCCTAGCTGTGTGATCCTTTGCCAGTTACTTAAGTTGTGTCTGCTTCAATTTCCTCATCTCTAAAATGAGGGAAATAACAGTGTTTATTTCCCAGGGTTGTAGTGAGAATAAACTGGAACAACATTTGTAAAGTGTTTTGTACAACTTAAAGATGTATATAAATGTTACCTATTATCATACCTCTTTTAACAGTTTCTGTGACTAAAATTTTGGCTCAGGAAGACAATTATAAAGCACTTGGTAATCTTGAAGTCAACCCTTTTTTTATTTCTTAGTTCTCTTGATATGAAACCTATTTCTCCTTTCTCAACTACCATTTGCAATTATTGTTATTTCTTCTGAAGATCTGTTGGTTGTATTAGGTTTTAATCTAATAGCTATCTAAAGATAGAGTCAATGATAAGTTCATTTTCTTAACACAAACAAGACTAAGTAGATGGTTTCCTTTCAATCACCTTGCTTCTTCACACAAGATTGTAAAGAGAGGAGAGGAAAGTAAGTACTTAGTCACAAAAAGTTATAATGTCAGGAGGTGGAGGCAGATATCACTTGTGCATGATAATGAAAGGTGTTTTCACTGGTTTTAGTCTTGTTTTTATTGCAGTTTAATGTTTTTAATAATGTGTTACTTTTAAAACTATTATTAACTAGAAGACTAATTTTTAAAGTTGGGTGATTTTATTTCTGTTTTATGAATATAAGCAACAACATAAAATAATCAAACAGAACCCAAAATATAGTTAAAATAATGCAATCTCAAAAAGGAAACAGAAAGAGGCAGAATTAAGATGGTAAGTAGCACTGAGCCCCAGTTATAGGATGGAGGTGAGTGTTTCTGGTCAGTCGTCAGGGTGCAGAGGTCCTGGTCACAATTCCAGGGCAGAGTGGATGCAGGAAGGCAGGTCACAGTTCCAAAGCAAAAAGGAGTGCTACCACTTGTGGCTACAGGGGAGTCAGGTCCTTCATGTGTAAAGACCAGAGTCCAGACCAGGAGCTCCCTGACCACACCTCTCTCCAGATCACACCACTTAGAAGCACCAAAAATTAACAGACCCCCAGAAATATTTCTGAAACCAGCAACACAAAAAATTCTGGAGCTTAGGACAGTACTTTCCCAACCCCATCCCACCCCCAGGTTAACAGAATCCAATTTTAACATAAAATTCAAAGAAATCAAAATAAGATGAAAAAATTAGCAGACAACAACAAAAGCAAAATAAAGGACTTGATCAATAAGGGGACTACTATTGTGGTATTAGTGAAATCCATTACCAAACTCAGAAGACAGCAGTGTGAAAACAATTTTGTTTTTATTTCAAAGAAAAATGTTAACTGGACCCAAGTACAACAAGAATTCTCAGAAGACATAAAAAAGAGCTAGGAATACTTGAGGAAACATTGGGAGGAAATGAGAGAGATGCAAGAAAATTATAGAAAGAGAGTCAACAGCTTGGGAAAAGAGTAACAAAAATATTCTTCAGTATTAAGAACTCCTTAAAAATCAAAATAGGTCAAAGTAGAAAGTACAAAAATTCACTGAACAAAAGAACTCCTTAAAAAAGAAGAATTAGATAAATGAAAAAAGTGGTGCAAAATCTCACTGAAGAAGATAATTCCTGAAAAATTAGAATTGGGTAAGTAGAAGCTAATGATTCCACAAGAAATCAAGAAACAATAGAACAAAGTCAAAAGATTGAAAAACTAGAAGAAAACATGAAGTATCTCACTGGAAAAACAACTGACCTGGGAAACAAATCCATGAAAGATCATTTAAGAATTATTGGACTATCAGAAAATCATGTTCAAAAAAAGAGCCAAAACATTACCTTTCAAAAATTTATAAATAAAACTGTCCAAATATCTTAGAACAAGAAGGTAAAATAGGGACTGAAGGAATCCCCTAATAATCTCTGGAAAGAGATTTGAAAATGAAAGTTCCCATGAATATTATGGCCAAATTCCAAATTCTCAGGATAAAGAATATCCAGGAATGACTCAAATATCATGCAACCATACTTAGGATCGCAAAAGACTTTGCAGTCTGAATTTTAAAGGAATGAGAGGCTTTGAATATGATAATCCAGAAGGCAAAGGAGTTAAGATTATAATCAAGAATAGCCTATCTAGCAAAACTGTGTATAGTCCTTAGCAGGGAGGGGAGAGGCAGAATGAACATTTAACGGAACAGAGGATTTGCAGGCATTTCTCATGAAAAAACCAGCTGGTTAGAACACTTGACATTCAAACAGAAGACTCAAGAGAAGCATAGACAGGCAAATGTGCAAAAGCAATCATAAGTCAATCAATAGTTACATTCCTAAATGAGAAGATGAACATGTAACTCCTAAGAACTTTATCATTAGTAGAAAAGTTAGAAGAACTTTGCATAAATAGAAGGCATGAGTATGATTCTATTATTTTGAGATCATCTCCAAAAAACTTAAATAAATAAAGAGATGAGAAAGAGAAATGCGCTGGGAGAAGAAAGAAAGCGGATATATAATGGGGAAATTTTTCTCACATAAAAGAGGCACACAAGAAAGAACTGTCATAGCAAAGAATGTGAGAGTACGAAGTAGCAGATAGTGCTTGAATTTCATTCAAGTCAGAATAGATTCAAAGAGGCAAGAGCATATATACACACTCAGTTGGGTACAGAAATCTTTTTTATTTTCACTGTCTACATTTAATATGATTAAATTAAGAAGTAGGGTCATTCATTACTTTAAAGGAAAATTTTTAAAAAGCTAAATGTAATTTTAGCACTTCTCAGTTTGCATTTGTTGTTTTTTTTATTTAATTTTTTAAATTCATTTTCACAAAATTTTGGGTTCCAAATTTTCTCCCCTTTTATCCCCTCCCCCCACCCCAATACACCGAGCAATCTAATTTTCCCTATCACGAGTCTGCCCTCTCTTCTATCATCCCTCCCTTCTCTTGTCCCCATCTTCTCTTTTGTCCTGTAGGGCCAGATGACTTTCTATTCCCATTAACTGTATTTCTTATTTCCTAGTAGCAATAACAATACTAAACAGTTGTTCCTAAAACTTTGAGTTCCAAATTCTTCCCATCCCTCCCTCCCCACTCATTCCTTTTGGGAAGGCAGGCAATTCAATATAGGCCATATCTGTGTAGTTTTGCAAATGACTTTCATAATAGTCATGTTGTGTAAGACTAACTGTATTTCCCTCCATCCTATCCTGCCCCCCATTGTTTCTATTCTGTCTTTTGATCCTGTCCCTCCCTGAGTGTTGACTTCAAATTGCTCCTTCCTCCCGTTGCCCTCCCTCCCATCATTCCCCCCCTTGCTTATCTCCTTCTCCCCCACTTCCCTATATTGTAGGATAGGTTTTCATACCAAAATGAGTGTGCATTTAATTCCTTCCTTTAGTCAAATGTGATGAGGGTAAACTTGTTTTTTTTCTCAGCTCTCCTCTTTTTCCCTCCACTAAAAAAGTCTCCTGCTTGCCTCTTGAATGAGATATAATTTACCCCATTCCATTTCACCCTCTTTCCTCCCATTACATATCTCTCTCACCATTTACCTTAATTTCTTTTAAGATATGGTCCCATCCTATTCAATTCACTCTGTGCTCTCTGTCTCTATATGTGCATGCATGTGTGTATGTGTGTGTGCATGCATGCATGTACGTGTGTGTGTATCTGTGTGTTTGGTCCCACCAACTACCCAGATACTGAAAAATTTTAAGAATTACAAATATTGTCTTTCCATGTAGGAATGTAAACAGTTCACTTTTGGTAAGTCCCTTCTGACTTCTCTTTGCTGTTTACTTTTTCATGCTTCTTCTCATTCTCGTGTTTGAAAGTCAAATTTTCTTTTCAGCTCTGATCTTTTCATCAAGAATGCTTGAAAGTCCTCTGTTTCATTGAAAGACCATATTTTCCCCTGAAGTATTATACTCAGTTTTGCTGGGTAGGTGATTCTTCCTTTGAGTCCTAGTTCCTTTGACTTCTGGAATATCCTATTCCACGCCCTTCAATCCTTTAATGTAGAAGCTGCTAGATCTTGAGTTATCCTGATTGTATTTCCACAATACTGGAATTGTTTCTTTCTAGCTGCTTGCAAGATTTTCTCCTTGAGCTGGAAATTCTGGAATTTGGCCACAATGTTCCTAGGAGTTTCTCTTTTTGGATCTCTTTCAGGTGGTGATCTATGGATTCTTTCAACACTTATTTTGCCCTCTGGTTGTAGAATGTCAGGGCAGTTTTCCTCGATAATTTCATGGAAGATGATGTCTAGGCTCTTTTTTTGATCATGACTTTCAGGTAGTCCCATAATTTTTAAATTGTCTCTCCTGGATCTATTTTCCAGGTCAGTTGTTTTTCCAAGGAGATATTTCACATTCTCTTCCATTTTTTCATTCTTTTGGTTTTGTTTTCTGATTTCTTGGTTTCTCTTAAAGTCATTAGACTCCATCTGTTCCATTCTAATTTTGAGAGAACTATTCTCTTCAGTGAGCTTTTGAACCTCTTTTTCCATTTGACTAATTCTGCTTTTGAAAGCATTCTTCTCCTCATTGGCTTTTTGAACCTCTTTTGCCAGTTGAGTGAGCCTATTTTTCAAGGTGTTATTTTCTTCAGCATTTTTTTGGGTCTCCTTTAGCAAGGTATTGACCCGTTTTTCATGCTTTTCTTGCATCTCTCTCATTTCTCTTCCCAGTTTTTCCTCCACCTGTCTAACTTGATTTTCAAAATCCTTTTTGACCTCTTCCATGGCCTGATCCCACTGGACATCCCCCTGGGATGTCTGGGATACAGAGGCCCTGACCTCCACATCTTTCCCTGATGGTAAGAATCCTTCCTCGTCATCAGAATTGAAAGGCAGGGACATCTGCACCCCATCAAAGTAGCTCTCTATGGTCTTATTTTTCTTCCTTTTTCTGGGCATTTTCCCAGCCAGTTACTTGACTTCTGAGATTCCTCTGCACCCCCACCTAGATCTGCCCAGCTAGTGCTTGGGGTCTGAGATTCAAATGGGCTTTCAGTGGCAGGTGCGGCTTCTATTCAATGTGAGCTTAAGTTCTTGTGCTGGGGTGGGGGCAGGGCTGCCTCCCAGGCTCACTTCCCTCAGGGGCTTTATGCAGAGACCTTCAGTAATGGGGCAGGTGGGGGCAGGGCTGCCTCCCAGGCTCAGTTCCCTCAGGGGCTTTATGCAGAGACCTTCAATAATGGGGCGGGTGGGGGCAGGGCCATCTCCCAGGCTCAGTTCCCTCAGGGGCTTTATGCCGAGACCGGAACTTCTGCCTGCTGCTGCCTGCTGTCCCAGGCCTCCACCACTGCCCCCGCCACTGCCCCTGCCGCTGCCTCCCAAGGTGGCCCAAGTCACGGAGACACCCCACTCCCCTCTCAGCCAGCCCAGACGTCTCTCTCACTGACCTGTAGCGTCTGTGGGCAGAGGGACCATCCCGGCTGCCGGAGGTTCTGTCCCTGAAGCCTGCTTGGATCTGTTCCTCTCGGCCGTGGGGCCAGGGCAGCTCAGGGGTGGACTCCGCTTTCCGGAGCACGACGGACCCTGGGAATGACTCTCCAGTGCTCTCTGGGACGGAAATCTTTTCCACTGTGTTTCTGCATGCCTTGCAGTGATCCAGAATTTGTGGGGAGTTCTTCTTGCAGGAAATATATGGGCTGTGGGTTTGGAGCTAGCATATGTGAATCTTTCTACTCCTCCATCTTGGCTCCACCCCCCAGGTACAGAAATCTTTATTATCCAATAGGGAAATAGGAAAAGAAGGGAATAAGAGATATGGGAAGGGGGAAGATGGTGAAAGGGAGGCAGTGGCAAACTTTTGAGGAAAGGCAGGATAAAAAAGAGAGATGAATATGTAAATAAATAATTTATGTAATAATTAGGTGTTATAATATTATATGTAATTATATTATTATATAATTTATATAAATATAAAAAGAGATAAAAATATAGACAAAGGAAAATAGGATGGAGGAAAATATACACCCAAAACCATAACTGTGAATGTGAATGAGATGAGGTGACTCAATAAAAGGAAGCAAATAGCAGAATGTATTAGAAACTGGAATCCAGTAATATGTGGTTTCAAGAGACACACATGAAACCAAAAGACACAAACAAAGTGAAAATAACTTAGGCAGAATGTGTTATGCTTTAGTGAAGTGAAAAAAGGCAAGGGTGGAAATTATGATTTCAGACAAAGAAAAGTAAAAATAGAAGTAATTAAAAGAGATGGGAAATTGCATTTTGCTAAAAGGTACCATTGACAATGAAGTAATGTCAAAATATTTTAAAGCAAATTCCTCTGGTAAAAACTCAGTTTCTCAAATATATAAGGTGCTAAGTCAAATTTATTTAGAAAAAAAATAAAAGCCATTCCCCAACTGATATGATGTCAAAGGATATGAATAGAAAGATTTCAGAAGAAGAAATAATTTTTTTCTAAAGTCACATGAAAAAATGCTCTAAATCTCTATTGATTAGAGATATGCAAATTAAAATAACTCTGAGCTACCACACCATCCCTATCATAAATAATAAATGTTGGAGGGTTAATTTGTGAACTAAAGAATTGCTGGTGAAGTAATGAACTAGCCCAGTCATTCTGGAGAACAATTTGGAATTCTTCCCAAAGAACTACAAAACTGCATACTCTTTGACTCAACAATACTACTAGGTCTGTATTCCAAAGAGGTCAAAGGAAATGTACTTATATATACAAAAATATGTATAGTAGTATAGCAAAGAATTGGGAATAGAGGGAATTTTCATCATTTGAGGAATTGCTGAACAAGTTGTGCCACACAATTGTGCTAGAGTACTATTGTGCTATAAGAAAGGTCAAGGGGCATGGTTTTGGAAAACATGGGAAAACTTACATGAACTGATGTGAAGTGAGAACTGGGAGATCATTTTGCATGGTAGCAACTTGTTGTGTTTGTCCTTTGTTCTCATAGAAGACCATGACATCAAGATGATGACATGACTTGCAGTTGACTTTGATTTGAAGGAGGGAGAGCTGTACAAGGTCATCAACCTTATTTTCTACTCCAGAGCCACCTGGGTCCAGTGGCCTGATATTCATCAGGATGACTGGAGATGGCCCAGGAAGCAATGTGGGACCCTGGCCATTTTAGGCTAAGGTCTTATCAGATTCTCACTTTGAGTGAGATGCACCAATTCAATGAATAGGCTTCTTGAAATAGTTACTCAAGAGATGGTTCCCTTTAATACATTTTTTTAAAAATCAAAATGGGAAGGGAAGACCCTCAGAGTTCCTGGGTAAAAGAGAAAAGTTACTATTTTGTTGTAATGATGATCAACTGTGAAAAAAATTAGTTCTCTGATGAACTCTAGATGATAATTGAAGCGTAATTATCTCCTTTTCTTTTCTTTTTTGCTCCTTTGGTGATATGGCTAACATGGAAATGTGTTTTGTATGATTTCCCATTTAGAATTGATATAATTTGCTTACCTTCTCAGTGGATAGATGAAGGTTGAGAGGAAGGAAGAGAATTTGGAACTCAAAATTTAAAAAGAATGTTAAATAAGTAATAATTTTATTTAAAAAAGAAGTAACTATAAACCAACTTCCTAGTCCACATGGATATATTAAAGAATTCTATCAACTTTTAAACAATGATTAATAAATAACCTCTATGAATTCTTCTTAACAATAAACACCCTACAAAACTCATGAGATAAATCTAGTCAGTACTTAAATGAGGAAAGGAGAAAGCAAGGAGAAAGAACTATAAAGAATTATCATTAATTAAATCTATTTAAACAATTTACATAAAATCCTAGCAAAAAGACTATTGAGATTTTTTCCAAAATCATTCATTTTTTAAAACTTGAATTAATACCAGGAATTAAAAGGCAGTTCAGCATTAGAAGAACGATTAATATACTAAGCTGTGTTAACAAAAATCATACAATACCACAGGATCATCTCAATAGATGTAGAAAAAGTCTGCAACACAATAAAATGATAATTTATGCCAAAACTCTATGAATCATGGGAAGAGATAATTTTTTTAATGACAAAAAAGTATCTATCTTAAACCCAAAGAAGCTTTATATGCAAAAGGAAAATACTAGAGTCTTTTCCAATAAATAAAGGAAGAAAGCAAAGTTATTCCTTTTCCCTGTAAATGGTTGGCAGATTTCTAGAAATGCTAACAATTACAATAAAATAAGAAAAGTAAATTAAAGGCATAAACCTATGTAAAGCAGAGAACAAAGTATCCCCATTTGCTTGTGACACAATGGTTTATTTAGAAATTCCAAGGGAATCAGAAAAGAAACTGAGTCAATTAATAACTACATTCAGTGTGAAGGCTACCAAATTAATCCCCCAAATCAGTAGAATTTCAATATTATAATAATAATAAAAATTCAGGATGCAACAATAGAAAAGGAATTTCTAGTTAAAGTAAATATGAAACAATAATATTTAGGATTCAGTATAGTAAAGCACACAAAATACTTATATAGATTCCATTATAAAGGACTCTTTAAAGAAATAACAACATCTGGAAGAATATTCAGTATTCATGGCTATGCTTTGTCAAATAAAAATTATTTAATTCATTAGTTTAATGTTCTATCAATCAAACTACCAAGATAGATAAAATAAAAACACAAAACAGCTGAAGGAACAAAATATGTATACTATCAAGAGAAATGCTGAGAAAAACATTGCCATGAAGAAAGAATAACACTTGTATTCATCAAACTATGTTACAAAGCAACAATCATTAAAATTATTTGTTAATGGTTTTTAAACAGAAAACTGGAACAATGGAATAAACTATTCAAATAAGAAGCAGCAATTCCACTCAAGTAAGAAGTTTTTGAAAGCTCTCACAAATAAAATTACCCAGGAAAGAATTCCTATTTACCATACTCTACAATACATTCAAAAGGCAGGAAATATGAGTCTTAAAGATCAAACCATATGAAATAGAACCTTTTTTGCCACTATTAAAATGAAATGGATTCTTAAACAAAGTGTAGAGATAAAAGAGATACTTCTGTTTACAGTAAATTGAAAAACTTCTGTGTGAACAACATTTATAGATCTAGATAGAATAAGGGAAGCAGCAAAACAGTAAAAATAACTAATCATGAAATATCTCTGATAATGGTCTGATATCCATCAACTATAGAACCATGGAAGATGGAAAAACATTCTCTGATATATGTGAAAAAATAGTTCTCAAAGAAAATTGCAAAAAAACCCATATTAAACGTTTCATATCCCAAATTATAAGACAAATTTGAACATAAAACAACCCCTATGCTTCATCTCTCCTAGCTAAATGGCAAAATGAAAAAGAAGAGGAATAGTCAATGCTGGAGGGATTCTAGATTTCTCAGGCGTTTTCTTGCTACAAAATTCTCTGATTTTATAAAAATAAAAATGATTTGTAGAAATACCAGTAGAAAGGATCTTGAAAGTCCAAGTAGACTACAAGTTGACTAAATTAAATTAATTATAAAAAAATACATGTATTAATAGCTTACCACATGCCAAGTATTATACTAAGTATGGAAGACACACACACACACTATATATAATATATATGCATGTATGTGTATATATATGTATATAAATATATATATACTATATATTTATATATGTATGTATCTATGTTTGTGTACATATACAAGACAATTCCTCTTTTGAAGAAGATTACATTGTAATAGGTTAAGATTTCAGGGACTGGGAGTCTCCAGAGATGAGTGTTATGAGTCATAGGAATAGCAAGTGACGTCATAGGACAAATTGATTGAAATGCACCTTTCAGAAAATCAGTTTCTTTTTTCAGGGCTAGAGCTTAGAGGATGGGAAAAAGGGAAAGCAGGTAGCATAGAAGAAGAGTCATGAGGTAGATCTGAGATGGGTTAGATATTATAAAATTTCATCAGTCAGAAAACAGGGTGAAAGAAGGCTGAATTAGAGCAATATGGCAGAAAGATGGTGGGAAAGTCATCTTACTATGAATCAATACCATACCATTCCTAAGAGAACTTTCAGCTATGATGTTGTGGAAGAATCATGGCATGTAAGAGCCAGAAAAATCACTCTACTATTTAAAATATTTAAAATTTTCTTAAGTGGGGCTCCATATTTGTATTTTCCAAATGAAGAAATTGATTTATATCTCCTAGATTTCCAGGTTGTGCTTCCACAAAATTTTAAAAATTCATTCCATCAATGGATTGTTTTGTCTTCTCAGTAACAAAAATCTTTGCTTTGACCCACTATTTCCTCTCTGAAATAATAGGTTACACTATGGAGAAATATTACCACAGTAATATCTGTCTTAGTCTAGAAGATTCCTTGGGGTCTTCTCATCCTGGAGCATGCATCTACCATGCTCTTCTTCTTCCCTCAAATGGGGAGTTTCCTCCAACTTCCATTTTGAGAATGAGCCAAGAACAACCTTGCCTCACTCCCTTCCTGACTTTGCTTCTGATTCTTTAGATTTGGCTACCAAGACCCTTTGGGATTGCCTCCTCTTTTCCTCTTCTATCCTCTCCCCTTTTATGTATTGTCATTCTCCCATTAAAATGTAACCTCCTCCAGGTCAGGTACTGTTTTTCTTGTCTCCCCAGGCTTAGTACAGTGTCTGGCACTTAATAAATGCCCATTTGTTCTTTCTGGGAAAAGCCAGTTAGACAATAGTGACCCAAGTTTAGAGAGAAATCTACAGTAATGAATTTAAAACATTCTGCCCCATTATAAATGCTAATGAGATATTTAGACACTATTTCAGCTAAATTTAAAATGGGACTGTTTATTTTAGTGTAAATGGCAATCTTGATAAACAGAAGGCTTTTAACAGCCTGTCCTTGTGGCATTAATTCATAAGGGCTAAATGGATAGATAAATCCAAGCAGTGTTACATAGTTAGTCAGTATTCTAGATTGAAAGTTTGTGAGAGTAGCTGTTGTAACCTGCCTGAAATGAGAGACAAGAAATAATTTTATTTTCTAAAGAGATCCCTACAGCAATGCAATAATTACATGACCTTTCAAGAGGCAAAAATGAGACAGCATCAGAGATATAGTCCCTTTCTGTTCTATAACAGATTATTAAGAGGCAGCAAGTTGTACTAGGAATTCAATGTAATTTTTATTTATGAAACATTTATTAAGTCCCTACTGGACATAAAGCACGGGAAGGAAGGGCATGCTGAAGTGGATAGAGTTGGTTTCAGAGCCAGAATGACCTGACTTCATTCATGCACTGGCTCTTACACAAACTTGCTGTGTGATCTCGGGCAAGTCACTTAACCTTAAAGCAAATCTCTAACACTGATCTAAAGATTTGGATTGTTAGAGGGAGCTCTCACCTTGGAGCTCTCTATACAGGCAAAATCACAAGTCATGACAGGAAGAAAAGGCATTTGGGATGCAAAGGTCAAAATATTGCAATTAACACATTACATGCCAAGTAATATGACTAAAGCACACACACACACACACACACACACACACACACACACACACAAAACAATTTCTACTGGCAAAGAGCTTACTTTCCAAGGGAAACCCCAACCCTCAAGAAGCTTCTACTTAGATGAAATATTACATCAACACTAGACTAGGGGGTCAGAAAAACTGACTGCTAATAAAGATTCTACTTTTCATGATACCATAAATAAAAAATCTGTCAAATGATTCTCAAAGTGTGATCTGGAAACCCATGGGGATTCCCAAGTCCATTTCAGAGGATATGTGATATAAAAATATTTTATAATAATGCTAAAATGTTACTTACCTATTAAAATGATTCCCCTTTTTCCAACTACATATCTGTGTGAGGCAAGATTTTCTTCCATTACTTTAAGCAAAGCAACATATGGCAACAGATTAACTACAGAATCAGATAGGTGGATCCAGCTGTCTTCTATTAAACCAGACTAAAAAGATTTAAAATATATACATACCTAAACAAACATACATACACATACATATACCATATATACATACATACATATCCATATGTGTACATATGGAAATGTTTGTATATATATTCATATATATACATATATGAATGCCACTCTTCACCAATTTTTTTTTTGTTTTGGAAAATACAGCAAAGTTCATAAAATGTAATATTCATCTTACCATGTGATGAGTTTATTGTTATTTTAAATGAATTGGTAAATATTTTAAAATTTTATCCATTTTAATTTTTAATAATGCAAATATCCATAGACATAACCCACATAATCAAAAGCTCTTTGGAGTTCTCAGTTATTTGTAAGAGGGAAAAGGAATTATGAGACCAAAAACTTTGAGATACCCTGTACTGTCCTGATTTTCATCTGAAAGGTTCTAGCTTCATTGATTCTTAATATAATATAATATATATCATATATTAATGTAATATGCTGACTTTGCTTAATATAATAAGCTTAATATAATAAACTGACTTTGTTAATTTCCTTCCCTTCATTCTCTCTGTGGTTTTCCACTGTGCACAACAGTACATTCCTTCACACTAATCAATTGAAAATACTCTTTCCCTAAACTATATGCTTTTTATCAGTTGGATTGTCTTCAATTTATTGATTAACATACTGAGAAATTTCTTTTAACTATAGCCATGTTTAAGTATAACATGAATCAATGCAAATAGTGCTTGAGGGAAAATTTCATCAAAGATATAGTATGTTTTCAGCCTCCACTAATGATAAAACTAGACTGTGAGCTCCCCCAGAGTCGACTGAGTTTTATTGATCCTGGGATCACAGGCATTAGAGTTCAAAGAAATTTTAGAGATTAGCTAATCCAATCCCTCATATAACTTATGAAAACAGTAATTCTTTGTATCCCTCCACAATACTTTATAGGAAGCCTTGCTCAGAGTATGTGCTCAATAAATATCTGTCAGTTGATAAATAGAAGGCAGAGAAGCTCAGTGCCTGAGAGGATTTGAAACAAATGTTTTGAGCTACAAGCAGGATGCTAGACTTGCTGAAAACTTACCCAAATCTTTTCTTACTTCCTTCCACTCTTCCATTTGCATTATTTTTGAAATCTAGCTTCGAAACTCAACTCTTGTGAGGTTTGCGGGTAGAAACCCTAAAATAGGTTTGGGGGCAAAGGATTCCCATAGTGGGTTCAATGAGAATTAAAAAGGAATTTCTTAACACCAAATCAAATAGCTGTCTGAGGTAACAGACTGTTATTCAGCCCCCCGCATAAGAAAAGATTTAACTGAAACATGAGGGCACTTAAAATCAACAAAAACTCCATAATAGTAGGGACCAGGTCTTATACTTGGATCTCCCTTGCCCAATCAACAAGCATTTATTTTAAGATTTTACCATGTGCCCAGCACTATACCCTCAACCACTACTGAAATACTCTGAACTCAGGTGATGAAATTCAATTACATTCAATATGCAAGCATCAAGTAGCTCCTACATGGGAAGAGAAGGGAATAAGCATTTATATAGTGTGTGCTATGTCTCCGGTACTGTCCTATAGGCTTTATCTCATGTGATTAGGTGCTGTTATTTACCCCCATTTTGCATTTGAGAAAAGTGGTGCAAACAGAGGTTTAATGAATTGCTCAGAGTCACATTCACAAGGAGTATTAAGCAGTGTTGCTTGAAGGATGTGGAACCTAAACTGAGCCTTAAAGAAAAACCAAGAGTCCAAGGCAGGGAGGAAAACCTTCCAGTCACAGAGACGGAGGTGGCCTCTCACAAGAGAGGAGCAACCAGCAGGCTAGATTACTGGAATGTATAATGTATGGAAGGAAGTCATGGGCAGTCTGTGAGGATGGACTGTTGGAAGACTTTAAAAGTGCCAAGTGGTGAAGTTATCCTAAAAGCTAGTGGGAACCATCAAAGCCTCTTGAGCAGAGGAGTGACATGATTAGACTTCTGCTTTTAGCCATATCAGTTTGGCAGCTTTGTGAAGGATACCTTGGAGAAAGGAATTAGGAGCTTGAATCAGGTCAGAGCATTACTAAATTTTTGCTGTGACCATTTACACCTTAGAAATCAAAATCAGGACTTGATTTATTATTTGGTAATTGTCTAGACTCATTAAGGTGGTTGAGAAAAGGCAAAATAATGTGGAATTAATTTAAAAGTGTGTTGTCAAACTTAAAAATGTGTGCATACATTTTCTCCACTCCAACCAGGAGAACATTCACACTTAAAAAATAGGTCTCTATGCCATTAGACCAATCTAGGCTCACCAAAGTACTGCATGATTTCTCCAATGCAATCCAACTCTGTCTTTTCCTTGTATTTTTAATTCTTTAATTCTGGGCCTAATACATTGTCCATCTACAGTGTCTCTCCTGGATATTTATTCTGGTGTACTATAATGTTTCACCTAAAAACATGCCATAGTCTAAGTAATCGGCATTTTTAATATATTGCATTTTTCCGATGGGGATTAGTAGGACAATTCTTTTTGAATTACCATGGATCTCGTTAAAGAGGCCTTGACTTTCTATTTGTATATATTTTCTTGGATGGAGTTTAGCACTCATAGAGGAAACAAAACAACAAACACTTCAGAATTTTTGATGCCTCGAAATTTCCCATAAATTTGTGTTTCGGTGAAGCCAAATACCATAAATAAAGCAAATAAATTCTAGATCTCGTAAAAAAAGGGTGACTAATAGTTCTGCCAGGCATTACTTAAGCTTTCCACATTTTATAACTTCGTTGCATGACAAATTGCCATCATGTGGTGATACATGATGGCAGATGTAATAGAAAATTAAGACCTTATGGCTATAGAAGAGAGAGGTTTCTGAGCACGGTATAAGGAACCAAGACAGCCCTGCAATTTTCAGGACAGGTGGTAATCTTGTTCCCTGCTCAAGTCTGCTGCACACCTCAATCCTGACCTCAAACTCCCATGGCGTCCCTGCCCCGGGCTTCACTGAAACAGAGACTGTCAATCACACTGAATGCCGTTAGGTTGTGTTGTGGCTTTGTGTGGCAGACAGATGGTCATAAGGGGATGGCATGAAAGAAAATATTAACTGTAAATAAGATGGTTAACCAAAAACCCAAGAGGTGAGAGGTCCAATTTGCTATATTAAGTTTTTAGAAGTTCCTTAACTCAAAGAAAAGGATACAGACAGAAATAGAAGTGGAATATCCTTCAGATGACTAGAACAGTAAATGAATGACAAACTATAAACATTTGTTTTATTTTAGTAATTGTGTTATTATCCAAAGGCATTCAAACTATTTTCAATTCAATTTCTAAGTACTTTTTTTGGATAGAGAACTGTGATAGATATTGAAGAAGAGAAAAAGAATGAATAAGATATGGATCTCATCTTCATGGGGTTTTACATCCTAGGCTCAAGGGTAGAGAACCTACAGCTTAAAGGGCACATGTGACCCTCTAGGTCCTTAAGTGCACCCCTTTGAGTGAGTCCACAAGGGCTGCACTTTAGGACTTAAAGAGCCACATATGGCCTCTGGGCTTCAGGTATCCCAATCCTATCCTAAGCTCTGGAATAAGAAAAATCTGTATGTAACTACAGTACAACAATGAATAAGATAAATGTCATAAGGAGAATACAAAAGGGCCCAATTGAGGCAGCTAGGAGGAATAATGGATAGAGTACTGAGCCTGGAGTCAGGAAAATCTGAGTTCAAAACTAGCCTCATGCATTTACCAGCTATGAGACCCTGGGAAAGTCACTTAACTTTTGGTTTTCCTCAGTATCCTCTACTATAAAATGGAGATCATAGTAGCACGGACTTCACAGGAGTATTCTGTGAGGATCTAAAGATAAAATGCCTGTAAAAACATTTAGCAACATTATTAAACCCTTGTTCCCTTCCCTGTTCAGGTCCTTAGGAGAACATATATCAAGTTTTATTTTGTGTTTGGTTTTTGGTTTTTGATTTTTTGTGTGTGGTGGGGCGGGTAAAGATTAGAGAAGGCAATCAAATTAGGATCTTTTCCTGTTTTTGTTTTACCAAAAGTGCTTCTGATTGAATAATGTAATTTAGGAGACTTTTTCCTACCCATTGATGGACCTGTCCATTGTGGGAAACCTGATTAAGTGAGCTGTTTTGTAGGAAGGTCCCAAGTACCTTTTGTTTTTTTCTATTGAGACAATAGGTCAGAGGGTTATGCTCTGGTTCTAAAAGTTGTGTAAATTTTTGAGGGTAAGGTCTTACTTTGGGGCTTATTGACTGTAAGTGTTTCTTTGGTCAGAGAGACTCTGGGAAATTGTTAAGTTCCCCCAGCTAAAACCCAGAAGTTGACGCTTCCCTCTCTAATAACTGTGCATGCATGTAATAGTCAGACATGTGTATATGTAATGATCAAGCAGTTTGGAAGCATTGTTGACTTATTTTTGATTTCTCTGAAATTTTAATTTTCTCTGATACTTGTGCTTGATTAAAGTGATTGTTAACCCCTTGAAAGTTGCTTTCCTTTTATGAATGCAGACCTAAGGATCTGTGGTATGTCCCCCACCATGTATATTGGGGTGCTTACTGATACAAGGCTTCAGAGTGGAATGGGTTTTTGAGCTGGGTCTCAGAGTATGAACAGAATTTTAAAAGTGGAGAATAATATATTATAGATGGATGAAATTGTGAGGAAAGGCAGTGATAATGAGATCAGAAAGGAGAATGGAAGCAAGGTGATATTGTGGATCCAGAATTTAAAGGACTTGGCTACAGAAAAAGAATAGAGGAGTCCAAAATTAGTAAAATATTTTCAACTGAGATGATTGAAAAATGGTGATGCCATTGACAGAAACAACCAAAAAGAGAAAATCTAGTCTGAATTGTCTGAAGTAGATAGAGGGATAGAAGGGTGTTTTAGAGTAGTTCGGTTTTTGGCATGATGAGTCTGATCGACCTTGTGTAGTTCTTCTATGGGCCACTGGAAATACAGCAAAATAGATTGGAGAATGATCTTCCAGCAGATGATAGACGAGCTTTCTCAAAGTCCTATTTTGATGCTTCATTATAATGTGGAAATAACCCTAGATTCTTGAGAACTCTCCATTGGTGAGTAAGCTCTGCAGATTTCTACCACTCTGAAAAGGCATTAAGTATAGCCACATCAAAAATCAAAATTGGCTTTCTGAAAATCAATCCAAAAGACTTGTCACCAGTAGACTTGCCACGCATTTATGAATTTTTTGTCCATGTCAGTCTAATAAACAAACAAAATAGCCATTAATATCAAAAAGGCCCTTTCTCATATTGCAACAAGAGCATCAGAATGGTAGGGGAAATGACAGAGGATAACATTTGTGTCATAAAAAGGATTTGTTTGGGCAGAGTCAAGATGGCGGAGTAGAAAGATGCACATCTGCGAGCTCCAAACCCACAGCCCATAAATTTAATGTAAGAAGAGCTCCCCATAAGTTCTGGATCACTGCAGGGTGTGCAGAAACATAGTGGAAGAGATTTCCATTCCAGAGAGCCCTGGAGAGCCGTCCCCAGGGTCCATCATGCCCCAGAAAGTGGACCCCACCCCAGCACTGCCCAGGCCACGGCCTCAGAGAAGCTGATCTGAGCAGGCTTCAGGGATGAAAGCTCCGGCGGCCGGGAAGGTCCCTCTGCCCACAGAAGCTACAGGTCAGTGAGAGAGATGGCTGGGCTGGCCGAGAGGGGAGCGGGGTGTCTCCGTGACTCAGGGCCCCTCAGGAGGAAGCAGCGGAGGCAGAGGTGGGGGCAGGAAGCGGCGGAGTCGGGGGCGGTGGCAGAGGCAGCGGCGGCGGCCCGGGACTCCCCCAGCAGCATGCAGGATCTTCATTACTGAAAGTCTCTGCATAAAGCCCCTGAGGGAACTGAACCTGGGAGGTGGCCCTGTCCCCACCCCAGCACCAGAACTGAAGCTCACATTGAATAGCAGCTGCGCCTGCCGCGGAAAGCCAATTTGAATCTCAGACCCCAAGCACTAGCTGGGCGGGTCTAGGCGGGGGTGGATAGGAATCTTAGAAGTCAACTAACTGGCTGGGAAAATGCCCAGAAAAGGGAAGAAAAAAAGACTATAGAGAGTTTTTTTGAACAGATGCAAATGATCCTGACTTTCGGATCTGATGATGAGGACATATTCTTGCCATCAGGGAAAGACATGGAGATCGGGGCCTCTGTATCCCAGACATCCCAGGGAGAAGGCGGTGGGCTCAGGCCTTGGAAGAGCTCAAAAAGGATTTTGAAAAGCAAGTTAGACAGGTGGAGGAAAAACTGGGAAGAGAAATGTCAGAGATGCAAAAAAAGTATGAAAAACGGGTCAATACCTTGCTAAAGAGACCGAAAAAAATGCTGAAGAAAATAACACCTTGAAAAATAGGCTCACTCAATTGGCAAAAGAGGTTCAAAAAGCCAATGAGGAGAAGAATGCTTTCAAAAGCAGAAGTAGCCAAATGGAAAAAGAGGTTCAAAAGCTCACTGAATTTAATAGTTCTCTCAAAATTAGAATGGAACAGATGGAGTCTAATGACTTTACGAGAAACCAAGAAATCACAAAACAAAACCAAAAGAATGAAAAAATGGAAGAGAATGTGAAATATCTCATGGGAAAAACGACTGACCTGGAAAATAGATGCAGGAGAGAGAATTTAAAAATTATGGGACTACCTGAAAGTCATGATCAAAAAAAGAGCCTAGATATCATTTTCTATGAAATTATCGAGGAAAACTGCCCTGACATTCTACAACCAGAGGGCAAAATAAGTATTGAAAGAATCCATCAATCACCACCTGAAAGGGATCCAAAAAGAGAAACTCCTAGGAACATTGTGGCCAAATTCCAGAACTCCCAGGTCAAGGAGAAAATCTTACAAGCAGCTAGAAAGAAACAATTCCAGTATTGTGGAAATACAATCAAGATAACTCAAGATCTAGCAGCTCCTACCTTAAGGGATCGAAGGGTGTGGAATAGGATATTCCAGAAGTCAAAGGAACTAGGACTCAAACCAAGAATCACCTACCCAGCAAAACTGAGTACAATTCTTCAGGGGAAAATTTGGTCTTTCAATGAAACAGAGGACTTTCAAACATTCTTGATGAAAAGACCAGAGCTGAAAAGAAAATTTGACTTTCAAACACAAGAATAAGAAGCATGAAAAAGTAAACAGAAAAGAGAAATATTAAGGGACTTACCATAAGTGAACTGTTTACATTCCTACATGGAAAGACAATATTTGTAACTCTTAAAACTTTTCAGTATCTGGGTAGTTGGTGGGACCACACACACACATGTACACGCATGCATGGAAACACACATACACACATGCACACGCATACAGAGACAGAGAGCACAGATTGAATTGAATAGGATGGGACCATATCTTAAAAGAAATTAAGGCAAATGGTGAGAGAGAAATGTAGTGGGAGAAAAGAGGGTGAAATGGAATGGGATAATTATATGTCATTTAAGAGGCAAGTAGGAGACTTTTTAGTGGAGGGATAAAGAGGAGAGCTGAGAAAAAAAGAAACCAAGAAGTTTACCCTCATCACATTTGACTAAAGGAAGGAATAAAATGCACACTCATTTTGGTATGAAAACCTATCTTACAGTATAGGAAAGTGGGGGAGGAGATAAGCAAGGGGGAGGATGATGGAAGGGAGGGCAATGGGAGAAGGGAGCAATTTGAAGTCAACACTCAGGGAGGGACAGGATCAAAAGACAGAAGAGAAACAATGAGGGGCGGGATAGGATGGAGGGTAATTCAGTTAGTCTTACACAACACGACTATCAGGGAAGTCATTTGCAAAACTACATGGATATTGCCTATATTGAATTGCCTGCCTTCCCAAAGGGAATGTGTGGGGAGGGAGGGATGGGGAGAATTTGGAACTCAAAGTTTTAGGAACAACTGTTTAGTATTGTTGTTGCTACTAGGAAAGAAGACATACAGTTAATGAGGAATAGAAAGTCATCTTCCCTACAGAAGAAAAGAGAAGATGGGGACAAGAGAAGGGAGGGATGACAGAAGAGAGGGCAGATTGGAGATAGGGAAAATTAGATTGCTTGGTGTATTGGGGTGGGGGGAGGGGATAAAAAGGGGAGAAAAAATTGGAACCCAAAATTTTGTGAAAATGAATGTAAAAAGTTAAATAAATAAATAAATGAAAAAAAAGGATTTGGAAGGATCTTTTCTTATGCTATTTTTGGGGAAAAAAATCACACACACATCAGAATTAGTTGTTCCTTTAATATTTGGTAAAATTCACTTATGAATCCATGTGACCTTAGAGATTTTTCTTTGGAAGCTATTTTATGACTTCTTTGATTTTTTTTCTTCCTCTAAAATTGAATTATCTTCTTCTGATTCTATAGGTATTTTTCTATTTTTGCAATATAAATGAATGCCTATTTAATTAATTTAAATGGCTGGTTCTGTAGGCATACCATTGGGCAAAATTGTTTATAATATTTTTATTTCTTCTTTTTCTTCACTTGTTTTGACATCTCTTTTTCATTTTTGATATCACAGTCATTTTCTTAATCAAATTAGCTTATTATTTACCTATCTCATTATTTAAAATAGCTTCTAGTTGGGGGGGGCAGAGGCAAGATTGTGGAGTAAAAACAGGCACCTGCTTGAGCTCTGCCCCCAATGTGCTGCAAATAGCTGTCAAAAATGACTAAAAAATCTAGAGCTGCAGAAGACACAAAATGACAGAGTGAAACAAATCTCCAGCCCAAGAAGCCTGGAAGGTCAACAGGAGGTGTCAATTGCACCAGGCTGGGAGCAAAGTACCGTCCAACATGGGCCATGCCA
This sequence comes from Bettongia penicillata ogilbyi, assembly GCA_023548195.1. NCBI lineage: Eukaryota > Metazoa > Chordata > Mammalia > Diprotodontia > Potoroidae > Bettongia > Bettongia penicillata. Next base: position 180,690 of record JAJHZJ010000478.1, on the reverse strand, counting down.
GCACAGACAGAGCCAAAGCAGGCCAGAGGGGACTGAATGACTGGCAGCTGTGGTGGGTTCCAGGTTTCTCAACCCACAAATGCCAACTACAGGATAGATCAGTGGAAAAGCTCTGTTGGATCTGGGTGGGACAGGGGCATGGTCTTGCTGAGGTCCGACATTACCCCAGGGCAGAGGATGCAGCACCAACAGTAACAGCAGCAGCAGCTTCCAAAGCTTTGGGCCCATAGATGGTGGGGGATCCTGTGGGTAATACAAAAACTCTGAAGCCTGGGATAGCATACCCACCCCCACTGGAAGCAGAGTCCTACCTTGACAAAGAATTAGAAGGTCATTTATTAGGATGGGAAGATGAGCAAACAGAGGAAGAAAAGTCAGACTACACAATCTTACTTTGGTGAAAAGATCAAAATATAGAACTATAAGAATACAACAAAATCAAAGCTCCCATATTAAAAGCTTTCAAGAAAAATATAAATGTTTCTCAGGCCAATGAAGAGCTCAAAAAAGGATATTGAAGATCAATTAAGTAGAGGAAAAATTGGGAAGAGAAATGAGAGTGATGCAAGAAAATCATGAAAAAAAGAGTTAACAGTTTGCTAAAGGAGAAGCAAAAAAAAAAATAATAAAACTTTAAAAAATAGACTAACCCAAATGGCAAAAAAGGTTCAAAAAGCCAATGAAGAGAAGAATGATTTAAAAAGCAGGATTGACCAAATGTAAAAGGAGGACCAGAAGCTCACGGAAGAAAATTATTTCTTAAAAATTAGAATGGAGCAAATGACTTTATGAGAAATCAAATAAAACAGAACTAAAACAATGAAAAAATGTAAAACAATGCAAAATATCTGATTGGAAAAACCACTGACCTGAAAAATGGATCTAGGAGAGATAATTTAAAAATTATTGGACTATTAGAATTATTGGACTATAATCCAAAAAAAAGAGCCTAGACACCATCTTTCAAGAAATTATCAAGGAAAACTGCCCTAATATTGTAGAACTAGAGGGTAAAACAGAAGTAGAAAGAATCCACTGATAACCTCCTGAAAGATCCCAAAAGGAAAAATCCTAGGGATATTGTAGCTAAATTCCACAATTCCCAGGTCAAGGAGAAAATGTTTCAAGCAGTCAGAAAGAAACAATTCAAGTATTATGGAAATACAATTAGGATAATGCAAGAACTAGCAGTTTCTACGTTAAGGGATCTAAGGGCTTTTAATATGATATTCCAGAGGTCACAGGAGCCAATAATGAAACCAAGAATCACCTACCCAGAAAAACTGAGTATAATACTTCAGGGAGAAAGTGGAATTTCAATGGAATAGAGGACTTTCAAACATTCTTGATGAAAAGACCAGAGCTGAATAGAAAATTTGACTTTCAGTTACAAGAAACAAGAGAAGCATGAAAGGTAAAAAGGAAAGATAAGTCATAAGGGACTTACTAAAGTTGAACTGTTTACATTCCTATATAGAAAGATGATAGTTGTAACTCATGAGACTTTGCTTAGTTTAGGGAAGTTGGAGGAAATTAGATGATAGATAGATTAGATAGATAAATAGATAGATAGATAGATGATAGATAGATAGATAGATAGATAGATAGATAGATAGATAGATAGATAGATAGATAGATAGATAAGTTGAATATGAAGGGATGATATCGAAAAAATAAAATTAAGGGGTGAGAGAGAAATATGTAGGGAGAAGGAGAAAGGGAGAGATAGAATGGGGTAAATTATCTCACACCAAAAAGGCAAGGAAAATCTTACATAATGGAGGGGAAGAAAGGGAAGGTGAGAGGTAATGAGTGAACTTTACTTTCATTGGATTTGGCTTAAGGAGGGAATAATATACACATTCAATTTAGTATCTTACCCTACAGGAAAGTGAGAGGGGATTGGATATGTGGGGGAGAATGAAAGAAAGGGAGGGCAGATTGGGGGAGGGGGTAGTCAGAAGCAAACACTTTTGAAAAGGGACAGGGTCAAAGGGGAAAATAGAATGAGTGGGGAGTGAGACAGGATGGAAAGAAATATAGTCTTTCACAACATGAATATTATGAAAGTGTTTTGCATAACTACAAATGAATAACCTATATTGATTGCATTCTCAATGATGGTGGGTGGGGAGGGAAGAAGGGAGACAATTTAGAATTTAAAATTGTTTTGACATGCAACTGAGAAATAAGATGAACAGGTAATGGGATATAGAAACCTATCTTGCTCTACAAGAAAGGGAAGAGAAAGAGAATGGGGTAGGGTAGATGAAAGGGAGGGCAGACTGAGGAAGGGACAACAGAATGCATGCCATATTGGGCTCAAGTGAGGGGAGAGGTGGGGAAACATTTCAGAACTCAAAATCTTGTGGAAATGAATATTAAAAACTACAAATAAATTAATTAGTTTTAAAAACAGCTCCTAGTAAATTAATATAATGGTATTTTTTGTTTCCAATTGATTTAATATTTTATTCAATTTCTAGAATTTCTCTTTTGGTGTTTAATTGTTATTTTATCAGTCCATAAGTTTCCATAAGTTTATCAATCCATATAGTTGCATTCCCAATTCATTGCTTCGTCTCCTTTTTGTTACTGTTAGTAATAGTATTGAGATATATATTTTTCCCCTAAGGATTGCTTGGTTTAATTCTCAAACTTCTGAATTCAATGAAACCTATAGTTGTTTTTTTTTTTTAATTTTAGCTGTAACATTTAATATAAATGATTGGTTAAAATGTAAGGTTTTTGTCCAATGATCAGTAAGTAGATATTCTACTACTAGTGGAGCTAAATTATAGAAATCTAGACACTCCCTGCTTATAAAGGAAACCTAAAAAAAGAAGGAAGTTTGTAGAAGAGCTCACAAGTATTCCTTGGAAAGGTGAAAAGGGGTTTTTCTCATATGTTCTAAAGAAATGAGAGAATTTTTTCATGGATATCTTTTTTTTTATATTGCAATACTGATCAGAAATATTTGTAAAAATATCATAATGAAAATAATTTCATCTTACATACCAATTTCAGTTGCTAAATATGAACTAGTTGAGAAGTTGGAAAAAGACTTTCCAAATTAAATCAATGTATTCTCTGATATCTGGTGACTTCAATGCAAATTTGTGAAATTGTAACAATGAATACATATGTATGTATGTATGTATACACACATATATGAAACCACGGTTCTAGAGGGGGAAAGAATTAGAGGAAAATGATATACAGACTACACAACAGTTCATTTTCTTCTCATTCTTTTTTACTCCTAGAAACTCTGTGTGTGTGTGTGTGTGTGTGTGTGTTTGTGTAGGCAGCTGAGTGCCTCAGTGGACAGGGCACTAGGACTGAAGTAAGAATGACTTAAGTTCAAATCCAGCCTCAGACACTTACTCTGGCCCCATCACTTAAGCTCTGTTTACCTTAATCTGCTGGAGAAGGAAATGGCAAACTTTTCCAGTATCTTTCAAGAAAACTCAGTGGACAGTTAGAACTGAATATGGAGCAACTGATTGATAAAACATTGGGAAAGGCATATGATAAGACTATGTATTGTCAACTTATTTAATTTATATGCAGAGCACATCATGTGAATGCCAGGTTGGGTGATTCATAATCTGGAATTGAGCCAGTAGAAATGTCAACACTCTCAGATATGCAGACTGTACCACTCCGATGGAAGCAAGGGAAACAGTATTAAGAAACCTCTTGATGAGGATGACAGAGGGGACTGTAAAAGCTGACTTGAAGCTTAAGATGAAGAAAAAACCCTAAGCTCATGGCAACTGGTCCCATCATTTTCTGGCAAATAGAGGGAAAAGAAATGGAAACAGTGTCAGATTTTTTATTCTTAGATTCAAAGATCACAGCAGATGAAGGGTGCAGCCCTGAAATTAAAAGATGCTTGCTCCTTGGAAGGAAAGCTATTTCAAATCTGGATAGCATACTAAAAAGCAGAGATATCACCTTGCCAACAAGGTCTATATAAATCAAAGTTGTTTTATTTTTTTCCCATATGAATGTAGGTCTGTGAGAGCTGTCTATAAGGAAAGCTGAGCGTCACCAAATTAATGCTATTGAATTGTGTGTGCTAAATGCACTTTTCAGAGGTCCTTGGACAACAAGGAGATCAAATCGTAAATACTTAAAGAAATCCATTCAGGCTATTCACTCGAAGATCAAATACTAAAATTGAAACTTAAATGCATTGGCCACATGATGAGAAGATGCAACTTATTGGACAAGACCCTAAAATGGAGAAAGATTGAGGCAAAAAGCAAAGGGAATAGCAGAGGATGACATGGACAGACAATGTCATGGAGGCAATGAACATGAACTTGGACAGACTACAGGACAGAGTGGAGGATAGAAGGGCTTGGCATGCTGTAGTCCATGGGGTCTTGTAGCATTGGATATGACTGAACAACTGAATAAGCATGTTTATGCATGTGTGTGTGTGTGTAGGCATGGTTGTGTGTGTATGTGTACATACATGCATACATACACACACATATATAGAAGTATACACATATAATTTATAAATATATATGTCATGCCCTTCCTTATCTTGTATAGGCTGATTAGACTGGGTCTTCTTTCTCACAGTAAGGAGGGGATACATGTAAATAGAAACAGCAACAATGATTGGTGTAAATCTCTAATCATAGCCCCTGACACCAAAGGAATTTTACCAACCACTGTTTTTATCTTAGTATGAACTACTTTGACTTGTGTATTCAAAGGCACCTGGGGAGCATTCATCCTAGGTCAGTAAGTAAGAGATAGAGTTTTTTGAATCTAAGTTCAAAACTCTTTTTGACTCTCTATTCAAACCTTGACATACTGGTACCATATATCATTCTTTTCTCATTGATACTGTTTGGTTTCCAAGTACCATTGGTTCATTGTTATATTGCTTACAAAAGGAAAACAAACATTTTGTTAGTGTATTTTTGTGGGAGGTGAATATGAAATTTTTTATTTTATTTGTCTAGGCAATTCCTCATGTTAAATTGCACCCCAGTGATACAATCAGCAGCTATTTTCACTGATCTATCAATCAAGAAGCATATCTTAGAGAATTGCTTTGTGGTACTGAGAGCTTAAGTGACTTGCCCATTGTCACATGACTAGTAGGTAACAGGGTTTGAACTCTGGTCTTCCCAATTTCAATATTGGTTCTCTATCTATCATGCCATATTGTCTCTCTACACAATTAATAATAAGATGTAATTATTTAGTTGGGTCAACCTCTTTACTGACCTGTCATCTTCTATCAGTAAGGTTGATCTTTTTCTTCTATATTAATTTCTATTATCAAATCCATATTCCTCAATGTTGTTAGCTAAGCCCTTCTGTCACCCCCCACCTTTATTTCTGGATCATCTCTGTTAAACCAGAATGAAATGGAAATTAGATTCTGTATTGTTTTCATCTTCAATATTACTGATGCTACCCAAATGATGAGTTTTCAGTAAGATGCCCATGGCAAGTAACAGAATCAGGAAGTCCAACTCAATTAAAAATCTTTTTAGTTTGAAATCAAGTTCATGGTTTATTCCTGGCAAGATATACTTCCCATTCCATGATCTTTAATGTTGATATTTCAAGCAAGATGAAGATTATTCTCATTTGTATTTCAATTTCAGTCATAATTGATTAACCTTAAAGAGTCTGAACAAATGTTACACTAAGATGAGGGCAACTTCAAAATCAGAGAGAAAAGCTATTTTATGCCAAGTAAGGTACATCAGTTTGGTTGTTTGTTTGTTTGTTTTTCCTCCCATTTCTTTCTAGATGGTGTTCTTACCTCAATTCTCACCCTGTTGCTAACCATTCTTCACATAGCTGTCAAGTGAATTTTTCTTAAGAGCAGGTCTGACCATGTCACTGCCTAGTAAATAAATGTGAGTGACTCCCTATTGCTTCTAGGATCAAATACAAGTAACTGCATTTGGGATTTAAAGTCCTTCATGGCCCAGTCCCAACATGTCTTTCCAATCTTATTAATGCTATTCCTGTATACATGTTTTATGTTCAAGCCAATCTAGTCTTCTTACTGCTCCTCACACAGAGAACTCAGTTTCCAATCTCTGTGTCTTTTCTATGGCTATCTAGAAACATACTCCTCCCTTACTTCTGCCTCTTAGAATCCCTAGTTTCCTTGAAGACAGCTTGAGTGTTACCTTGGCAGGATGTTATTTTTTCTTCTGATCTCTCTTGTTTCTAGTGCCCTCTCCCATCACTTTGCATCTATTTTGTGCTCATTCAATAGAATGTAAGCTACTTGAGAGAAAAAAGCATGTTTCATTTTTGTCTGTATTTCTAGTGACTAGCGCAATGTCTGTTAAGTAGCAGGTACTTAATAAATGCTTCTTGATCGACAGACCAGTGAAAATAGCTGCTGATTGTATCACTGGGGTGCGATTTAACACTAGGAATTGCCTAGACAAATAAAATTAAATCTTTCATGTTCTACAACTCCTAGCTCTGGAAATTTCCCCTTCAGGGAGTGCTTTGATTTTTAAAGTTTGACCCCAAAAAAATGACTTTGGGAATAAGGTTTTCTCTTCAAAGTAGGGGAAAGCACAGTACAAACTTTCTTCATACAGCATCAGCTTGGTTCATTCCTGATGCTGCAAATAATATTTATATATTTGAAAGTGGGTGGGGAGGAAAGAATGTTGACATCATATGCAGATCTAGCTAATCAGGGAGCAAGTCAAAGATTATTCTCTCTTCTAATTATCTGTGTGATGGAGAAATCTTCATTTTCCTCTACTCCTTCACTTACTTTGATGCTTCAATGGATCTATGATTTCATAAATATAAGTATTACTTCCAATCATGAATATCACAGCTCGTCTACACATTCTCATCCTGTGCAATCTTTGTCCATGGCCTTCCATAAATTTCCCATATAAGATCTACTGGACCCAATAAAGTTCTTCCTATAAGTCTTTTAACATTTCTTGAGCATTAATTGATTTCTTGTGTAGCTAGTTAGCATAGTGGCAGCAACTAGGTGGCAAAGCAGATAGAGTGCTGGGTCAGAAATTTGGAAGATCTGAATTCATATCTGACTTTAGATATCTACTAGCCACTTAACCTTTGTCTGCCTCAGTTTTCTCAACTATAAAATGGAGATAATAACAGCATCTACCTCCCAAGAATGTTGTAAGGATTGAATAATACTTGTAAAGTGCTTAACACTTTCCTAGGCACATGGTAGACACTTAATAAGTGCTTGTTTCCTTCCTCCCTCTATCTTCTTTTCTTGCTATACTGGTAAACTTCTATTCTGAGTATATTTACTCAGTGGAGTATTTTATGGTACTTTTTCTGCTCAAGGTGTTGTTGGTCTTAGACAAGAGCCTATTTATATGCACCCTGCCTACCTTCACTTCTCTTTGGATCATCTGTGAATTTGAATTGTTCTGGCATTGTGGGACTCTGCTGGGGAGGGAGTGATGTTAAAAAGATAGATTGTTATTTCATAAGGAATCTTGAAATTTGTACAAGTTCCCAAAGGGAATCCAGCTCACTCCCTATTATTCAATTATACTACTATCTGATTGTCCATTTGAGGTATATGGTTATGGCATGTGTGCTGGCTGACTACCTCAATCAATTCCCTGTCTAAATATATGTCATGACCTGCCCTGTAGATTCACCTATTTGATTTTATCCTGTGAGAATTACAAGGCTGACCTATTTTGAGTTACTGTGGAGCTCATTGAGCAAGTTCTTCAATATGCAGGGCAGGGAGTACTTGATATAACAGACAGAAGGTTATCAATCAGCACAGAGGAAGATCTGGAGAACCTCATCCTCTCTAAAGAATTTCCTTCCATGTAGACTCTTACAAGCTATTGGGTAGATGCTTTGAGAGGAAAGGGAAAGTGGGGGGTTGGGTCTGATTTTGTTGAAGAGAACTGGTAACAAAACTCACAGTGTGATGCAAATAAGTAATTTATCAGTAAGTTAATAAACATTTATGAAGTATCAAGCATAGTTCTAAGTACCTGGGATGTAAAATGAGGGAAAAAAACAATCCCTGCCCTCAAGGAGCTCACATTCTCATGAAACAACAATCATTTACTGAGCACCAACTCTGTGCCAGATACCATGCTAGGCACTAGGGATACAGAGACAAGATTAAGGCCTTGCCCTCCAAGGTATTATATTCTATTATTACATGTACAGATATCTACAAAAGGAACAGAGCATAGATTCAACCCCCTCGCATCTCTTTTAAAAAAGATAAGTGGCTTCTATTCCATTTGGTTTTCAGCTATCACAGAAACTGTTAGGAGTCAGTCGCTTGGAGTTATCAGCAGGTAAACACACGACTATCTATATAAACACACACATACATGCACATATGGGGTTATATATATATATGTGTGTGTGTGTGTGTGCATATATATACATATGTATGTGTGTAAGTATATATGACATCTTCTCTTCTCCCCTCCAATAGAAAATATTGAAAAGATAGCTACCTTCATTGAAAATGTGCCTTTTATGGAAGCAGAATATTTTTTCCTTCTATACACTGTTGAGAATGGAATGTAATAGTTCTTTTCTTTTTTTCTATCATCCCAAGGAAATTATGCTACAGTCATAAAATATTAGTACTGGAAGGGAGTTTTTTCATGGCCATCTATCTTAATCCCTCATTTTGCATTTTAGCATACAAAGAAAGTTGTCAAAATTTTCTGGAAGCTACTATTCAGGTATATATTCTAGCCCCTCAGGAAGAAGAATTTGAACCAATACAAAGTAACAAGTGGCATCCACAACAATAAAAACGAGTCTTCAGGCCAGTTCAATTTACCAAACTGAGTCCATTTTTATTGTCATGTGATGAGATACATGACTTCTTCCAGAGGCAGAACTAGAACTAGTAGATGGTTGTTATAGAGAAGGAAATGTGAGCTAAACATAAGGAAATACATCCTAATAGTTAAAACTGCCCCAAAGTAGAACGGACTTCCTTGGGGATACTGAACTTCCCATCCCTGAAGAAATTAAAATGATTTTGGATGATCACTTGTTACTGATCTTGGAGTTGGCATTCATACTCTGGGTTAGATAAGGTGACCTCTGAGAATTTCAGAATAGGAAAAGATCTCAGTAGCATTCATGAAGAAGAATCACATCTACAACATGCCTAAGTGTCATCTGGCTTTTTCTAAAGACTTCAAATGAAGGAAATCCTTCTTACTGGGCCCCTCTATACCACCTTGGTTGGCTCTAAACATCAAGCAATTTTTTTTCAACATCAAACTAAAATCTATCTCTCTGAAATTTCTGGCCATAGCCCCTACTTCTGTTCCTCTAGGGCCAACCAGAACAAGCCTAATTGTTCTACATGGCAGCCCTTCAAATACTTGAAAATAGCTTTTATATTTCCTTGATTTCTCTCTTCTCCAGGAAACACACTCAGTTCTTTAAAATGATCTTCAAATATCATAGACTTATTCCCCATCCTGATTCTTTTCCTCAGATCAATGTTTTGTTTTGTTTTTCCAAAATGTGATGCCTAGAAGTAAGCCTAAATACTCTATGAGTCCTGACTAACCTGAATAGGACAGTATAGCACGGTCTCAGAAGTCTGTGTCAACTTTAAAAGTCTATTATTCATCAAAATCATCTTGTCACCTTAGATGTAAAACCTTTATCACTACATTTTGATAATTACACATTGTAACTACGATAGTAGGAACTACTTATTTCTTACTGTAGGTATAGCTTAATCACATACTTAATCTTGCCTTTTGGCTTTAGAGTTGTTGAACGGAACTTGATCTGAAGCTGAGCTAAATATTATCATATTGAGAGACTTTATTTTTAAAAGTCCCAAGCAGGCCATAGCTCTTGAAGCCATGGTATTTCCAGGATTCCTCACCTCACCACTGAGAGCTCAATTTAATTAGAGGAAATTCATCTTAGATGCTATTTAGGGTATCTAACTTTCCAAATGTATGTGTGTGTGTGTGTGTGTGCGTGTGGTGTGTGGTGTATGTGTGTGTGTGTGTGTGTGTGTGTGAGTTGATTTGCACATTCTTTCTAATAAGGCACAGATGTCACATTAGCTTCTGGAATCCCTGAGCTATGTAAAGTAACCTGAATTGTATGTTGATGTTATTATTTCCCTTAATTAATATGAAGATGGGGAGAACACTTTCAACGTTATTTTTGTTTTAAAGCATACTATCTTATATTCTCTTCTATACTTTAAGAGAAAGGCAGAAATCCAAAATTTTGTATTTTAAAATTCAAATATTCTATAAACGTGAACTACAGTAAAACAATTACATGGACACCATGCATATCTGAAAACATGTAATTGAATGCCTCCCTGACTACAGGGTTCACTACTGTGGGAACAGACAAAGAGTCTAATTTATTTTGACTAATCAAGATTGATGATAATTAAAGAAGAGTTCAAGATAATGACTTCTCATTACAATGTGATAGATGGAAATAGATTGTTCTACTTCCAGGTAAAATAAGCAATTAAATCACCACTTTTTAAGGGGAATTTGCCAAATTACTTAGCACTACAATTGGTGAAATCCTACTATTTACATGCCTTTCTTTTCTTTCAGAATTCATCTATTCGTTTTCAAAGTCTACTTTTCCTGCTGGATTTGTCACATATCAAAGACTAAGGAAAGAGGACATTTTGAAACAGGTGGTCATTTAGAATATTTAAAAACAAACAAACAAAACGAACAAGCATCATTCCATAACGTTTCAATAAAAGGAATGATAAAATTCAAGAGAAATCACACATTTTAAAAGATGCCAAAAAAGATCATTGGAAAAGACCACTTTCAACTGCCCTTGATATTTTTTTAAAGCAGCAACTTTGCGTTTTGGACATCAATATTCTTTTCCTTATATATTCTGTGGGACTTCTTGGCTCTTTATTCAATACCAATTTACCCAGGCAACAAGACAGTAGTAATAAGAATAGCAAGATATATAATAATAACAGCAATAATAACGTTAGAAAATCACCTAACACAGCATAAGAATCTATCGGGAATGGTGATACGTAGGGTAATTTGTAGGCTTAACTAGTCACATCCAGCACAACAGAGGAGGAGCCATCTTCTACCCTTGTTCAAAGGTCAGAATTACTGAACAGCCCCCTGAAATCAGTTGACTTCAACTGCTTCTTCAGGACTATGATTTTGCCTATATCTAAAAGAGAAAGAATTATTCTGTCCCATCACCAGCCCTTTTGTCTTTGCCCAGACTGATGCCCAGACCTTGTTCCCCATCTTTTCCTAATAGAGGCACACTATGTTCCTAAAAGATTCACCTCCAACGTAAGACCTTTCTTCAGTCTCCAAATCGTCAATGCCCTCTTCTCATTTAGTATTTACATTGTAAGCATTTTACATTATATATTTATTTATTCATGTTTATTTATATATTTATTATATATGGTATATATTAAAATATTAGATACATGCTATAATATTAAATATATTATATATTTATTTTATAACAATATATATTTATAAATATGTATATATTTATACATGTTTAAAATGTAAACTCAGTAGATTGCAACTTTGTATTTGGACACACACACACACACCTAGCACATTGTATTGCTTATGTTGTTGTTGCTGAGTTATTTCTGTCTTATCTAATTTTTTGTGATGTCACTTGGGGTTTACTTGGCAAAGACACTGGAGTGGTTTGCCTTTCTTCTCTAGCTCATTTCACTGATGAAGAAACTGAGGCAAACAGAATTAAGCGATTGCCCAAGGTCACACAGTTAGTAAATGTTTGAGGCCAGATTTTAACTCAGGAAGATGAGTCTTCTTGAATTGGCACTCTACCCATTGCACCACCCAGCTGTCCTATTATGCTCATTTTAAGTGCATGATAAATGGTTATCAAATGAATGAATAAATTATGCTTGCAATTGTTATTAGAGTACACAATTAATTCTATTGACAAAGAATGCAAAGAAGTAGCACTGACATACAATTTAGGAATACATATTTGGAATCTGATCAAGAATTCAGTATTTTTATTGAAACCTTTCATTTTATTAAGGTCCTGTTCCATTATTATTTCTTGTTTGAGTTCTTTGGAGTTTGAACCACATGTAATGAATCTAGTTGTTGTCATGGGAGAGTGGGGATGTTTGGGTATCCCCTGCTTGCCTTATGTCTAAGACTTCCAGGAGTGAATTCTGAGTAGACAGAACTGTGATCATGTGGTAGACCCCATTACCACATAGTTAACGAGTATCTACTGGGGTATTGACTCTCCCCAGACTGAGGAAGTAATTTTTTAGTAGTTAACGCTTCTGATATACATATAAAGCTCTGTGCTGGGGACAAAACTTCATGTTTATTCTTTAAAAACTTTTATTGAAAGTATCTTGTGACTAAAATGAGATATTCAAAAACTTCTTTAAATGTCATCATTTCATAAAATATTCATAAAATTCCTAAGTCAAGGCACAGGCCCTGGATGTGGAGTCAGATAACCTGGGTTTGAATTCTACCTCTATCACTTATTAACTAAGTGACATTAACTAAGTCACTTAACCTCTTCAGACCTCAGTCCAAAATCAGGGAGATGAACTGGTACCTTCTAACTTCAACTACATTACCCGAATCAAATCTATATTAATTTTATGTTAATCATCAGATTAGGAAATTAGAGGATTATCTTCACAATAAGTTCATATCATATCATGACCCCAAGGGTCTTCATTGTTATTAAGCAAAATGGTTTGTCCAGAGTCATCTCCCAAAAGTCAATGAAGCGTTAGGTTGTAAATCTAGTTGCTGTTGTCGTGTTTTTTAAAATTGTGATTCCATTCTCTCTGACATGAAATTTCTAACTAGTAAAGCTAAAAAGGGGGACAGAGATTGTCTAGCTCAACACCTTCATTTTGTAAATGAAGGAAGTCATTGTAGATAAGGTCTAAAGAGATAAAATAAAATGACCTTAAGATAGAGTCTTTGGTTGGTGACAGAGCTTGAACCAAAAGAGACCAACTTTTTCAATCAATTTTAGTTCTATTTCCACTATGCAAAGCTGATTTAAAAGGTATTTTACCTACTTTCTAGGCATTGAATATATTGTTCTCTTACAAATAACCTATATAAATTGGTCATTGACGAAAGTTGTCATTTTATAATACGTACATACAGAGAGAGAGAGGATTTCATGAAACATAACTATAAGAAATAATAGAAAATTTGAACTAACAATATTTTCATAGTTCCCCATTATATGAGTCAAGATTATATAATTAATTCAATTCAATTCAGCAATCATTTATCAAACTTATAATATGTAACAAGCACTAGAGTAGGCCATAGAAATCCAAAGACAAAAACAGAACAACCCTTGCTTGTAAGAATCTTAGATTTTATTGGGGAGACACAACATGTCTACAAATAAGGGAATATTTAGGAGAAGGTAGTACCTATTGCTGCCGCTGATGATACAATCTGATGAGAAGTTCAGAGATGAAAAAAATATGTTGTTAAAAATACTTAAAAGAATTGTGATGATACTTTAGGATTTGTATATATTTACCACTATTTAAAATTATTTTAAATTTATTTTCCTTAATAAAGGAAACCCTAGTTGTTAATAGATACGGAAAATGTATAATCATGGAATATGTAATTCGATTTCTAAGGGATGCACCAAACAACTAGGTGTTGTGGGTTGCTTTTTTCCATAACAACATTACTATGTGAGCAATGTTACTTGGACTCTAACAAGGAAACACCTTCCAGTTACTTTTTTTTTTTTTTTTACAAATTACTTTGTCTTCTACTGACTCAGGGAATGACTTTAAGCCAGGCAATTTCTCTAAGCCTTGGTTTTCCCCATCTATGAAATGAAGAATTACCAAAATGCCTTAGGAGGAATGTGCTGCTCAATTAATTGCTTATAAAATTGTTTTTATTAATATGCTAGAAGTGATAAACTTAGAATTACATGACAGTTAATTATAAAATTAGTGTTGGCTTCTTACTTTCTCTCCCAAAGTTGAAAATAACTGCCTTCCATATTTCTGAATCCATGAAGCATGGGGATTAATTTGCTGAACCATAGGTTTATGCAAATTTCAATGCACTGTATAAACCATTTGAGATAGGAACATTTGGTGAATAAGGCAATGCTGATTTCTCAATACATTGAAAAATGCACTCCTGAAATTAACCAGCAAATGCTTCCAAAGGGAAGTTGCTTGATAAGTACTAGAGTGTCAGACCTGTACCCAAAGTCTACCTAATGCATCATCCAGTCCCATACTCTTTGTTAAAGTCTTAAATGAATTACCTGTTTGGCACATTGATAAGTGGGATGCTTCCAACATAATTGAATGTGCTAATCGAAACTTTGTTAAAACTGTCACTGTACATCATTTCCAGTTTCAGGTCCAACAAAGTGTAATTAGCTTGTGATAGTTAAAGTGAATGAAACCCCTGCTAAGGTTGTGTAGAAAGAACACACACTATAGTACATTAAATTAGACAGAGTGGATGAGTAGAATAAAGGTCATGCTTGGGAATGATGTAAATAAGGTATAACACAAGATTTATGGAGTGGTAAACCTATTTCCTGAAGTAATACAGGCTGAATTGCCTTAATTATTGACTCTTATAGACATAGGCACATAGGCGATAGACATCTCAGGGAAGGATCTAAAAATAAAAACCCGATTATCTCTGGCCCCCAAGTCATGATAGGAATTTAGACATATGAAAAGAAATAGATACCTCACTATCTCCAACCCACATCACCTTCCACTAAAGAAAAAAAAAATGTTTCTCCAGTTTGTATTGTGGTTCAAAGAGATGCATAAACTCAAAATATAATTGTTATGAAATTATTAAGAAAAAAACAGATTCAAAGTCTTTTGGGTTTTTTTTCTATTTTATGCAAGTTGAAAGGAAGGTCAAAGAAAGAAAAGAACATATTGAGTCTTGACCAAAGTTTTCAAACTCAGACTTATCTGAATAGGTTATTTGATTTGATAATATTAAGAGAACTTCCAGAAAAATCCACCTCTTATTGTGCAATGGTTACCCTGGATGATTAAAAACCAGGATGAGCTCTAACCAGTTCTGCCAAATCATAAAATATCACTATAGAAATACATTTCATCTGTTAACCAAGGATCAGCCTAGCTAAGGGAGGATACTAGAGGATGAAATCTTTTGCATGACCCAGTAAATAGACAAAAATACAAAATTTTTCTCAGATCTGAGTGTCCTCTTTATACTTCTACAGCAGTTTAATGATGGAAAAGGGGAGAAAGTTTTTAGACTGACTTAAAACATCAATTTTACTATTGATTATGTACCCTTATCCAATGAGTGGAGAATTACAATCATATTCATATTAACATTATCCCCATGAACAGGACCAGAAGACACAAAGAAACTGAGACAAAGATGATGGCTTACAAGGTCTCCCTGGACTGATAGTTAAAGGAGTCACTGAGGCTGTCTTTATTGTGCACCCAATAGCAATAAGTAGCATCCTTTTTTAATGGAACACTTGGTTATTTTGCAAAGCTTATGACAGGAAGAGGCAGGCATTGAGGCACCAATATCTTTTGCAAAGAATGAAATAGAGCAATTCTCTGAAGAGCTTTCCAAGATCCTCCCAAACAAGTCAGTATAAGCCTTAACAATAGGTGCTTAAGTGTAAAAGTGGATAGGGGAAAAGGGAGCAAAAGGTGGGAGATGGAGGTGGAAGGGTAGAAAATATGATTCAGGCTTAAGAAATGAAAAAAAGGTTAAGAAATTACAGATTACTCAGAAGTGTTACATCTGTAATTTTTCTTCAAGAATTATGTCAAATTATATCAAATACTGTGGCTAGTGATTTGCTTTGGAGAGAAACTAGAGGTTAATGGGGGGGGAGAGAGGAGGAAGATGTGCAGTAACCTTTAAAAAACTGAAGTCAGATTATGGATAGCTCAAAATGTTATGCTACAGAGTTTATTTAGCACTTAATATACTCAAGGAGAGCCACTAACCATTTTTAAGTATTTCAGTCTTAGGATGATTATTTTGGTAACCATGTGGAAGATGGTTTGGAGAGGGTAGAAACTAGGATGCCATTGCAGTTGTCCAAGAAATGGACGACAATGGTGGTATCTATGTGTGTAAAAGATGAATGGAAGAGTTGTTTAAAGACAGAATGAATAAAAATAGATTCTAGAGTCATTCTTTACTCTTTACTCCCCCTCAATTTCCATGTACAATCCTCTACCTATTCCTAAGTTTCTAGGAAGATGGGTATAACCTTGCCATCTTGGTAGATGGTTATAACCTATACCATCTGGGAAGATGGTAATAGCCTTAACAAAAATATGTAAGTTTGGAGGTGGAATGATTCCAAGGTGGGGTGAGGGAGATATAAATTTCTGATTTGCTTATTTTGAGTTTAAGGTACTTGAAGGATATACTGATGGATATGTCCAGTGGTTCTGGAAACACAGGAATGGAGTTCAGGGAGATATCAGGAATAGGTATATAGATTTGTAAGACTTCTAAGCAGCCATGAAAGAACCCAAGGGAGTATATGAAATCTCATAAGGGGATATATGAGAGAAAAAAGAACAGGAATTAAGTCTTGTGAAAGCTATACCAGGAGGAAACATACATTCACCCAGCAAAGAAGATGGAGGTTATGCAGGTAGGCTTAGAATTAGGAAGGACCAATATTACAGAAACTAAAGAAAATACAGTATCCAGGGTTATTGATTGAGGAGGACTGCTTTTTATCAGTATAACCTCTAAGGAGAGTCTTTGTTTTTACCTTTATCAAAGTCCTGTTTGGTTTTTTTTTACCAACTTATTTAATAAGTTGGGTTGGAACAGTTAGATCTGAAAAGTTTGTTCTTCTCTCCTTTACCCTTTCCTTTTATTTAGTATTAATTTTTACCATAATCTATCAAATGATAATCTATCTGCACACAGAGAACTGATTCTGAAAAATTTCCCAAAATGGTAACCAGTTATTTCCTGTCTGTCACATTTTAGCATATTTTATTTATCGTGATCTTTTCAGGATTACTTACTGAAAAAAATATATAGGTCTATCAGCACCTCAGAAGAATTCATATTATGCAGATTATGACATGCAGTTGGATAAATAACCCATGGAATTGAAATTAATACCATGGTTAGGCACTGCAGATAGTAGTGAACTGGGGTCAAGAATTGACTGGAGGGATGAAGACAGTGGGCTGAATCTCATTTCTGAAACTGTGCAGTGTTTTCAATGATCCCAAGCTGTTACATACTGTCAAAGCTCATTTTTTTAACATCCTTCTCCTAGTGATGCTTTATGCCTGCAAATTAGGAATAAGCACAATCTCCAAAGAATGAAAATTATAGTTGACCCAAAGGGCAATGGAAAGATGCACAGTGGGTGTAAGTAGGCTGGAGCCTATTACCAGTGGCATAAAATGCATGATTAGAGATATACAGGCAAAGAGTTAGACATATGGCAAGGATGAGTGATAAAGATTAGAAGCCTGAGTATTGTACTGGTAAATATGAAATATTAAAAGATATAGAGAAAAACCTCTAATTCATTGCTTAAATTTTCTATAAAGAGCTTATGTTATGGACAAGAATTGTGCTTGATTAGAAGGCATGAATAGGCTATGATCTGCACGAGTGGAGGAATACTTGTATTGATGAGTTCATGAATCCATCAGAGTATGGAAGTATAATATTAAATGAAAAAGTCAAAATTTAAAAGACATTGTTCTCTGGAAATACAAGGAAACCTTTAGAGAAAATATAGATATATTTGTAGTTAAAAGAAAATACATTTTCTTTTCAAAATAACAAATTTTCAGATGTTGGTAAAAATCAAGAATGACTTCATTTACAAAATGTGACAGTAGATCAATAAATGAGATTTTCACAGGTTAGTGTGGGGGGGGAAGTCTCATTATTTTATAGCCCCATCTCATCTAACAGATGAATAATGAGACTTGGAAATAAAGTAATTCAGGATCATAGATTATTAGTATTAGAAGAGATGTCAGAAATTATCTTGTCCAACCAATAACTCAACCCTTTTCTACACCTCTGAAATGTTGTCCTCCAAACTCTCAATGCTTTGAGTTCCAGGAGCCCCTTCCCTCATGACAAGCATTCCATTTCATTTTCTCAGGGCCCACAATTGTTAGAAAGGACTTCCTATACCAGTTCCAAATGGGCCTCACTGTTACTTTCATTCCTTGAAACTCGTTCTTCCCAATGAAGTCTTCAAATATTTAATGAAAGAATTATGTCTCCACAAAGTCTGTAGGTCACAAAAAGGTAATGATCGTCTTTCAGAAAATCTGTTTTCTTAAGATAAGAATGTACAAGAAAAAAATGGACTCCATAGAATTTTGTTTAACAAGAAATTCAAACAAAGAGTATCTTCTATTTATTATTAAAAGGGTTACATTGTGGGTAGAAATTAGTGCTAACAAATCAGTGAAAATGTTGCAGGGAGGCTTGAATAGGAATAGCCTTAGATCCATTAGAAATAGAATTACAGGCATTCATTCCACCATTAAGAAAAAGAAAAGAAAAGAAAACATATCCAGCCATCCTCTGCAGCTCAAAAATAGCCTATAAAAACTCTCCTGTTTAAATCTGAAGAACATAGAAGAGGCAGAGTTTTTATTAAGTTAGAGTTTAATAGACTTAGATGTGGAAGGGAACCCAATGGTCATCCAGTTTAACTCTCATCCATTACATATGAGGAAACTGAGGCTTATTACATAGATAGTAAGTGTCAGAACCAGTATATAAACCCAGGTACATTGACTCAAGGCCCAGGCTTCTTTTCCACTGTATCACTGGCTTTCAATGTTTTGGTGATGAAACTTCAAGTAAAGATCTTTCCACAGTATCACTTGGTTAGGTTTTGCTTTTCCAAACAAAAGCTTCCCTTCTATTGGTGACCAAAGTATTTTTATATTTAATGTCCATTGTTAAATAAATATAAAATATTTCCCCTCTTTGCATTTATATTGCATAACATGATCATCTTCATACCCTCTACGCACTAAAAGAGAAATATAAACACAATTAATGCCTGAATTTCACCTTCAGAATTTCATCCCTATTATATTGACTTGGTACTTTTTAAATATGTAAAACTGGTGTGGAAAGATATGGAGTGTGGGGCTTTTGGTCAGTCATTTACTTTTTAATGCCAATAAGGTCTCTTAAAGAAGGTTAGGTAAATGAGGCTGGAGGAAAAACCAAAAATCTCTTGGGAATTCAAGGTGGGATGAGAGGAACCCAAAGGGAGAATAAAGGCACAGAAATAAATTGACTTCACTTTCACAATCTTCACATTTTAGTTCAATGTTCTGTTTATGCATCATTTCTAGCTCCTTCAGAAAAGATAGAGGACAGGTTTTTCTGAGGATAAGCCATGTTGCATAATCAAAGGACTTGGGATACTGAAATGATTCTCAGTTTACCTCCAGAAAAGGGTTAAGATAAATAGAAGCTATTTTAAATTAATCAGCACAGGGTTTTTAAACACACTGAGACTTTTGTGGGCACCATGATGTAGGGAGAAGCATCATCGTCATCATCATCACCATAACTAGTATTTATATATATATATATTGTTTTAAAGTTTGAAATATTTTTCAAATATCATTTCATTTTTCCTATACAACAACCCTGTGAGTTGGACTAATTCTATCCCCTTTTATGGATGGGAAAACTGAAGCAACCAGAGGTTTGTTTTTTGTTTTTATCACTCCAGCATTACATATCTAGTAAGTGTCTGAGACCAGATGTGAACACAGGTTTTCCAACATCACTGTCCCACTTAGTTCCTACTATCCTCTCCTCATGTTATTTATAATTAGGACAAGAATTCCTATGGCATCTATATCACAAGATTGTTGTGAGGATACAATTGGATAATACGTCTGAAGTGCTTTTGAAAACTCAAAACCCTATACCAATGTGTCTTGGGTCTTTTGTTCTTGGTCTCTTCCTTTTCTGTATTACCATCTATGTCTTCCCACCCATCACAATTCTCTCCTGGGTCCTCTCCTTCTGTCTCTCTATCCACTCCCTCTTAGTGACCTCATCAGTTTCCAACGACTCAAAGATCATCTATAAAAATGACTTCCATACCTTCATACTTAGCCCTCAACTCTCTTTTGAGCTCCAGGTCTAAATAGCCAAATACCTGCTGGACATTACCTAGAGGAACCTCAAAGTCTTCCTTCATCAACCCACCCATTTTCCCTCCCATATAAATCTTATTCCTCTTCCTAAATCTTCAACCTCTATCCATGACACTATCATCCTTCCAATTATCAAGGTTTGTGACCTTGAAGTTATTTCCTAACCATCACATTTATGTCACTGGTTGTTAAATCCCATTGACTTTACATACACGGTATCTTTTCCTTCTCTCACTTCTTTCCATTCACTTGGCCACCATTTGACTTCAGGCTCTAATCAAGGTAGTTTCCTGGGAAACTTTCCTAATAGTTTGCCTGGATTCAAATCTCTTTCTCCATGTCATCATCCACACAGCTGAAAAATCAATAATACCAAAGAAGATGTTTCTAGACCATGTCATTTATCTATTCCAGAAGCTTCAAGAGATCCCTATGATCTCCAGAATAAAATACAGATATTTCTGTCTGGACTTTAAAAGCCTTCACTCTCTGAACCCAATCTTACTTTTCCGACTGATTTCACATTACTTCTCATGCGTTCCATTACTAGTTTAGGCTAACCGTTATTGTCATTCAGTTATGTCCCCACTTGGGGTTTCTTGGCAAAGATGCTGGAATGGTTTGGCATTTCCTTCTCCAGATTTTTTACAGATGAGGAAATTGAGGCAAACAGGATTAAGTAATTTGGCCAGTGTCATGCGACTGGTAAGTATCTGAGACTAGATTTTAACTCAGGTCTTCATGACTCCAAGTCTGGTGTTCTATCTACTGTAGCACCTAGCTTTCCCCAGTTTAGGCTAACCATTTTTCTCTGAATGTGACATCACACTTCCAGGCCCTTGGATAGTCTGTCTCCCATAGCTAGAAAGTTCTTGCTCTTCACTTCCACCTGTTGGAATCTTTATATAGTTTCAAGTTTCAACCCATATGCCACCACCACCTACATAATGCTTTTCCTGGTCCTAAAGTTATTGCTATAATTCTCTTTCCTACCTCTCAGGAAAAGAAACCCTACATATTACTCTGTGTGTATGTATATGTAGTATTTGCCTACCTTCACACATGTTTCCCTTTCCCTCAAAGGAATGTAAGTTCTTTGAAGGCAAAAACTGTTTTCATTGGTCTCAATACCTAGGATACTGTGTTACCTAATTAATTTATATTAAATGTGTTTTGAATTCAATTGAATAGTTGTCATTGTGGTAGTAGTAGTAGTAGTTTAAACAGCATTAGTTGTGATCCATTCATACAATTGATTTATTTACCTATATGTCTCATTTCCTTTATTAAATTCCTCTTCAGTTTCATCAAAAAGATGACATAAATCTGAATTCAAATGATAGTAAAGTGGAGTTATGAAAAGTAGGAAGTGTACAGTTAATAGATAGATGAAACTGATAATTGGCTTCAGGATGAAACTGGCTGGGGTTTTGCCTCTCAGCTTCCTATTAGATAAAAAAATGGTTACACATTCCTCAGTATTTCTAGATTTCTAGACTGACCTACCTATTGCACTGGGCTTGAAATGTCAGACCATCCAAAGTCATATTCCCTGAATTTAAGGCACCAGGAAGAGACTTTCAGGACAAAATCCATAAAAGGACAGACCAATGAAGCTAAGTAATATAAGACTTGACAAAAAATATGGGATTTGCTTAATGTTTAGAGATTGATGAAATGGTTTAGTGGTCAAGAATATTCACATGACTCTAGGAAAAAACAGTTAAAAGCCACTAAGAGTAATCCACTTACCTAGTGAGGGAAGTAGGACAGAAAGGATGTAAGTCTATGTTAAAGATAAGGGAATTGGGCTGGCTACATAGAAAGGTAAATTCATATTATAGAAAAAAAGATTCTTTGTGCATAAAATGAAAATCCAAGAAGCTAAAGAGACCCCAAAAACCCAGAATCCAGAGAAATAAATGCACAATTAATATAGCGCTGTCCAAAGGTTGTCATTGATGCATATGATGTCTGCCTCATGAGACCTAGGTTTTACAACAATGTGCAGGTTCAGAATCACAACATTCTTTTGACTTGGGATGATCTTGCCTTGTGATAATTGGTCCAGACTATACAAGCAAGCATTATTGATTTTTTAAAATATTTTAGTGAAGTACTATTGTTTTTGCCCCACTATCACTTCCTGGTATCTCCTCCCCCATAATATACTCCCTCACATTAAAAACAACAAAAAATAAGCAAAATTCTCATGTTAATCCCACTTTTCTATCACCTGAGCTCATTTTTATGTTCTTTTTGGTCAAACATAAAGGGAATTTAGTCATAGGAGAAATGAGATATTAAGGTAAATGAATTGATTTCATGAAGGTACCCCTACTACAGCTACACCAATAAAATCAATAGTGTACGGTGAAAAAAGTAATGGATTTTTTCAGAGAAACTAGTGTTCAAATCCCATTCTTGCCATCTACTCCATGTATGATCTTAGGTCATCTTCTGAGGTACTTTCCCAATCTATCATCTGATGACCATTTGAGATATTTATGTAACATTCTTCACCCTTAGTCTATCTTCCTTTCATCAATCATTCAATTACCTGTGTGTCTACTACATGCCAAGCAGTGTGCTTGAGGATAAAAGCATGAAAAATGAAACAATTCTACATCCTACCTCTCTTGATGTCTTATCCTCAATAATGTTTTCTCATTCCAGACTTGGATCGGAAAGATCTGATTTCAAATGATGTCTTAGATCTTTTACTGTGAGAATTACCTCATTTGTGAAATAAGAGGATTAGATTAAAAGATCTCAAAATCACTTTCAAGCCTTAAATTTATGACTATGATCTGTCAACAGAAACCAAAGTGAACCATTGTATTATGTCTTTTAATATTGTTTTCATTTATATTATTATAACTATTGTCTATGTTCTCTTTTAATTCTGTTGTTTAGTCATTTTCAGGAGCGTCCAACTCTTTGTTACTTCATTTGGGGTTTTCTTGGCAAAGATACCTGATATTTCTCCAGCTTATTTTATTGTTGGGGAAACTAAGGGAAACATGGCTAAGTGACTTACCCAAGGTCACATAGCTTAGTATCTGAGGCCAGATTTGAATTCAGGTGTTCCTGTCTCCAGGTCCAGGGTTCTATTCACTGAGCAACACAGATGATCCTGTGTTCTTTTAGCTCTGATTTTATTTTGCATTTTTCAATTCATATAAGACATCACATTTCCATGAACTCCTCATACTGGACATTTCTTAGGATATAATAATACCTTTTTGAATTCATAAACCGCAGATTCATAAACTACAATGAGAAGTTAGTTTACCTCCAGTTCTTTGCCAAAAAACACAAAAACTGTTTCGATATCTATTTACTATTTTTTGTATATATGAGACCTTTCTATCTGATCACCTTGGAGTTTATGCCAGACAGTAGGATGGCTAAGTCACAAAGTATGAGCAGTTTAGTAACTTTGCTTCCATAATTTCAAATTATTTCCCAGAATGGTTAGACTAATTCATAGCTCTAGCAATAGTGTATTATTAATCAGTCTGTTTCTCCATTACTCTTCCAACTTTGACTATGCCCATTACTATAACTTCTGTAAATTTGCTATCGGTAAGGTAAAACCTTAGAGCTATCTTTACTTTCAGTTCTCTCAGGATTAGTGATTGGGGAAGTTATTCATATGGCTACTGATCATTAAGCTTTTTTGGAAATTTTGAACCATCTATCTACTCACTTATCTATAGGCAAATCATTCTTAATCACATATCTGTGTCTATTCCTTCTATATTTTGGATGTAAGACAAAAGTTACATAATCAAAAGTAAATTTATTACTTTAAAATGAAAAATAATTATTTTTCTAATCATTGAATAGTCAGTTGTACTCACCAAGTGCCTTCTTGTATTCATATATCTAAATAACTGAATCGGTAGCCAGGTGGTTGCTCGGTGAACATGGAAATAGAACAAAGAGTAGAAAATTGCCTTGAGGGCTGTTTTATCAAGTCTAGAGTAGAATCTAATGAAGTCTACCTCTACCTTAATGGAATATTTGTCCAGTTTCTCTCTCCAATGCTTGGACAGTAGTGAAAATATGCTCTATTTTATAGACTCCATAAATTACTTTTCTTTTTATTAGAATATTCTTCTCTGTCTTTACAATTTGGTAACATGTGATGATCCTTAAATTTGTAGATAATTTTCAATTGGTTAATTGTACTTCATACTAGCTGTTTCATTCTAATTTGTGGTGAGTGACATAATCTCACCTGTGGTGGATCTCAACATCACATTGCAAATGGAAGGATTCTTGATGGAATGCACAGATGAGAACAATTTGTTCCAGTGGCCATGAAGGCAGCTGAAGCTGATGATGTAGACTGCTTAGAGCTCGGTTAGACACCAAAGGTGCCTTAACTCTGTCCTGCCATTGGACTATGATGACTCTGGAGGAGAGAGTGAGGCTGAGCACTTCGTGCGATTCTACCTCACTTAAATCAATTTACACATGAATCAAAAGACATCACCCATACCATTTTACTATTATACCTCAAAGTTCTGTGGTGACAGGCAAGTGATGAAGTATCAGGTGCAGATACACCGGGAGCTGTAGTCACAACCCTGCACACTGGCAGCCCAGGCCATAGGGTCGTTTCTCACTGGAAGCAACAGAGGACTCGACAGCCTCCTGGGTGTCTGAACAACTTTTTAAGGATCATACTGCTCACCTCCTGGTGTGAGGAAGGGGCTAGAAAATGTGATTTAAACTTTGTCGGCTTACCCACCCCTGATCTGATGACCACAGCAGGCAGGGAATCCCATTGTGTGGTTGAAACACACACAAAAAAATGTACAAACTGTATAAAGACATCTGCAAAGATGATTCTACTCGCCATCAGCACATGGAACATGCACACACTTATAGACAAGACAAAATCTGGTAGACCTGAAAGATGAATGGCTCTTGTTGCAAGAGAACTCGACAGGTATTGCCTCCAAATTGCAGCCCTGAGTGAAACAAGGCTGGCAAATGAAGGCCAGTTTACTGAAGTTGGAGCTGGATACACATTTTTCTGGAGTGGTCACAGTGAAGGGGAGTGCTGTGAAGCTGGCAAAGCTTTTGCAATCAAAACTAATCTAGAGAACAAGTTGGTATGCCTGCCAAAAGGAGTGAATGACAGACCCATGATAATGTGACTGCCACTTGCAAGAAAACACCATGCCTATGTTCCTGCCATGGCAAACCCTGATGAGGTTAAGGAAAATTTTTATGAAGACCTAGAGACTCTTATCATCAGTGTGCCAAAAGAGGACAAGGTTATAATTCTAGGTGTCTTTAATGCTAGAGTAGGTTCAGACTACCAGACTTGGCAAGGAGTCCTAGGGAGGAATGGAAACAGCAACAGCAATGGTCATTTACTGCTGAAGACTTGTGCATTGCATGACCTTCTTATCACCAACACTGTTTTCCCTTTAGCTAAACACAATAAAACTTCAAGGATGCACCCTTATAGCAAACATGGGTATAGACTTATCCTTTCTAAGCTAAATATTCGCATTCATCAAAAGTGTCACCCCCGAATCAAGATGACTACCAGAAGAATTAATGCCAACAAATTAGAGCACTTCTCTGAGGGTGTAGAATTTGTTGCTAACTTGGAGAGAAATTTGAGCCAACACACAGTTGGCAACAGTGGAGCAGAAAAGGAGTGGGCAACTTTCAGAGACTTGGTGTACAGCACTACAGTTGCTCATCTGGGTTAGAAAACATACAAAAACCAAGACTGGCTTGATGAAAATGATGGGAAAATTCAGAAGCTACAAAACAGAAATCAAGATCTCCACTGAATTTACCAAAAGGATAGTTCATCCACCTCTAAGAAGGTAGCATTTAATTCCATCAAAAGCAAAGTACAAGCAATGCTTAGAGAGATGCAGCATTCCTGACTCAGTAAGATGGCAGATGAAATTCAGTTTTATGCTGATAGTAACAACCCAAAGCATTTTTATGATTCCCTGAAAGCTATTTATTGACCAGAAACCTATGGTGCATCATAACTACTCAAGGCTGATGGAGTCACTTTGATTAGTGATAATGACATGATCCTAATGAGAGATGGACCGAACACTTATATAGTATTCTCAACAGACCATCATTAATCAGTGCTGAGGCCATTTGCTGTCAGGTTGAGATCAATCCCTCCTTAGCTGAACTTCCAACCGAAGAAGAGGTTTTTAGGGCCACTGGGCTCCTTTCATGTGGCAAAGCACTTAGTGCTGATTCTTTTCCAGCTGAGATCTACAAGTTAGGGGGACTATTGCTCATACCAAAGATACCAAAGTTGACTGAAATTTTCCAGGTTATACGGCAAGAGGAGGTTATCTCCTAGGAGTTCAAGGATGCCTCCATTGTCCATCTCTATAAAGGTAAAGGGAATAGATTGTCCTGTGACAATCACAGGGGGGTCTCTCTCTTAGCCACTGCTAGCAAGATTCTTGATAGAGTCCTCCTTAATAGGCTGATACGTAACCTACAAGATGGTCATATACCTGAGAGCCAGTGTGGCTTCAGAAAGGGCCAAGAAATAGTCAATATGATATTTACTGCCCAACAACTCCAGGAGAAATGCCAGGAGCACAACAGAGGTCTGTACACAACATTTGTAGATCTGATCAAAGGCTTTGACGCTGTTAGTTGTGAGGGCTTATGGAAACTTACGTAAAAATTTGGTTGCCTGGAGAAGTTCATTCCCCATCACCAATGGAGGGAAACGAGGCTTTGTGCTTACTCCCATGCTTTTTAGTATTATGTTTTCAGTCATGTTGTCAAATGTTTTCAATGAGGATGAACATGGCATCAAGGTCAACTACCATACTGATGGTAAGTTCTTCAATTTGAAAAGGCTAAAAGCCAGGAGAAAGCACTGGTGCATGATTTTCTGTTTGCAAATGATTGTGCGTTCAATGTAGCTTCTGAAGTTGAGATGCAACAAAGTGTGGATCAATTCTCTGCTGCCTGTGCTAATTTTGACCTAATAATTAACACTAAGGAAACACGGGTGCTCCATCAACCACCACCACACAATTCATATGTGGAGCCACCAGTTACAACAAGTGGAGAAGCTTTGAATGCTGTGGATAAGTTCACTTACCTTGGTAGTACACTTTCCAGGGATGCATACATTGACAATGAGGATGATGCACACATTTTCAGAGCTAGCTCAGTGTTTGGGAGGCTCTGAAAAAAAGTTTTGAAGAAGAGAGGCATTAGATTGACTACTAAACTGAAGGTCTACAGAGCCGTTGTGTTGACCTCATTGTTGAATGCCTGTGAAACGTGAGCAGTCTACCAGCGCCATGCCAGGAAACTGAATTACTTCCATCTGAACTGCCTTAGGAAGATTCTGAGGATCACCTGGAAAGATAGGGTACCAGACACTGAGGTCCTTGCTTGAGTGGAACTGCCAACCATTCAAATTATGCTTAGGAGAGTGCAACTCTGATGGGCTGGCCACATTGTTCAAATGCAAAATGTACGCTTGCCAAAAAAGATTATTTTACGAAGAACTCTCACAGAGTAGGTGATCACATAATGGTCAAAAGAAGCAATACAAGGGCACTCTCAAGGTCTCTCTCAAGAACCTTGAATTTGACCATGCAACATGGGAGACATTGGCACAGGACTGCTCAGCATGCTGTGCTCACATCAGTAAATGTGCTGCACTCTTTGAGCAAAGCAGAATTGAGACAGCACAAAGGAAACATAGGATACATAAGTTTGGAGTAACTACCCCAAATGTTCACATGGACTATCTTCACTCAACCTGCAGTAGAGCATTCCAAACCAATATTATTCTTATCAGCCACAGTTAGACACACTGAAACTTCACTTTATCATGGAGACTTCATTTCAGTCCTCTACAAAAACAAAAGACAACAACCAACCAGAGCAGCCCACAAGAGACCCAGTGATCAGATGAAATGTTCTGAGAAGTTGTGCTATCTAGAACAATAACTGGGAATTTTTATACTTTACACAAGTATAACAAGTTAAACTCAGAGCAGTTTAATAAAAAACCATGCACAAATACACTATGAACAAGGTACGTTATAGTTAAGTGTTGCAAGTGTAGCTATTTTCCTGCATAAAAATCACCTATCTCCTATAACATAAAATTAAACAACCACAAAATCAGAGAATTGGGAGAAACTTCAGAGGACAGCTAGTCCTACTGATACCTGACCAAGAATCTGCTCTATATAATTATCAAGTGGTCATCTAACTTTGTTTTAAGAATTCAAGAGAAAAAGAACCCATCACTGGAAATCAAAGGGATGCCTATCAATTGGGGAATGGCTGAATAAATTGTGGTATATGAATGTAATGGAGTACTACAGTGCTATAAGGAATAATGAACAGGAAGACTTCAGAGAGGCCTGGAAGGATTTATGTGAACTGATGGTGGGTGAAAGGAGAAGAAACAGGAGAATTTTGTACACAGCAACAACCACAGTATGCAAGGAAGTTTTCTGGTAGACTTAGCACTTCATTGCAATGTAAGGACTTCAAAAATTCCCAGTGGACTCTTAAGGCAAAATGCCTTCCACATCTCAAGAAAGAACTATGGAATTTGATCACAGAGTGAAGCAGACCATTTTATTTTGTTTTGTTTGATTATTTCTCCCACTCATTTTAATTCTTCCATGCAACATGACTAAGGTGAAAATGTATTTAACAGGAAAGTATGTGTAGAACCTACATAAAATCATATGCCATCTCATATGGAGTGGAGGAGGATGGGGAAGGACAGGAAAAAATCTAAGACACATGCAAGTGATTGTAGAACACTGAAAACAAATAAAATAATTTAATTCCAAAAAAAGAACTCATCACCTTCTAAAGCAACCCACTTTTGAAAATATATATTTTATTTTCTCCCTAATTACATGTTAAAACAATTTTAAAAAATTTTTGTTTTGAGTTCCAAATTCTATCCCTCCCTTCCTTCTCCCCCTCCCTGAGATGATCATACCAACTGTATATTACAACTATATATTATCAACAGAGTTCCACAGCAAGATAGAGAAGAAGAAATTCCACTTAAAATAACTGTAGACAATACAAAATACTTGGGAGTCCAAGATGAACCAACCAAAATGAACCATGGCATTAACTCAACCACAAAGCACTTTTCAGACAAATAAAGTCAGATCTAAACAATTAGGAAAATATTAATTGCTCATGGGTCGGCCTAGTCAATATAATAAGAACATAATGCTATCTTAATCAATCTATTCATTTAGTGCCATACCAATCCACTTTAATACAATTCTTTCTGTTAAGAAATTTCCACTCACTAATTCCAATTCATAGGCTCTAGATTTAAGGGAAGAACCAGTGAAGATGCCTTCTAGTCTAAACACCTCATTTTATCAATGAGGTACAAGAAGGTAAATGACTTGCCCAAAATCAAATAGGAGTATGATAGCAGCAGTATGTCAACCCAGACCTTCTGACTCCAGACCCCACATTCGTTCCATTTTATTGTCCTCTGAGACCAAAAAGACCAAGTCTAATCCTTCTTTTGGGGCAGCCAAGTGGTGCAGTGGTTAGAATATCAGGCCTGGAGAAGGAAGATTCATCTTCCTGAGTTCAGATCTGGCCTCAGACACTTAACTAAGCTGTGTGACCCTGGGCAAGTCACTTAATCCTACTTACTTCAGTTTCCTCATCTGTAAAATGAGATGGAGAAGGAAATGGCAAACCACTCCAGTATCTTTGCCAAGAAAACCCCAAATGGGATCATTATGAGTTGGATAGACTGAACAATACTCAACAACTCCTATTTTGCATGACAGTCTTTCAATTTCTTTGATACAGTTATCAAGTCTTCCTTAAGTTTTCTCTTCAACAAGTTAAATAATCCTAGGTTCTTCAGTCAATCTTCAAGTTGCATAGCCTCAAGGCCCTCCATTATCCTGTAACTTCTGTGAACATTCTCCTGTTTCTTAATGTTTTTTTCTAAACTGTGAACCCAAATCAGAACACAATATCCAAATGTGGTCTGACCAGTGCAGAGGACAGCAGAATTATCACCTTGTACATTCTTGACACTATTTTTCTATTAGTGCACCCTAAGTTCTCATTAGTTTTTTGCATGTCATTTGGTAATGCTGACTCATTGAGTTTGCAATCTAAAACCCAATATTTTTTTCTGGCAAATTGCAACATATCCTATTTTGTGTGGAAACTTTTTGGGCAGCCAAATATGGAGTTTTACACTTATCCCCATTTAATTCTATTAAGTCTAGAATTATAGTCTGGTGACATTTTTATGAATCTAGAATTTGTCATCTAGTGTGTTCCAATACTGTCAGCTACAGATTAGCCAATTATGCCTACATCTAAGTCAGAGATAAAAATGTTCATCAGCAAACAGCCAAAGACCTGTCTTTGAGACACTACACTAGTCATCCCTTAAGATTGGTAGGTGGATCAGAGGATCTGATCTGAGCTGGGTCTAGAGTCAAAAAGACTTGAGTCCAAATCTAACCCCATATATTTACTAGTTGTATGTTCCTGAGCAAGTCATTTGAGGGTCTCAGTTCCCTCATTGGCAAAATGGAAATAATAATAGCACCTAGCTCACAAGAATGTTGTGAAGATAAGAGATAATGTTTGTAAGTGGTTAGCACCATGCCTGGAGCATATTAGGAGTTAATACATGCTTCCTTTCTTTCTCCCTCCCTCCTTCCTTCTAAGTTGACATCAAGTCATGGGGACCATCGCTGAAACCATGCTACAGTTAGAACAAGAATCCCTAGTAATGTTTCATTTGCTTCTGACTTCAATCTCCAGTCTTCTTTTGCTCCTCATCACTAGCTCCCTTGCCCCTGAAAAGACACGATTTCTTTCTCCTTAACCTCTGCTATTTTCCCCAATCATACTATAACATCCTTGAGAATAGGTATTGTGTTTTTGCCCTTTTTTGTATCCGCAGCATTTAATATAATGCTTGGAACATAGAAATTGCTCAGGAGAAACTTTATCCGTCTACCTACCTATCTGCCTACTTATCAGTCTATCTACATGATCACTTTATTTATCATCTATTAGTCTCTGTAGTGAAGTTCTTTCATTCTTTCATTCCTCATTTTTTCTTGGAATATTTTCCTTTTTTTATTGAAAACTATCACATAGGGCTTTTATGTACTGTTCAATAGCTCTTCATTTTCACCACATATATAGATAAATTTCATAAGCTCACAGGGCTCAAAGTGAGACCAAAGGTTATTTAGTCTATACTTTTTTTCTCCAGAGAAGACTGGAAGAAGCAGATGGCCATCAATTTTATCACTACTCATGGATATTTGAAAGATGAAACATGATACACACTCATCCTTACAAATTGTCCCTCGCCCTGGGTGAGCAGCAATTTATGCCAATCAACAAGAAGAAAGTGCTATTTGACAGCAGTTATTTTATTCAGTATATCCCTCCTGGGGAGAGGCCAACTTAGTTTACAAAAACCAAACCGCTGTTCAACAGTTTTAAAAATATAAAAGGAAGAAAAGTTGTTTAAGTGCATAACCATCCACTAAATTTTAATGTGTCTGTTTACTGCTTTCTTAGTCAACAAGTGAGAGATGGAGCCAAGATGACAGAGGAAAGGCAGCATTTAAGCAGAATTCTCCAAATATTCCTCTCCAAACAACTTTAAAATAACACTTCAAATTGAATTCTAAAACCATAGTCAAAGACATAGTCAATCAAAAACCACAAAGATCAATAAAAAGTCAAAAAAGACATTTTTCCTGGCCAGGACAATTTAAAAGATCAGGAGTTTGGTGGGAGCACAGTGGTCTAGCCCATCTTTCGAGGTGATTTTACCAAATTGTGCTAGTTTTACTTACTTGAGTACTTAATGTAAATTCCCAATGGATTATAAACTCTTTTGAGAGTGGGAATTAAAAACAAACCTATCTTTGCATCACTATCATGTGACAGAGTACCTTGCACAAAGTTAGCACTTAACAAATACTTATTGAACTGAATTTTACATTTGAACCCCCAAAATGAACCCATCCTTTCCCAGTTCAGATCCCTATAACTTCTCAAAAATCATACTTTATGTTCTTCTACAGGGTAAAGGTAGAAAATATACACACTGTGGGTATGCTTTTGCTCAAAAATGGTAGATTTCTCACCTAAGACTGGTTGAGATCAAAATGTGGGAGGAGAAAGCAAAAGAATGGAAGTACTGGTGATGACTTAAAGGCGTTTAGTTAAGTTAGTCAAGGAGCTATAAAAGTGAGTCCAACAAGAATGATACCTGAAGTTTAAAGTTCTACCTACTATAGGCTGCATGATACACCAAAGGCTTGTATCCATGATGGATAGTTATCCTAAGTTTTAAAAATCTAGGTGTTGATTTCATTCACTCCTTGAGTGAGTGGAAATGTTTAAATCATTACTACATTACTATATTAGGGGTAGGAACAGTGACGAGTAATCACATCTGCATTTTTCCTAAGAGGGGAGAAGTTTAGTTTTTGGTTATCCCACACAGAAGGTGCTATTAATCCTTTTAGTTCAAAATTCTCCAGTTCCTGCAATTTTATGATTTTCCTTTTGTTAATACTGTTAGTTTTGCCCAACTCTAAAAGTGCAACATTGAAATCTCCTATTATTATTATATCGTTACCTATGTCTTTCTTCAATTCAATTAGTTCTTTGTTAATTTCAGTGTTATGCTATTTGGAGGATATAAGGTTAAAATCAATATTGGCTTGTTGGCATGGGGGTTCTTTTAAATACAATATAATTTCTTTGTTTGCAAAGGGTATAGCACTTCAAGATCCCAGACTGCATTATAAACAACAGTCATTGAAGCCATCTGATACTGGTTAAAAAATAAAAAAGTAAAACAGTGAAACAGACTAGATAAGGAAAACTCATAAATACTTGAACACAATAATTCAGTGTTCAATAAACCATCAAAACATAAAATACCTAAGAAAGAGTGCCCTAATATATAAGAATTGCTAGAAAAACTGGAAAGAAGTCTCATAGAAATTAGGCATAGATCAACTTCCTGTATCATATTCCATCATAAATTCATAATAAATATATTATCTGAATATAAAAAATCATGCTATAAGATAAAAAAATCACAGCTATGAGTTTGGGCCAAATTCTTAAACAAATAAAGGATACAGACAATTACAAAATATAAGCTATATGCTAGGTAGAGCATGCTTGAATAATGCTTTATGCCAGGGTATAAAAATATCTACCTTTAGGGAAATAGTAGATAGCTCATTGGTAGAGGAAACACAATCCAGTTTGTAAAGTTTACATATACCATAGTATATTCGAGCATCAGGATAACTAGGTAAAGATAATATCACTCAAAAAGTGGGTAGGTCACAGATAAACACACATAAATATATATATATATATATATATATATATATATATATATATCTCCACACTATATGTTCTAGTTTTATAACATTAAATTCTAGCTAGCTAAATTCTCTGAGTATTATCAATGTCTCCCTTGAATCTCTAAATGAACAACAATACCCCTGCTTCTAGTAGTCAGATATTAGAAAGTTATTCCAGACACTAAGTTCAAAATTCCATTACTTTTCAAGCACCATGCCAAATACATGGCCCACTGGCTTTCTTATGATCTGAGTATAAAGGAACCAAATTAAAATTAATAAAAAAGTAATAACATACTGATAATTTTAATACATGATTTTGAAAGTCAATATGTGTCCAAGAGAGATCTTTATGTATGGTTCTGTGTTGATCATTTCAATTGAATTTGGTAATTTCACTGTTTTTGGTTTTGTACTTGTCTTTTTTTTTAATTAGACTATAAATTCCTTGGGGGCAGTATCTATGTCTTTTACATTTGTAGGTCCCTATATTGCCTTCTACATAGCAGGGCTTCCGGAAATGGTTGACGAATAAATGAATGAGAAATTGAATAAATGAGGGGGCAATGCTGCCTGAGAGAGGAAAGAATAGGTAGTTTGTCATTATAGCAAAGAAGGATAATAGAATATTTGCAATAATACATTCTGACTTTTTATCCCTTTTCTTTGTATCACCAAAGCTTAGCATAGAGCCTGTTATACAGTTGATTTAATAAATACTAATTTACTGCCTGAATAACACAAATTAATAAATTTAATGATACATTCATATTCTTGAAAACCCTGAATTCATCATTTTAAGAAATTCTTAAGTGGGGAAGGAGGATAAGCATTTATTAAGTGCCTCCTACTATGTGCCAGGCACAGTGCTAAATCCTTTACAAATTTCATCTCTCAGTATGGAAAATTTTCACCAGCGTAGATTACAACTCATATAGAACTTAGGACCAAAGCCTAGAGAGTTTTCTAGAGATGCTAAGGGCTTATCCAGGTAAGGGTAAGAGGAAAGATTCGAACCTAGATATTCCTGCCTTGAAACATGCCTCCAATTGACTAGCATCATACAAGTTCTTTGATATTTAATTAAAGAAGAATTGATCATGTGCCAAGCACTGTGGTAGACATTAGAGACACACTTGCAAAAAAAAATTACCTATACTCCAGGAGTTTGCTGCCTGCTGGGGGAAAATAACATGTACACAGACAGATTAAGTTAAGGCAGAACATATGCAGAGCAAATAAAAAGCAATTTTAGGGGAAGTGAGAGGAAGAAAGATCTAAGGAATTCTAAATAACCTTTTATAGGATAAAGGAGAAAATCCTGGTAATTCAAAATTACAGAGGCAGGAGATTTTAAAATGTCCTATATCAGACACATCAAATAGTTTATCACTCAATACGCATTTAGTTAGCTCCTATTCTGTGCTAGACACTTTGCCAAGCACCAAAGATAGAAAGAAAGGTAAAAGATAGCCTCTGCCCTCAGAATCTTACATTCTAACGAGTCAGCTTGCCATCCTGAGTACATAAGGTGCAATGATGTGAAATCAGCCTGATGAAACAGATGGGAACCACATTGGAAAGACTTTAAATGTCATATGTGTATCATATATTGTGCATCTACTTAAATATGCGATGAGTTTTCATATGAAAGAATATGGGTCAGGGAAACCTACCTCAGACACTTACTAGTTGTGTGACCCTGGACAAGTCACTTAACCTTTCTTAGTCTCACTTTCCTTATTTGTAAAATGGAGATAATAATAATACCTACCTCTCAGGGTGATTGTGATTGTCAAATTATATAATTTGTAAAGCACTGTGTTAATGATAGCTATTATTATGCAAAATAGAATGTGAAATATTGTATATTGTATTGAAATTTTGTATAATTTTGAAATTGAAATATTGTATAATATTAAATCTGTAAAAAAAATAAAATGAAAAGTAGAAAGAAAAGCAATACTCAATTATTTTCTACTTGTGTGACCTTGACTGAGTCACTTATTTCTTTGGGTTTTAACTTTCCTGACCTGTAAAATAAGAGTATTGTACCTGATGAGCTCTGAAGTTCTTCATCTATGAACAAAAGAAAAACCAAAGTGTAAAGGCACAAAGTCAAAATGTGTGTTTTCATTCTCTGCTGTGACAATAACTTGGGGAACTTTTTATTATGAAGGATACATTGAATAATGATCCAAATAAAATTTTAATTTTGCTTCATTTGGTGTCTATGGGGAAATTACTATTTCTAGCACTTAAAAGGAATAGAATGGTGGTTTCCATTATTCATATTCAGGTGACTACTGTGCAATTCATCCCATATATCATTTATGTGACCGACAAAAGAGCTTTTAAGGCAGTCAATATAAAATGGGACAATGGGGGTTGATGAAGTCACATAGCAATGACTGGTTCAGGGAAGGTTCAGAAAGGATTTTCACTGCAGAAGAGCACAGGGGATGTGTTTGTGGAAGAATTGATCACAGAGTGATCCCTGGCATTTTCAGTGGAAGTGGTGCATTTCTTCCATTAAACTCGTAATGATGCGGATCTGAGACGTACTTAGTTCATGGATCACTGGAACAATATTGTGTCAACATGTACTTAGGGAGTCTTCAATGTATGGATCACTGCAATGGGAGACTGTAATGATAGCTAGTCTATCAAGGTAATGCCTATTATTAGGGAACCCTAATCCAGAAATTATGAACATGACAGACCATGGGAATTTTTATGAAAAAACACTGGCAAATCCTTAATTAGCAATGTTAACAGTTGAATTTAAAATGGTTAATCAAGAAATACAAAACTTTTGAGGGGCAAAAAAAATTTTGAGGAGAAATATATTTGTTTATAACTTTCAGTGATTTACTTAGTTCCTGTAACAATCTCTCTGAATCACCTACAATTTAAATTGAATGCTTGTCTGCAGTCCTAGTTGTTAAAAGTTGCATCAGCCTCATACTTTTACTTCCCCCATTTCTGCAGATTAGTTTCTTGGATGATTTTTACTATTGTTTTGCCTCTAAGCTTTCCCATTATTTTTAAGGTGCGTGGAAGGAGGTGGGATCTAGACCTTCAATTTAATCAGTATAGGAAACTGTCCAAGTATAAAGTCCATATTCCTTGACCTCAGCAACTCCTCTGTACTTTATAATCTTCAGAGAATTTTCCAGAGCACTAAGAGGTGAATTACTTGCCTGTGGTAATACAGCTCGTGTCAAATGTCAGACTTAAATCCAGGTCTTCTCGACTCCCAGACCAGCCCTCAAACCAGTATACTAGGCTTCTTCTCCAAATCATCCAGATAAATAACTAAATGAATTTTTGCCTAGTTAACTGGTATATGGGAGACCTGATAAGGTAAACAAAAGCTACAGGACATGTGGTAAATCTCATGATAGATAATAACCACAAGATGTGGTATCTCAGAATACAGTTAATACATATGTAGTTATTACCATCATTGTCATCATCCATAGACACCTATTGATCATTGATATGCTACTATGTGTAGTATAATATGTTAAGTAAAATATTTATTTGATGATCTCTGGGAAGTGCTCTGAGGTCCTCATAGAAAGTGAAACAATTGTCACCATTTGATTCATAGTTCATATTGACCCATTCCCAGAGGAGGAATTCAATATCTCTGCCAAGAAGACCTCAAATGGGGTCATGAAGAGCCAGGCACAATTGAAATGACCAAACAACAGCAATGTATATGTATGCATATATGTACATGTGTATATATTTGTGTGTATAGATATAAATTCATATAAATATAAATATATATAAATATGTGCATATATATATGTGTGTGTGTGTGTATACACACACACACACACACACACACGTAAATTAAAAGGAAATACACAGTAATCTTAGTGAGAAGGCCCTAGCTACTAGGGAATTACAGAAGTCTAGGAAAAGGCTTCATGCAAAAGGTTTAGTTAGTTTAGACTTGGCTGAGTCTTGAAGGGAGCCATCATGCATTACACAAATGTTAGCTATAAAGAAAGACAAAAGTCACTGCATAATGGGCAACATTAAAGAATCTAAAATGGGTAACACAGACTTGGAGTTAGGAGAACTGGGTGCTTAACCAGACTCTATCAATGTCTTATTGTCTTTGTAATTGCAGGCAAATCATGACTTCTCTGAATCTCATTTTTCTCATCTGCAAAATTAGGAAGTTGAATGATCAATGAGATCCTTCCTATCTCTAATATTCTAACACTCACTTCTTTTTCATGTCTATTCCATGCTTAGATTAATAACTCACATTTATATGATACATTACAATTTGTGTGTCACTTTCTTCAATTAACAGAGAAATGTTGGATGGGAAGGAAAGGACATTTCTTATATGCCTCTGTGCTTTAACGATCCTACTGTTTGAATGACTTCAATTCTATGAGACTGTGAGGCTAAACGCAATGTGATTGCAAGACTTGACAAAAGATAGAACTTATAAAAAGGAATGTTGTGTTGCATTTTGCTTTTGCCTTGAAGTCTGAGAGACTCTAGATAGGCAAACTGACATCCAAGATTGCCATGGTAGACAGTGACAATCTCTTTAAGAGATGTTCTATTGGTTCAGTCATGTCCAACTTTTCATGATCCTACTTGGACTTTCTGGGCAAAGATACTGAAGAGGTTTACATTTTCTTCTCCAAATCATGTTATAGATGAGGAAACTGAGACAAACAGGGTTAAGTGACCTGCCCAGGGTCACATAGATAGTAAATGTCTGCGGTCAGATTAGAATTCAGGTCTTCCTGACTCCAGACCCAGTTCACTATCCACTGTACCACCTACCAACGTCTGTCTCTTGGGGAGAAGATAATCATATAAAACTCCCCAGAGCTGAAGGTAGCAAGGTATAAAGCATTGG
The DNA here is from genome assembly GCA_023548195.1 of Bettongia penicillata ogilbyi. Taxonomy (NCBI): domain Eukaryota; kingdom Metazoa; phylum Chordata; class Mammalia; order Diprotodontia; family Potoroidae; genus Bettongia; species Bettongia penicillata. Next base: position 142,121 of record JAJHZJ010000478.1, on the reverse strand, counting down.
CATAGACAAACCAAAGACATGGATCCTAACTGCCATAACCCCATACAAGAAGGGGATAAGACATCTGGGCTATGAGAAAAATCCAAGGACTACAAGGGAGTTTAAGCAGAAATCTGGGCATTATGTACATAGTCAATAATTGGTCATGGGATTATGCCATGCTTTTTACGTTTTCCAAGTGTCAAAAGTTTTTCCTAGCCTTTTGCCTCAATTCTGGAAGAAACCAGGAATAAAGTTGTGTTCATATTACAATGATTACTGAGATTCTCCCCCTCTACCCCAGTCCTTATGCTTTATTTTACAACACAACTCTAATTAAATATTTTGCTTAATATATGGCTCTTTTGTGATCTGTCAGTAAGGGACAAACTGAATTTAGATGAACTAGGAAGTTCCCAGGAATCACCCAGTGTGGGATCAAATGAGTCAGATCAAATAAATGATCAGTCAAAATATCCCAATATTCAATCCCTGATCTGAGTGAATCTAGAGTTAAGTAGTATGTAAATTACATACATAGTTGATTTATAAAAATAAATAATGCAAATATTATATATCCTTATCCAATCAGAATTGCAGAAAGTTAGAATTCAAGAAATCCTAGGAATTTTCTAATCTAATACCTTCATTTTACAAAGGGGAAAACTGAGGCCTAGGGTGGTAAAATGACCTTCTGTAGATAATATAGCAAGTAAATGACAGGTCTGAGTCTCTTGCAGAGGCCTGCTGATTCCAATTAGAATGCTCCTTTCTATCATATGAGCCCACTTTCTCAAAATTGTGTTTCAAGGAAGCTGTGTTTCCCAAGGTCACGGGCCTGCCAAGTATCAGAACTAGACTTGAACCCAAATGTTCTGTTTCTGTTCTTTCCAGGATAATATGCTATCTCAGAAAATACTGATTAAAATCTGTATCATACATGTGAAAAGACTTTCTTCAAAGAGCTCCATCACTGAAACTAAACTCTCTGGTAGTAGAATACGGCACTAATTTAAAGAAAGCATCTGAAAACTCAGGCATGACTAACGTGACATATTAAACTATTGTAGTATTTACAGACAAAATAGTCAGGTTTCCTTAACTTGAAAATTTATTTTTAATAATTAAAATTTTAATAAAAGGAGTAAATAGGAAAATATTTCTCTCTGCTTAACTAATGCTTAACGGTAACCATCAAAATCCATTTCAAAAAATCAGAATTGGTATCAGTTTATGTGTATGTGTGTGCCCATGCATGTGCTGACAGCATTGTAATAAATGTAGGTAGCTAACAGCGAATATTGGATTTGTGAAAAGTTCATCTAAAAAGAGAAGACCTTTTAATTTAAAAGATTATCCTTATCCTTCACCCAAAGAACTCAAATTCATTTGCATGGATTCTCATGCTTCTTTATAACATCTTTGCAAAATATTTTATTTCCAATGTCATCAATTGGGTGTGGGAAACCTAAGAAAATTTACATCCATTAATATTTGAAGTGACTTCTGCTAGTTTCATCGTCAACTCCGGCATATTTGGGATATGAATTCTTTGTTTGGCCTTTTTAAAGTGACAGATATGTCAGAGTAAATGTATGTCCTTCATTTATGTTACAGTTTGTTGATCAATGATCATTTACATAAATCATAATAACTAGACCCTCTGTAAAACATTATTTTCAGGATAAATACTAGGGTGAAATATATCACAGATTAATAGAATACTACTTTAAAAAAATTTATACATTTTCTAATCTAACTCCTTTACTTAGAAGAAAATTTAGACTTCAAGGTTGGGACTTATTCCTGGCTATGCAACTAATTAGTGTCTGAGCTAGGATTTGAATTCAGGTCTCCTGATTCATATCCTTCCAAAATGCCACCCTGCCATCCATCCGAAACTGTGACCATGATGGAGTGGTCTGACCCCAGCTTCACATCATTGACATCTGGAAGGAATATTTCCTCTTTACTCTGATCTCCTTGGAGCACAAGCATAGGGAGGTGCCTGCACTTTTACCCCTTTGACCTGAAAGGACAGTTCCTGGACCCCAGGCTCTTGAATCTGAGTACCTGTATCCAGTCTAGTAGAGCCAGTGCCACATACTTCCTTTCATCTATATGACCCTGGAAAAGGGGAATCATTAGTTGTTTCCCCTTGTTCTCAGAGGACCAAAATGACATCACCATGTTGGGGTGAAGGTACAGTGCATCTGACTGTGACTGAATCATATGGTCAAATAGAAGGAACTGATGAATCCCAACCCCATAGAAAATGAAGGATACTTTCTTGGCAGTGAAAATCTCAGGGAGAAGAGGATCATGTGTATTACAGAGAGCTAGAAAAGAAGCAAGAGACTAAAGCCATAAAATAAGAAAACAAAAGATAGAAACTCTCCCCCACCTCATCACTGGTGTTACCATAAATTATCTGTACAGTACAATACAATGACAAGATGGTTATCTCTCTACAAATCCCAAGTTTGAGCATTTCCAGACTCAGGAAAGAGACAAAGGGGAAGTTCCTAAGCATCACTGGCCTACCAGGGGAAGGGAAAGTCTCACATGAACCTTGGAGCAGGAACAGCAGAAATACCAGGTTCATTTTCCTTTCTCAGAAGGTCAAGCCCTCAAGGTAGTACTATGAGGCTGGCTCTATACAGATGTCTAGAATGAAAATGGGATTCACCAGAATGCCAAGGGTTATTTCCTTTTGAAGAGTAATCCAAAGTGTAGAATGTCATTTTATGCCTGGAGGATTATATGAACTTTGAGGAAAAGTAGAGACTCATCAAGAGAAAATTAGGATTGGACAGAATATGTTTGGACCACCGTGGGTACTTTATGTTGTTGTTTACCTGTGGGATAGAATAAAAGACATCCTATATCTGAGATAGATTATCATCAAGTAGACCTAGACATAAGCTATACTCTGAAGTTTCCCACAGACAACTTTGGATTACTGAAAAATAAGCCAAAGAGATGTGACTTTGAAGGTTGAATCCAATATCAATCCCTATTCAAGTAAGTCTAGACTTTGGGGTGTTAAACCATGAGGGTTTTTAGTATTTTCATTTTTTGTCTAGACCTATAACATTTTTGGTATAGTGGATTCCAAGTGAAGAAATGCCCTCTACAATGCAGGCCTGGCTCGCAAACAAGACACTGTTATCTCTCTGCTCCAGGCATTTTCTCTCGTTGGCTCCATGCTCTGAACTCTCTCCCTCCTCAACTCTGGTCACTGACCTTCTTGGCTCCCTTTTTAGACCCAATTAAAATTCCACCTTCTACAGAAAGCCTTCCTCAGCCCCTCATAATTCTAGTGTCTTCCTTCTTTAAATCGCTTCCTATTTATTCTGTATATTACTCACTTAGTATACATTTGTTTGCATATTTTCTCCCCCGTTAGAAAGCTCCTTGAGGAGAATTGTCTTTTGCCCTTTCATATATCCATTGCACTTATCACAGTGTCTAGCACATAACACTTAATACAAGCTGACTGATTGATTCATCTGCAATTCATTTGCAAAAAAGAAGGGAAAGGGGAAGTCCATGGACAGATTCCAGGTATCTGTGAACATGGATAAAAAAATTACAACTTTTATTTCACCAGCCTCTAGCTGAAATTTAGTATTCTCTCTATCTACAAACTTTAAAAAAAATATTCTGAGTTTGGGTCCATAGCCTTCTCCAGACTGCCAAAGAGGTTCATGACAGCAAAAAGGTTAAGAATTGTCTTAGACAATTGCCTGCACTGAAAGCTTTATTTGCACACAAATGTACACAGTTAGTATGTGTCAAAGACAGGCCTGGAACTCACAGGGTGGGTTACACTAATGGAACTCTTCCTTCTTGTTCGGGGTGGAGGTGGGGGAAGTAATTTGAGCACAGTGAAGCATGGCCATTGCATTCTTTGTCTATACAGGTCTTCTCCCAAGGTACATAGGAGACTCAGGACACAAGGGTTTGCAGTGAAAGGACTCAATGGAGAAAAACAGTTTTGTTTTGTTTCAGGTTTGTTTGTTTGTTTTTCCCCAGAAAGGCAGGTATCTAAAAATTGGGAGACCTCTGAAACTAGGAGAAGGCAGATAAGTAAAGTCCTACTTGGTTGTAATTAATGGAAATAAATCAAGTAAGTCCTTGAACACCTAAAGGCAAGCTTTCACACCCACCCAGTTATCTGAAGACCTGAAGTCACAAATTTATTTGGAGCAAGGCTGGTGTAGAAAGAAGCAGTAAACTACCAAGAAGTTGTGGGTAAACAATGGCTGTGATGTAAATTTTAACCTTTAGGTTTTCTTGGGAACCAAAGGAGAAAATAAAATTAAGCAAAGTTAGATTAAGCACACAGATGTTCACAAAGAAACTGCTAATGTACTATTAGTTAAAAAAAAGCACTGAGAACTTTAACCAAATGCTTGAGCCAGGGCAGAGAAGAGCAAACTTATCCTGGGTCTCATTCCTATCTCAATCACTTTCCGGTATGTGTGACTGTTTAGGCCTCATTTTTTCTCTTTGTAAAAAGAGGGAGTTGAAATAAATGGTCTCAGTTGTCCCTTCTTTCTATATAGCATTGTTACCCTAATAACAACTGACAAAAACTCAACTCATTATTGCATAATGTTTACTTTTTCTGTTTATTAAATTCCAGTAAGCGTTAAATATGATCTCAAAGAATTTAAACAGTACATAATCCTTAGGGCGGCGAGGTGGCGAGGTGAGTAAAGTGCCTGCCCTGGAGTCAGGACGACCTGAGTACAAATGTGACAAGTGATACTTTCTGTGTGACCTGGTCAAGTCAATTTAACCCTGTTTTCCTCAGTTTCTTCATCTGTAAAATGACCTGGAGAAGGAAACGGCAAAACGGCAAACCACTCCTATATCTTTGCCAAGAAAACCCTAAATGGGGTCAAGAAGACTAGATTCCTATCCTTCCTCTGTCACTTACTGTACATGTCACCTCAGGCAAGTCATTTAACCTCTCCAAGTGTCAGTTTCTTCATTTCTAAGGTGAAGGGGCTAAAGGAGATGGTTTCTAAAGTCCTTACAAGCTCGTGCTCTCAGATAGATAGATAGATAGATAGATAGATAGATAGATAGATAGATAGATAGATATTTATATAGTATAGATATAGATAGATATATCCCTAAAACCCATGTCTCTTGTCTAAAGCTTGAGAAAAAAAATAAGTTTGATCCATACTTTGGTACTTGAAAATGACCTAGTGTTATTTTACTTGAGAGCAGGGATATTCAAGGTGGTAGGCTTTATCTCCAAAGATACAGACCTTGTTACCCTTCTTTCTCAACAATGTACATTTTAAAGAGTAAAAAATTCATTTTGCCATCTGTTCTTAACTATTTGTCCCCTTCCCTCCCCAAATTTATAAGAATTGGTGAGGAGGAATAAGATACTGCAACATCAGAGGACATAAAAATTGAGAAGATAGCAGCAGACCATAGCAAGTTATTTAGAGGTTCATTAATTCACTCTTTGAATGCTTAGATGAATCTCCTGAAAATTAGTGTTTGCCTCTGGACCAACTAGGTGGTGATAAATTTATTAAATGCCTTTCATCCTGACAAATTCTAAATTGCCAAATGTTGCTTTATTTATATATGTGTATATGTGTATGCAAAGTACAGCCAAGAATAATTGGAAAGATTCAGAGTTTCTTTCTTCTTAGAGCTGAGAGGTAAAGAGATTAGCTATAGTACCAGTCTGAGGTGTATCAAGGGAAAGGAACACTAACTAGGAGAGGGAAAGAGTTCCAAAATGTGCTTCCGGGGAAGATTCTGGGTCTTTTATGTGTCTTCTTAATTGCACCCAGAACCTCCTCACATCGTTGGGGAGGTAAACAGATCTTTAGCCCATTAGCATGCACAAGAGTAAATCTTTCAATCTCCCTTATATTTTATTTCCAAGGTTAGTCTTATGTATTAGTAAGGGATGGTGGAGAAAGTGCCACTAGATTATCTTTGGTTTATTAATAGAAGATGAGAGAGAGAGAGAGAGAGAGAGAGAGAGAGAGAGAGAGAGAGAGAGAGAGAGAGAGAGAGAGAGAGAGAGAGAGAGAGAGAGAGAGAGAATGAGAGAGAGAGAGCAGAAATTCTTATTTGTATTATTTCAATTTATACTTTCTCCACCATTTAACCATTACCCCCTGAACACATTACCTTTTCTATGTTGCCATATGATCTGGTGGAAAATGTGTGATGTTAAAAGTTAAATGAGCTAATGCATATGAGAATGCTTTGAAAAATGTAAATTGCTATAAAAATGTAAACTAATAATCAAGCTTACCTCAGGGCCTCTGTGATGGAACCTAATGCAAACCTTTCTCCTTAGCATTTTAAGCTTTTTGCAACCTGACTCTAATCTTACATTCCAGTTTTGTTATATGCTGCTTCCCGTTACATATTCTGTTGTTCAACCAGACTGGTCACCTGTCTATTGCTTGAAAACAATATTCCATCTTCCATCTCCATGCCTGCCCCTACTCCAAGAAAACGTTCCTCCTCCCCTTCATGTCTTTGAATCTCTGGTTTCCTTCAAAGCTCAACTCATGTACTATCATGCGCATGAGATCTTTCCTGATAACAATGGCTACTGGTTGCCTAACCCTCCAAATGACCTGATATTTATTATGAATGCATATTTATGGATTATCATGTTTGTTTATAAAGATAGTGAGCCTCTCGTATATAATTTAAGAACTTCATTTTGTCATTATAGATATCTGGTAGATGCTAAAGTTTTGCAACCTGTAATATGTTACACATTTTCTACTATTTTCTTGTAGAATTTACATTAATTAATCTATCTTGACTCCTTAAGGACAACCTTTCTGTAATTTCAGATTCACATGACCTGATCAGGAATTGCTATGTGTACCATCAAACTCAAAAGGGCTTTTCAAAATTATATTCTAAGTATGCCTATCTCCTTTTCACTATCATTGAAGACATCAGCATTTATCTTGCTAGAATTTGCATAAATTTTCAATGTCTTTAGGTTCTTCAGTTTTTCCTTGTTATGATTCAGATAATTCTTCAATTTCCACTTGTATTTTTGCCATTTGGATTTAGGAGTCACAATATTCTTACGATTCCCTTATACTAATCATATATACTATCTGTATTGTCATATAACTTGAAGCTGAGAAAATCATTGACAAAAACAATTTAAGGTAGAGGACTTTCAAGCATTCTTGATGAAAAGACCAGAGCTGAAAAGAAAATTTGACTTTCAAACACAAGAATGAGAAGAAGCATGAAAAAGCAAACAGCAAGGAGAAGTCATAAGGGACTTACCAAAGGTGAACTGTTTACATTCCTACATGGAAAGACAATATTTGTAACTCTTAAAACTTTTCAATATCTGGGTAGTTAGTGGGACCACACATACACATACACACATGTGCGCGCACACATGTACATGCGTGTGCGTGCACACACACATGCACACACACAGAGACAGAGAGCACAGAGTGAATTGAATAGGATGGGACCATATCTTAAAAGAAATTAAGGGAAACGGTGAGAGAGAAATGTAGTGGGAGGAGAGAAGGTGAAATGGAATGGGGTAAATTATATCTCATTCAAGATGCAAGCAGGAGATTTTTTAGTGGAGGGAAAAAGAGAACTGAGAAATAAAACATGAAGTTTACCCTCATCACATTCAACTAAAGGAAGGAATAAAATGCACACTCATTTTTGTATGAAAACCTATCTTACAATACAGGAAAGTGGGGAGAAAGGAGACAAGCAGGGTGAGGGGGATGATGGAAGGGAGGGCAATGTGAGGAGGGAGCAATTTGAAGTCAACACTTGGGGAGGGACAGGATCAAAAGACAGAATAGAAACAATGGGGGGCAGGATAGGATGGAGGGAAATACAGTTAGTCTTACACAACACGAGTATTATGGAAGTCATTTGCAAAACTACACAGATAGGGCCTATATTGAATTGCCTGCCTTCCCAAAGGAATGGGTGGGGAGGGAGGGATGGGGAGAATTTGGAACTCAAAATTTTAGGAACAACTGTCGAGTATTTTTCTTGCTACTAGGAAATAAGAAATACAGTTAATGGGGAATAGAAAGTCATCTAGCCCTACAGGACAAAAGAGAAGATGGGGACAAGAGAAGGGAGGGAGGATAGAAGAGAGGGCAGATTGGTGATAGGGAAAATTAGAATGCTTGGTGTATTGGGGTGGGGGAGGGGACAAATGGGGAGAAAATTTGGAACCCAAAATTTTGTGAAAATGAATGTAAAAAGTTAAATAAATAAATTTATATTTAAAAAAAACAACAATTTACGGGTTTTTTTCTTCAACTGGTAAGATCAATTTCCAATTTATTTATGATGAAGGCACATAATTTAGGTATTTTTATTTTCATTTTATATGCACTTATGATTTGTCTGCATATTTTTCTTATGTATTCTGACACTGCTACCACCCTAGTACAAGCTCTCATCCCTCCATACTTAGAATACTTCAATAACCTGATGTCTGGTCTCCCTGTATCATCTCTCCACACTCCAATCCCTCCTCCTTTCAGATGCCAAAGCGATCTTCCCAAAATGCAGGTCTGACCATGTTGCTCTCCTGCCTCACTCAAAAAACTCCAGTGGCTCCCTTTCAGCTTCAGGATCAAATTAAACATCCTCTAGCTATCAAAGTCCTTCAGATCCTGCCACCTAAACACACACACACACACACACACACACACACACACACACACACACACACACACACACCCCTTTCCTGTCTTCTTACACCTTATGCTGTTATTCAGTTGTTTTTAGTCTCTTCCAACTTTCTGTGACCCAATTTGGGATTTTCTTGGCAAAGATACTAGAGTGGTTTGTCATTTCCTTCTCCATATCACTTTACAAATGAAGAAACTGAGGATTTGAACTTAGGTCTTTCTGATTCCAGGCCCAGCACTATCCCCTGTGCCTCCTAGTTACCCACTTATACCTTATATCCTCCTATATAATTTGGTCCAGTGACACTAGCCTCCTTCCTGTTCCTCAAACAAGATACTCCATCTCACGCAGTGTATTTTCACTGGTTATCCCCTGTGCCTTGAATGCCTTCCATCCTTATCTCTGTCTCCTTTCTTTCGTCAAGTCCCAGTTAAAATCCCATCCTCTCCAGGAAGTCCCTTAATTCTAGTTCTTTCCCTCTGTTGATTTTCTCCAATTTATCTTGAATAATTGGTTTCCCTATCTGAATGAACTCCTTGAGAGAAGAGACTGTCTCTTTGCTTCTTTTTGTATACCCAGAGCTTAATACATACAGTATCTGGCGCATAAAGTAGGAGCTTAACACTTGGTTATTGAATGACTACTTAACTGCTTTGCAATCAAGCCTACATCCAACAATGCATTTCCATGAAAGGAGGTGTTAGCATTCAGAGTTTTTGCTTTTGTTTTTGTTTTTAAAGATAAATAATATTCAAATGGCACAAAGCCTGGAGGGATACCCAACAGACTAGATTACAGAATTAAGATCCAGAATTAAGCTAACATACCGAAAAGCATTGAGTTGAATGTAATAAATGAAATTCAACAGCGATAAATATACAACTTTGTACTTGGTTACCAAAAAAAAAAAGAATTAAAGAGGAAGAAGAGGAAGAGGACTTGAGGTGACATGAGAGCTGTGTTCAAGGATTTGAATGACTACCTAATAAATAGAGTGAAACATTTGTTTTGTTTTGTTTCTCTTTCACTACAGAGGGCAGAACTAGGAACAATGAGTTGAAGTTGTAAAATGACCAAATGACCAATTTAAGGCTGAAAAAGCAAAAAAAAACACTTCCTAAAAACTAGAGTGATCAAAAGTAGAATGGTTTGCCTCAAAAGGTAGTAGATTTCTCTCTCCAAGAGGGCTTTTAAAGAAGGTGAATGTCCATATCCCAGTTGTAAGAGATTTCTTCATGCGTAGGTTAGATGAGATGGCTGCAGGAGTCTCTCTCAACTCTCAAATTCCGTAATTTTTGTGATTCTGCATCTCACTTCTCACTCCACTCATAGCCATAGCAAGTTGATTATCATGACTGTTTTGAGTAGGGCCAGACTATAACCTGATGCTGCCCTGTCTGTTTCTTAAATTTGTAGGAGAATTGTCTCATACTCCCCAGAGTACTAATCTGATCAATGGTATTTCCGTAATTTAGTTGGTCAATATGATGCCTTTACAGCAATTTCAGGTACCACATAGGGCACACATATAACTGATTTACCTTTACACATGTTCATTAAAGCTCATAGTATACTATTAAGATTTACGCTGTCATACAGTTAATCAAAATTTAGCGATCATTCAATAATACAAATGTCAAACGCTTTAGCAACAAACCATCAACCTGTTTCCAAGAGGTCCCCATAAGCATATCTCATATTGATGCTCATGAAAAGGTTCCCTCTCTGCCCAGTCAGAGGCTGTGTCTCACTCCCAGGTGGCATTATGGTAAGTTTGCATCAATCAGCACTGTTGTTGAGTCATTTCAGTAATGTCCAAATCTCTGTGACCCTAGTCAGGTTTTTCTTGGCAAAGATACTGGAATGATTTGTTGTTTCCTTCTTCAGCTCATTTTACAGGTGAGGAAACTGAGGCAAACAGGGTTAAGCATCTTGCCCAGAGTCACACAGCTAGTTAGTGTTCTAAGGCTGAATTTGAACTTAGGTCCTCCTAAATCCAGGGTCAGTGCTCTATCCACTGAGACACCTAACTGCCCTACAAGCAGCACTAATCTCAAACAAACATGAGATGCTCATACTTCCAAGTTCAGGAAACACAGGAATCTAAGTCACAGTCCAGAAGCAGATTGATGGCTTAGTCCTCTAATGGGTTTTTAGAGTTCTAGTTAAGTGTATTTATAAGTTACATCTAAGTTTTGATCAGTGATCAATCTCCTAAGTTTATGATGAAAGGAAACTATCAATCAAAGCAAAAATCATTAGCAAGTGTTTACCTGTTGTTTACCAAATTTGAAGGACATACATGTCACTAGCAGGTGGTTATCAGTTTGGGGGGACACATATGTCATTCGTAATTGCTTAGAAAATTTAGGGGACATACATCATCATTAGTAGTTGTTTACAAGATTCAGGGGTTACACATTCATGACATTAGTAGTTGTTTGTCAAATATGGAGCCAACGTCATTAGTAACTATTTACCAATTCAGGGGACATATATCATTAGTTATTGCTCACCAAATTATGTCACTCTTGTCTTTAATTACAGAAAAACAATTTACATAATGACTAACAAAATAAGAGGCTTAAAACAAAACAGACTTTCTCTAAGTTAATATTCTTATTTCCATTATATCAGGGCATACAGGTTTTCTGATATAAATCATCATAGCCAGCATTCCATGACCTGACAACTGTCTTTGAGCCCTACCACCTCACAACATTAAGAATGGCTTGAGTTTTGAGGGGCTTATTTTTTAGTTTTACTGTTGTTATTATTATGAAGTAATTGAGAACAAGAGAGCTTTCTGTTTTATTATCATTCTAACTCCCCACTTGGCGTGGACATAAGGAATTGAATGCATACACATGTATAAATGAGTCTCAGACAACTTGATCATCTCAGTAACTAACTTGGCTCAGGCAACTTACTGGTTCTAGGGGATCTGCAGATGGTAGAGATCTGTGAATATTTATACTGATATAGACATTGGGAGTGGGGTGCTCCACTCTAGAATGATCAAACCCCAACTGTCTTTGGATTACACCAGTCAAATGTGGATTCATATAAGCTCAAAAGGAAGGATGCTGGTGGAATTCCTTTGGCATCCAGGTTTATATTCAAAGACATTCATCACTCATTCTACTGTCTCTATCTATATGTTCCCCCTTTTCTTCTGACTAAAGGGGATGATCTAACTAGCCAGCTTCACCCTCATTCTTACTACATGGAATCAGAGGGTCATAGATCTGAAGCTGGTAAGAAACCTTCAAGGCTATCTCATCTAATCTTCTCATTTTATAGGTGAGTAAAGTGAGACCCCACAAGATGAAGTTATTTGCCTGGATCACAAAGGGACAAAGGCAGAATACTAACACAAGTCCTCTGATTCACAGTACATTACTCTTTCTTCTGTACCCTGCCAGTTCATCTCCTTTGTCAATCATATAACCCTCTACTCTTTAGCAACATGGGATAGTCTACAATGACTAGCATGTACCTCTCTTTTGCCCTTTGCAAATAATGAACTGTAATTGTCCATACCATGAGAAGACAGCTGGGGTTGTTTTAGTTGAATGATGTCCAATTTGCTTGGAATATGCTTTATTTTATACATTTCATATGTGTGTATATATGTATATGTATATGTATATATATACACACATATATCTGTATGGGTGTATGTATGGATAGATAGATAGATGTAACATAAATTGTAGAAATGTGGTATAGTAGAAAAATGATGATTTGGAAATAAATATGTTTGAATCTCATATAGGTTCAAGGGTATGCTAGTAAATATTTAAAGACTGGCTCCCCTAAAAATGCATGCATGACTGAAAATAAATTTAATTAAAAATGCACACATAGGGGCGGAGTCAAGATGGTGGAGTAGAAAGACTCACTGCATGCTAGCTCCGAAACCACAGCCCATGCATTTAATCTAAGAAGAGCTCCTCACAAGTTCTGGATCACTGCAGGGTGTGCAGAAACACAGTGGAAGAGATTTCCGTTCCAGAGAGCCCTGGAGAGTGGTCCCCAGGGTCCGTTGCGCCCCGGAAAGTGGACCCCACCCCAGCGCTCCCAGAGAGGCTGATCCGAGCAAGCTTCAGGGATGGAAACTCCAGTGGCTGGGGAGGTCACTCCGCCCACACAGGCTGCAGGTCAGTGAGAGAGACGGCTGGGCTGGCCGAGAGGGGAGCAGAGTGTCTCCGTGGCTCGGGGCCCCCTCGGAAGGAAGCAGCGGAGGCAGAGGCAGGGGCAGGAAGCAGCAGAGGCAGAGGCAGGGGCAGGAAGCGGCAGAGGCAGAGGCAGCAGCGGCGGCCCCCGGGACTCCCCGAGCAGGCAGGACCTTTATTACTGAAAGTCTCTGCATAAACCACCTCAAGGAGCTGAGCCTGGGAGACGGCCCTGCCCCCACCCGCTCCATTACTGAAGGTCTCTGCATAATGCCCCTGAGGGAACTGAGCCTGGGAGGTGGCCCTGCCCCCACCCCAGCACCACAACTGAGGCTCACATTGATTAGCAGCCGCACCTGCCACGGAAAGCCCATTTGAATCTCAGACCCCAAGCACTAGCTGGGCGGATCTAGGCGGGGGTGGACAGGAATCTCAGAAGTCAAGTAACTGGCTGGGAAAATGCCTAGAAAAGGCAAAATAAGACTATAGAGAGTCTTTTTGAACAGATGCAAATGATCCCGACTTTCAGATCTGATGATGAGGACATATTCTTGCCATCAGGGAAGGACGTGGAGGGTGGGGCCTCGGTACCCCAGATATCCCAGGGGGATGTCAGGTGGGCTCAGGCCTTGGAAGAGCTCAAAAAGGATTTTGAAAAGCAAGTTAGACAGGTGGAGGAAAAACTGGGAAGAAAAATGAGAGAGATGCAAGAAAAGTATGAAAAACGGGTCAATACGTTGGTAAAGGAGACCAAAAAAAAGCTGAAGAAAATAACACCTTGAAAAATAGGCTCACTCAATTGGCAAAAGAGGTTCAAAAAGCCAATGAGGAGAAGAATGCTTTCAAAAGCAGAATGAGCCAAATGGAAAAAGAGGTTCAAAAGCCCACTGAAGAGAATAGTTCTCTCAAAATTAGAATGGAACAGATGGAGTCTAATGACTTTCTGAGAAACCAAGAAATCATAAAACAAAACCAAAAGAATGAAAAAATGGAAGAGAATGTGAAATATCTCATGGGAAAAACAACTGACCTGGAAAATAGATCCAGGAGAGACAATTTAAAAATTATGGGACTACCTGAATGTCATGATCTAAAAAAGAGCATAGACATCATCTTCCATGAAATTATCGAGGAAAATTGCCCTGACATTCTACAACCAGAGGGCAAAATAAACATTGAAAGAATCCATCGATCACCACCTGAAAGAGATCCAAAGAAGGAGAAACTCCTAGGAACATTGTGGCCAAATTCCAGAATTCCCAGCTCAAGGAGAAAATCTTGCAAGCAGCTAGAAAGAAACAATTCCGGTACTGTGGAAATACAATCAGGATAACTCAAGATCTAGCAGCTTCTACATTAAGGGATCGAAGGGCGTGGAATAGGATATTCCAGAAGTCAAAGGAACTGGGACTCAAACCAAGAATCACCTACCCAGCTAAATTGAGTATAATACTTCAGGGGAAAATATGGTCTTTCAATGAAACAGAGGACTTTCAAGCATTCTTGATGAAAAGACCAGAGCTGAAAAGAAAATTTGACTTTCTAACACAAGAATGAGAAGAAGCATGTAAAAGTAAACAGCAAAGAGAAGTCATAAGGGACTTATCAAAAGTGAACTTTTTACATTCCTACATGGAAAGACAATATTTGTAACTCTTAAAACTTTTCAGTATCTGGGTAGTTGGTGGGATCACACACACACATGTACATGCATGCACACACACACATACACACATGCACGCACATACAGAGACAGAGAGCACAGAGTGAATTGAATAGGATGGGACCATATCTTAAAAGAAATTAAGGTAAATGGTGAGAGAGAAAGGTGGAGGGAGGAAAGAGGGTGAAATGGAATGGGGTAAATTATATGTCATTTAAGAGGCAAGCAGGAGACCTTTTGGTGGAGGGAAAAAGAGGAGAGCTGAGAAAAAAAAACACAAAAAAACAAACAAACCAAAAAAAACAAGAAAATTACCCTCATCACATTTGACTGAAGGAGGGAATAAAATGCACACTCATTTTGGTATGAAAACCTATCTTACAGTACAGGAAAGTGGGGGATTGGGAGATAAGCAAGGGTGGGGATGATGGAAGGGAGGGCAATGGGAGAAGGGAGCAATTTGAAGTCAACACTCAGGGAGGGACAGGATCAAAAGACAGAATGGAAACAATGAGGGGCAGGATAGGATGGAGGGTAATTCAGTTAGTCTTACACAACACAACTATTGTGGAAGTCATTTGCAAAACTACAGAGATAGGGCCTATATTGAATTGCCTGCCTTCCCAAGGGGAATGGGTGGGGAGGGGGGGATGGGGAAAATTTGGAACTCAAGTTTTAGGAACAACTGTTTAGTATTGTTGTTGCTACTAGGAAAGAAGACATACAGTTAATGGGGAATAGAAAGTCATCTGGCCCTACAGGACAAAAGAGAAGATGGGGACAAGAGAAGGGAGGGATGACAGAAGAGAGGGCAGATTGGAGATGGGGAAAATTAGATTGCTCGGTGTATTGGGGTGGGGGAAGGGGAGAAAAAGGGGAGAAAAAGTTGGAACCCAAAATTTTGTGAAAATGAATGTAAAAAGTTAAATAAATAAAAATAAAAATTATAATAAAAAAATAAAAATTTAAAAAATTTAAAAAATGCACACATAACACACTTTGAAGTTTAATTTGAAATATTAACATTTACCCCATCATATTCTAAGTCTAGACCAGGGTCAATAAGAAAGACTCATGGGCCTAATCCCATCTGTTTAGTATTTTTTAAATCAACAAATCTAAGAATGCTTTTTGCAATTTTTAACACAACAAAACTTTATTTATAATTATAAAAGCCATTCTTAGCTAACTGGCCTCACAAAGTTAAGTGGTCTGGATTGGGCCAGCAGGCCATAATTTTGCTAGCACCTGGTCCTAACAATCAACCAAACAATAAATCAAGTCCTGTTTTGTTGTGTCTATTGATTTCCCATGTGTAATTGCTCACAGTGAAACTTTAACAGGCTCTTCTAAGCAGGTTCAAGTCAGCTCCAACACTTTGTAATAGTTCTGTTATTCAACTGTGTGAGCTCAGTTTACTATTTAATAAGTAAAATTTTAAAAAAGGTTGGGCTAGATCAGAAAGATTCCTTCTAAATTCAAATCCTTTGATGCTTTGTCATAAATGACAAGGGATTCTTTTATCTCAAAGAGTTTAAGTTACTAGCTCAAATCATACAAAAGCTAAGACTCTCTCAAAGATACAATAAACCTAATTAATTCATAAATTGCTTTCAAATAATGTTTCTGTTATCTCAACATTTCTCCACTTTTCTGGTCCATATTGGTCTGCTAACTAATAATCTTGAAGGCATTCCCACCACCATTGCCCATTCCCACCACCCGCCGTTTTTTCCCCAGGGTAACAGGCATCTAGCCATGTTTCCCCCCATCTTGTGAAGGTCAGTCAACAAGCATTTATTAAGTATCTATTATGTACCTGTCACTGTACCAAGTGCCAGGGATACAAAGGGAAAAATATATAGTCCCTGGCCTCAAGGAGACAACATATGCAAACATCTAAGTACACATAAAATATATACAGGACAAATTGGGGATAAATCTCAGAGGAAAGGCAGTAAGGTTATAGGGGACTGGAAAATCCCAGAGTAAGACTGGATTTATTTCTGTCAATTTTGTCTTACTAAATTCTAATCTTTCTGAATCTTACCTCACAGCCAGCACATGAACTATCCCTCCCAAGCTTCTGTCATCTGCAAATCTGCTAAGCACATCATCTATGGATTTTATCCAAGTCACTGGACTAAATGTTAAATATCACAAGGCCAAACACAAATTTCTAGGAAATGCCACTGAGAATCTCCTTATGAGTTACCATTGAACCACTACAATTATTCTTTAGGCCTGACCATTCAGCCAATTCCAAGTCTACTTGTGACACCTTCTAGCCCACGTTGCTCCATCTTTTCCAAAGGAATACCATGTTTTGCTGAAAGCTAGGTGAACTATTAGCTGTAGAATTTTCCTCATCTGCTGTCTAGTAATACTGTCACATAACATCCCCTAGAGGTTATCGTGGCACATGCAGCACCAAAGGCACTGGAAAGTTTACCCTGGAGAGAAGATTTAAAAGAGAAATGATAGCCATCTCCAAACGTTTAAAGGTAAGGACTATCGTCTGGAAGATGTTTTAAACATGTACTACCTGGCTCTTTGAGTAAAGATTCCTGAAAACTAGCAACTAGGTGGTGTAGTGGGTACAGTGCTAGGCCTGGAATCAGGAAGATTCATATTTCTGAGTCCAAATCCGGCTTCATACACGTATTAGCTGTGTGACCCTGGAAAAAAAAAATCACTTTTTGCCTCAGTTTCCCCATATGAAAATGAACTGGAGAAGGAAATGACAAGCCACTTTTGTATCTTTGCCAAGAAAACCCCAAATGGGATCATGAGAAATGGGACACAACTGAAATGACTGTCCCAACAATAACGTATGTCAGTTTTATGTAGAGCAGGGTTCTTAACCATTTTTTCTCATATCATGGACCGTTACGATAATCTGGTCAAACCAATGGACCTTTCCATAGAATAATATTTTTAAATACATAAAATGAAATACTTAAAATGACAAAAGAAACTGAAGGTTAGAGAAAATAAAGATGCATTTTTTTTAAATTCACAAACAACCTCCACAAAAGAAAATCTATCCACAGACTCCTATTCCCGAAGTTAATAATCTCTAGTGTAGATGAAAATTTCCTAATAGAGGGGCCTGTCAAAAAATAAAATGGGCTAGTAGTACTGACCTCCTCCCTGGAAGTCTAAAAGCATAGACTAGGTTGGGACTCATTAGAAATGTTAGAGATAAGATTCATGCTTTAGGTAGTGACCAGTTTGCATGAACTTCAGGGTCCCTTCCTCTTGCTCTTCTGAAATTCTGTGATTTTACAAAATTGTGCTAGGAAGTGTTTAAGAAACGACCTAAAGACAAGAGTATTATGCAATCAGTCACCAGAGTTTTCAAGCTAGGAAAAACTCTCAAGGGTCAGTTATGGGATCAGAATTTGTAATCCAGAGCAGATTTGTGGAACTTGTGCATCCATAATCTTTTTCCTGTATGTGTGTGTGTATATATATATATATATATATATATATATATATATATATACATATATATATTTGTGTGTATGTATATATATGTATGTATATGTATATAGATAGATAAATAGAGATAGATAGAGATATATAGATATATATCATTTCTGTTATAGACTGAAATATAAATTAGAAGGTTCCTCTGCCATTTAATCTGATCTTGACTTCTCACTGGTCTATGAGCTCAAAATTACATGAATTGCAAATGAGTCTAAAATGATCTGAATGAGCCCATTTTTTCTGTTCTTCTGCAGCTTTCTTGCTGTGTGAGCTTTTGTGACCTTATGAAGAATGGCTGCACTTGATCTAAAATGTATTTTATTTCTAGGTAATGGACTATATCAACTTCCATTTCTTATGGAATTCAAGAGAAACTACTTGGGTATATCAAGCTATTTCTTACATTCCTATTTGCTTGTTCTTTCCAACCATACATTTTACCTCAGCTCAAGTCCCAATCTTGACTTGCATCTCTTGACTTCAGCAATTGGGTTTTCAATTTCTCCAGGCTTTCTTTAATCTTGCAAAGATTTTTGCTGCTGAACAGTACATTTAGTTTTCCACTCATCTGGCTGTGAACTAAGAAAGTGCACCTATTTCTTGAGGCCTTCTTAGCTAAGTGAATTTGGCTCCATTTTCCCTTACTCTCAGGTCTTCCATTAGCGTTAGACAATGCTTGAGTGATATTTATTTGAAATACCCATAATGGAGGAGAGATCCCTCCCCCCTTACTTTGATGCTGAGGTTTTTAAAGTTTCTGGGACAGTGATGTTTTCTGGAAAAGTCACATTCAAAATCATCTGGTTAATCTATTAGCTGTTCACAGCCTTTCAAGATCTTACATAATTATTTGACTGTGTGCATTTTCAGCTCCACAGCCCAAGAGATTTGCTGAACCTAAGACAGTGCGGAGAATGCACATTTATCATGCCACTAAAGAAAAATTGGTCTAGAGATTATACCTCTTTTTATAGGGGTACTTATGCATTCATTGCATTCAATCAGTTGAGTCATGCCATTATGTGGAAAGCTCTATCATTTGGAGTCTGGGGGAGGGAAAATAAACATTCTCCCTCTAACTTCTGAATCTGAAAGCAATAAAAAAAATCCAATTCAGTCCCCAAAACTTTCATCATCACATATAGTCCTGTTCTTGTGGGAGGCAATGTATAGCAGAGGGAAAAGCAATTAATTTGAAACCAAAAGTCCCAGGTTCAAATCCTGATGTTATTTCCATGCTCTTAAGAAAGTCACCTCTCTGGGCCTCACTTTTTGCATTTTTAAAGTAAGGAATTGGACTAATCGGTGTTTTTTTTTTTTTTCCTAAAGCCCTTTGTATTTCAAAACCATCTACCATTTTTAGCTGACTTTATTCTCTTGCTTCTTTTTTCCTCCATTTTGTTGGAACCATTCAACCAAGTAGATTTGCAGAATTGCCTGACATGGAGCACTAGAAGCATGCTCAAACTAGTGTGAGAGACATTTAGAACAGGCACTTCTGTATCATTTGAGCCTATCCACAAAACAGGTTTTCAGCCTGGAATTCTAAAGGTGAAATATATAGTTACACTCCAGTTGGTGCAATTTCTTTGGATATTTACTAAAAAAAAATAATAAAACATCTATTTGAAACATCATCAATGCTATGGCCTTTGGTGTTAAAGGAATTAGGCAGGGTCTAATAGAAATCAGTCTATAAGAAAATTAGAATTTTAATAAAAACATAAAATCCAATCCTCAAAGCTTATATTATACTTTTTCAAGCTACAGCTACTCTGTGACATGAAATAAATTATCATTAGAACACTGGCAAGTATGAGAATGGCTGGTGAAAATATATAAATTTCTTGCACCTCTCTAAAAAATCAGTTAAAGGATTGAAAAATCTGACCTTTGTGGAAAGTTAAAGAAATTGGGGTTATTGTGGCTGCAATATATCTAAATAAGTGTGTTTGGTTACATGTAGAGATATCACATAAAGAATGGGGTCCAGCTATTTTCTATTATTAATAGGAAGGCACATTTAGATAGCACACATAACAATCTGAGGTAGATAACAGAAGGTATTATCATACCCATTTTACTGAGTAGAATATTGAGAGGTTGAGTAACTTATTGATGATCTCACTACTAATAAGCATCAGAATAAGGGCTTAAATCCAAGTCTGTTTATTCCAATGATGTTGAATCTGGTAAATTACATTGACTTTTCTTTTGCATACTGGAATCTATGGAAATAGACTTACATTGAAAGAAAAGTCCAGGTTGAGCATAAGGGCTTTCCTTCAAAAAGCGTGTCTATTGTGTTCTGAGTCCTGTGCTAGATACTGACAAAGATATAAAATTTAGATCATAGTGTCAGAGATTTAGGGTTGGGTGGGACTTAAAAAACCCTTGCATCCAACTCCCCTTATTTT
Source organism: Bettongia penicillata ogilbyi (assembly GCA_023548195.1). NCBI lineage: Eukaryota > Metazoa > Chordata > Mammalia > Diprotodontia > Potoroidae > Bettongia > Bettongia penicillata. The sequence continues at coordinate 121,677 of JAJHZJ010000478.1, read as the reverse complement.
CCAGATAAGAACACTGAGGCCCAGAGAGTAAGAGATTTGCCCATAGTCACAAAGCTAGTGTACGAGACAGGAAAACTTGAGTGAAATTGGGAAGGCAAGATAAGACAAGCTAAGGTGTGGGAAGGCAGGGCAAGAGATAGAAAGAGAGAGCAAGGGAAGGGAAGGGAAGGGAAGGGAAGGGGAAATATCCACTTTTATTGGTAAATTTCATTGATCACTAAGAATAGGACTGTAACAATAGTTCTGAATTATAAGTAAAAATATTGAAGAATAAGAGAAACAAACTTGAACAAAATATAGAATTAGAATAGACCCAAGAAATCATCTACTTTTAATGTGCCTCATCTCGTGAAGCATGTGACTGGCTCTATGATGATGGATATGAGCCTTGGCCTCTACATACTTCATTTGACTGAGATGACACAGTAACTCATAATTAGTTCCAATGGCCAAGGATTGAGCCAAAGAACATCTTGAGGGATAGACTCTTATGAAGGAATCTCTTTCCTTAGTAGATATAAACACTGTAGAAAGGGTCCACCAGTCCTATTTTTCCCTCTATATATCCTGAACCAGCTTTTATTTGAATTTTCAGAGGGGATGGAGGGAACTGCCTACTTCCCCCTGTACCCCACTCCCCCCACACACTGTAAGCAACAATAGTAGCTATAAGCACATGGTAACAAGAACATATATTTACCTGGTTGAGCCTGAGACTGGATGTCAAATCCTTGACTTCATCTTCTGTTGTTGTTGCTTTTATTTTTCTTTCCCTGGGAATAAGTGTATTGTTCTTGTATTTTTGCATAATGGGTTAATGTAATTTTGCTTAAGGGAAGATCTTTCCCATTCATTAATAGGCCCATGTGACCTGCTTAAATCACAAGGAAGCCTGAGTCACGTGAGTCATTTACATGGAGTAGGAAGGGGTAGACCAAGAAGAGTGGAACAGCAAGAGGTGGAGCTGGAGCACAGCTGAGAGGAAGTGAGTCATGAGAGCAGCCAGAGCCAGGAAGGATGCAGGCTCCTGGCTAGGGTGAGTGAAAGAGCTTGTTTGTGGTTTTGTTTAATGGAGCTGGTTTGTGGGGAGACTGGCAGGGGCTGGGGCTTGGGGATAGTGTTGTCCTCTGTGTTGTTATTGTGTATCTATTTTTGTTACTATGATAGATTTGGCTTTCTGGTGTCTGAATAATATTTTGGTTCTGTGCTCCATGTGGAGAGTCAGTGGTATTTCACAACTGCACCCGCATATTTCATGGCTGCCATAGACACTGTGAATACTGCATTGATGCTACAAGTCACTGAACAGTGATACTAAAAACTGAATGTTTTTGAGATGTAGAGAGTTCCTTGGTTGATGCCAACTGCCCAGAGGCTCTAAGATTTCTTCCACTGTTTCTTCTGAGGCCAGAGGTACCCAGAAGAACTTACAACTTCTCTTCCCTATAACCCCATACTCCCATTTTCTACCTTCCTCTGGTGGAGGTGGACTGAGGGAATGGTTACATTCTCAACTCTCTTATTTTATAGATGGAGAAACTGGGTCCTAGAGATGATAAGTGACCTATCACACAGATAGTTCATATCAGAATCAAATCTAAACTCCCAGAATCCATCTAATTGCCATCATAATCTATACAGTCTTTCAATTTAAGTATCCATCTCCTGAATAAGAACAAAATTAGGAAGACACAGGAGTAGGTAGCCTCTGAGTTCCCTTCCAGCTCTGAAATTCCATCATACTTTTGGTTTCTTGGAGGGGAGGGAAGGGGGAGACTATGTCTCCCTATCTTGCCCAGGCTCAAGTACAGTGATTACTCACAGGCCTAATCCTAATAGATATTATCAAGGAAGTTTTAATTTGCCCTGTTTTGGGGAAAGTTTTGGTTGTTGTAAGCTAGTTCATCTCTCCCTGCACAGCCTGATGTTCCTCCCCTCCCAGGGACTCATCATTGTGTTGCCAGACCTGGTGTGGAAATCTTATTGACTTCAGGTAGCCATCAATCAATAAACATTTACTAAGCTCCTACTATGTGTCAGATACAGATAAGTACTGGGGATACAAAAAGAGGCAAAAGCCAGCCCTTGCCCTCAAGGAGCCCAGAGTCCAGTGGGAGCAAGCTTTAACTGCTTTACAACAGCTCAGAGCTCCACCAGCCTCAGCCTTCCCAGGAGCAGAGACCACAAGAGCACATCCCCATGCCTGCTTATAATTACTTTCATCTAGTTAGACCTCTTCCCTCAGAGCACTTTATCCTGCTAGCCAAGACTTGTCTTTATTTACATTCCTGGAGGCCCATGTCTTGACATTTTTTCTGTGAGCACTGTTCCCTCTGTATGTGCCTCTCCGTTCTTGTAGCTCTAAAAGAAAGTTTTTAAATCCCCCCATGCATGTACAGAAAGATTTTTATTAAAAGTTGCCCATGTTCTTACTGCTCATATTTACAAAAGCACTGATAGTCTCAGTTTAATCAGGTTTTATACACCATGGAATGAACGTGGATAAAGCTGTTTAATCAAAACTTAACTCTAACCTGTTTGAGAATTCCTTTGGAGAGACCAAGTATTCATGTACTTCCATAGGAAAAAGGTGGAGAGCCGCAGAAATTAACAGGTCATGTATCACACAGATGCCCTTTATCAAATATCCCAAATAAACAAATGAATCTCAAAGTTCTGAAGGCGTAAGAGGAGGAGAAAGAAACTAGTGCTTGACAGTTATGATTCTTTGACTATAAGTTAAAGAATCAGAGAGTTGTATAACCAACCAATTGCATTATTTCACCAATTAAGAAACTGAACCCAGATAAATTACCTGAATTATCCACGTAGATAGCTCACATGAGGACCTTGGTTATATTCTGTTTCCTGTCTGCCAATCAATCCAGGGTTTTTCCATAACAATGCAATGCCACACCTCCTGGAGGGCTGCAAGAGGATGTTGTGGGGGGATCAGAAGACTGCAGAATTTATAGCTAAAAGACCTAACTTTGAATCTGGACCCTGATTCTTCCTAACTATAATCAAGGGAAAATCACTTCTCTTTGAGCCTCAATTTCCTCACCTATCAAATGGGAGCAATATTATTTGTAACAACTGCCTACCATGCAGGATTTTTGTAGAGAAAGCACTTTATAGACCTTGAAACCCTATTCTCTTGTTACTGTTATGCAGTTGTTTTCAATCATGTACAATTATTCATGACTACCTTTGGAGTTGTCTTGGCAAAGATACTAGAGGGGTTTGTCATTTCCTTTCCAGCTCATTTTACTGATGAGGAAACAGAGGCAAACAAGATTAAGTGACTTGCCCAGGGGTCACACAACTAGAAAGTGTCTGAGACCACATTTGAACTCAGGAAGATGAGTCTTCCTAACTCCACTCCTGCCATTATAAATGTAAGATTATTCATGTTAACTTTTCCCCTAAGATTTTGAATTTATATAGCTGTAATTCATCACCATTTCTTTTAAAAGCAGGTTCTAACTAGTAGGCAAAATTTGGACCCACTATTTATTCAGACCTTTGGAATGTGCCTACTATATTAATATTAAGCTGAGACTCCCAAAATCCTTACCAAGAGATATATATGCTTTAAGTCAGAGAACCATAGAAAGTTAGAACTGACCTCAGAGATCTAGTTCAACCTCCTTATTTTGCAGATGAAGAAATAGAGCTTGGAAGTACTTATTATACAGCCTGCCACTAGTTAACTGAATGAATGAATGACAAGCTCAAGATCCCTTAGCTAGTTAAAGGCAGAGCAGTAACTAGTACCTGGGGTTTCTGATTGCCAGCTTAATACCTTTTCTCCTAGACCATGATGCCTCCCAGCTCTCCTGTGGGATAGGAGCCACTTTGTCTCTTTTATTTTAAAAAGTTTCATCATTTTCATTTTACTAATACAGATATGTGACCTGTGTGCAAGAAGGTGAGGCGAACACCTAGGTCTGACTCACATGCTAGAAACTCTTTCTAGGAATGGAAGGATCCGCCCCAAGATTGCTTCAGGTGATTCCTAAGCTTACCTCTGTCTTCAGAAAAAAACAAAAAGAAAGACAGAGAGGAAGAAACAGAGAAGAAAGGGGAGAGGAGAGAGAGAGGGAGAAAGAATAACTGAAGAGGTAAAAAAAATTCCTCTTCAAATTGAGCACATAGTGTTAAATAGATATAGATATTCAGGGGATTCATGCAGAGAAGATAGAATGAGAATCTGAAGTCCTTCCAAGGAGAATCCAGGGATTTTTTTCTTTTTTTTTCCTGCCTTTTCATTTTTGGAAGAGAGTGCAAAAGTATATGTGCTAAAGGTTGTGAACTGGGGGTATCTGGGAAGGACAGCTGTGAGGATGGATTTTCTGGATGTCAGCCATAAAGAACATGACGCAGACAGGGTGGGCAGAAGCCATGCTGAAAGCAAAATTTTCCTGAGGCGTAACTGGAAACAGAAGAATCAAGTTGGAAGGGGCACTAATAGTAAATGTAGTAACAATTGTACAAAGCTGGGATACAAGCAGGAACAAAAGTCAGGACAAGCGTATTGGTTTGCTAGGGTCAAAGTGAACAGGGGTGGGGATCTGGGGTGGGGAACCTTCCAACTTGAGGCCACACATGGCCCTCTAGGTCCTCAAGTGTGACCCTTCTTCAGTCGGGGCACAATTGAGGACCTCTAGGCCACAGGTTCCCCACCTCTGCCCTAGATTGTTATATTTTCAACATAAGCTTTTACACCTCAGAAATCAGATATTACCACAAATGTGAATTTGTTTTATCGTTTTGGTGATTGTTTAGACTTAAGAAAGTGATGGAGAAGTTGCTAGCAATGAATTAAACAGCGAAAATTAAGCATGATGTGTCATTTGTATGTTTTTTAAGAGAACCAATTGTTAAGTATTTACCAGCACACCCCTGGGGGATGGGCCCCCAAAGAGAAGGCAGCTGACACTGTATCCACGTTGGAAGTTCACAGATCAGATGACTGACTCAAATGAAGGAGTTGCACCCAAGGATCTCTGGGGTTCCTTCCTGCTAGAAGGATGGGATGCTTGTTGTTGTGTTGTCTGTCTTTCGTTCGGACCATGACATTGAGATGATGACATGACTTGAGGTTGATTTTGATTTGAGGGAGGGCTATGCAAGGTCACCAATCTCACTTTCTTTTCCTGAGCTATCTGGGTCCAGTGGCCTGATTTTCATCAGGATGACCAGAGATGACCCAGAATGCAATGGAAGATTCTGGCCCTTTCAGGCTAAGGTCTTATCACATTCCCACTTTGGATGAGATACACCCACTCAAGGAATAGACTTCTTTAAGTTATTCCAGGATACTATGACTAATTGGATTGATGAGTTTTAAAGGGTTTGTGTGACTGACCTAGAGAAAGGGTGTGAGAAAGAATGGAACTCACATGAGTATGGTATATCATAATTTTCTTGTTAACTGGGTTGGGATACCAGTTAGATCTTTATTCTCTTATATGTCTTTTAATCAACCAATAACTTGTTAGCTAGATACTTACAGAAGAACCAAATGGAGGAAACTTGGAAGAGTATCAAATTCAGGTGATTCTAAAAAGACTTCTAAGTTGGTGTTAAATGAAAGCAATCAGGTGTTCAGTTATCTTTTATTTCATTTTTATCTGACTCTTTGTGAACCTAGTTGGGGTTTTCTTAGCAAAGATACTGGAGTAGGTTGCCATTTCCTTCTCCAGTTCATTTTATACATGAGGAAACTGAGGCAAACAGGGTTAAGCGACTTGTCTAGGGTCACACAGCTAGTAAGTGTCTAAGGTCAGATTCGAAGTCAGGAAGAGGAGTACCTGGCCAGGTACACTATCCACTGTGCCACTTAGATGCCCTGAAAGAGCCATAGCATTATCATTAAGAAACATTAAAGATCATACTCAATCCATGTGAGATAGTAACTGTGATTACAAACTGTAAGTTCCATATAGATGACCAAATATTCACTTATTGGACAGTAAGCATGAATCATATTTTTGTGATTGAAAGCAAGCTTGATAATTATATTTGAATTTCAACATACCCAACAAAATTCATAATAATTCAAAATCTCTTTTAAAATATTACCCACATAATCATAGAACTTCAGAGCTAGAAGGAATCTCAAATCCTAGTTGAACCTAGTTTAAATCATATCCAAAAAAGAATTTCCATTATAATACTCCTTAAAAACTGACCATTCAGATTCTGCTTTAAAATGTCCAGTGAATAGGCAATCACTGTTTCTCAAAGTAACCCCTTCTACTTTAGAGTAATTCTAATTACTAGGAAGGTTCCCTCCTTTACATTAAGTGTTAATTTTCCTCTTGATAATTTTCACAAATTGGTACCAGTTATTCCCTTTGTAGTCAAAAAGAACAAGTCTCATTCTTCTTCCAGATAACAACATCCTAAATACTTGAAGACAGCTATCAGATAGTTTTATTTCTTTCTACAGGACACGCAGGTTTCTCTTTTCAAGGCTGAATAATCTCGATTCCTTCAACTAATCCTCATGTGGCATGGTCTTGAGACCCTTCACCATTGGGGTTGCTCTACTCTATATGCTCTTCAGTTTATTAATGTCCTTTCTAAAGTTGATGCCCATAAATGAACATAATATGTTAGATGGATTGTGACCTTGAAGGTCCCATTAAAAAGGAGTTAAAAATCTATCTAGGTTTTTCACTCTTTGTCTCTTGCTCAATTGACTCCTCTGTATTTACTATTATGACTTCTCAGATAGACAAAATAGTGATCTTATCTTCTTTCTTCAAGTTTCTACTTCAATCCTATTTCCCTTCATTCTTAGGAAATGATCTTGCTGTTACATTTTAGAGAAAACCAAGGCTATCCCAAAAGATGGTCCTCAACTCCTTTCCTTTTACCCTACTACTTCCTCTCAGGTATTCATTCCTTCTTTACATTCCATCTAGCCCACCACCCTGTCTTACCCAGCAGTCTTCCAGTGTCCTGTATCTCCCCACCTGTAACATCTCTAGACTAGACAACTAGAGAAATGCCCCCAGTCTACAAGAAGGTTAACACACTCTAGCTTTGGAATTTCTGCCCTAAGCCAAGCAGTACAAGAACAAGTAGTACAATTAGTACTAATAAGTATAACATATAATAACGATAATAATAATATTATGTCTAACCTGCCTCAAATCACTGGACAAGACCATATTCCTCATCTTTTTCATTCATCTTCCTTACTCCTTACACACACACACACACACACACATACACACACACACACACACACACCATTTTCTACCTCTGAGTTCAGTAATCAAGTCAGCATTACTATACTAACATTGTTCTTACAAAGGGGATGTCAATTGATTTTCCTATGGATCAGCTCACCATTCCTCTAACTCTTCTAAAAACTCTCTTCCATGGCCACTGCTCCTATATATGTGTTGACTTCCTCAATTGAATATAAGCCCCTTACAAGCAAAGACACTCTCACTTTTACATTTGTATACCAGTACTCAGAACAGTGTTCAGCACATAATAAATATTTAATAAAAATATTTTCATTCATACACTTATCTCTATTATTCTTTTCACTGCCAGTCCTTTAAAATAAGTAGTCTACTTTTGCCTCTTTCACCTCTTCATCACCACTCCTTTTAGGAATCTGGCTTTTTTATTTTTTCCCTACAACTCTACTGAAGTTGTTTTCTCTCAAGCTAATAATGATCTCCTTATCAGCAAATACAATTATCTTTCTTCATTCTCCTTGACTTCTCTGAAATATTTGATACTGTTGATCCAACTTTTTTTTGGAAATTCTTTCCTTCTTTGTCTTATGTCCCATTATACTTCCATAGTTCTCTTAAATCTCTGACCACTCCTTCCTAGACTCCTTCATCCTCTCATCCCTTAATCATGGGGATTTTCCAAGTTTCAGTTTTTAGTTATTTTCTCTTTCCATAGTCTCTAATTTGTCTACATTATACACTCCCACTTTAATTATTATCTCTTTACAGATGACTCTTAAATTTATGTCTCTTTCATTAAGTCCTCCCCAGAGAAAATATCTTATATCTGAAGTTTTCTGCTGACTGCTATCATTTCATATATAACCCATCTAAAACAGAATTGACTGTCTTCTCCAAAAACCTTTTCCCTAAAACTAATTTCTAACTTAATTGATTCATATTACCGTCCTCACAGATATCTTGATAACTTAAAATTGTTTTATTTTTCTTTCGATCAACACAGATACAGGAAATCAATTACCAAATCCTGTGAATGCATCCTTTGCAATATTTCCCTTATCTGTTCATCTGTTTTCCCTCCCATTGCAACCATTCAAGCCCAGGTCCACATTACTTATAGTTTAGATGATTGTAATAGCTTCTAGAATGATTTTTCTGACTTTATCTTTTTTATAGATATATGGTGCCATCTTTAAAGTTTTACTATTTCTGATGTGAAATCTCTGAGCTACACTGATTTTCCTTTCTCTTATTATTAGTGATTTGGAAGAATCTTTCATTTGATTGTCATTAGCTTATAATTTCTTTTCAAAATTATTGTTCACAACCTTTGGTTGTTTCAGCATTGGGTAATGGCTTATTGTCTTATATTCATGTTAATTCCCTATATATCTTGGCTAATGAACACTTGTCAGACATTTAATGCAGTTTTTCTTGCCCAAAATAAAGTTTTCCCTTTTTTTTTTCATATAAAAGTTTTTAAGTTCTGTCTAACAAAAAATGAATTGTATTTTTTCAATGGTCAACTATAATCTTTGTTTGGCTAAGAATTTTCCCATAATCATCAGCATGAAATGTAGCTAATTTGATTCCCTTTTGACTTTTAGAGGATGTGACCCCTTTCCCTTCAATAACTGTAGCATGAGAAGTCGGACTAAACCACATTTCTTCTAATAGGTTTTCCAATTTATCAAATGATTTTTCCCAAATAAGAGTTTTTCCTCAAGTAGTTTCTGTTAAAGGTTTGTCATGAATAGGGTTTTAATTTCAATTTCTTCTCATTCTTTCTGATCTAGTCTTTTTCATCAATGATTTGGCTTCTTTGCAGTGCTTCCCTTTCGAAATTCTCACAAATCATCCTTTCTGTATGTAATAAGCTCTAAAATTTTTCCTGAAAAAGAAGTCAAGCTCATTGACCTATAATTTGTAGACCACCTTTTCCCTTTTTTTCTAATTTTGCCTATCTTTTCAATTTTTTTCTTTCCCCCTTTCAGTGTCTTTAGCCTTAGCTGAATGTACTAGTCCTTCCTCACTCTCTCAGCTCCCATTCGATCTGCTCAAATACCTTCTTTTCTTCAAAGACTAACTTCTCCTACTTAAAGCTATCATTGACTAAATTTCTCATGGTACTTTGTCAGTTCTTGTCTCTACTTGGCACTTTTTCATTATGCTTTATATCAGAGTTGTTTGTCAAAAAGTCTTATCCCCACATAAAGTCCACAAAGTGAGGATCTATATTTTATCCTACAGTGTATGTATTTTATTTTATTACCTTCTGTTTATACTGTTTCAATGTATGTGACAGTCTTCAGGAGTCAGGATACAAGAGCTTTTGTTTTCCCCTAAACCATTCAAAAAGATGGGTAGAAAATTCAAATCTCCTTTTCAGCTTTTTCCACCTGTAGGACAAATGGAAAATAAGAGCTAAGAGAGAAAATTTCAGCCAAAGCACAAAATTTCAGCTAAAGCACAATAAGTACACCAAAAATTCAAATAGATCTGTAATCTCATTGATTGTAAATGATGAAGATATCTAACCATCCATGTCAATGTCAGTGTGATTGCTTTTTCACATCATTCCTTAAGTTTACTGCAAATCTCAGACTGTTGGCTGATTATTCCTTAGTTTACTCTATGACCAGCCTACCTTCTTTCTAGTACTTTCATTATCCTAATATTGTTTTAATTCTAAGTCTTCTTCCAAGTTCCTTGTTTATGAAATACTTCAGCCTGTTTATACTCACCATGCTGAATGATATTCATTTTTAATTCCTCAGAGTATGATGTTTCATGACCCCCAAGCCATACAATACTGGATGAATATTAGTATTTAAATTGGCAATGAAAGAACAAATAAGAAAAAAAAGTGAATCTAGTGCCCAAAATCTAAGAGTAATGTTTGTTTTAGATATTCCATAATGAAATTACTCACCCTCCATATAAATTTAATTAATCTCCATTACTTTACTCATAGAAAATTCTTTATAGATAGCCCTTTTATTATTTTTTTTCCTATAAGTAGACTTTTTTTCAATTCTACCTCAATTTGAACATTCAACTATACAGAGGAAGTTTGCTTTTTGTACCTTCATATTTACTTAGTCAATTACTGTTGTTGTTTTAATTTCTTTTCCACATAAACAAATCCTTCCATTGTTTTGATTATTTTTGTTACTCTTCTCTGAAATGTTTCCAATTTATTACCTTCTGTTTATATGGTTTCAATGTATGTGACAGTTTTCAGGACTCAGTCAATTTAATTAGTTTTTTTTTTAATTTTTAATTAAAATTTTGTCAAGTACTTTTATGAAAAGAGAGATGCTACTGCACATGATAGATACTGAAATCCCTAATACAACATAATTCTACAGATCTGAGCTTCTATTATTGCTATGTGTGCGGGTAACATTAAGCATACAATTCTATTATAGTATACTTTCACTAGAAGATAAAGATACACTTTTCCCCTTCCCACTTAAGGCAATTCTTGATAATCCAAAGGATGATCACTCCATTTTTATAGATTCTTATGTTTCTCTTCGTTTGTTCTTCTGTTCAACATTTAGCTTTTAGCTATTTCACTGTTGGCTCAGCAGTAGGACAAAGGAAAAGAATGGAATGACTAACCATGGGTGGTTCCCTCAGGCCCTCATCTATTCTTCCTCTATATCATTTCATTTGGTGATTTTATCAGCTCCCATAGCTTCAAATATCTCTATGCAGATAATTCTCAGTTTTATTTGTCCATTACTAACTTCTCATGAACTCCAATTTCCTACTTTGCATTTCAAATTGGACTTACTGGAAATATTTTGAACTCAACATGTCCAAAACAGAAATCATTATCTTTCCCTTTCCCAGTCCTTGCCCTCTTCCTCACTTTCTTATTAGCATAGTGCCTAGCACTTAGTAGGCTCTTGGTACATTTGCTGACTTTGAATAGAAATGGTGAGTTTTTTATTTTAAGTTTATGAAAGAGAAACTATGCCAAATCATAAATAAAACAGGTTTTAAAGGGGAGGGGAACACATGAGTATATGTCTGGATTAAATATTTGATAAGAGACATAGTCTGGCATCAGAGATAGCAGAACAGACCCTAACTCAGGAAAACTTGGGTTTAGCAATAGCTCTGACACAGACTGGCCTTATGCTTATAAGCATAAGGCAAATCTTTTAACTTCTCAGTGCCACATGCATCTCTCTCAGACTTGAAATTGTTGAAAAGGTGCCAGTTCACTTTGTGATAGAAGGAGTTTTTTCACTGAAATCTTTTCACATTAATGAAATATCAGATTATAGAATAACCACCACAACAATTTTTAGAAAACTCAGTAATTCCTAGGACTTTTGGGTCATAGGTCATAGATAGACTAGAAAAAAGGATTTTAGAAGTCATTAAGTCCCCTTCCTTTTTATTTTTGCTATTTTATTATTATATTTCATAGTATATTGCATATATATGCATATATGTATATATACATACGTATATATAATTTATTTTTACTAAAGAGGAACCTAAGGCACACAAAGGTTAAGCAACTCCATCAGGATCACACAGCTGGTATCTGAGACAGGATTTGAATTCAGGTCTACCTGACTTAAAGTTTAGCATTTGATCTATTTCATTATTCAGCAAATGTCTATTTCCCAGGGTAGTATATATTTATAAACTTATTAAATGCTTCAAAGATCTGTTATTTGGCGACCATAAATACTCTGTCCAATGACATAAATCATAAGACCTTTAACTTTGGCTAGGATCCAGTCTTTGAGAGTTGTTATGACTAAAAAAAATATTCTTAGATGGTAGGCAATGGACTGGTAAAAAGCTGGTCCAATTTTAGACTGGTCCTTCCACAAGAGATGTGCCCACCATCACCAGACTTATTTTTGAAGCCTTTCTAGACTAGTGGAACCTCCCAGAGCTAGTGCTTCCTTGGTATTACCTACAAGAACTTAAAATCAGCTCTAAGGCCTATACAAGAGTACCACTTTCATAGCTCTTACATTTATATGATATTTCAAAATACTTTATAATTTGCATCTCCAGTGTTTAACATAGTGCCTGGAACATAGCAGATGTTTAATAAATGTCTTATCATTCATTCGTAAAGTTTCTTTTTAGCAACAACTCTGTAGGGTAGATAAAATGAAATTACTGTTTTTCTCTAGTATAGAAAGGTGAAAAGCAGGGAAGTTATTTGCCCATGGTTATCTGAACCCAGGTTTTTTGAATTCAAATTCAGACAATCTTAAACTCTTGCTATCTCTTTAGTGGTAAATAATGATAAGTAGCAAATATCCCACTTAAAGTTGGCAAAGCACTTTTACCTCAATTATTTCATGTGTTCCTCCTCACAACCCTGTGAAGTAAATATAAATGAGAAAAGCAAGGCTCAAGGACACATGGTGTCTGTTATAGGTAGAATTCAGAACAAGATCTCTGACCTTCAAGTTCTGCACTCTTTCTTATGCAGCACATTGCCTATATTTATATATTTATATTGGCAGCTCTCACTCACTCAAAACAAAGTCAAATGCAAGACATGTCATTATTTCTCTGATGGTATTTCTCTGATTTCTTCTTTGGCAACGAAGGATGAATACACACATATTCATATTGCACCCATAGCTCATAAAATTATATTTTGAAACTACAACAGGTAATATTGTTATAAAAATATCATGAACCCTTAAGTAGCACAAAAAAAGAGCCCACATTGCATAACGGATAGAAGGTCAGCCCTGGAACCCAGAATTCCACAGTTTAAATCCTGAAGACAACACAAATTAACTAGCTTGTGGGCAACTTACCTCACCTGTCACTGCCCCCAAGCAAGCCTCCAAGGTTTAAAAGTTTCACATGAGTTTTCCATCTATACTAACAGTTGCATTTCAACTGCAGGAGTTCCCTGTTATAATGAAATTCAAGGTTTTCATGCCTGTCATCCCACTTTCTGGAAGGAAGGAAGGAAGGAAGGAAGGAAGGAAGGAAGGAAGGAAGGAAGGAAGGAAGGAAGGAAGGAAGGAAGGAAGGAAGGAAGGAAGGAAGGAAGGAAGGAAGGAAGGGAGGGAGGGAGGGAGGGAGGGAGGAAGGGAGGGAGGGAGGGAGGGAGGAAGGAAGGAAGGAAGGAAGGAAGGAAGGAAGGAAGGAAGGAAGGAAGGAAGGAAGGAAGGAAGAAAGAAAAAGAAAGAAAGAAAGAAAGAAAAGAAAGAAAGAAAGAAAGAAAGAAAGAAAGAAAGAAAGAAAGAAAGAAAGAAAGAAAGAAAGAAAGAAAGAAAGAAAGATTGATTCATAAAGCACCCTTTGAGGCTATCAGGTGCCAAATAAAAAATATCAGACAAGTCAGGAGACTTGGATTTCAGTTCCTGCTCAGTCACTAAGTAGCTTCATGACCTGAGGCAAGCCTACGTTTCATTATCTATAAAGCAAATGACTTGAACTAGACTTATGCAGTCTCTTTCAGGTCTAAAATTCTATGGTTTCCCATAAAAATCAGCATGAGAACAAAGAACTGAAAGCTATGGGTTTAATCAAAGCTAAAACCTTACCTAAGTGCCCTAGGGAGAGTCATGATCATTCCAACTTGAAAATACCAAAGAGCATACAGAATAATGAAAAGAAAAAAAGAAGATTTCTTAGAGAAAGCCAAGTTTTGAAAGAATTCATTTGAACAAAACAAATGCATGATGATTTTAAGATTTGGTGAACTTTGCTCCTAGGCAGGAGCCACAAACTCTGGCCCCTGCCCAAGTGCTACCAGATGTTCCTTCCACAGAACAATGCAGATCACTTTTGCTCAAAACGTCAGTCTATCACATTTCCAGAGGTCAATGTGCACAATACCTAAATTCAACCACTGTCTAAATAGAAGGTTACAATTATTCACTGAGGGGCCACAAAGACTGAGAGGAATCTCTGACAGGATGTCTAGTTTACATCTCTGAGGTCGTAACCAATACACAAGCTAGATAGCTTCCTGGCCTGGAGATAAGAAACAAGTTAGATTTTGTTTTTATCCCAAGCAGATGTGTCCTGTTACCATGCTATTTACTCAGGTGAACCAACTGGGCGCAAACCCAGGTATTCAATGGATTGGTTTATGTGTACATATGAGTCACAGTAAACGTTAAGATTAGCTGCTCTATGTTGGAATGGTGGAACAAGTTCTTATTCCCATCAAATTGTTTTTCTCTCAGTCCCTTTGGCATACTAGGATCTTGTCCCTGTAATTTAGCTGCCAATGGGAAGAAATTGCAGGCAAGGACATTGAGGCGTAATGTGGATGACTAATTCTACTGCAGGCAGCTAGGTGGCACAGTAGATACAGCAACGGGTCTTAGAGTCAAGAAGCCCTGAGTTCAAATCTGCGCTTAGACACTAGCTGTGTGACCCTAGACGCAATAGCCTAAAAGGCTACTTTACGGAAAACTCACAAAAGGCAAATAGTCACGTGGAGGTCAGAAGAAGTTACACAGGAGCACTCTCAAGGTCTCTTTGGAGAACTTTGGATCTATTGTCGAACATGAGAAACATTGGAACAAGAAGATGCTGTACTTTATAAACAAAGCATAATTGTAGTAGTTCAAAAGAAACATGAGATGTGCAAAGTTGGAGACATCTATGTTAACGCAGATTATTTGTGTCTGATCAGCGATAGCGCCTTCTGAGTTTACACTGATCTGATCCGTCACAGTCACGCGCACTATACATTGACCTTAACATGGTGATATCATTTTGAGTATGAAAGACATTGACCTTAACATGGTGATATCACTTTGAGTATGAAAGACATTGACCTTAACATGGCGATATCACTTTGAGTATGAAAGACATTGACCTTAACATGGTGATATCACTTTGAGTATGAAAGACATTGACCTTAACATGGCGATATCACTTTGAGTATGAAAGACATTGACCTTAACATGGTGATATCACTTTGAGTATGAAAGACATTGACCTTAACATGGTGATATCACTTTGAGTATGAAAAACAACGATCAACTGACCCCGAGCAAGTCACTTAACCCTATTTATCTCAGTTTCCTCATCTGTACAATGACCTAGAAAAGGAAATGGCAAAGTATTTTAGTATCTTTGCAAAGAAAACCCTGAAAGGGTTCACAAAGAGTCAGATACAACAGAATTACTAAAGAACAACAAAATCTCCTATTTCCCTAGAACAGGAGAACGTAGTCCAGGCATTCTCAAGGGTATAATGACTATAGTAAATGCCGCTAGGAGAATGGGTCCTTTGGGCCAATTGGAAAAAAAAAAAAAAAGATTGGGTCTCAATAAAAGAAAGAGGTGCTCTTCTACCTCCTAAAATCAGTATCCAGTATTTGTTGTCTTAAGAAAAAAAAATCCTTACAATCAAGGTGTCAATAGCTGATTACAAGGATCATTGACCCAGCTTGAGATTTCAATGCATCACTTTAATTTCTGGTCTTAAAAGTGACTAAAGAAAGCAGACACTCCATACTCTTAAATAATAATTTAAAGACTCCAATGGGATTTATGCTAATGAATTAGTAGGATGTACTTTAAAAAGAGGTAGAGTCCATTTTGTTGACTTAAAGCACAAATAGACATATGTACACATTTGCAATGCCAGAGGTAATTTCTCCATTAACTTGACATATGGTACCTCTACAAAGAGAGCTGTTAATAATTTAAGTGCTGAACATGCAAAGTCCAGCTTATTCATCCTACTGTACTTCACTGTAATGGGGATGGAGTTACTAGAACTCCAAATCTTGACCTTTTATACTCCCTTTCCAAGTCAGGTTGTTTTGTGAGTCGGCAAGGGGAAAAAAAAAGGGTGGGGGAGCATCTGTATGTTATTGTTCAACACAACCATTCTAGTTCTGAAGTCACTCACCTTTCCTGCAATCCTGCTCCGCAGAGTTCTGCATAAGTTATTGCTTTTGTCCCTCCCCTTTAAAATTATTCAACTAAGAATTATTTTGGGAACTAACTAAATTTCCCTTTGAAAATCAATTTGTCTTTCTGCTCATGCCCCTCTTCTCCAGACAGAACCAGAGATTCAAAAAATCATAATTAGAAGAGATCTCAAAGCCAATTTTGTCCAAACATACTCATAGCATAAAGTCTTCTAGTGTCTCTCACAAGTGGTCAACCAGACTTCTAATGATGAATTCACTCCTACTGAAGGTTCTGTTATGTTTCCAGATGGCTAATATTTGGTCATGTTTCCCTTTGGACTGAACCAATAGCTGCCACTTTGTAAGTTCTCCCCAAATTACTCCTACTTCCGAAAGTGGAACAAATCATATTTCTCTCTCATGGAACAATTCTTCTAATAATTGAAGATGGCAAACATACCCTCTCAGTGTCAAGTATTTTAGTTCTTTTAAGATAAGAGTGTCATGATAAATGTCTAAAAACTAGTTTTCTAAAAGAAAAATATACATACAATGCACTCTTAACTGTAACATACATTATTAACATTTTTCTGCATCAGAATGGTAAGTCTAAAGAGTCAACAAAAATAATAAATCAAGAATGACACAGCATTTGCCAACTCTCGAGGTATAAATGCTCACAAAAATTTAACAATTAACTTTACAAGCCTTGTCGAGCTGCCCCCAGCACACTTCTACTTCAACATTTACTTATATGGAAAAGTTTCAATATCTGCTTTCTTCCCAGAGAATATATTTAAGAAATGGCACAGGAACAAATTCTACCCATCCCAAACTTGTCAAACAAAATAACGACACCTGGCAGCTAAATGACATAGTAGATGATGCTTTGGGTTTTAAGTCAAGAAGACTTGAGTTCAAATGCAGACTCAGAAACCTTTAAGCTCTGTGACTATGCTTGCCTCATTTTCCCCAACTGCAAAATGATGATAATAACAACACCTACCTCACAGGGTTGTTGCAATGATCAAATGATCTAATATTTGTAAATTGCTTGGTATAATTCAGGGAACATAGGAGGCACTATATAAATGCTAGTTATTATTACTAGTTCTGCCACCAGCAGCCCTACCACCACTACTACTACTTGTTCTTCAGGTATTTTTCAGTTGTGTCTGATTCTTCATAATCTCAAAGATACTGGAGTGGTTTGTCATTTCCATTTTCAGCTCATTTGACAGATGAGAAAACTGAAGCAAACAGGGTTAAGTGACTTTCCCACGGTCACATAGCCATTAAGTGTCTGAGGTTAGATTTGAACTCAGAAAGATTATTCTTCCTGATCCCAGCCCCATAATTGGCCCAGAACTACTTAGCTTTCTAGGAGAAGAAGCAGGAAGAGGAAGAGGAGGAGGAGGAGGGAGAATTTTTTTAGGAAAATGTAAGTTTGGCATTCAAATAACATGGCTAGCTCACCAGAGTTGTACTCTTTGCAGTAGTAGAGTTTGAATACTCAGCCGTTTAACTTGAGAAAGGACTAGTCCTGCACTTGATCTTACTGGGTGATCTTCAGAATCTTTCTAAGATAATTCAAATGGAATTTGAGTTGAATGATTGAGTTTCCTGGCATGGCACTGATATGCTGTCCAGGTTCACAGAAGGCAAGTGCTTACATGGGGGAATAGAAGGAGTGATATAAGGACGCCCTCCAGGTTTCTCTGAAGAACTTTGGAATCCAGTGTGAGACATAGGAGACACTGGCACAGGACTAGCCTGCTCACATCAAAGAATGTGCTGTGCTCTATGAATGAAGCATCATTACAGTAGCTCAAAACAAACATGATATGCAAATTTACATGCATCTCCACTCCAAATGTTAACGTGAACTATTTGTTTCTGACCTGTGGTAGAGCCTTTCCAGCTCACATTGGTCTGAATAGCCACAACTGGATACCCTGAACCTTGACATAATGATATCATTTTGGTTCTTTCCAAGAACAAAGGACACCAACCAACCAACTGACCAACCACCACCACCACCACCACCACTACTACTACTGTTACTACTACTACTGCTGCTGCTGCTGATGATGATGATGACTCTATTTACTTCTGTGATTCAAAGTAATACAAATAAAACTGCAAGAAGGAATACAGAAAGAATCGATATTGGGCAAAAGACTCAAGACCTTGGGAACACAGGTGGTGTTTTCATCACTGCTATCAATTGAAGAGAAAGAAAGAGGAAGGAAGGAAGGAAGGAAGGAAGGAAGGAAGGAAGGAAGGAAGGAAGGAAGGAAGGAAAAAAGAAAGAAAGAAAGAAAGAAAGAAAGAAAGAAAGAAAGAAAGAAAGAAAGAAAGAAAGAAAGAAAGAAAGAAAGAAAGAAAGAAAGAAAGAAAGAAAGAAAGAGAAAAGTTGGTCTAAGGAGGTAGGCAGCTGGTTTAGAGGATGAGATCTGAAAATGGGATTTGAAGGACATAAAAGGATAACTACAGTAGAAGCATGAATTGCGTACAGAACAGGTAATTTTATATTCACATGCAGAAAAGAGGAGAATACTAAATAATAAAGAATCATAAAAGGATAATCAATTCAAAGATTAGCATTCAAGCTTTCTCAGGGCTTTTGCAGCGGGGCTGCTCATTAGCTATTTGACATTTCCTCCCCACTCAGATCAAAACTAAGCGACTTCTTTTTTTCTAGTGGTTACTTTCTCTTCAGTCAAATCTTTCCCTCTCAGCTGGTCTTGTGCTATCTCTGATACTGCACCCACAATAAATCTAGTAACTAATACTACTCTGCTTTGATATCCAGGAAGGGAGAACATGTCAGCTTCCTTTGGGGATCTCACAAAGCCTTATATATATACCAAAGGAAAGAAGAAACAAGAAAGAGGCTGCCCTACACCAGGCAAGTCTTGACTAGGAGGTGATGAACATATGGGATATCTCATCAACTGTCCAGGGCTTAAAAGCGTTGTCTTCATTTCTCAAAACCTTCAGAATGAAGAGGTCAGAGGGACAGGGATGTCTTTTTCATTATACCGTTAGCAGTGACTACTTTTGTCATCACTTCCTGAAGGCCAAGTATGTTACATTTCACTCCTTCAAGGATCTCTGGTAATCTTAAGGGCCTTGGAAAGTATCTAGTCTCTTCCACTGGATAAAGCCCTGCCAAGTATGTTCCCTAAATTTTAGGTGTCCAAGCACTCCCATATCATTTAACAATCAGATTTACTTTTACAAAGGAATATTTAGTTTAAAATTATAACAAGACCAAACATAAATATTCTCCCCAACAACTAGAAGTATAATATGTCCTACACACCTTCAGTGTCTGGGGACCAAGACTGGGTTAACTTCACCACTTAGCTCTACTCCTGTTAGTTACAGCAAATTCCAAGTCCAAAATCCATGTGGGCTTGCATCCTAGAATATTGGCTTCTCAGGGTTTCTTTACTGAGCTGGAGTTAACATCTGGCCTGGAATCTTGGTTCCAAAGTTTTAAGAGCTCAAAATCTGCCTCCAAGACTCCATTCCCTTAATCCAGAGATGAAAACAAAACAAGACCAAAATCCCAAACTCATTTCTCAGGGTCACAGAACCAAAGGGAGTGGAAGAGACCTTTTCCTACTAGTTTAGTGCATATAATTTTTTAATTTTTAATTTATAGAATAAAGTAAGCATGTCCATAACATAGTACAGTTATCCCTTCCACATCACAGGAGATAGGTTATCTGGAAACTCCATATAAAACTTTATGGCCTTCTTCTCCTACCAGAGAAAAAGTCTGAATTATTATGTTATTTAAAGATGAAATATGTTGATATTACATAATACTACATATATATTTTATGCATTTCTGAGTTTCTAAACTTTTCTGTGTCATCTGCTGGACTTTGTGTTTGGACTTTGTGTTTCTCTTTGCTGTTTATTTTTTCATGCTTCTTCTCATTCTTGTGTTTGAAAGCCAGATTTTCTTTTCAGCTCTGGTCTTTTCATCAAGAATGTTTGAAAGTCCTCTGTTTCATTGAGAGACCATATTTTCCCCTGAAGTATTATACTCAGTTTTGCTGGGTAGGTGATTCTTGGTTTGAGTCCTAGTTCCTTTGACTTTGGAATATCCTATTCCACGCCCTTCCTTCCCTTAATGTAGAAGCTGCTAGATCTTGAGTTATCCTGATTGTATTTCCACAATATTGGAATTGTTTCTTTCTAGCTGCTTGCAATATTTTCTCCTTGACCTAGGAACTCTGGAATTTGGCCACAATGTTCCTAGGAGTTTCTCTTTTTGGATCCCTTTCAAAACTCCCAAAATATTCCCATTTACTTTCTTATGCCATGGATGATATATCAAAACCATAATGGGAAAAGTTGCAATGTGGAAAGGAAAACTGTATAATAAAAAAAAGATACTTGCAAATCTATTATGTGCAACTTGCTACTCCTTTTAAATATATATTAAATTTATCATGCAAATTTTTCTATTTTTTTCTTCCTTTCCCTAGAGAAGGGTACCACAAATGTGTGTATATGTGTGAATGAATGTATATTTGTGTGTACATATATATACATATATACATTATATATAATATGTGAGATATAATATGTATAAAGAATATATATATGCTTTATATATATACATATATATATATATAAAGTCATTCTATACATACTTGTATTTATTATTTCTTCCTCTGGATGCAGATAGAGTCTTCCTACATCCTTTGTGGTTAATTTGGGTCATTTATAATAGCCAAAATGTCTTCTTCACTCCAAGTTGTTCTTAACATAATTTTGCTTTTACTATATATATTGTATATAATGTGTACTGTATGGCACATATAGTTTTGAAGACTTATCTAGTTTTGGCTTCAGACTAATAGGAGGAAACTCTTCCAATACACAAGATAGGACAGCATAAGATATATTCTCACAGAAGCAGGTCCCTGGTGTCTCCCAAGTGTGAGACCATCTTAAGTGATCTGGGCATGTTCCAAAGCCATCCAAATATGTCCATTGTTTTCTGGCTCAGAAGTCAATTAAGAATTCTTATTGCCAATAGAAAGAAGTCAGAAGATATCTGTGCTGTTCTGAAGTGAGATGAAAAGGGTCCTTAAAAGAGAGTGTTAAACAGACATCTGCTTCAATCATCACTCTGCCAAAGCAGAATAGCTATTATTGCCTTAAATTGACATAAGGATAATTTCATTCTTCAAAATGTATAAAAACAAACAAGAAGGAATTCTATTCTGGAACTTATTCTCACCTATGAAGAGATACTAGTTGGTGGGGTAGGGAAAAAAAAACCAGAAACCTTGTAAAGAAACTGCCTAAAATGTGTTATAATTTGTGATGGAAAAGTGGGAAAATCTGTGAATAGTCTAATGTGAAACTTAGACTTTTGGATAAGATATTTCAAGGGCTTCATAAAATTCAAGTAGGATCCTATGGACTAATTCTAAAGTAGAAGACAGGAAGGCCAGGAATCCTGTAAGCACTCAATAATGAAATTCTGAAGACCCAAGGGGAAAAAAATCCATTGAAGAAGAAAAATGGAAGTTGCCTAAAGAGATTACTGTGAATGAACAGAGTATGTGCCAACCAATTTAGACTTTAAACAGATATGAACCAAGCATGAGAGCAAGGAAAGATAGCAGTTGATGAATACAAAAAACATGGTATAGTCCTTTAAGAATAGATTGTTAAGATTGAGAAAGAAATGGGGTAAATGAAGAAAGCTAATAGAAGTTTTAATGTTATATTGGGGAAAAAAGAGGAGCACTGAAGAAGAGCACTACTCATAGCATATGATAAGATAATATATATTAATTTAAAGCAGAGGTATCAAACACGTGAGTAATATTAACATTTAATGGGAAAATATTTAAAAAAATAAATGAAAATACAACACAGTATTTGTTGTTGAGTCATGTCAGCCTCTTCATGGCTCCATAAAGTGTTTTCTTGGGAAAGATGCTGAAATGGTTTGCCATTAGCTCCTCCAGCTCATTTTATAGATGATTGATAATTTTATTAGCAATTGATCATTTTATAGCTAACTGAAGCCAATAGGGTTAAGTGACTAGCCCAGGGTCACAAAGCTAGTAAGTGTCTGAGAACAGATTTGAATTTAGGTTTTCCTAATTTCACTTAGTTGGCCCTACTACCAAAATATAGATAATGTTAATATGTACTTTTCTAATATGTGACCTGAAGAGACCTTATGTACAGTTTAGTGGCACTGTTTCTATTTGTTTGATATTACTGATTTAGAGAAAAGAAAGCTTTTCAATCCTTATTTTGTGATTGTTTTCTTTGCAAAGGAAAATGCTCTTTGAACCAGATAGGACAAAGCAAAAAATAAAAAAGCTCATAGGGAGCTGATGTTTACAGTAGATGAGGTCCCTGAATCCTTGAATAGTTCAGTTACTGATTTAACTTGCTACACTACAGCAGAGTGAAGGAAGTGACTCATATGACTGTTGAACACCTGTCAGCAAGTGATCCTTGAGTGATTATGGATTATGGGAAATGTGAAAGAGTGGGAGGACCAGTGTGGTGCCAGTTTTCAAAAAAAGGAAAAGAATGATGTCTACAAATTGTAGTCCTAAGAGCTTAACTTTGATTGCTGGCAATATTTTAGAATGAAATATTAAAAGTATGGCTGATTAACATTAGAAAAGAAAATGGCGACCATAGAGAACCATGCTGGCTTCATCAAGCATAGGTTTTATCACAATAAGCATAAGGCAGCTATGTGTTGCTGAACTGGTAGAACAGAGCAATGTCACAGATTAGCTTGCCTACATTTTAGCAGTTGAGTGGTGCAGTGGATGTAGTGCTGGCCTAGATGCAAGGCTTGACTTCTTGAGTACTAACTTGGCCTCAGGACACTTACTAGCTGTGAGACTCACTCTCTCTTTGAATGAGATGTACCCATTCAATGAATGGGCTTCTTCGAGTAGTTACTCAGAGGATGGTCGCTTTAATAAAAAAAAAAATCCAACTGGGAGGGGAAGACCTTCAGGGTTCCTGGGTAAAAGGGAAGTAACTACTATTTAGGAATTACATCCACTCTGTTGGTGGGTGGAAACTTGTCCAAGTCTATGAGTTCCAGAGTGAATTGGGTATAAGACTTGATCTTTGAGCAAGAAATAGAGCCAGTAAACCCAGAGGAAAAAAGGTAGTTTTGGGGTATGGAGTATACCTTCCCCTAGGTAGAACACCAGAAGAGAGGAGGAGGAGGAAGAAGAGGAGGGAGCAGCTGCTACTCACTCACAGGTTGTTTGTCCTTCCTCCTCCAAGAGCCTGAAAGGGCCAGGATCTCACATTGCATCTTGGGCCATCTCCAGTCATCCTGATGAATATCAGGCCACTGGACCCAGATGACTCAGGAGAAGAAAATGAGGTTTGTGACCCTGCACAGCCCTCCCTCACTCAAAGTCAACTGCAAGTCATGTCTTCATTTTGATGTCATGGTCCTCTGAGAAAGAAGAACAAATACAACCTGTAAGTAAGTAGCAGCTCCTCCTTCCTCCTCCTCCTCCCCCTCTTACTCCTCTTCTTACTCCTTCTCTCCTCTGGTGTTCCACCGAGGGGAAGGCATACTTCTATGCCCAAAAGCTGCCTTTTTTCCTCAGGGTTTACTGGCTACATTTCTTGGTCAAAGATCAAGTCTCAAACTCAATTCACTCTGGAGCGCATAGACTAGACAACAAGTCCCCACCCACCTAGCACACCGTGGATTTAAATACTAAATAGTAATGTTTCTCTTTTACCCAGGAACCCTCAGGGCCTTCTCCTTCCAGTTTCATTTTTTTCTTTTTTATTAAAGGGACCATCCCTTGAGTAACTACTTAAAGAAGCCTATTCATTGAAAGGGTGTATCTCACTCAAAGTGATGATGTGGTAAGACCTTAGCCTGAAAGGCCAGGGTCTCACACTGCATCCTGGATGATCTCCAGTCTTCCTGATGAATAACAGGCCACTAGACCTAGATGGCTCAGGAGAAGAAAGTGAGGCTGGTGACCTTGCACAGCCCTCCCTCACTCAGATCAAAGTCAGCTGCAAGTCATGTCATCATCTTGATGTCATGGTCCTCTTTGAGAATGAAGGACAAACACAAAATAAGCCGTGTAACCCTAGGCAAGTCACTATACTGTTTGCCCCAGTTTCCTCATCTCTAAAATGAACTAGACAAGAAAGCAACAAATCATTCCAGTATCTTTGACAAGAAAACGCCAAATGAGGTCACAAAGAGTTAGACATGGCTGAAAAATGACTAAACAAAAATGAATATTTCATTAAAGTCAAAGTCTCTCATTCTTATAAAAAGAATATAGGTTAAATAGAGTTTGTTCATGACTGGAAACAAAAATTATGGAATGGCTAAAGAAACTTGTGGTACTTAATATAATGGCAGATGATAGCACCATAAGAAACAAAATGAAGAATTCAGAGAGGCATGGTGTTATTCAGTTATTTTAGGGTTTTTTGTGACCTCATTTTGGGGTTTTCTTGGCAAAGATACTGGAGTGGTTTGCCATTTCCTTCTCCAGCTCATTTTACAAATGAGAAAACTGAAGCATATAAGGTTAAGTGCCTTGGCTAGGGTTACATAGGTACTAAATATCTAAGGCCAGATTTGAACTCATGAAAAATCCAAGCTCAGTGCTTCATCATCACCTAGCTACCCCAGAGAAACTTAGAGCACTAATATGAATTGATGGATGGTAAAGAAAGTAGAACCAGGAAAACAATATATGTGAGAACAACTACATGAATGGAAAGAACAAAAAAAAATTGAACTTCATAAAAAAAAAAAAACCTAAACTTTATTCCAAAAAAGAAATAAGGAAATGTATCTCTTTTCTTTTTATACAGAAGTGGGGAATAATAGGTTAGAACTGTTCCAGGACTTTCTTTTCATCATCTTCTTGCTTTTTTTTTATTGTTCTTATTTTTTTTTAATTTCCTCAATCTCTTTCTCATTTGATTTTTAAAGTTTTTTTAAAGTTTTTCTTTCAATTCTTTTGGGGTAGGTCACCATTTGAGATTATTCGTTGGGGTAGGAAAGACTTTTTTTGCTTCAGTATCCTCTTCTCAAGAAGAACCTTGGTCTTTTCTTTTCCTTTAGTAGCTTTTTATGGTTCAGATCTTTCCCTTTTTCCTGATCACTTTTTTTTAATTATTTATAGCAGCTTGTTATTATAATCCCCGCTAGTCCTGAAGTATGGGAGATGGTATATCTGGCCTCAGGTTCTCCTTCAGTTCTCCCCTCTGGCCTAGAAACAAACCAAGAGCTCAGACCTCCTGTAAGTGACCACAACCAGCATATGTCTTTGCCCCACTGCTTCTGCATTCACCAGGCATGTGCTGGTTCCTTCTTGTTCAGGGCTGTGTCTGGGCAGCAGATCTGGGCCTGGCATCCTTTATCAGCAGAGATTCCCCCAGTCTTCCCCTATCCAGAGAACCAACTCCCTACACAGTCAGAAGGTGAAAATTCCTGTGGCTGGGGCCAAGGTTACCTTCAACCCAGCTAGCCCCAGTGCCTCAGTTTACTGTTTTAACAGAGCTAGCCTAGAAGTGCTTACATTTCATAGGGACCAAACCTTGGATTTTCTTTGGTTGTCCAGGAAGAGCATCATTCTGCCCCAACTCTTGTTTACTTTAACCACTCTCTGTTCATCGGGAGACACTATTTTGTCTTATTTGTGGAGGAAATCTGCAGAACTTGTTATTTTCTGACTCTACCATCTTCCCAAAATCTTCTCTCTTAATCACTTTTGAAAGGTATCTGGGAGACCCCATAATTAATGGCTTCAGAATGATCCACCAGGAATGTCATTCACAGAAAAGACCTTTGTTAATGTGTCATAAACTCTGATTTGACTATTACAAAAGACCTTAAAATCTGATAACACTTTTTAATTGAATAATTACTAAAGAATGTTGTTTGAACTTCTTTCTTTTCAAAAGTCCTAAGAAAGGTAGATATGAGAAGTGGTGGAATAGCTGGACCTTAAGTGTAATCATTAATAGTTAGATATCAATTCAGAAATAGGTTTCTAAGGGAAGGACACAGGCAGAAGGTTTGCCCATGAGATGTACGTCATTTTTATCAATGACTTGGATAAAGAAAGATGGTATGCTTATTGAGTTTGTAAATGACACAAAGGTAGGAGAGGTAATTATCACTCTGGGTGACAGAATCAGGATTCAGAAAAAGAATTTAAAGTGATCATGGTAGTCCAGAATACTGTACTGAATCTTTTAAAATGACATTTAATAATTTAAGTACAAAACTCATTTTTCATTCAAAAATTCAACTAGTATAGGATGAAAAAGATATTAGAAATTCTTCTGAGTTTTTTTCCTTTCAGTTTAGCTCTGTGGATTACAAGTTCAATATGAATCAACAGTTTGATATAACACACGAAAAAAAGATGAAGTAAAATAAAAACCCTAAGGCAATCTTAGATCTCATTATAAAACCATAATGTACAGGCTAGAGAGGTAATTTCTCTCTTCCTTGCTCAAAGCATTATAAAGTATTGTACATGATTCTGG
Organism: Bettongia penicillata ogilbyi; assembly: GCA_023548195.1. Taxonomy (NCBI): domain Eukaryota; kingdom Metazoa; phylum Chordata; class Mammalia; order Diprotodontia; family Potoroidae; genus Bettongia; species Bettongia penicillata. The sequence continues at coordinate 94,988 of JAJHZJ010000478.1, read as the reverse complement.
GTGATCATCTAAGTGGTGCAGTAGATAGAGTGCCACTCATCTTTGTGGGTTCAAATCTGTCCTCAGACCCTTATTAACTATGTGATTCTGGGCAAGTCACTTAACCCTGTTTGCCTCAGTTTCCTCATCTGTAAAATGAGCTAGAGAAGGACATGGCTAAATCACTCTAGTAATTCTGCCAAGAAAATGCCAAAATGGATCAGGAGGAGTCAGCTGAAAATGTCTGAACAACATCGTTCTGGGCACCACATTTTGTGAAGCACACTCAGCAACTAGAATGCATACAGTGGTGAATTAATAGGATGTTGGAAGATGCCATATGAAGATGAACTGAAGAAACTAAGAGTGCTTAGCCTTGAGAAGAGAATATTTATGGAGGAGACAATAGATATCTTCAAGTATTTGAAGGGTTTCCATGAGGAGAAAGGAATAGATATGCTCTGAGTCAGTAGCTCACCCTTGACTCCTTATTTTGACATTTTTCAACTTAAACAAATCTACTAAAAGCTATCATTCTATTTTTTTTCTTTTTGGGGTTGATTTCACATTATCTCCTTTCCCTCTCTTTCTCCCCCTTACCTGTCCTTCCCTATGTAAATTCACCTATTTTCTATTCCCCATATGGGATGGTGCGGGTCTCCTGGGTACCTTTAAACAGGCTGCCCCTATGCCTGAATTGTTCTTTGTCTTCACCTCTGTCTCTTAAGTCTCCTCTGTTCAGACTCATCTGAAGTACCAGACTTTTCTTCATGTTGTTCGTGATCTCACCCACAAAATCACTTGATATTTTAAATATTTACATTTTCTTAATTTCTTACATTTTTACATTACATACAATTACATGCAATAATAATAACATTGTAAAGACAAACTTTGAAAGCCCAAAGAATTCAGATCAATACTATTACTATTCTTTACCTGTGTAACTTTTGGCAAGTCACAACTTCTCCGAGTCTCAGTTTCCTCATTCATAAAATAAGAGGTTAGACTTGACAGCCTATGAGATTTCTTCCCTCTAAATATATGATTCTATAATTCTTTAACAGTGAAGTTCTGAGATACTTCCTTTTTCTACCTGGTCAATACCAGACCTGGACAAAAGTCAGATGAAATGTTAGAACTGGAAGGGATAATAATGATAATAGTAAAAGCAAGTATTTAAATTGTGCTGTAAATGTTATGAACAGCTTTGTTAATATTATCTCATTTTCCCCATAACAACCCATATCCTTTTATTCACTGTCTTCCCCCATTAGAATGTAAGGAGCTTGACAGTAGGGATTATCTTACTTGCACTTGTATTGGTATTTTCAGTGCTTAGTATAGTTTCTGGCACATAGTAAATGCATAATAAATGCTCGTTGACTGATTACCTAGCTTTTTTCCAATATTTTCAGGTATAAGGACTCCTTTTTAATGTCAAAAAAATGTTGTGTATCTCATAGTTTATTAACTGCACAATCATTATCCTGTGATTAAAGAAAGCATGATGATAGAAAGCTACTATGAATTTAGTAATAGTTCAAAATGAGTTTGTATTTATAGTATCAAGCAATCAATTCCTGTGTTATTTTAATGTCCCTCTGTAAATGAGCACATTTTGGCTGTTTGGTTTGGTTTTCCAGAATACCCTGTCTCCTTTATTCTCTTCTTCTCACTTGAACACCATGGTTACTACTACAGCCCCAAGGCAATCAGCCACAGTGTCAACTGATGCTAATAAATATTTATTAAGTACTTGCTATGTGACAGGGAAGTGCTGGCTATTTAAGGACAAAATGCTTACCCTCGAGGAGCTTATAATCTAACAGGGAAGAAAACTAGATCTACAGTACATACATTTGAAATATATAATTCATATGTTAATAAATACTCTATTGACTCAAATTAGTATTCATTTTCATATTTGCATACTTAGTATATCTTCAACATAGACTATAAGGTCTTTGAGGGCAGAAACTCCTTTGTTTTTGTCTTTGTATCACTACTACTTAGAATAATGCCTTGCACATAATATGTGTTTAATAAGTGTTTGTCAAATTGAATTGAATATTTATGTGACATTTTTATATTTATGAACATTTATTTTCCCCCTGTAGATGATGTATTTTTTTCTTTCATTTTTCTGAGTCATGTGGCCCATTTTGTTTGGGACTAAATAAAGATACAAATGACAAGCTTGGAAAACACTTGATTTTCAGATGCCTTATAGAAATTCTTCTCCATCTTTCCTAAAAGTTCACACCCCACAGTTTAGGAATTATTTGTCTACAGCAGACAGCTAGGAGTTAGAAGTCTAAGAAAAATAAGATGGAAAGTGAAGAATACAAATGCAAACACAAAAGCTAGTGAGCCTATCACACTATGGATATATTTTACTGAATCACAAGTCTCCTTGTGTGTTAATAAACTGCCATGAAATCTATTTCGTGGGTGTCTGCTCTCTCAAAACTTATGACTGGTTTGTTACAAAAAGACAAAAAAAAATTGGAATTTGTCAAAGGAATACCAAAAAGAATTTGATGCTGGTAAGCAAACAGTACCATTTTCTGTAGATTAAATAATGTATTGACCCTACTTTTGCCATGAAATTGGCCTCTACTGATGTATCAGTAGCAAGAAGTCCACTGCCTGCCAATCACACATACAGGTAAACCAAAAATAAGTACTGCCAAAATCAAAAAAGACAATGCAACTCTTTCTTGCATACAATGGTTTCCTGTTTGAGTAGCCATCAGCTCATACTTTACTTTTAATCCCTGCCTAGTATATGTTCTCCATCAGTTGATGACTACATGAAGAAGAAAAACAGAAAGGTTACTGAAAATGGTTAGTATGAATGGAGCAGATTAAAGCTTCTGTGCTGATTAGTACTGGGATTGAACCCTTTCAATAGCTATTGAACTTCCTGCCTGGGCAAGATAGAGAGACCTAGTCTCAATATATCAATCAATCATAAACAAATAAATAAATGAACAGAAAAACAAAGAAATAAATAAATGAATTAATTTATTAATTAAACAGTAAGAAAATCCTGGAAACTTGGAGATTCAAACAATTACTCAAAGTTTCTTTAGGATACCTGAGAGTCTTGGACCAGCCTTATACTCTGAATGGCTTCCACGATTGCGAAATAGCGTCTAAAAAGCAGATGAAAGAATAGAGGGAATTTTTACCCTAAGCCAATATCACATTCTTTTTCTCACATTTCTGTTTTCCTCTCATCCACCTAGTGAGAAGTGCCATGTCCGAGAGATACAAGCATACTGTGCCACTAACGCTAGTCACTATAACATCAAATGGAGTCAACCAGGGTTAGAGATATCTAAGCAACTGTCAATCTATCAAAGTCACCAACTGCAGGTATTTATTTTGTTCACTCTAGAGTATCTCTAATTCAGAGCAACATGGTAAAATAGACGTAATGGCAAATGTGATGAAGAACAAGTGATTACAGATAAGTTTTCTTGATTGATATCATTAGATCATGCTTGAGAGCTATTTTCATATTTAATTTATCCCTGTAGTCTTCCCCATATAAGCCTAAATTTTTCTGACAGTGAACGCTTTTCTCTACCCTATAACCTATGAGTCTACTCTCATAATTTTGGAGAATTACTATTTGGTTCCCTGTATCATAAGATCATCCCTGGAATTCCTTGTCTCTGGCTTTCAAATAGATTGTAGATAGCCATTTGTTTGGAATATTGTGGAAATGACTTGTCAATCTGGTAGGGTTTGGATGCCAACTTTATACTAGAAAAACTGAGTAGTATAATTAGAAATAGCAATTGTAATTAGTACATCATGGAAAAATAATATCTAAGCAAAATAAAACTTCTTTCAGTTATTGGCTCTCCTTCAAATACTCGTAATTTTCCAAAATAATTCCACAGAGGGTAATAGTACAATCAGGAAAATTAGGGCACAGGAAAAAACAATTGTCTTTGGTATCTTGCCTCAGGTATCCATTATTAATAATGTCAATATCATAGTATCCTAGGATCATAGTTTGAGAGTTTGAAAACATTTTAACATTTGTGTTGCCCAACACTTTTACTTTCCAGAAGATGAGACTAGGACGAACCAAAATAATAATGCAACAATGATATCTAAATTAATTTGCTTACTCAGTATCAGATCAAACTATCAAAGTTATACTTTATAGAGCTGGAAAAATAATAACAAAATTCAACTGGAGGAACAAAAGGTCAAGTATCACAAAAGAAATAATGAAAAAATACCTTGGAAGGAAAGGAGTTCTAACTGTACAAGGTTCAAAATATATGACAAAGCAGGGGTAATCAAAATAATTTGGTATTCCTCAAGTAAGGAAAGAAATAAAATGTATTGAGTGCCTACTAAGTAAGAAATAAAATGTATTGAGTGCCTACTTAGCACCAAGCCCGGGGCTAGGAATTTTGCAAATCTCATTTGATCTTCACAAAAACCCAGGGGGAGGTTGGTACTATTATTATTGTCAATTTACAGATGAGAGAACTGAGGTAGGGAAAAGCTGAGTGAGTTGCCCAGGGTCCCAGAGTTAGTAAGTGTCTCAGGTCAGATTTGAAGTCACATCTTTCCGTCTCTAGACCCAGCACTCTATCCATTGTACCATCTACAATATATAGAAGTAAACAAGTATGGTGGTCTAGAACCTGATAAAAACCAAAGACCCCGGTTCTTAAGGTAAGAACACACTACTTGATAAAAAGTTCAGAAGTTTGAAAGCAATATGGCAGATGCTAGGAATAGAACAGGTATTACCATATATCATGATATGGGATATTGTATATGTATACACATATATATGATACACATATGTACACATGTATATACACACACATATATTATAGCAGTGCTTTTTGTAGTAGCCAAAGACTGTAAAATAATGAACCTATCGCTGTTCAGTCATCTCAGATTATTCGTGACCGCATTTGGAGTTTCCTTGGCAGATAAAGGACTAGTTTGCCATTTCCTTTCCCAGCTCATTTACACATGAGGAAACTGAGGCAAACAGGATTAAGTGACTTGCTCATGGTCACACAGATAATAAGTGTCTGAGGTCATATTTGAACTCAAGAAAATGAGTCTTCCTGATTCCAAACCCAATGCTCTATCCACTGCACCACCTAAAGTGCCCCTAAAGGAACTATCAGGGAATTGCCACAGAAATTATGGTATATGAATGTAATGAAATATTATTGTGCTATAAGAAATGATGAAATGGTCAGTTATAAAGAAATCTATTAAAACACGTATTTGCTAACATAGAGTGAGTTGAGACCAACTGGGAGAACAGTTTCTACAAGGACAATAGTATAGAGGAAAGAACTTCAAATGACTTTAGAACTTTCATCAATATCATGATAAACCGCAAGTCTAGAGAGCTAAAGGTGAATCCACCACTCAGAGAGATGATGTAAAATGAAGAATGAAGTATGTATTTTCAGACATGGTAAGGTGGAAATTTGTTTAGCTGGACTATGGATATTTGTTATGAGGGTTTTATTTTTCATTTTGTTTTTACTTTGTTTAGTGGGGGGTCTGAATATGGGAGAGATAATAGATACTTGTAAGGTAATGTAATTGTTTTCATATAAAGTATGATAAATTAATATAAAAGAATATTATTTTCCTATAAGAAATGGAAAGGAGGGCAATTTCAGAGAAACCTGGAGGAACTTGTAAGAACTGATACAGAGTGAAGTGAACAGAACCAGGAGAAAAATTTATACAGTAACAACGACTTCATAAATGCAACAACCTTGAAAGATTTAAAAACATTGATCACTGCCATGACCAACCACAATTTCAGAAGAAAGATGATTAAGCATGCTACCCAGCTTCTGGCATAGAAATGTTGGCTATGGGAAGTAGAATGAAGCATACATTTTTGGACATGGTCAGTGTGGGAATGTGTTTTGTCTGACTGTACATATTTGTTAAAAGTTTTCTTCTTTAATTTTTTTCTGAATGGTAGGGGAGAAATGTATAGAAATTAAAAGATAGATTCTTGTTCATTGAAAAAAATTAATTTACTAAAAGAGACTTCTTTGTGGAGGCAATATTTAATGTACATTAAATGAATCACTATTTGTAAAATTTCAAGCATAAGCAGGGGAAATCCTAGCTGTGGCCCTCAAATTCTATTGCTTTGGTGACAACCTACATACACCAGGACTATTTTCAAAGATGATGAATTAATATAGAAAAAAATGAAGTGGAATTAGTTAGCTAAGGTGGATGTTAGATAAAATGTCACTTATAAAATCATTTCATTTTAGAGCTAAAAGTAACAATTTATTCAAGTTTTGTGGGAAGGAATACACAATACACACACTTTTCCAGATCACCAGTTCCTCCCTCCAAATAAGGACAGTGCCTACTGGACACATGGCTATAATTACACCAGTTGAGAATCACTCATTCTTTACCTAGTATTGTGTAAATTATGCTGAGAAAGATAACCCTCATCTATTGTCATCTATTTACACTTTAGTGTGAATACATTTATTAGCACATTTCTGAAGAATAGATTTTGATAGGGTGAAGAATGGGATGGGGGAGCACTACATAACTGCCTGAAAATTAAGGAAGGACTTTCCCAAGAGGGAAAAAATTAAGAAAAAGAAAATGGAGCCCACAGATTTTGTCCACTCCATAATTTTCTTTGAACTAACTGGTCTACAAACCTTTTGATGAAAATGTTAAATGATTTCTCAAAATGTGCATCCTGGTGCCAGTCTCATTTTGACTCTGTGAAAAAATAGTGCCAGCACTGCTATACAAAACTAGCTAAACGTACTAGTTAAGAGAGTCAGTGTGGCATGGTATAGATAGAAAGCTGGCTTTGCAGCATATATAAATGAAATCACAGGTCCAGTCTCTATTCCCTTTCCCTACACTAACCCAATGGTACTTGAAACCACCAATAAATATTGTAACAAGGTTGCATGACAGAGGACAACATTGACTTCCTCTTATATTTCAGCCCGTCTGCATTCTAAATAGTATAGGACGTGATGTTCCCATGGATTCAGCATCCTTTGCTGCCTAGGGGTAGAAACAAATCTATACACTAAAAACTCCTGGGGAAAAAATGTGAAGTGTTATTGCTGAGAAAATATTATAAAAGATATAGAGAGAGCTGGAAACTATTGGATGTAAGATGTCAACTTGATCCAAGTATGACCTGGAAAAAAGAATAAAATTTCACTTTAAAACCATGCTACAGTAGCACCTCCACCTATCCAGAAGTCGGCTGCAATATAACCTTTGTCTATCTGGGAAAGAGCCAATGAACACAGAAAGGCTCTGAAGTGGCAGAGTTGCTATCATGAAGTTCATACACTAAAACTTGTGTGCTTCCCTTAAGAGAGTCCTTCTACCCCAGACTACTTGTTACTTTTTACCCACTCTAACAAGCCTGGTTATCTGGCTTCCAAGCCCACTGACAATTAGAAATGACAAATTAGAACCACATGAGGAAAAGTGTTTGCTATAGATGGATATTCTGACCACATCAAGAAGCTGACAATGTGAGGATGTATATAGGACAGTTCAGATAAAGCAAGACTTTCTGTCCTCAAGATTCAAAAGGTATGTGTCATTGCTTGGTTCCAAGGTGATTCAAAAGCTGTGAGAATCAAAGATTTAATTTGGAGAGCCTAATAATCAAGGGAATCCAAAGAGGCAGAAACCAGGAGCCAAGTCAAATCCAATAAAGAGGTAGGACTTGCTGTGGGATTCAGAACGCAGGTCCTGGAATCGTTAGTGATGGTCACTTGAAATGTTAAGTTCCGTGTCACTTTGGACTCTATTTATAGACTGTGCAGGCACCACTCCACCCACTAGTACTTTTGAAATCTATTCCATATGGCAAAATTCAGCTCAGACACACTGCAAGGGATGAAAATGAATGACTATAAAAAGCAATTGTAAGAACCCACAAGCATAACACTCTGGGACCATTTAATATAGGGTAACCAACTCACAATTCTCAATACTGCCTGAGAGCAAGCGTGTATCATAGCAAAGTATAATTGAGGAGCAAATAATGATAGCCCTGAGTCATTAAAGGAATGTTAAAGTGAAACTCAACTCAGAACTGGAAAACAGTTCACTTAAGAAAGACGTCTCTATTCATTTAAGAAAAAACTACTGGGAAAATTGGTAAGTATTCTGGCAGAAAATAGATTTAAACCAATACCTTATACCACATTTCACAATATAATCTAAATGAATAAATAACTTAAAAATTAAAGATCGTATTTTTTTTTATATTACAAGAGAAGCAGACATAGTTCTCACATCTATGGGGAGATGTATTCTTAAACAAACAAAGGATAAAGACAATAAGATAAGCAGCTCTGATTATATGAAACTGAAAAACTACTGCATGATGAATAAATAAATAATTTGTCTCAGATAAGAAGGGAAACTGTTGAATTGGAAAATAATCTTTGTATTAAATTTCTCTGGAAAGGGCTTTCTATAAAAGATATATGAATAATCTGGTCATAAAAATGTACACACACACACACACACACACAGTCATACAAACATGATCAAAAGCCATTTCCCAATTGATAGGTCACCAAAGGAAATGAACAAGCAGTTCACTAAAGACTTGTAAACTACTAGAGACTGTATATGGCATAAAGCTCCAAGTCACTAATAATAGAAATACAAATTGAAACAATCCTGAGATTTCATCTCACACTCTATAAATTGGCAGAGTTGAAATGATAGGAACAATAAGTTTTAGAAGAGCTATAGAAAAGTAAGCATGCTAGTGCATGAAGCTGTGAATTAGCATAAACATTGTGGAAAGCAACTCAGAGCTACACAAAGAAAGTGACTAATATGTCCATACTCTTTGACCTAGAGATTCAGTTACTATACTTATACCCCAAGAAGGCAATTGATAAGAAGAAAGTTCCTATATACATGAAATTGTTGATAGCAGCATGTTCTGTAATAGCAAATAATCAAAAGCAAAATAGATGTCCATCAATTGGGGAATTGCTAAACATTGCATTATGGGAATGGAATGGAAAAATTACAAATGTGATGAATACAGAGAAACATGGAAAGATCTACATGGATTGTTGCAGAGTAAGTAAGTAGAACCAAGAAAATAATATCCACAATAATTAAAACAATATAAACAGAAAGAATAACCACTAAAAAAAAGTAAAGGTTGTAAAATTACAAAGTACAAGCGTATCTGGGAAGAAAAAATATAAAAAATTCTCATCCTAGCCTAACCTATTGCATGGATAGGAAGTCCACAAGTAATGTACATTGAACATATTTTCCGATTTTGTCAATTTATTGATCAATTATACTAATGCTTTCTCCCTTTTTATGTTTTTATTCTTTTGCCTTAAAAAATATTATTTTTATAGGGGATAGCTCTGTATAAGAGAGAGGGATACTGGAAAATAGTATGATGACCAAAAAAAAAAAAAGACAAACACTTTTTTTCTAAATGAAAAGGAATATTGCAAAACAACAACAAAAAAAAAAGAACCAAGCATGGCACTAAAGAAGAGATATGAGAAGACACACTGATTCCACTCTTTTGGAGTGAGGAAAATTCCAAGGGCATTTTACATTGCACATTTTTTCATATTTTTCTATATGAGTTTTGCTGATTTTTTTCTTTAAAAATATTATTTGTTATATGTGTGGCTTGGCTTTCTGTAGAGAAAGGGGAGGGATGCTAGGATAAATAAAATAAGAAATATAAGTAAATATATTTTTTTAAAAATGATAATGCTAGAATATGTTCAGTTTGCATAAGAAGACAGGGGAAATGTGAAATACAATATAGAAAGATTTTCATCCAAAATGGTTTACTATACAAAAACCTCAGCTATCTTAAGTGGTTCATTCAGCAAAATGGTTCTAGATAGTCACACTTCCTATATAGCAATATGACTTAGTGGATAAAGTAGGATTCAGACAGACCTGGTTTCAAATACCACTCTTCCTAGTATGTCACCCTGGAGAGGTCACTTAACATGTTACATTCTCAGTTTTCTCATGAGTAAAATTGTAATGATAACACCTATCTCAGAGGATTGTTATTAAGGTCCTATGAGTTAAAGTATATAGCCCTTTTTCAGGCAAGTTGCATAGTCAATGTGTCTGAGGTGAGGTTTTAAATGAAGTTTTCCTCACTCCATGGCTAAGTATCTAATGGAGGTGGGAGGGGCTGATTGTTCTCTGACCATTTGATTTTTTCTTCCTCCTATCCTCTCCTTCCCAGGTCAGAAGTTACAGAAAGCAGAAGAGAGATAATAAGAAATGTATATGTTGACAAAGTACAAAGACATATTCATATCCTGTTATTCTTTTGAGAAGTGTGAAAAAGTTTTACTTGATGGAAGTTAGTGGGTGATAATTGATCAAGGTGCCTGTGTCCTTTAGTGAATCTCAATAGGAACCAATAGTCATACAAGAACTCAATCCAGAAGAGAGAATGGATCTTTACCTCTTCATTCTGGGGATAGAGGGAGGGGAGATTTCTCTCTCCTCTTCTACCCCATGATACTTTGAAGTAGAGGTCCTCAATCTGTAGAAAAGATATCTCATCCAGCAGAAAGCAGACATGCTCTCCAGACAGACATGGACACAGAGAGATACTACTCAAGGGAGGACATAGCTTCAAGAAGCATGAGTCCCCTGGCAGCGGAGAAGAGTACCAGTCAAAAACTAGTCCTGGCAACCAAGAGTTGAGTTGTAGAAGTTAGCAGTCTATAGCAGGTCAGCTGAACCACCCACACAGCGGAGACCACCAGCTAACTGTATCACAACTGTATGTGGAAATAAAGGACATTGAGGCTCTCCCATACCTGAGTAATGAATTGCCTTGACCACCTGTTTTCTCAACGTGTGTCTCACTACCAATTGTACTCTGCATTCATGGGCTCTAGATTGGTGGAAGATGGAGATGTTTTGATTCTATGCTATTTTAAATGCCTTTGCTTTGACCTAATTGTATCTACTGACTTATTATAGAGGTTCATAGGCCCTATTGGAATTCACTAGTAGGGGCTCATAAATTAGAATTTGGGGAAGTGTAGACCCATAGATAACTTCAAACATAGTAATAGTAGCTATCCTCTCGCCCCCACAAATGCAAGTACAAGTTGGTGAATGGACCAGAGGGGAGGCTGTACCACTAAGTCACATCATCATCTCTTTACTTAAACATTCAAAAAGGAGCTATCTATGATTTCATCAGTTTTACCTACAGTACTATATATCACAACGCATCTATTCTGTCCTCTCCTTTGTTTCCATAAGTTTATCACAAAGGATCTGCTAAATGTACTACGGGGCCTTTCTCTCTCTTGAAAGACGAAGCATGCCAATGGAATATACAAACCATCCACTAGATTTCCCTCACTCTTGCAATGAAACCAGCCCATCTTATTTTTGGATCATAGACTTTTTCAGTGACATCTTTTGATAACATTCTCCTGGAAGTGGCTAGGTAATTCAGTGGATAGAATGCTGGTCCTGGAGTCAGGAAAATGTAAATGCAAATCCAGACTCTGACACTAGCCATTTAATCACTATCTCCCTCAATTTCATCAACTGTAAAGCAGAGATAATAACAGCACCAACCTCCCAGGGTTATTATGAGAATCAAATGAGATATTGTTAAGGTACTTAGTAAGATACCTGGCACATTATAAGTATTTAATAAATATTTGTTTCCTCCATTTATTTTTCTTTGTAATACTTTGTAATGTATTACAGACTACTTTCCCCACTATGCACCTTTCAACTGTCCTTTAGATAACTGATTTTCCATTCTTCAGAGACTGTCATACTCCATGTCTTACAGCCACACAACACTAAAATAATGTTAACATTAAAAAGATGTACCTTCAGTTTTGAAAATTAATATATGAGTTAAGTTCATAGCTACCTTTAAATTATTGTGGTTGAATATGGAAAATAGGAAAAGTCAACTAGTTACAGTGAAGAGAGAGATGGCTTTGTACCTAAGAAGACCAGTGTTCAAGTTCCATCTCTTACACATGCTAGCTGTGTGATTTCAAATAAAGACACAACCTCTCAGTGCAGTAGGTAACTCTCAGATTATTAAATGCAGAGAAAGTGCCAATTTGCACTAGTAGAAAGACTTTCCTCACTTGGGATTTCCTCATACCAATAAAATAAAAGGTCTAGTTCATATTCTCCAAGTGGTGAATGTGAACAAGGTATCCTTCTTTAGCTTAAGTAGTAAAACTCAAGACTTTAAAAATAGTTTTATAGAATATATGTGAAACCAACTTGGAAGATAAGAGGTGTTCTAATTGGTACCTTCCTGAAAAAAATGTAGGAGGGGGCACTTGGAGTTTGGTTATTTTCATTGTCATTGCCTTTTAAGTTTTTAGAAAATTTAAAAGCACAGGTCATTCCCCTGTCAGACACAAGACTTGCTTGTAATTAATCTGAAGGTGATTAAAAGCTTTTAATTAGACTTAAACAAAATGAAAAAGGACTGGGATTGGGTGTGCAACACAGAAGACTTCAACCATCTGCCGCCAGCTAGCTGTTGCCAAAAATCCAATGTGCGAGTGAAATCATGCCAGCTGATGACATATGGCATTTCTTCCTCTTTAAATATCTTACTCAGGAATGAGTTTACTGCTCTGCCACTTGACTAAACAGTAAATGTTTCCCCAAATCACTGAGTTTTGAATCTTAGAAGTCACAGCATTTGGCATAAGTCTCCATTAGTAAACAAATCTAAGATTAAAAAGATACAAATAGGTAGATAAATTGATAGATAAACTAATATATAGATCAGAACTAATGTCATGTGTTTAAATGTTTCATCACTATATTCAACATTGGGAAAATTGGACCTCAAAGACTGTTATATTTGGAATTTGGATTACATAGCCTGATTATAAGGCAATCAGAGCTACAATCTCAGTTAAAAAGTGGGTTACAAAGTAGGGCACACAAACCAGGCTTTAAAACAGCAGTAACACGAAATGAATTGAGATATTATCTAAGCCAAGTATGGTCACACATGCCTGTCATTCCTTCTACTAGAGAGATTACGAGGCTGGGGAGACCTTCAAGAGTCCTGAGTTGCAGTGTGTCTCAAGTTGATCTGATGTCCATGTCTTGTATCAGTACAATGAGTCTCTTGAGATGCTGATGGTGAGTTAAAATGACCCATGTTTGAAACCAACCATGCCAAAATTTCCATGTTGATCTGTATTGAGATCAGTTCTGTAAGTGGACAATATACTACCATCTTGAGTGAAATAGAAAGATCTAATCTCCACATTTTAGCATATACACACATACATATATAAAATGACATACATATGTATCTATACATATGCATGCACATATACATACATATATGCATACATGTGTATGCATATAAAGGTCTACAATTAACATACAATGAGTGTACCATAAAAAGGATCCAAATGTTCTTTCTGCAGCCTATATATAAGTTGCTCTTAAATAGAGGACCAAAGACTAAAGGGTATCTGCACTATTCACAGAAGCAGGTCATATGACAAATCTGAAAATTTTTCTACCTGTCACTCTTTGGTTTAACAGGAATATAGGCCAGAAACCACTTTATGGATCTCAGGTGGAGTTAGAAGAATGAAAACTATTGACCCTGCTTTGTTATAAGGAAGTTATACTCATGTCTCAGAGCTGTCTGGTTTCCAATGTTGGTGCTTCTTTGCTGTAAGTGATTCCCAAAACTTTCACTTTAAATAAATCTTCAGTGTTAACCTGGAAGGAATTAGACTAAAAGAAGGAAGTCTCCTCCATGTAGTATTGACCAACTAGAAAGATGAATCTTTGAAGGACGTGATCTCACAGACATTGAATGCTTTTAAGAAATAGATTCTCTTACATAATATGACAATTGTCTGGGATTAGTGAAGCAAAATACTAACTTTTACTTTATCCTGAGTAGTATAACTATGTTTTATCATGTGAAATTTTCTTTGTTCAAGATTCTTATAAATTTTTTTTTAAATGTCTTTTTATTGGAGATATATGTAAGGATAAGAGAAGGATAAGAGAGGACTAAGTCAGTTTGGGCATGTCTCTCTCTGAAGAAAATAATACTTCGATTTAGAATACACTTGTTTTATACTTGTTTCTGCTATGCCGAGTACAGTATTAATATTTTTTTCTTCAACACCTTAAAGTCTCCTCAATGATCACTTATTAAATATCTGCTATACGCAAGGTATTATGTATGTGCTAGGTCAGCTGTTCTTATCCTTTTTTGGGCCATCAACTCCTTTAATAGTCTAATGAAGTCTATGAAACCCTTTTCAACATAATATAAAAGAAAATAAGGAAGATTACAAAAAATTCATTATATTGAAATTCACTAATCAAAATATTGGAAAAAAAGGAGGCCCAGGTTAAGACCCAGGTTAAGAGCACCTATGCTAGGTACCAGGAATATAAAGTCAAAAATGAAATCTTTTTGCCCTCAAAACTACTGACATTCACTCTCCTTGCCTTAAGAGTAGCTTCTGATGCTTTAACACCCTTCTTAGCAGTTTCCTTTAGAAGGTCTCTAGTGTGGCCTCCTGTTGGACTTGAGATCAACTATATGGAGGACTATATGGCTCAGGTTTCTTTTTGAAGAAAACATTAAAAAGAACTTGATTTTGCCTGCCTGGACTATATATCTCCTGAGGACCTCCATAAAAAGATCCAGTGACTTTTGTCACTATGGTCAAGACATTATTCTATTGCTTCTCAATTTCCTCAAAAAAATAAAAATGATGAAGAATCTCATGACCATCATTGACTGAGTTTACCAGATTCACAGTCTTGTAGGCTCATGTGAACGTATCTGAGAAGGCAATTCATAAAGTCATGTGGAAATCTCAAGGCAGAAAATCTCTGGCTAAAAAAATATACATCTGAGTCCAAAACTAAATGGGTGAGCAGGTTGGATTGCTACTGCTTCTTGCTGTTTTATGAGGTGGTGTAGGTCTTCCATGACCTTTCTGGGTAAAATTTAACAAATGAATTTATATTACAAACCAGTCTTGTCCTTGGCTGCCATATCTCTTCACTTGCCAAATGAGTTATGTTTACTGGATGAAGTAGCCTCTAGTCTCTTTAGGTATGTTCATTATGGGAATTCATTCATACCAATTAAACTTTTGCATGAAATCTATAATTGGCAAAACTCTTTTCTTCTTTCCATTTGTCATCTTCAGTGTCAATAACTTATCTAAACAAGTCAAGTTGGGGTTGTTTCAGTTGCACATAATATCTTTTTCACATTTTTATACTCCCAATTTTGTATTTATTTTTATCTTTACTCTAAAAAAGGAAATGGCCTAGCTATAAACAGACCTCTGACTCAGAAATGACTTTCATAACAATAATGAATCATTTTTTGTTGAAACACAATTCTTTTGTGTTAAAATGTTTTGTTAAAATGCATTTATTTTTCTTTCTGGGGGTTTGAGGGAGAAGAATCTTAATGCTCTGTACTCTGTGGGTCCAGTGATTTCTGATTATTTACTCAAAATAGTCCTGATTTTTTTTTAATGTAACATTCTGTACAATCCACAAATCACAGATCCTTCTCATTCCTTGCTGTTCTCTTAGATTTAGAAAATTTGTTTCCATGTAATTAGATGATTTTACCTTGAGTTAATTATGTCAATTGTCTAATTATTAAAGCTGAACTTACCGGTTGGAGCTTGAGAGCCCTTATTTTAGGAGCATATACCAGAAGATCCTGATTCTGAAATTATTGTTCCCATGGGAGACCTCACTTATAATTAAAAAGAGGTGTGATGAAGGAGGGGTAGGTAAAAAGACTATTTATTCCTGAATTGACACAAAGTGGTACTGAGACATACTTTGACTTCTCTGATGTTTAAACATGACCTCTAGGAACTGCTATAAATATTCAGTTTGTGTGTTTTGTCCTTCATTACCAAAGAAGACCATGCCATCAGAAAAGTGATGACTTGACTTTGTTTTGAGTGAGGGAGGGCTGTGCAGGTGACCACCCCCACTTCTCCTCCAGAGCCACCTGAATCCAGTGACCAGATATTCATCAGGATGACTGGAGGTGATGCAAGATGAGGCAATTGGGGTTAAGTGACTTGCCCAAGGTCACATAGCTAGGGAGTGTCAAGTGTCTGAGGTGAAATTTGAACTCAGGTCCTCTTGACTCCTGCACTGGTACTCTATCCACTGCACCACCTAGCTGCCCAAATATTCACTTTACTATTTATTGGAGAGAGAGAGAGAGGGAAAAAAAGAGAAAAAATCTTGCCTATTGAATCATCTCTCAACAACAAACTGGGTTTTTTTAAGCTTCCACTCAGAAACATTTTGGAATTCTTTTCATTCATTATTTCTCTTTCCTTAAAAAAATGCCTACCAAAACAAATCATAGGAACTAGTCTATAACTATGGATTTGATTCTGTTGAGAGGCCATGATTTTCATTGGTGGTATTTAAGATAGTTAAGAAACACTTCCATGGTAGACCTCTGTTGAACCCTATCATCTCAAACGACATCAGCTCTCATGATCCTATGAAGTTTGTGCTCTGTTTGACCGTTAGCATTCTTTGATTTTTCAAACTTGAATTTAGGAAGATGGAAATAATCTCTAAGGAGATTATATTTTGGTTCTTTATCTCAGATTTTTCCATGTACTTCTCTTTCCATTGGTCATATAAATAAGGAGAGGTACAGGAAGACAGGAAGTTTCCTCTCTACTCCACACATAGGGAAAATACATGAGAGGGACATGAAAGAGAGAACTGAGCTCTAAAGAACAATTCACTCAAGGTTCACTATATGATTGAATTCATCTCCAACAACAGTCCCGAATTCAGTACCCTTTCCACTTTATCCATGGAAGTTTGGCTATCACAGAAACACAGGATTTTTATATTGGAAGAGACCTCATCAACCATTTAGTCTAAGTCATACTCGAAAATTAATTTCATCTACAACACATTGGAGAAGTAGTCATCTAATAGAATATCTCTGATGAGGTGAAACCTGCCACCTCTGAAGGTAGTTCATTGGACTTTTGGATAGATCTAATTGCCAGGAAGTTTTTTCTAGTGGTAAACCTAAAATTTGTCTCTTTGCTACTTTTCCTCTTCTGCCCTTAGGATGAAGTGGAAGTGTAATCCCTTTTTCACCTGAAAGCCCTTGGGATGCTTGAAGAAAGATTATGAAGATAATTTATTTTACCACAACTTTCTTTTGCAAAAAGAGGTGGTTTTCCTCCTACTCTCCCAATTGAATGTTTCTTTTAGTCCCTGGTCACCTGCTTATTTTCTCAACTGCTATAACTGCAAATATCACTGTGTCTATACCTTTAAATGATAATGCCCCCAAAATGTGAATGGAAACCATTAAATGTCAAAAACTTGCCATTAGCAGGCAGCAGGTGTAAAAACCGAAAAGTATATGAATCACATCAATTGTCATCTCAGAAACAGCTTGATGCCAAAGTTGCTGAAGGGGGAGCTTTGATTATCTTTGGCTCCCCCAGAAGACTGATAAATCAGATTCAGACTGCCATTGTTCCAGATATAGCCCAAACCTTCCTTAGAATTTTAATCATCACCAGCATTATGTAGCACATGAGAGCTATTTGGCTGCAGGGAGACTCCAATTGTCATTGGCACACCCACACCAGCATGACCTAGCAACAGTAGTTTCTTATCTTCACAGAAATATCTCTTATGAAACTGTAATTCGGTATACTACATTTTCACAAAATTCTGTTGTGTGGGTCACAGAAGTATTTGAAAATTTCTCCCTGAATATTCATTTGCTGCTGTCATAAGTCATTCACCAACATCATAGCTTCCTTGAAAGCTTTTCTTCCCTCCTGTCCATACCACCATCTGTGATAACATTTGGGGCCCATCAAGTGGAATGAGGAGGTGTGGCTAATTCCTTGCTCTCTAGCTAAAAAGGGCAAAGGTATGTGTCAATAACTGAGTAGCCTGGATATTCTGCAGATTTCCTAGATGAAAACTTCTTACTTCAGGCCTTGGATTCTGATTTAACCTCAGCCCTTTGGGGGAATTATTTGCCGCTTTGTGATTTTTATTCTCCATTATGCTACAAGAACTAGCTTCTCTTCTCAGTGCTCTGAATATTTGTTTTACTCTAGCTGTTATGATCTGTGGCAACGTGAACCAAAAAGTCCGTAGCTCTGCTCCTCTAGTTATAGACAGACTCACCCTAGCTTCTTCCTTCCACAGTAAGTAAAGAAAATGTGCCACAAAAGGTAATTAAGCCTCACACTTACCAGAGTGGAGAAAAATAGGACATATCTCCAACCACAGCCTCCATCCATTTTCTATTTTGCCTTTTTTTCACTCTTCCCTTAAACTTCTCTTGCATACCAATACATCCCTGAACCCTTCATTTTCCTCCTTTTTCCATCATTAACTCTAAATCCTCCTATAAACAAAGGCAGAGGTATATAGAGTAGAACCAAACATTTATCAATACCTGGTTCCAATTCATTTATTCTCCTTTATTCTTTCAATAGGTCATAGGATTAAAAGCTGAGAGGGATTGAAGAGATCATCAACTCAAGAAATTCTCAAACTTTTACTTCTCAATCCCCCTTTACATTCCTAAATTATTGAATACCCACAGGATTTTTATTTATGTGCACTATACCTACTGGTTATTTACTCTATTAGGAATTAAAATGTCTTAGTACCTTTATGATTTTTTTTTATTTCATAGACTCCTGAATGGATCTTAGGAACCCCCAGGTCCTTGGTACCACACTAGACAACTACTGGTCCAATCTAGTGTTGTAATCCTCAGTGAAAGTTTTGAGTCCTAGGGAGGTAAAGTGGCTTGCCAAATATTATATAAATAATAATCATAGAATTACAGTCTGATTCATAACCAAGACCTCTGTCTCCCAGAATCATTAATCTAATAAATATGTATGAAATCTCAATTATTTGGAATGCACTGGGGTAAATGCTAGGGATACAATAGTGGAAATCAACACAGTCTTTGTATTCAAAGAGTTTATAACATAATGGAGGGATGGAATAAGACATGTACGCAAATAAATGTGATAGAAGGCAGAATTGGAACCAGGAAGAATATAGATTAAAGCACTATAAGAAATCTGAGTAGATAAAGATCAAGGATGAATGCAACAGTATAAAGGAAGGATGATGGTGCTTTCTATAAAAACAGAGAAGTTTGAAGGGGGATTTCATGTTTTGAAGGATTTGAGGAGGGGAAAAGGCTAAGTTCCATTTAAATGGGTTGAGTTTGAGTTACTAATAGGACATCCAGGTGGAGCTGTCTATCAAGTAGGCAGACTACAGCTCCAGGGAAAGAATGGGGAAAGCAAAAGAGACATAAAAGTCACAATAATAATATATATTTATATAGGACCTAAAGGTTTTCAAAGCATATTCCTTTCAGTGCTTTCCATTTGCTCGTAACAATCCAGTGAGATAAATACTATAGGTATAATCGTCCCCATTTTACAGATGAAGAAAAGAAGATGTAAAGAGGATAAGTGATTTTTTTCGATTTCACACAGTTAACAACCATGAGGGATAAAATTTGAACCCAGGTCTTTCCTGAATCCAAGTCCAGGACTCTTTCTATTACAGAGATATAAATGATGCCATGAAGGGGAGAGAGAAGAGCCAAAGACAAAGTACTGGGGGTTGAAGAGGAGCCATATAGACTGAAAGTATTCAAAGATTAAAGCAGAAGAATTACTGTTTTGCTCTTAATTTTTTTTGTTATTATTTTAACAACCATCATCAAACACAAAGATTTCAATAAGTAACAAGAAAGAAGATTATATAAAAACTGTGAAAGGCTAGGGCTTTTTTAAAAAAATTTATACTAAAATTACCAAAGTACAAACAAAATTGTTTTGTTTGTTTTTGTATCCTGCTATAAAAGTTTCTCCTCTGTATGTTAATACTTTATTGGTGCTCTTTTTTTTGAAGGGGAAGCAATTCTGCTACTCATTGATGCTTTCTCCTCACTGAAATTCTCCTTTGTAACAAAAAAATATAATCAAGAAAAACACATCAAAACATTGGCCATGTCTTAACTGCATATTGTGTTTAGATATGGTAGTCACTTGTCATTGTACTGTCATAAAAATAGTTGAGTAAAACTGCTTCAGATAATATACATAAATTTCTCAAGGTTCTCTGAATGACTCACATTATTCTTTATAGAATAGCAAAATTCTATCAAATTTATATACCATAATGTTGTCAACCATTCACCAGTTATTAGATATATCACTTTTTGCCAACTTTTTTTACAGAGAATGTTGTGAATATTTTTGGTACAATATACATATATATGTACATATAAAGCTCTGAAGAGGGAAGAGGGATGGAGAAATAAATTAGGAAGCCATCTTCATAGAGGTGCTGTTTGAAGTCAAGAAAGTGAATTTAGATTCCTACAGAAGAGAATAAAGAGAAATATGAAGACTGGGGATAAAAATTGTAGGAAAGACACCTTAAAGGATCCAGAAATGCATGGGGAGTCAACGAAGCAGAAAAAGATCCATCTTTCCCTGACACTCTTGTGAAGCTTTCCAAACTAAAACAAATAGGCTGCTGATGCCCTTTGCCTTCATTGATCCAGTTTTTACCTCTTCACCAGAAAGAGTTTCCATTATAATTCTTATTTCCCATCTGGTCACCTTGAGTATACACTTTGGAAATTTTCCAGACATCAGCAGCCTCATGGAGAAACTGGCTGCCCTGATGGTCAACTGTTTTCACAAAATTATAAAGGACACTATCTTCAGAAAAAGGTCTATCTCTTGGTGATTCTTCCAAAATATCCGTTAAAATGAAAATGGAAGCAAGACAAATTCTCACATTGATCATGTACCAAAATGTATGCCTTATTTTAGATTTTGAGTCTATTTCTTCTCTATCAAGACAGGGGAACATGCTTCATCTTCAGTCCTCTAGAATTGTGGTTGGTTATTGTGTTGACCAGAGTTGTCATTCAAAGGTTTTAATATTGTATTTCACCTGATGATGAACATTTGTTACATGGCTTTTCTTTTTCTTTTTTTTTCCATTGCAGGAGGCTGAAGACAGAAAATATATTTTTATGTAAATAAAATAATTTATTTCAGTGAAAGAGAAATCCCTGCAAGAAATCCCTTAGTGGCAAGGGCAGTGAGGTGGATGACTCATTAGGAAGCATCCTTCCCTTGGAATCAATAACAAAGCAATGCGCTTTCATGAAAAAGCAACAAGTAACCTCTGGGATCTTTGGATAGGACTTAACGAATGAGATTCTAATCACAGTGCCTTGAACATAGTGGGCTCTTTAACAAAAAGTCTTTAAGTCATATTGAAAAAAGAGAAGCAGAGGAGAAATAGTTCCAGGAGGAGGGCTGTGATAGAATTGATATTATCAAAAGTCCTACAGCAGGAGTACAATTTTTTTGAAGAAACCCTGACCATAAAAGCCTCCTATATCTAGGTATGAAAAACCCGAGAAGACACATCTTCTAGCTTGGGGATATTAATCATAAATACCGGATAACTACCAATTAATACATAAACTAGTTGGGTGTTTGTACTTTACAATGAAAATCCTGTTGATCTACAATTTACCAAGTTGAAGAGACAGTAGCAGCAAATAGGGGTCATTGAGTAACATACAATTAGCTAGTTTTTGTGTATGCTGCAGTTAGCAGAGAAAATGCTGTCAAGATTTAGCCTGAGGGGGGTTCTATTGTTTTTTCTTCACTATTTACACTTCATAATGGCTCAGTTCAAATTTTACAAGACACTATACCTACAAAATCATCAGCCCATTAGAGGAGCTGAGAAACAAGATATACTCTATTGGCTTCTGAAATATAACTCCTAATAACTAACAGTAAAATTTGGTTGAAGAAAAACCTGAAATATCATTTAATGCTAGCACTGGGCCCCATATTGGCATTTATCTGAGGGTACCCCTTCACATAAACAACTTTTAATGTCCCCCAAAGGTACATAATAAATACATAGGGTATATAAACACACACAACCTCTCCTGTCTACCATCACCACCTCGCGTGGTTGCTGTGAGATTTTGATGAAATAATACATGGAAGAATAATGAAGAAAAGAGGAAAGGTAGGAGAAATAATGTATGGAAATCATTATGGAACAGTAGTCCTTTACACTCTCAAGGTCTCTCTTAAGAACTTTGGCACTGTGTGACATGGGAGACACTGGCACAGGACCGCTCAACTTGGCGTGCCCGCATCAGAGAAGGTGCTGTGCTCTATGGTCAAAGCAAAATTGAAACAGCTCAAAGGAAATGCAGGATATGCAGAGTTACAGTAACCACCCCAAATGTTCACACGGATTATCTGTGCCGGACTTGTGGTAGAGCATTCTGAGCTTGTAACAGTCTGATCAGCCACAGCTGGAGACACTGTAACTAGACTGCAGCACAGTGATGTCATTTTGGTCCTCTTCGAGAACGAAACACAACAACCAACAACCAACCAAGCAGTCCTTTAATATTTTCAATTATTTTCTTTATAAGATTCCAATGGGGTAGGTAGTGCAAGTATAATCCTCATCGTACCAATAGGTAAAATGATAATCATTGAGTTTAAAAGACTTGCCCAGGGTCACACCTCTAGTAGCTGTCAGGCCAAGATTCAAACTTAAATCTGCTACATCTAAGTCCAACACTCCATCTACCATCCCACATTTTCACAGCTATTGTGGTTCCTATCAACAGGCATTTTTCAAGCAGTATGTTCTGGACTAAAACATAGAAGTACTATAATAGACAAAAAAAAAAAAAACAACCTAGAAGTTATTGTGTCTGCTTTCAAGGAGGTCATAATCCAGTTTGTGTGTGTGTGTGTTTATGTGTGTGTGTGTGTGTTTATGTGTGTGTGTGTGTGCTCGTCCTTCATTGCCGAGGAAGACCATGCCATCAGAGAAATACTGGCATGACTTGCACTTGACTTTGTTTTGAGTGAGGGAGGGCTGTGCAGGTCACCAGCCTCACTTCTCCTCCAGATCCATCTGGATCCAGTGACCAGGTATTCATCACGATGACTGGAGATGGCCCAGGATGAGGCAAGTGGGGTTAAGTGACTTGCCCAAGGTCACATAGCTAGTGAGTGCCAAGTGTCTGAGGTGAGATTTGAACTCAGGTCTTCCTGACTCCTGCACTGGCGCTCTATCCACTGCACAACCTAACTGCCCTCATAATCTAGTTAGGGAGACATTAAAAGCATACATAAAACAATTAGAAAGCCTCAAGTACAATGTAGAAACCCTAAAAATTCTAAGCAAAGGAAATACTAGTATTTATCTGGCAAGCTTTTATTGAGGAGATAAGTGCGGAACTGAAATTTAAATGAAATATAAGATTAAGATTAGGGAAGGGAGCAGAGCATTCCAGACAGAATATTTTTTTAAAGTGATAAAAACACCCAATGCAGATTTTGGAGTTTTTGACAGATGGTAAACACAATCATGTACATTTAGCAGCAGTCATGCCACATCCCCCTTGGTGTGAGGAATCATCAAATATACTGTGATGAAGAAAATATGAAAATAGGATGGAGGATGAAAAGTAACTACAGGCATACAATTGAAGCAAGTTATCATTGGCAGTGATCCTTACCTCCACTCCTGCTCTAGATAAAGACTATCAGAACATCATTAGGCACTTCCTGAACCTGGTGACCCTGTCTTCCTGCTTGCATCTACAAGGCAAGTTTTTTATGACCAAAATATATTGGCCAAAACATTGAGTTTTTTTGCAAAGCAATTGCAGTTACATGTCACACAGGATCACACAGCTAGTAAGTATCAAGCATCTGAGGTCAGATTTGAATTCGGGTTCTCCTGACTCCAGGGCTGGTGCTCCATCCACACTTAGAATTTTTTGAGGGCAACTCAACTCTAAATCTTTTTACATACTGTATGTCAGAATAGTATCCATACTGTCCAGTTATGTGGGTTCCTGGGACTTCTTGAGAATTTGTACATTCAAGTCTAGTTCTAATTATCAGTCTCATCTGTATGCTGCTCAGAATTTCTTACTTTTCTTCTTCTATCTGTGGGCATCAGGATGGAACTGGTCTGAGACAGTTCAAATTATATTATGAAAGACAGTTGGTTCTGATAAGAAATGAGCCAGGAATAGAAACTTACCTGAGGATGTAGTTCTGAGATGCCCTCTATTTAAAGTCTTTCATCCTTGCACCGCTGATTTTCTAGTGGATAATTCAAATTGGATTACCCACACACATTTCAAACTTGGCAGTGTCCAAAATGGAATTTTTTCTTTCCCCCACCAACCCACATGCACCAACTACCCCTCCTTCAAACATTCCTATTCCTATCAAAAGCTCTACAATGTCTCCAGTCTTTCTGGTTCATAACAATACTCTTGATTCCTCACTCTCGCTGACCCCACATGTCCAGTTCTTTCTGATTTTGTTTTCACAACATCTCTCAGATCCTCACACAACTACCATCTTATTTCAGGCCCTCACATTATTTTAGATTGCAGTCTAAAATAACACAACAGGTTTCTACTTGGTCTCCTTGAATTATCTTTCCCTATTCCAATCTATCCTTGTTGTTTCATCATGTCAACTCTTTGGGATCCTATTTGGGGTTTTCTTGGCAAAGATACTGGAGTGGTTTGCCATTTTCTTTTCCAGCTTATTTGACAGATGAGGAAACTGTGGCAAGCAGGGTTAAGTGACTTGTGCAGGGTCACATAGCTATCAAGTGTCTGAGGTCAAATTTGAGGCCTAGCCCTCTACCCATTACAGAACCTAGGGGTCAGAATCTATCTTCCAAAATGTTGCCAAATAATTGCCGAATGCCTCTCCTCAATCAACTCCAATCTCTTGTTTATCTTTTAAAAACTCTTTATAACCTTGTCCTAACTTATTTTTCTAGCTTCGTTGGATATTACTCCCCCTCCAGCACTCTACTATGCAACCAAATTGACCTTCTCTCTGTTTCTCTCTGTCCCTATCCCATCTCCCTTCTTCATAACTGTAATACACTCCTGCCTACCCTTCATCTTAGAAGCCCTTCTTTAAGATAGGGCTCAGCCACCATCTCCTTCATGAAGCTTTTCCTGATCCCCTGCCTGCTAGGGCCAATCCTCCCAAGCAACCTAGAATTTCACTACTTTGTATATTTTTATATTTAGTACCTTATACTGTATAAATGTGTATGCATACTTGTTGTCTCCCCCATCAGAATATGTATTCCTTGTTTCATACTTTCTACTTGTGCCTTAAACGGTGGCTGGCACATTGTAGGGACTTAACAACTTGATGACTGATCAATTGATTCAATAGCAAGGGAAGTAATGCCCTCATATAGGAAAAACAAAGGCAAAGTGGAACAAAAGGTCATGAGGGCAATCTGGCCAGAATGGAGAGTCTGCTCTAGAAAGGCAAAAGAAGATCAGACTGAACAGATAAGGTGAAACCAGTTGGTAGAGTATCTGGAATTTGGATGTAGAGGTCACAGAGTTTCAATGTCATGTTCTGAGATGTGTAGAGACATTTTCATTACTTCAGTACAGCACTGAAAACACAGTACTGAACTTAAGGGTCAGGACACCTGAGATTGAAACCCAATTCTGCTATTTTCACTAGGTGATGCTGAACAAATCATTTAGTCCTTTTGAAACTTAGTTTCTTCATCAGTAAAATAAGGGAACAAAACTAAATGATCACTAAGGTCTTTTCTAGCCTGAACATTCATAGAAATAAAACAAAAGAATGATATTTTGGGAAGATTCATCCAATAGACTAGCTATCCATTACAGTCCTACTCCAGTGTCCCATCATGACATAGTTAGTTCTGATCTCTAAAAAGACATTCTAAAATATCACCATAGCTATCTAACTGGAAAGATTTCACTAAGGGGTCTGGTATTAGATTGTGTACCTATATTCCCAAGGATCCCAGATAGTTCTTGGAGGCTCCACACCAGGTTAGTCTACAGGCTAATGAATATTTCATTCATGTATGCTCTCAGAACTCATCTGCAAAGCCATGGTGTTTGCAATCTGTGTAAGTTGAAGGAGGGACCATATCAAGGAATCATAGACTCTCGAAGTGTCTAAGTAACCTAGTGGCAATATGCAGAATGGATTGGAATAGGAAAAGACTATGGGAATAGGGTTTAGTCATTATCTTGTTTTAATAATTCTCCCATTATAGCATATGTTATACTGAAAATAATTTTCCTGCAAGGATTAGATGTCCTCTGACATACCTTCTAATTCTCAAATCTTCTGATTCTATGTGAGATAATGGAGGCCAGAAAAAAAGGGTTGTAGCAGAATAAAAAAATATATCATTTTAAAGGAAGTAGGAATGGGCAGGACCTGAGAAAGGAGACAAAAAAAATCCTGAGGTTTCAAGCAATGACAGAAATGGGGACACTGGGGAGTTAGCTGATAGATTACAGCTTTTCTGAACAGAATTTTTAGTTTTATTTCCATCATTGGACAATTTGCTGGTTTCTTTGTGTACTCCTTTCCTTTGGCAAAGGGGTTTGGGTGAGTGAATGAAACAGTGACAGATGGCATAAGAGACTGCATTGGGGAGAGACTGTAGGGAGAGATAGCAGTTGAGAGGAGGATAGAGGGATTCAGAAGAACCATGGAAAAAATAAAAGGAAGAAGACAAATAAAACAAATGTTCATAGAATTATCTGATATCCTGCTGGACTTGAAGACAATATCTGGGAACAAAGTGTTATTATTATACAAAGTATAAGTCATCCTTTCAATATTCAGACAGAAATCTTAGTATCTACAGTATGAAAAACATTGTTATGTATTATGGAATTACAAAAATGGATAAAACACAATTCCTCTTGTCAAGAATTTTATACTCTAGTTGAAAGGATAATACATGTATCCAAATAACCATAATAACAGATAGAATGGACTCCTTGCAGGGGCTTGCAAAAAGGGAGAGGAAATAGAGAAGATGGAATTGAAAGAAGCCTTTATAGAAGACAGAGCATTTGAACAGAATATTAAGGCACAAAGTTAAGGCACAGAGGTGGGAAAGCATGGGTGTGTTAAAGGAAGAACAAGAACAATAAGAAAGAAGGTTAGAAAGGTAAACTTGGACCAGATCATGGAAGACCTTCAAATGTCAAGCTATAGGATATGGATTTTATCCTCTAGGTAAAAGGGAACCACTAGAAGTTTTTGTGTATAGAAGTATATGATATGCACCAAAACTTAGAAAATGGCAGCATGGAACAGTGAATAAAGAGAGCTGCTTTCAGAGTCCCAAAGACACAATTTTAAGCCCTGCCTCTGACACATAGAGACCATGTATAACCTGGTTAACACATTTAACTTTCCAGAGCCCCAGGCAACCATCTTTAATATTTTACCACACAGAGAAGACGCCTGTCAGCATTGTTGGGGAAAATTCCCTCTCTGGGAGTTGTTTACACTAATAAAATCACAAATATAGACCAAAACCAAAAATAGCAGTAGTATGTAGAATGGATTCTAATAATGATAATGATGATGATGATATGTCATCATCATCATCATCATAGCTAGCATTTATATGGACCTTTAAGGGTCTCATCATGCCTTGAAATAGCCCTATGAGGTAGTTGCCATTATTATCCCCATTTTACACATGAGGAAACTGAGGATAAAAGAGATTAAAGTGACTTGCCCAGAGTCATATGACTAGTAAGTGTATGAGGCAAGATTGAAACTCAATCCTTGCTGACTCAAAGAATAGTACTCTTATCTACTATGCTAATAATAATTTGTGAGAGATAATGAGGGTCCAAGCTAGAAAGTTGATAGAGGTAAAAAGTAGAGCTAGTCAAAAGAAACTACGCAAAGGTAGAATACAAGAATAAAATAGTCTCCCAGAACTGTTTCTCACTAACTGTGCTAATAACAACCAAAAATAAGTGGAATAGCAAGACTTGGGTAAAGTAAGATGAAGAAAAATACTACTTTGAAGTATCAAAGCTAGTCCCAGGTATGTGTTTGGAATGGAATGGAATATGTTTTGGAATGGAATGGAAAGATGCGCTCTGTGATCTGTAGTCATTAGAACAGAAAATAATGTCTAGTGTGTCTATAAGAGCACCTATAATAATTAGACAAATTAAGCAGAAGGACCCTAACCTTAATCATTGTGATGATCTCACTTTATAGCAATTAACTACTGTTGTTCAGTAAGTTTCAAGTGCTCAACATGAATGAAATTAGTTATATAAAGAAAGGTACCATTAGGCACAAAAAGAATGCTTATTATGTATTAAAACATTCTTGCAGCATACTTTACCTCCCATAGGCAAGAAATTATACAGTGGACCTTTGGAAACCAGTGCCCAAGCCAGCTCAAACTAAACCCCTTGGTGGCAACCTTAGCTGAATGCAAATGGGCAACATAATCTCAAATATGTCACCACCTTTGCCTTCTGCTTTGGAGTGGAGGCAAATTGTTAGATTATTTTGGGAAATGCATGTTCTCTCCGTACTGTGCCATTCCTGCAGGGGAAAACAGGCAATTTTCAGTCTTTGGGCAGTCATTCTAACATCTTCTACCAGAACTAAATTCACATTAAGGGGGAAAATAAATCTGTATCCTCCAGCTACATTGCTTGGTCCAAACTTTACAGAGTTACTCTCAGCCAGGCGTGCTGTCTCCAAGCAACAGACAGATTTTCAATTAATTTTTCATTAATTTCTCAATAAAAACAATCATACTCTATCCTCAATGTGCAAGTGCATGATGAAAATGAACTCCGCACGGAAATTCCATTTTCCAAAGAGGGAATATGGATTGTCTAAATATGAGCAGACACAAATTTAATATTCTCAAATTTCTTTTAAAAACACTAATGATTTGATGGGGCAATATAAAACAGAAACTCCCATTATATAAGGCTATTTCATAATCGTGGATGTGTTCCTATCTAATGAAATGGCTAAGATACATGTTCTAGTTTACTGTTTATCAAATAGTCAATTAACATTTATTAGAAGCCTACTATGTGCCAAGCACTATGCTGAGAATGTGCTTTTTCAATGTCCCAAGCATACCAGAACCATGTAAATCACCATCATTCTCTCTATTATTATCATCATAACATAGCTACAAACATTAAATGGCAGCAGTCCACCCCCATCCCTTTTTCCCACTCGTCCCCAGTATGAGTATGGCAGGAAGGAAGAAGATAAGATAAGAGAGATAGGGTAGAAAGAGAGGATGAGGAAGAAAATAGTGAGTAAAAATAAGATGGAAGGAAATTCACAAATAGCAATTACAACTTTGAATGTGAATGGGATGTTTATAGCAACTCTTTTTGTGGTGGCTAAGAACTAGAATTTGCAGAGATCTTCATGGATATAAGTTTACCACAGAGGATAAACACAATGTGGTGAGAACATTTCTGAATGGAGTAGTCTGGGACTAATAATACTCATCCATTTAATGAGTTTTATATTTTTATTTTATTTTCAATGCTTGTTTTGTTCTATGAACTGAAAATAAAATTAATTTTTGAAAATTTATGGGAGGCTCCAGAGAAAGAAGTGTCTAAGGATGGGTGATCATCAGTGGTTGCAATCTGCATCACTGGGAACATCCTCATCAGTGAGGTCACAAATCCACTGGAATATTGGAATCTATCATGGTCATCAAATAATACCAATTGTTTGACTTCCTGTGCCTGCCATTGAATATGGAAAGGCATCATTCAAAACTATTTAGATGCTCATGAGAATCAATCAGAATAAGACTTAGAGATGTGATGTAATCATGACTGTGCACATACATTAAATTCAGTTCAACTTCAAGATCTATCAAATACTTTTGCTATACAAAGTAGTCTAGCTGGTGCTAGATGAGACGTAGAATTTAGTCACTGATTCTTAAACTGGGCTCTATGAATTTGAAAATGTTGATAAGTGTATATCAATATATTTAGTTTACTTTGTCATCCAATGTATTTTATTTTATTCATTTAAAAGCATTATTCTGGAAGCGATATTACTGGATCAAAGGGTATGCACATTTTTGTAGCCCTTTGGGCATAGCTTCAAATTACTCTCCAGAATGGTTGAATCAACTTACAACTCCACCAACAATGAATTAGTGTTCCAACTGCCCAACATCTTCTCCAACATTTACCATCTTCCTGTTTTGTCATGTTGAGTCAATTTGATAGGTGTGATGTGGTACCTCACAGTTGTTTTGATTTGCATCTCTCTAATCAGTAATGATTTAGAGCATTTTTTCATATGACTATAATTTAATTATAATTTTTATTTCTTTAATTTCTTCCTCTGAAAACTGCCTCTTCATATCCTTTGACCAGTTATCATTTGAGGAATGACTTGTATTCTTGTAAATTTGACTCAGTTCTCTATATATTTTAAAAATGAGGCCTTTATCATAGACACTAGCTGCAAGTATCCCATAAAAATGGGATCATAAAAATGGGAAAAGGTCCACACGTACAAAAATATTTGTAGCAGCTTTCTTTGTGGTGACAAAGAATTTGAAATTGAAAGTCTGCCTATCACTTGGGGAATGACTAGTATAACAATGTAATGGAATACTCCTGTGCTATAAGAAATGACGAACAGGAGAACTTCAGAGAGGTCTGAAAAGACTTGTGTGAACTGAAGCTGAGTAAAACGAGCAGAACCAGGAGAACACTGTACACAATAATAGCCACAGTGTGCGAGGATTGTTTCTGATAGACTTAACCTTTCACAGCAGTGCGAGGACCTAAAACATTCCCAAAGGACTCTTGAGGCAAAATGCCATCCACATCCAGAGAAAGAACTATGGAATCAGAATGCAGAATGAAGCAGACTATTTTCTCTTGTTTTATATTTTGTTTTGGTTTGTTTTTTCTCATGGTTTCTCCCATTCATTTTAATTCTTCTATGCGACCAGACTAATGTGAAAACATGTTTAATAAGAATGTACATGTAGAACCCATATAAGATTGCACACCATCTCGGGGAGAGAGGGAGGAAGGAGGGGAGAGGAAGGAGGAGGAAATTTAAGACTTATGGAAGTGATTGTTGAAAACTGAAAACAAATAAATTAATTAAAAACAAATAAATAAAATGAAAAAAATAAAAAAGATTATTCTAGGAAGGGGTCTATAGGCTTAACTTAATGCCAAAGGAGTTCATCTCTCTCTCTCTCTGTGAGTGTATGTGTGTGTGCGCGCATGCGTGTGAAACAGAGACTTTAGTTTCATTTAGTAAATGAAAAGTGACGTTCTGATACAACTGCCTCAGACTGGAGAATTATTCATGGAAGAGGTAAGAATTCAAAAGAAGATTCTTCATATATCAGGAGAAAAGGAAGGAATGGTAGCTGTGAGAACTGGCCAAACAAAGAAGAGAAGCCCAAAATCCCAAAGACGAAAAAAGGCACAAAAGAAAGATAGAGAAGGAAAGGCTTGAAGCCAGTGCTGTAGAGCCAATGAAAAGTGATTTAACTAATTTGATCCCTAAACCTTAGGATGTATGTATGCTAAGGCTTAACCAACCCAGAGCTCTTTCCCCACTCTCTCATCTCATACCCCACCAGCCACTTGCTTACTGTGTCAAAACAATTGACTTACAGACTTAATCAAGGCTCCCTATTTCTCATTCCCCTCATTCTATATTAGTCAATTCAAAGACTAGCCTCATCCCAGCGGTCAACACTGCTCTTCTGTCTTATTCCTTTGATGACAATGCAGTCTCCTATTATTATCACATCAGCTCTTTGACTAAAAACTCTACCTGAAATTAGAGCTTTGAGTGACTTTGGGACTTCAATTGCAGTACACATCCCCCTGTATATCTACAATATAGCCCTTGTGCTGCTTGAAGAATTGTGCGGCAATGTGCGTGACACACTTATACCACCACCCAATGGCATCTATTCTCATATCTTTGTGAGTAATAATAAAGCTTCATTATCCTGTATTCTTGTGTGGTATTGTCATTCTTCATTAGAAACTCTATCTACCCTTCTGCCTTGGGCACTAGTAAGGAAATAAAGACAAAAGATAGGCAGGAAAAGCTAACATGAATTAAGTATGTGGAATTTGCTCAGACTGGAGCAAAGCAAAGTGAGTCTGGATGCTAAAGTCTGTAAGCTTCAGAACTTCTGTTCCTAGGCATGAGAGCTCTGGTTTCAGGGCCACAGACCTAGAAAAGGCAACCTAGAGACCAACCTCATTGTCTGAGCTGGGATAATTGTTTCTAATTTGCTTGACAGTTATCATATTTGAACAAAGGCTAATCACAGAGTGGTACAAGAGTCCTTTAAAGCCTTACTAATGTTATTTGGGGGTAGTGTTTTGGAGCACAATCCTTTAAACTTAAAATCTATCTTTTGAGCTTCTCAGATAATACAAATAACAGTCATCCAATAAACATCAATACCTGATTTGTGATGATAATTCTAAAGAAAATGATGATGATTCATTCACATGGTGCTGCTATTAATTTGTTCTGAGCTGGGCCTGATTCAAGCCAATCCTCTAGTAATTTATTGTTTGATATTGAAATAAAATGTGTCTCATGGGTCATTCAATAGCTAACAAAGGAGAATGATTTGAAACAAGGGTAGGCATTGACAATACCTTGAATTGATTCAATTGAGCAAAACTCCCTTGTCTGAGTTGCCTATTGTGGCTCACCAACCAGGTATTAGATCATGCCTAGATCTACTCAGCATAATTTTGCATTAAAGCCCCCTAGAAGTGATGTCAACAGACTGAGCCTTTAGTGCTCTAAATCAATAAAATTCTCAGGATGATTACAATATCCTTTAAGGAAAAATTGGAAGCCAACTTGCATGGAGCCAAAGTTTAGGATATTGTTCCTACCACACATCATGGAGCATTAAAATGATGATAAAACACAAACTACAACAAATATCCATGCCAACCACAGCCATTTTTTCTTTCCATAGGGAATATTGACTAAGTAGCCATTTCCTGATATACATTTAACTTAAGGTTTTCTTCAAGAAATTTTCCTTGGAAACTGAAGAATTATCTCTAGATTATGAACCCCCAGAGAGGCAGAAAAGTATATTGAATAGTCAAGAACATATGAGTTTAAATGCTACTTCTTTTTATTCAGTAACTATGCATCATGGATGAGTCATTTAGCATCTTTGCCCCATGAGAAACTCTTAATTATCAAATTCTCTACATACTGTCTGTATAACCTTGAACAAGTCACTTAACATCCCCAGAGAAATCTCAATTGCTTCATCTGTAAAAGAAGACTGAACTTGACATCTTTTGAGAACCATTCCAACTAGGTGATGTATAGAGTGACAGACCTAGAGTCAGAATACTCATCTTCTTGAGTTCAAATTCAGCCTCACATGTTTCCTAGCTGTGTGACCTTGGAACACTCTCTTTGCCTTAGTTTTACCATCTATGAAATAAGCTGGAGAAAGAAATGGTAAATCACTCCCTTATTTTTGTCAAGAAAACCTCAAATGGGGTCATTACCAACCAGACACAAGCAAAAATGACCGAACAAGAACCACCTCTAAATCCATGCAACAATTAAAGGCATAGAGGATTTTCATCTGTTTTGGTCAGGTAAAGTCCTGTATCAAAGAAATCACATTAATAAACATTTATTGTTGAATTGATAAATTATTTATTGTTTCTTTACATCATGCATTATACCCCAGGAACTGAGCTGAGTTCTAGGCATATAAAGATAAAAATAATACAATCTTTTATGTCCATAGATATGAAACTATAAAACGTATTCAAAACAAATAGGAAAGGGGGAAGAGAAGGGGGCAGGAGGTAGCACTTGCAACTGGGAAAATCAGAGTAAGCATTATGTGGGAAGCAGCAGTTGAGTTGAGTCTTGAAGGAAGCCAGGAATTCTAAGAGGTGGAGATGAGAAGAAAATGCATCCCACACATGAGCCTATGTAACAGCACAGAAAGTTGAGATGTCATATTCATGGCACAAGAAGAAATGGTAATATCAAATTATGAAGGAGAGGAATATACAATTAGCTTGGAAAAGTGCCTGGGAGACTGATGGTAAAGATCTTTAAACCCCAATGTTCCTAGGCAGATCGGTGGCACAGTGGACTAAGCATTAGGCTTGGAATCAAGAAGACTCACGTTCATGAGTTCAAATCAGGTCTCAGATATATACTAGCTGTGTGATCTTAGGCAAGTCACTTTACACTATTTGCAGTAGTTTCTCATCTGTAAAATGAGTTGGAAAAGGAAATAGCAAATGACTTCAGTATCTCTGCCAAGAAAACCTCAAGATGAGGTAATGAAGGGTCAGACATGACTGAAATGATTCAATAACACTAAAGTTCATGATGTATAATGGAGACCCTCAGGAGAATCCTCTTTCCCAAGCCCAATACTATTTAGCATCTCTTTCTCCATTTAATTTTTTGTTTGTTTGTAGAGATGAAAGGGCACACTTTACATCGCACTGGCATAGAAAACAAAATTATTCAAAAGTACAGTCTAGGACCTCTGATCTTCCTTGACCTACTTCTCTATGTTATGCGCTGTTATGAATGGTCCTTCATGTATGCTTACTTATCTCCTCAGCACTCCCACCTTTGTGAAATACAAGGTTCACTTTGAGTGAGTGTAGAACAGAGATAATGAATCCCAGAGTAGACACCCTATTGTCATGCATTTCCTCCTTTAGCTCCTCAGGGAGCAGCACTCTAGTGAATCATAGACTACTCAACAACTTGTTCAAAGAAATTTACTGATTTAAAGTTTCTGACACAGCGTGATGTGACTGATTGTACCAATGAACTTTTTTTTCCCTCAAGTCAAGAAAAACCACACAACAATAATTACCTAATTAAGATTTGCATAATTATGATTACTAAATTCTGAGAAAACTGTTGTAGTAACAGTTTAACAACTTCTCTAAGGCCAATTAAGTTATGTTTCCTTTCTACTCTAATTTATTTTAATCCAAAGGAGCAATAAACAGGATATGTCTAGTTGATGACTTAATTAACTACAGCATATTAAGAACCTAGGAGATGCTATGATGCTGAAAAACTGAGTACTCTTCAAAGT
The DNA here is from genome assembly GCA_023548195.1 of Bettongia penicillata ogilbyi. Taxonomy (NCBI): domain Eukaryota; kingdom Metazoa; phylum Chordata; class Mammalia; order Diprotodontia; family Potoroidae; genus Bettongia; species Bettongia penicillata. The sequence goes on along the minus strand of JAJHZJ010000478.1, from coordinate 59,798 downwards.
GGTGGTCTTCATTTTTCAGTCACCTAAAAAATGTTGGAATTCTCCCACTAGCTTTGTAATCAAGATGGACTCAAATTTCTGTTTGGTTGAATCAGTATGTTTATTTAAAGACTGAGAAATGAAAAGAAATAAAGGGAGGGAACTATAATGCAAAATGATAAAGGAAAAATCAATTCATTCCTTAAAGTCACAACAAAGAAAACAAAAATCCAGTCAAAACTCCATTTTCTTCCATAATATGCAGAAGCAACTAAGGACATAGAGTTGAATCAAAGAGAAGGATAACTCTTATTCCAGGATTTTGATTTATTTGGTTTGCAAAACCAAATCCAAGGTTGTTCTTGAAGTGAAAGATGAGAAAAGATGCAAAAGCTTTGAGCAAATTCCACAGTTCTGTATCAAAGGCATCCAGTACAATAAGAAAAAGACAGCACATATAGATATCAGAAATCAAGCTAAAGCTGATCAGTTCCAAAAGACTTTCAAGTTCATCACCTTGACCTCAAGTTACCAAAACCATTTTACTCCTTATTCTCATTTACAAAGTCAAATAATCATCCCTGCTTCTAAAGGAACCCTCCTAAAAATAACAAAAGTAAGAGGTAAAAATTATACAATGTAATATATTGTATTATATATTTATTATTATTTATTAATATATTTTTTAAAATATATTTAAATTATATATATGTATGTATGTGTATATATATATATATATATATATATATATATATATAATAAAAAAAATACAATACCCTAGGATTAGGGTAAAGGGAGCCTGGACTGACTCTGACACTTGCCAGCCATGTGACCTTGGACAAGTCCTGTCTTCTCTCTGGGACTTGGTTTCTTTATCTGTAAAATGCTGGGTTTAACTGTAGATAACCTTTAAGATTCCTTTTAGCTCTCTTCTCTCAGCCTACAAGACCTGGCAAAGAGTTAATAAAACACACTCACTGCTTTGGAGTTAAGTCATCGGTTCTGTCTGTCCCCATATTCTATTATTTTTTGGGTGTTCTATAGTTCCTCTTTCCAGAGACATTTTAGCACAATTTCCCTTTAAGGCTTTTGACCTCAGGGTAGTGACCCACTTTTTTTTAAAAGGTCATCACCTAAAATTTCCTATTAACTTCAACCGAATTGTATTTACTTTCTTTAAAGCCACCAACATTTAACATTTTGTTAGGATGATAGGTTCACACATTTTTACAATGCTGTCATCCATGACATTTTAAAGAGATTTATCCTGTCCCTTTCAATATATGAAAAGGCTCTGGTATTTAATTTAAATATTGTGAAATGGAGCTTGCTTTCAAATTACTTTTTAAATTAAAAAATTTTTATGATTGTTTAGCCTCCAAGGGCTTTCCTAGCATCTACTTCTTTTCTTTCCTATCAATAATATTACCAAACAACTTCTCTTGAGATAATACTTTAACAGATTACTTAGTGTTCATCTAGTCTAACTCTTAAAGTTTTGGATGAGGAAATGGAGGACAGAAGAGGTTAAAAGATTTGCTCAGCAGCTCAGCCAGAATTCCAAATCACGTCCTTTCTGACACTACCAGTGTCAACGTAGCATTCTTTCCCAAAGGAGACTGAGAAACCGGCATTTGAATGTTTCCTCTAGAAGTAGCTGTGGGGTGAGGGGCCAGTCACTGCATGTCTGAATCTTAGTTTCTCCATTCATAAAATGAGGGGGAAAGAGGATCTTGCCTCAGGTGGAGGGAGACATGAGTTCATTGTGCCTCTAACACACAACGTTTCTATGAGTCACTTAATCTTTCCTGTCTTTCAACCAACATTCCAAGCCTAAAATTAGGAGTAAGAGGTGTAATAATATCTATACCTTCTTTCTGGCAAGGTCGTTTCAAGGTGCCCATGTTGGAAAGAGCACTGGATCTGGAGTCAGGAAGACCTGAGTTCAAATCCAGTCTAAGACATTGACTAGCTGTGTGATCCTGGGCAAGCACCCTAACTGCTGCTTGTGTCAATTCCCTCATCTGTAAAATTCTTGGCCCTACATTCTTGGCTTCTTGTGAGGATCAAAGGAGATATTTGTAAAGCATTTTGTAAACCTTAAAATGCTTTATCAATATTAACAGGTATTACAATTTTAATATATATGTGAAACACTTCACAAATTTCAAATGGATATGTAGATATAAGCTATAATTAGTTTAACTAATCACAATGCCTCAAAATGTGCCTCACTATTAATTTACAAAGTGCTTTTAAACACATAATGTCTTTTGATCTCTGGAAGGCAGTGGGGGGAAAATATCATCTCATTTTACATATGAAGAGATTGAGAGTCAAAGAGGGTAAGTGACTTATTGATGGACATACAGCTAATAAGAAACTTGAACCTGAGTTTTCTGATTTCTTTCCTGAAATCCAAATGAGTGTTCTTTCTTCATTGAAAAAGTAAGAGAATTGATCTAAATTTTTAATTTCTCTTCCAACTCAGATTACTATGTATTTACCCATAGAATACATATCACCTTTGCACTATTCATTCTTTTCTTTCTTTCCTAGTAATTTTTCTTTGGATTGCAATGGAAAATGAAAAATAAAACACAGGGGAAGGAAAGAACAATCATCATTATTATATTCAACTCATTGTCTAAGGCATTGGTTCTTAAAATGGGCTCTATAGATCCCTGGAAGCCTCAGAGACTCTTTATGAGGATTCAAAAAGTCAAAATTATTTTTTCATAGTAATAATATGAATTTAATTCCCTTGTTTAAATACTCATCTCTTTATCAAAAAATATATATGTATGTGTATATATATTTACATATGTGTGTGTGTCTGAGTGTGTCTGTATGTGTATAATCTGAGTGAGGCTGGATTTTCTTCAAATATTTCAACCAAAAAATAACATTTCAACAGACTGAATGCAGAAGCAGATATGAAAATCCAATTGTTTTCTATTAAGTCAGATGTTAAAGAGAATTGCAAAAATATGTGGAAACAATGCCACCCTTCTCATTATATTTTCTTTTCAAAAATATAGTTATCTTTCATAAACATACACAGTTTAAGTTAATATGTAATGCATTTATTATTGTTATTTTAAATGAACTGATAAATATTTTTAAATTATGTTTTAATTTCTAATATAGTGAATATTGATAGCTACAAACTACATTTTTAAAAAAGTTGATTAGGGTCCTCAATAATTTTTAAGGGTGTGAAGGGGTCCTGAGACTCCTGTGTTTCTTGTGTTCAGCATCCTGTCACATGACAGACATGACATCCAAAGATTTATGTTATTCTGGCCTCTCTATATTCTGCTGTTCTGGTCTTTCATTATTACTTACATTAACTGTGTGATATCTGAGTCTCTATGACCCTAAATAATTGGTTAGCTGTCATATTTAAAAAACAGAAATGTTTAGACTGGCTAATTAATCTTCTTTTAAGTCAGAGCACTGCCATGAAGAGGATCCATTAGCTGAGAATACAGCTCTTTTCAAAATGAACATATTTAGAAAGATTTCTGTAAGACCCTATGATCAAAAAAGAGTAAGAAAGGACCTTTTTAGAACCACTCAGTTAAAGCACTTGACTGACAATCGCTCAAGGTTTAGGCATGGAGGCTGCAAAGTTAACCTAGCTACCCAAACTGACTTTGATCTCTTTCTATATTATTTGAACTTTTAAAGGTTGCCTTTGCGAAGAATGAAGTTGAGTATTTTTTGAAGAGTTTTGTTCCTAAGGAAACCATTTCTTTTTTTATCCAGTGCAGCCACAATTTTTTTTCTTGCCTTGGATCTGTGACTCAGAGAAATAATATAACAGTGTAATGATGTAGGAAAAAATATGTGATTAGAAAAGCCATGACAAGAAGTACACTTTAAAACAATTTTTGTTTCAGGAGCTAGTGTTTCCAAATGAATTACTGTTAATGATGAATTTTGATGCTGAGACACCCATTCTTGTCCCTATAGTTTCCAGTTTCTAGTTGGAAGCTTACCATTTTTCTGTCCACACTCTAAGTCCAAAGGGAAAAAAAGAAACAAGAATGTATGGACATTCAATTTGTGAATTGAATCTCAGCATTTTCAATATGCAGTGCATACTTCTGATAATTTGGGGCAGATATGTTTAACCCAATCCTTATAGAATGTTTTAAGTGTTAGTAATTGTTTAAGACTGTCACAGAGACAGAAAAATCTGAATCAAAATCTTAGCAGTACATCATCATTAACAATGATGTGTTTTTGAATGTCACTAAGTGCAAGGATCAAGTTGGGCCAATATGCCCATTTTACATTGCCATTCCAGGTGCCTTCTCAATTGTAAAGTCCCAATTAAGGGCAGTCAGAAATTTTAAATGATGTCTGCTAAGCCTTGTAAGATGGGAAGAATCTTTATACTTATACCTGGGTATAGAAATGCTTTTCATTCAATCAGAGAAACAGGAAGGAAAAGAAGAAAGAAGTACCACAGAAAAATTTTAGATTGAGACAGGTCCTAAGAAAAATAAATTCTAAAAAAGGATGCACAAAAATATCTATAGCAGCTCTTTTGAGGTGGTAAAGAGTGGAAACTGAGAAGGTGGTCGTCATCTAGGGAATGGCTTAATGAATTATAGAATATACATATGATGGAATAGTATCTTGTCATAAAACATAATGAAAAAGCTGATTTCAGAAAAGCATGGGAAGACTTGTATAAATGGATGCATAGTGAAGTGAGCAGAATCAAGAGAGCAATTTATATAATGATAACAATACTATAAAGACTAACAGCTTTAAAAGATTTAGGAAGTCAGAACAGCATAATGACCAATCATGAGTTCATAGGACTAGTAGTGAAATATGTCACTAAACTCCTGATGGAGAAGTAAAACTCAAAGAGCTAAATCAACCATTTCTTTGGGCATGCTCAATGCATAAATTTGTTTTGTTTGATTATACGTATTTGCTTTTCTTCCATCTCAATTGAGAGAGAATGATGAGGAGGAGAAAAGGGGGATTTTTATCAATAAAAATTAATTTTTCCCCAATTGATACTCAAAGGATATGAAAAGGTAATTTTCAGAGGAAGAAATTAAAGCTATCTGTATCTTTTTCATATGAAAAAATTCTTTAAATCACTGTTGATTAGGGAAATGCAAATCAAAACAACTCTTAGGTACCACATCACACCTGTCAGATTAGCTAATATGACAAAACAGGAAAATTATAAATGTTACAGAAGATGTGGGAAATTTGGAACAATAATACATTGTCAGTGGAGTTGTGAACTGATCCAACCATTTTGGAGAGCAATTTGGAACTATGCCCAAAGGGCTATAAAAAATATACATGCCCTTTGACCCTCCAATACTACTTCAATTGCTATATGCCAAAGAGGTCATACAAATGGGAAAAAATCCACATGTGAAAAAGATTTATAGCAGCCCTTTCTGTGGTGGCAAAAAATTGGAAATTGAGGGGATGTCCATCAATTGGGGAATGGCCGAACAAGTTCTGGTATATGAATGTAATGGAATATCATTGTGCTATAAGAAATGATGAGCAGGTGGACTTCAGAAAAGATTAGAAAGACTTATGTGAACTGATGCTGAGTAGGGGGAACAGAACCAAGAGAACACTGTGCGTAGTAACAGCCATGCGGTGACTAACCAATAGATTTGACTCTTCTCAGTCATGCAAGGTTCTAAGACAACTCCAAAAGGTTCATGATGGAAAATGCTATCCACATACACAGAAAGAATTACAGAATCTGAATGCAGATAGGAGCATACTATTTGCTCTTTCTCTTTTTTGTTTTGTTTCTCCTTTCTCTTGGTCCGTTCCATTGGTTATAATTCTTCTTTGCAAAATGACTAATGTGAAAATATGTTTTAATGTGAATGTATATGTAGAGAGGGAGGAGCCAAGATGGCAGAGTAGAAAGATACACATATGCTAGCTCCTAAACCACAGCCCATAAAATACCTGTAAAGAAGAACTCCCAACAAATTCTGGAGCAGCAGAAGTCACAGAACAATGGAGTGGAGGAGATATCTTCTCCAGAGAGACCTGAAAAACTGACACAAAAGATCCGTCACTCACCCTACACGGAGCAGAGCCCAGCCCTGCCTTGGCCACTGGGCACCAAGAGAAACAGATACGAGCAGGCTTCAGGGGCAGAATCTCCAGCGGAAGTGTAGGTCCCTCCACTCACAGGCACCAAAGGTCAGTGAGAGGGTCTTTTCTGCTTGCCAAGAGGGGAGCAGGGTGTCCCCATAACTCAGGCCCCCTCAGGAGGAAGCAGCAGCATACAGGGGCTCCCAAAGCAAACAGGAGCTCAACTCCATTGTTGAAGGTCTCTGCATAAACCCCCTGAGGGAACAGAGCCCCATATGGAAGCCCTGCCCACAATTGTGCACCTGAATTTAAACTCACACTGAATAGCAGCCCAGCCCCAGCTGAAAGCCCTGAGGCTGGGAAGCAGCATTTGAATCTCAGCCTCCAAGCACTAGCTGGGCGGAACTGGAAGCGAGGTGGGTGTGGGGAGGAAACTCAGAAGTCAAGTAACTGAATGTTTATGTAGAGCCTACACCAGACTGCATGCTGTCTTGGGGAGGGAGGAGGGATAGAAGGGGAAGACAATTTGGAACTCAAAAGCTTCTGGAACTGAATGTTGTAAACTAAAAATAAATAAATTTTTAAAAATTAATTTTTAAAAAATAAGCATACATTGTGGATAACATTTACTCTGGAATCCTATAAAATCAGTGGATCTTTTTTCCTCTTTTTTATGGGCTAAAAGTGAGGTTTGATCCAAAAAGCAGCTTAAGTGATGACCATGAGCCTTGGAACTTATTGTCTTCTTATATCCCTGAAGTCCAGCATGAGTGAGTCCCAAGTGTATAAGTCCTTTTTGCCCAGGACTACTCTGAGCAATATCCTTAGATAATTACCTTCTGTGTTCACCTTTCCTTCTGCTCCATGAGCTAGTAGTTACTTATAATGTGAGTTATTTGCTTTTTATGTTTTTCATTAAAAAAAAAAAAAACTTCTGAGTATTCAGTCAGAAATTCTCATTATAACCATGAAGAAACATTCAGGGCTCTGCTCAAGTTCAAGCCCAAATTTATTTCAAGAGAAGTAACAGAACCTTAAAAACTGCCTGAAAAACTAGTTAGTCTTTGCTCCAAAAGTCAACTCTGCTAACACAATGTTTCCAGCACTACTTTTCTGCACAACACAGTGGAAAACTTCTGATGCTTCTCTATCTCTGGAAAATTTTGCTAAGTCCAATCATTTTTGATGTTTTAATAAAGTCTCATTCTCTATAAAAATCTGATTTATGTAGCATGTACATGCATACATAGACTATGGGGCTAGGCAAAGTTCCCCTTCTGCCTCTCTAGACTAGTATCAAAGGATAATGAATTCCTTATGTTTCAGATTCTCCAAATCACTGAAATAAGGGAAATTCAACACTGTGCAAATGAGTGACCAGGAAATTCTGAGAATTGACTTTGAACAGAAACACGAACAGGAGGAGCATGGATGAACGGGGAAGAGAGTCTTCCCATGACTCTTCTCAGATCATTTTAACAAATCAGCAAGTCTAAAAGAATTCATTACTTATTTTATGTCCACTGCAAAGAAAAATAAAAACAGTCCCTACCCTCAAAGAGGTCATATTCTAAAGAAGGAAAGGATACATATAAACAACTATGAATATTTGAGATATATACAGAATAAATAGAAAGTAAATAGAGATGCAAGTCATAAAGAAGAAAATCTTATCCAAGTTTTTCAATACATTTTATGGTCACTTTTTCTCACTTAAGCACCATTTTTAGGCATTTACTTCTTGTTCGTTGTTGTTTTTGAAGAGGCCAATGACATCAGGAAGGTGATATCTTGGCTTACCAGTGAACTGGATTTAAGTGAGGCAGGGCTGTGCAAAGTCACCAGCCTCATTTTCTCCTCTAGAGTCATCTGGATCCAATAGCAAGATATTAGATCAGGACAATTAGAGATGACCCCAGATGCAGTGGAACATATTGAACTTTTTGAGCTAAGGTCTTTCTCCCTTCTCAGTTTGTCTATGGGGTGGGGGAGAAGTATAGAAATTATTGATTTAGAATTGGAAGGGATCTTAAAAGTCATATAATCTAACCTTTGGCCATATAATGAGAAGACAGGACTTATTAAAAAAGACCCAATATTTAGAAAGATTGAGAGCAAAAAGAAAAAAAGCATAGTAGAGGATGAGATGGATAGATAATATCATAGAAACAATGAATATGAGCTTGGACAAATTTCAAAAGATAGTCAAGTATAGTAGGTCCTAGTGTACTTAGTCCATGGGATCATGAATAGTCTGACGCAACTGAATGATAGAATAAGAAGTTCAGTTTGCTGTTACAGATGAGAAAACCAAACAACTGAGGCTGCCATCAAGCAGAACCATCAAGATTCATTACCTATTTAATTTTTGAAAATAAAGCACATACTTTTTTAAAAATCCAATTCCTAATTTTATAATTCAAACGTCTCTGAAAAATTAGCATACATGATTAAATGAGTCTCTGCCTAAAACTAAAGCACTTTATAAATAATACTTAGAGATGCATGTAGTAGGTTTACCTGGTCCTTCCTCTTATTTAAATGATTTCTGTTTTAAGTACTCCGAGAACTTCTAGTCTGAAATGCTACTGTAAACCAAAACATTCCTTGTTCACCTTCTCAATAAGTGGTTTGATAGGTACTGTCATTCAAACAAAATTTACTCTGTAAAATGAGAACCTAGATAAACTGCTGGGATAAATGTGATGTTTCAGGGACATGACACACCTGTACCAAATACAATGAAGTCAGATGGGAAATCAGCACTCCCCTAAGTCAACCAAGTGCATTGATTTGTCAAATGCATGTCCCTATAGGACCCAAAAGCCAAAAAGGCTGTGTTTAGGCTGAGGTTGGAGGGTACTGTGAGGGCAGGTCACTTTGCGTGGCTGTTACTCTTGAGAGGTGCCATTGTTTTATTCTTTTTTTTTTTTTAAGAAAAAAGTTACAATTTCCAGAAGCAAAAATACTTCAATAACTAATTCCTGTGAAGAGTCATGGAAATATCCGCTCTTCATTTCCTCTCAAGGCTAGTTGCCATTTCCACAGTTCCACATTCCCACATACTCTTAAGGTTTTGGCAGATGCTTCATATATCTGTTTTAGATTGTTTTGTTGTATTTTTCTTTTAAGTGAAATTGATCTCTTTCCCCTTTGCTTGAATTTTAAGGAAGCCATGTTGAAATCGATAGGACTGAATAAATATAGATTTAGAGCTAAAAGAGATCTTTAGGAAAACTTTCCTGGACCCCTTAATGTTAGTACCTTCTATTAATTATCAATTAGCAAACATTATCTGTAATGAAAATAAGCTAGAAACGTTCCCAGTAAGATCAGGGGTGGAAAAAAAGGATGCCCATTATCACCACTGGTGCTCAATATTGTACTAGAAATGTTAGCTTTAACAAAAATAAAATAAAAAAGATGTTGAAGGAGTTAGAATAAGCAACAAGGAAAAAAACTATAACTTCTTGCATATGATATAATGTTATACTTAAAGAATCCTAGAGAATCAACTAAATAATTCCTTGAAACAATTAAAAACTTCAACAAAGTTGCAGGATATAAAATGAACCCACATAAATCATCAACATTGTTATATATTACCAACAAAGCCCAGCAGCAAGAGATAGAAAGAGAAATTCATTTTAAAATAATTGTAGACAGTATATACTCATTGGGGGTCTACTTGCCAAGACAAAAAGCAGCTATATTCACACAATTACAAAACACTTTTCACACAAATAAAGTCAGATCTAAATAACTGGGAAAATATCAATTGTCCATGGTTAGGCCTAGCTAATTCTACCTATATTTATTTACTTATTCAGTGTCATACCACTCAAACTACCAAAAACTGTTTTGTAGAGCTAGAAAAAAATAATACTGAAATTCATCTGGAAGAACAAGAAGTCAAGAATATCAAGGGAATTAGTGAAAAATGCAAAGGAAAGTAGCCTAGCCACACCAGATCTAAAATTATATCATAAAGCAGCAATCATTAAAATTATTTGGGACAGGTTAAGGAATAGATTGATAGATCAATGAACTAGGTTAGGTACACAAGACACAGGTCAATGATTACAGTAATCTACCATTTGATAAATGCAAATATTGTATCTTCTGGGATAAGAACTCACTATTTGACAAAAACTGCTGGAAAAACTAGAAAATACTATGGTAGAAACTAGGCATAGACTGACAACTCCAACCAGCAATATAGCAAGATAAGGTCAAAATGGATACATGATTTAGACGTAATGGATGGTACCATAAGAAAATTAGGAGAGCAAGGAATAGTTTACCTTTCAGATCTATGGAGAAGGTAAGAATTTATGACCAAACAAAAGGTAAAGAACATTATGAAATGCAAAATGGGTAATTTTGATTACATTGAATTAAAAGTTTTTTTACACAAACAAGGCCAATGCAACCAAGATTAGAAGGGAAGCAGAAAGCTGGCAAAAAAAAAAAAAATTCAGCCACTGTCTCTGCTAAAGTCCTTATTTCTCAAATACATAGAGAACTGAGTCAAATATATGAGAATACAAGTCATTCCTCAACTGATAAATGGTCAATGAACAGGCAGTTTTCAAATGAAAAAAACTGAAGTCATCTATAGCCTTATGAAAAAATGTTCTAAATCACTACTGATTAGAAAAATGCAAATTAAAATGACTCTGAGGTACCACATCATACCCATCAGACTGGCTAACATGACAAAACAGAAAAATGATAAATGTTGGAAAGGACATGGGAAAAATTGGGACACTAATGAATTGTTTGTGGAGTTGTGAATTAATCCAAACATTCTGGAGAGCAATTTGGAACTATGTCAAAAGGCTATAAAACTGTACATGCCTTTGATCCAGCAATAAGCACTACTAGGCCTGTATCCTAAAGAGATCATTTAAAAGGAAAAAGAACCCACATGAACAAAAATATTTATAGCAATTCTTTTTCTGGCAGCCAAGAATTGGAAATTGAAGTGATGCCCATCAATTGGGGAGTGGCGGAACAAGTTGTGGTATATGAGTGGAATAGAATGCTATTTACTGTGGTATAAGAAATGACGAGTAGGCTGATTTCAGAAAAATCTGGAAAGACATACATGAACTGATGCTAAGTGAATTGAGCAGAACCATAACATTGTGCACAATAACAGCTCAATTATGACAGACTCTTCTCAGCAATACAAGGATCCAAGATAATTCCAAATGATTCTTAATGGAAAATGCTATTCACATCCAGGAAAGAACAATGGAGTCTGAATGCAGATGGAAGCAGATTATTTTTATGTTTTTTGTTTTTCGCTTTTATTTTTTCATGTTTTATTTTCCTTTTGTTCTGATTCTTCTTTCACAACATGACTAATGCGGAAATATGTTTAATATGTTTTTACATGTATAACTGATATCAGAGCGCTTTCTGTCTTGGGGAAGACAGAAGGGATGAATGGAGGGAGAAAAATTTGGAACTCAAAATTTTATAAAAATGAATGCTGAAAACTATCTTTACATGTAATTGGGGAAAAGTGCCATTAAGTGGGGGAAACAAAACACACCATAGGAAACTGAATAAATAAATGTAGTGATTGGTTAAAAGGGAAGAAGAAGGAGGAGGAGGAGAAGGAGGAGAAGAAGAAGAAGAAGAAGAAGGAGAATAAGGAAGTTGAGGAGGAGAAGAAGGAGAAGATGATGAAGGAGAAGAAGATGTTTAAAAGGATAGTTTGAGGCCAGTAAGGATAGGGATTTTTCTAGAATGTCAGGGATCATATGGGTTATTCTGAGAGCTCTGTGTGATTCCAGTATATCTTTTTGGTCACATTTTGTAGGTTTCCACAGGTCCAGTAGATATTATTTCTCTTTTATTTTTTTTTCTTGACAGCTTAGGAACAAGGGAGCTTGGTCATATCTGAAGGAATCTAAGCACCATCAATAGCTTCTCTATATTTGGAAATTTCCCAGAGGAAACTCTAGGTGAGGGCAAAATTGATCAAAAGAAATATTGATATTTTAAGACTTCCCCTAATATAAATCACCCATTCGATCCCAAAGATTAAGGAAGGGGCCCCAAGTCAAAGGACAAATGTGTGGCTTTTATTTTCATAGCTATATTTTTTTTTATTTTGACTAGCAAAAGTTTAAATAGTTCAGAAGTGATTAAAGTGATTATACATACATTGCCAGAATAAATGCATATAGAATATATATATGCATAGATGTATATATCAAACACTTTTTCATGAGAATTAAATAATTTCATGCAAGAACTATATATATATGTATATATATATATATATATATATATATATATATATAAAGTATAAAGTCTATGGTATATAGACTTTCAGAACAGAACAATTAGTGCAAGGGTACTGCCTCCTAGTCATTAGTGGACTGCTAATGACCCCTACCCCCCAAGAAATGCAGTCCTTTGTCCTCTGGTCCAGACAGAAAATGAAAATACTTAATAGTATAATTAATTCTGAATTTTAAGATAGCTGGCAACCAAAATCACATCTCAGAGTTGGAAAGGGCTACGGAGTTCATCTAGTCAACCCCACACCTGAATACCTGAATAGGAATCCTCTCTACAATACATGATGCTCAGCTTCTGCTTGAAAAACTATAATATGGGGAGCCCACTAGCACGCAGAGACTCTTCTCCTTAGGGCATGCTTTAATTGGGGGGAAGGGTTTGGTTACCATGACTAGTTTGCCCCTCTGAAACCTAAGAGAAAAAAGTCTAATCCTTCCTCTAGTTGACAGACTTTTAAATGCTTAGCAAGGATTATTAGCTTTCCATATGTCATTTTTTTCTCCAGGTTTTGCAGTTCCTTCAACCAGTTCTTATATGGAAAAGTCTTCCAGGGATCCTCATAATGTAGGTTGCTTTCTTACGAATGTCAATGTCCAGCTTGTCCATGCCTTTTCTAAAATGTAGTTCCTGGATCCGAACACAGTTCAGACTCTCTGTTGTCTGAATAAAGCAGAATACTTTCTGTGAGTGATGCAGTAACAACCGTCATTTTGGACATGATGCTTATAACATTAACAAATGACAAAAATAATCAGGAAAATAATAATGAGGAGGAGGAATCTGAACTCCGGTCTTTATGAATTCACGCCCAGTGCTTTTTCTAACGTGCCACCTATTTGCCTAGCTCAGATTAGTTCAGTGATTCAGACTTGTGATTGAAATGCAATAAAACCCTCAAAGACCATAAAATACAATAAAAGCAACTTTACTGATAATAAGATTTAAAAGGAGATAATTCCTCATTAAATTAAAATAAAACACTATTGCTCTCCACCTCTATGTTCACCACAGCTGCTAAGTGGCAAAACTAAGTCAGAAAGGCACACTATAGGGAAATGATAATTCCACTAAACCTTGGACATAAACTCCCTGGAGGACAGACCTTTTTATATCTCAGGTGTCAAGAAAGCAAAACCACCTCTCTACTCTTAAAAGTACCAAAAGGGCAGAAATTTAAGATTATCTCAAATGGTCAAGCTGCATCAATATATCAAGAGCATTATTTTTTATGCATAAGGCAAATAAAAGAGTAGGATGAACATTTTTATTTCAAAGCAAAATTATAATAGCTATAATTATTTTTATTTAAAGTGAATTTGCACAGAACAAATGAATATATTACTATATTTTATCAAATATATTTCCTCATGGCAGTTAGGCAGCCCAGTGGATACAACATTGAACCTGGAATCATGAAGACATGAATTTAAATTCCACCTTAAATACTTAATAGCCGTGTGACCCCGGGCAAATTAAATTACCTCTGTCTGCCTCAGTTTCCTCATATATAAAATAAGGATAATAATAGTATCCATTTCCCAGGGTTATTTTGAGAATAAAATGAGATTATATTTTTAAAACTCTTTGCAAATATTAAAGTCCTGTGGAAATGACAGTTATTATTGTTATTGTAGCATGTCTGATCCTTCTAGTGTTGAAAAAAAATTGCTATTCCTGCCACTGTTTCTCATCATGTGACTAAAAGTACACTCATTTTTCTGGCTTCCATATCAGATTGTTGATTCATCTTGAACTTGCCATGCACCAAAATGACAAGGTTTTATTGCAGGAATATTTTCTACCACCACTGTCTCTATTGTGTACTTTTGTAACTAATTTTTAAAATCAAGCATAGGATTTTACATTTATTAAAATTTTAGCTTATTCAATTTGGCTCATTTTTCTAACCTGTTAAGACCATTTTGATGAACAGTTCAAGTAAGCTATTAGTCCAAATTAGCAAAGGGAAAGCTCCATTACGGAAGCTCATGTTGAAAAAAGTATCTTAAATGAGAAGCATAATTCACTGACAAATTTTAGAGCCTTACCCTATAAATCTCTGAGGCAATTTCTCCAGCCTATCCCAGTTCACATTGCTCTCAAAGGATTCCTAGATGGGAAGAGAAAGCACCTTCTCCAGCAACTACTATAATTATCTCCTGTCCTCCCATATCAGTACCATGTGCTCATAATCCTTCTAGCCCATCTGATAATTAACTTATTATATCCATTATTTAATAAATTAAAAAACATAACTTCTGGTACAACAATATCACTGATATTACCAACTTATAACAGGACTTGACAAGTATATACTACTATATAGTGAGAACTTAAGTCTTCATCCATGTGGGAAATCTGAAAACTCTTTCCAGTCATGACAACCACAACCCATTTCTAAATTACCCTCTCAAAGAACTGCCTGAGGATCACAAAGGTTAAGTTACATGCCCATGGTCACCCTGTAATAAATGGAAAAATCAGGATTTAAAGCTGCATCTTCCTGACACAAATGTATGATTCTATTCCCTGTGCCACACTGCCTTGACAGTCTACATTTGAAATGTTAGACTATGGCTGTGGCACATATTTCTTGAAATAAATAGTGATTAAGTGGGTCTTGGAAGTACAGTACTTTTAATTTGCAGTAAGTTCGTCAAGCCTAGTAGGAATTCATTGTAAGCCTTAGATTTAAAAAGTACATGCCAGATTCAAGAAGCTCTTGGTCTCACAGACCCACAAACTTGTATCTGTCGAAATGGAACTCTCAATGACCCAAGGATTACTGAATTCAATTAGTGAAAAAGATGAGTTTAATCTCACTCCTTGGATGTTCAATCAGCTGCAAAGAACAAGTTAAAGAACTGGACAAAATATTTGGCAATATTCAAGGTCATTCACTGCCTTTGTTGCCTAGGTTCATCATGTCTCAAGAATTTTTAGGATTGAAATAGGTATAAGTAATAGGACAAGACTAATGACCATACTTCAGTTATTTTGTAACTAATACAGGATGTATTTGATAAAGATGCAAACTTGAAAATATATCATTTCATTTCTGAAGCATATTAATATGCTGATAAGAAAAACGACCACCCATTTGATTACTTCTGCATATGAATATCGGTTATAGGCAAATAATTTCTAATAATAATGCAAGAATAATGATTTTTCAATCCATTAGTTTAAAAGCTTCAAGTTGAGAAATTTTATAATTTTTTGCTTAAATGTTTTTCCTTTAAAGGACATAACAAAAAATCATAAACTTATTTTTATATTGTCAAGTGATGAATCAAAAATAAATGAAATCCTTAAAAGATATATAAAAGTCATTTAAGACAAACTTAGCGAAGCAACCCAGTAATTCCCACTGCTGGGGAGGTTGGTGGATCATCTGAGTTCTGAACTAGTAGTTAGTAGGACTAAAATCAATTGAGTGCCTACATTGTTTGACATCAACAGGGTGAATCCACAAGTGGGTGGAAAAGAAGCAAGCACCAAACTGCTGCCAAAACAGAGCAGGTCAAAGCTTTCATACTGATCATCCATGAGACTGGACTTGTGAATGACCCCTACACATCTAGCCTTGGCAAGATAGGGAGACCTAAGCTGATTAGATAGACAGAAAGACAGACAGATAGGCAGATAAATGAATAAACAAGTTAAATGAATGGATGAATGAATGAATGAAGAATCCATCAACAAATAGACTCCCATACTAAAAATGTGGAGTGCAGAATAAAATTCTAAACAATTCCTGTTCTTAAGGAGTTCTTATGATTTATAGCAAGAAATAAGAAGATAGACATATTCACAGGTAAAGTGGTATACTGGAAAAATCTTTAGAAGTGTGATCAAAGACACTGGGTTTAAATCCCTGCTCTGCTCCTCAAACCAATCACTTCTCTTGACCTCAGTGTCCTCACTTGAGCAGACTAGATAAGAGGATAGCTAGAATCCATTCCAGTTCTAAATCTAAATCTAAATCTAAAGCCCAGATTGATGCCCCCCAAGTCTCAGTGCAGTTTCAAGTTTTAATAGCTTGAAACTGCACTGAGACTTCTAGGACACCCTGTTTTTTTTTCAATTCCATCCTTCATGGGTACCATTTCCTCTGCTACAGTCAAATTCATTCCTTTTCATCTTGTCATATCTTTCTTCATGAGTTTCCAAAAGCTATGTATACTAGATCTACCTGGAACAGTGGAGGCCTTCTTTAAATACTTGGGGCATATCAAACTGTTAAACCTCACTCTTGTTCTAGCACTGTTTCATCACCTCTTCGAACGTTCGTGTCTCTGATGTCATTTGTATTATTTTTATTGATACCTTTTGTTTTTATATTACCTAAATTTTTCTCCATATCTCTTCCTTCCATCCCCTAGTATGTAGATTGAAAATTATAGCATCACTGGGAAAATATTAGTGTTAAAAAGATACACTTTGGGAAAAAAGATATACTTTGGTGACAGAGAAGTTTGGGAATCATTGAAAGCATTGTATAACTTCACAATGAAGTACCAAAGTTTTCACTTACTATTTTGTAGGCAGTTTAGTGCCCGTTCCCCTCATGGTTCACCATATTGATGTCAGACAATACAGGGACGGTATGTGACATTAGTCATACTATATAGTTCAGAACTCCAGAGCTCAAATGATCTAATACAATGATGGACACATTAGTCATTTTTTAGTGTTGTCTGGGATGCATACTCATGAACTAACTCAGATGGCTGCCTGTCCAAAGCATATCAAAATCAGGAAAAGTTTTTCAACAATTCTGATTTTGTTTGTTTGTTTTCCATTGTGACTAGCTAGCCTTATTTCTTTTGATTAGCAATGGATCTCCCAGCCTGATCCCATGCTGTGCTTATGAGTTAGAAACTATTGCAGTCTAACTCACTCCAGACTCCCAAACATTCTTCCCCCATCTATCTTTCTACTTTGCCACTAATATTGTTACATCAATAACTCCTTAATGAAATTGCCAAGGAATATGACCTAGAGAAGCTAAGCCATTAAACTTTGGAAATCCCACCCTTCGTTAATATTATCCTAATAGGTGAGAGACCATTATATCTAGCCAACCTCAGCCCCACAACCAACCATGCTTCTCTATTCACCAATTCTGTGACTTCCTAGATCAAAACAAGCTTATCATATTACACACATGTGTTATCATTCCCTATTAAAATATCAGCTCTACCAGTACTGAACATACCCCATCATTAATAGATGAGCCTTCAAAAAAGCTTAACAAATGGTTTTCAAAGTGTTGTTATATCTAAAATTGTGTCTACTTGTAGCCACCAGGATGGAAAAACAATGCTTTAGGGTGATTCAGTGATGAAAATAAAAACTGAACCTGTGCTTTCATTAATATAAGGAACTCCTAGCTGAGGAAATGCAGATGGCAACTTCTCTGAAATGTATAATCTTAAAGAGTTGCCTGAGCACTGAGTGATTAAGTGACTTTCAGAGAGCAGCAAAGTATGTGTTAAAAAGACATGTGAACCTGGGTCTTCTTGACTGTAAAGGCCAGCAGTCTACCCACTGTTCAATGTTGACTTAGAGAATTCTAAATTCAACTATAGAAATAAATAACATCCAAACTTCCTGCGAAGTCTAAATGTTTGTAATAGTATCTCTGATGAGAACAGTTCTGTATTAGGTGAGCAGGGGAGGCCCTTTGAAAAACTTGACTGGGGAGATCTGGAATTTAATTTATATTACTTAAAGCCAAAAAACCCACTCTTGTTTGATTCACAATTTCATTTAACATAAGTTTCATTAGGACTAGAAATACTGGGTAAGGCTAGTGAAATTATAGGGTAGGCCATAAAAAGAGAAAAATAAAACACAATAAAACATTGCTTGCTATAAATGTCATAAACTTTGTTGCAAATCCTGCACAAATTTAAAACTCCTCAAAGTTAATTCAAATATTTTGTAGAGTTTAGGCCTGAGATGTTCAGAATTGAGAGATGATCACAAAACCACAGGACCTCAGAGGTAGAAGGTACCTTCGAAACTCTCTAATCCAACCTCTATGCCTCTAACACATATCCTACAATCACCTCTTTTGGTTGTTAGAGAACACACTACTTCCCCAGGTAGTCCATTCCACTTTTAGATAGCTCAGCTTTTATCAATTTTTCCCCTTATTCCAAGGTTAAATTTGTCTTCTCCAAATCTCCATTTTTTGTACCTAACTCCATCTTTTGGGACCAAGCAGAACAGGTCATTTTTCTCTTTCCATGTCCCAACCTCTCAGGCATTTAAAAACAGCTATCATTCTTTCCTTCCCCTCCACGCATCTCCAATGTGCAGGACTTTGTATTTCAATCAATCCTCATACTGAGTATCTCCAGGAACTTCACTATCCTGGTTGCTCCCCCTTGAACATTTACTAACTTATTAATATCATTTCACAAAGTAAGTGTCCAGAATTGAACAATATATTCTAGAAGATAAGAGTAGAGTATAGGGGAGCTATCATTTTCCTCGAAGTTATGAAGAACTTAACCTTTCATGGAATGGGGAAAGACTCGAGTACAAAAGTAATTATATCTGGAAAGTCAAGAAATTACTAGGCACTCTGTTTTTGGCAGTTTCAGCAAATGATCAGATTAATTGAGGCCTCCCATCACTACCATATCATGTCTCCATACCAGAATTTTGATCTCTTTATCAAATGCCTTATCTATATCCTTTTTCTGTCCAAGTGGACTCCAGTTTGCTCTGGTGATAATTTCTTTTTCATTTTCCATTGATTTTCAATAAATTGCTCTCCATCATGCTTTCCCCCATCTAACTCCTGAGTTTCTTCATATGAGAAAGAAAGAGGGCATGTGTCCAGCTCCTGTCTAGGAGATCACTCAAATATTCCCACGACCTCTCCTGACACACTATTATAATTAAAGAAACCTTGGGAAAGAATCATAACAATTAAGTTGTATTCAAAGATAGCTCTGCATTTCCAACATCTACTGGACCTAGAGATGATCACCAAGAGATCTGATATTTTAAGAAAAGGGCTATATCTAAATTAATTCAAGACATTTAACATGGGGAAGAGTACTATCTTTCCTGACTTTGAATGTCTTTTTTAATATTACAGATGATGAGTGATAATCATCAGGAATGATAAAGAGAGCACCAGATGGAACAAAGATTTAACAGAATCAAAGAGAAATATCAGAAAGCTTCTCCATCTTGCTCAGGATTGCATCAGATACGAGGTCTTTGAACTTTACAGTAAGAGAGCACCACTGGACCTATGCAATCTACATCAATGTGCAGGACTTTGTCTCAGCTTCAGGGCAAGTGCTGGACCTAAGTAAAAGCTACAAAATGAGACAGATGACTTTCCAGTCTCCTATCAGGGAGACATAACCATCACCTCATGTAAAAGTGTAGCAGTGCTTTCAACATGCAGGGGGCTCAGGACCTGGGCCAACCCCTTCCCCCCATCCAAGACTGTTGGAGGGGAGATAACCAAGCCCTGACAGAAAGTCCCAAGATGAGGCCAAAGGGAAAAGTAAAGAGAGAAACTCTGAATGTTATTAGTTCATTCTATAGGTTAAGGAAATCTCAGAATAAGAATATAAAATATGAAATCTTAGAATAAGAAAATAATCACAGAAGTCATAGGTAGACATCCCTCCCCCCCAACACCCAAAAAAGGCATGGATTGGCTGTAAAGACTCTGAGTTTATATGGAAAAAATGAAGAAAGAGCTGAAACCAGGGAAAATGGATTGAATTGAGACACTTGCAAGAAGAATATAAAGTTTAAAAATAAAATTCCAAAAACATCTCTTTCAGTAGATAACCCCCAAAATAGAATGGAATGAACAGAATTCTAAAGTTCAATGATACAACCAAAAACATAAGAAGAAATGAAAATACTGAAATGTTTTGAATGAAATGAATGTTGAAATTTGAAGTGAAATTTGAAATGAAAATTGAAAAATAAAATGAAAACATGAGTTATCCATTACCAGACAAAAAAATAATCTGGAACAAATAAAGATGGAAAATTTAATAATCATTAGACATCCTGAAAATTATAAACAAACAAAAAACCTAGGAGGCAAAATAAAAATACACAACTCACCTTCCTAAGGAAACCCAAATTAAACACATACAGAAATGCCACAACTTTGCATAGATTAGGCATTACTACCCTGTCAGACTATGAAAATGTTATTTCTCCTGGGAAAATTCCTTCTACACAAATTGCTGAAACCATATTCTGTTCATATGATACTCCTGGAATATTGCAATTTATCTTATTCTGCATTATGCTGATATAGATTCACCTCATATTTGCCTTCCAAACCTCTACTACCTCATTTCCTATTTTTTTGTCTTTTCAATCCAGTGTGAAAGAATAGAAACTCTTTTATTTTTAGAGAACTCAAAAAAGAGTTAAACTATTAAACCTGGTCACATCAAAAGTAAAATCAGGTCTATGTATTCATTACTTTCCATGCTGGCAGACTTAGGCAAGAAAAAACTTGAAAAAATAAAACCTTTTACTGGCAAACTAAGGACTCTAAGACCCATTTAAAAACAAGTACAATTTCATTTCTTTCTCCCCTCACAAATAGTCATGAAAATATACTCCTGCTAATAATAATGGCTCTGATAAAGCCGGATATTTATCTCTGTGCAAATGGAGGGAAGGTAGCTTGGAGAGCACTACTCTGTTGGTATCTGGTGTCCACTACTCATAACTCATCTAGTTATTCACCATGTTTAATGTAGAACCTACGTTGGCATGCCTCATACACTCCTCCTTCGATCAGTTGTAATCCTTTCCATCCTGCCATCGTTATTTCTCTCTTCCTCCTAGTAGTCATGAATCTGCGCACATGCCATTATCAAACGTCTTTTTTCAAAGTAGTTTCTTCATAGAAATTCCCTGAGCTGTGGGTACACATAGAATATTTTCATCATGAACATTTTCATCCACTCTCTGGACTCGGGCATCATAGAAAATAGTCTAGTCCCTTTCCCATATTGGTTAGACATATTGAACAGATAATAAGGGAGGGGAAAAGGAGAGATCAGAGTGGTTTCGAATTGTCAGGAAGGGCCTCATGTGAAATGCATTCCTTTTCTCTTTCTGTTTGCTTATTATAACCCTAGGCTAAACATAGAGAACTTTGAGCAAAAAGAGACGTAGTGTTAGTTACAATAGCATAAAATCTAGTCATGTGGGGAAGTTCTTCGTCTGACAAGTTTCCTGCAGGTAGTACACTTTTAATTGACTGACTGTGCAGGAAATTGTGTCAACCATCAATATGTCCGAAGTGCTGCTTTCTAGAAACTTTTCCAATCCCAAAACTCAAAAAAATCAAAAAAAGAATTATGCTCCAGGTATAGAATAATTACAACTGAATCCACAAGATAAGAAGATACTCTTGCATATGGTACAAACATTGTTCATGAATAAACACCAAAAAAAAAATGTAGTACTTAGAGAGCTCATGTTGCAACTCTGTCACTCTGTACCCATTGTAGTAAGTATAAACAAATATGCCCAACTGGTGACTCAGGATTCCATTATAATGACGGCAATGATTCTGCTAGATGATCCCACATACCCAAACAAAAAAAAGAACTAATCACTAATTTTACCCAACCACTTAAAGAAAAGGAGAAAGGGGGTGGTGCTGCAGACAGAAGTTTCTGGTAAGAGCAGAATTGCCATGTGTGGCACCCAGAGCCAAAGGCTAAAAGAAAATAGAGCTGCAAGGACCAAAAGGAAAGAAACTAGAGCCTCACCTGTAGCTAGTTCTCTTGCCATAAGATTACTTAGGGCAAGGACCAAGACTCAGAAAACTTTCATCTGACCTATCTCAAGTATTCTGAGGTTAGAGGCAGATAGGTGACACGGTAGATAAGACTGGGCGTGGTGTTAGGAAGGCCTGAGTTCAAATCTGCTCTCAGATGCTTACTAGCAATGTGACCTTGGGTGAATCACTTAACTTCTGTTTGCCTCAGTTTCATTAACAGTAAAATGGGGATAATAGGAACTGCCAGGTGATTCAGAGGATAGAGTGCTGGGCCTGGAGACAGAAAGACTCATCTTTGTGAGTTCAAATCTGGCTTCTATCAAATAAACTGGAGAAGGAAATGTCAAACCATTGCGATATCTTTGCCAAGAAAAGCCCAAATGGGGTCACAAAGAGTTGGACATTACTATAAAAACTGAACAACAACCCCTCCCAGAGTTGCAAGGATCAAATGAAATCCTGTTTGTAGAGTACTAAGTATGGTGTATGTTTAATAAACGCTTGTTTCCTTCCCTAGCAAACCACCTTCTGTCATCTCTACAACAGAGAAAGTGAGGTCAAGAGACTGAGGAATATATCCAAAGTTAAATGAAGGAAAAAGCAAAAAGAAAAGTTTAAAGTTTTAAAGATCAAGAGATAAATCCCAGTCTACACACAGACAAACCAATAAAGGATTAAATACAGAAGGAATTTCTTTTTAAATTTCAAAAAGAACATTAAAATTCATTGAATAAATACTATCTTATGAAGGAAAATTAACTTACATCATCCAGGGAAACAATGAATCCTGAGTTCTCTACCATGTATATGTAAATATGTGTGTATATGTATATATGTATCTATATATGTGTATACACACACACGCATATATATATATATATGCATATATTTACTTTGGTCAATTTATTTTATTATAACCTCAAGTCAGAAAGACTCAAGTTAAATCCTGTCTCAGATATTAATTAGCTGTGTGATCCTGGGTAAGTCATTTACGCTGTCTCAAACTCTTTCCTCAACTGTAAAATGAGGATAATACAAGATCTCTCATGGAGTTCTTCTAATGATCAAATGAGACAATATACTTAAAGCACTTTGCAAACCTTAAAGTGTTACCTAATTGATATGATGATGATATGAATGACATTGCTGGATGTTATTATTCTGTATTAAGGATTCAACTAATATTCATGAGAACAAGAGACCATGTTCACTAAATGTTAATTGAGCACCAATTTTGCACCCATCACTGTACACATGCAACTTGTAATATTACATACCTATTTTGATTTACTCAAATCATCATTGCATACATAGTATAGTATATACATAGTATATCTATCTACTATCATGTTCATTTTTTTCTACATAGCACTATCAATAAGCAAAGAAAGCAGAAAATTTCTGATAGTTCAGAAGATGATGACCCATATATTCCAGTCAGTCTATGAAACTACAATTTACTAAGCAAAAAATAAAACAAGAAAATAACTTCACACAAAGTTGAAATAGATTAAGTTGAATTTGAAAAAATAATAAAACTAAAGCAGTCACTTAAAAACCCAATCAATTGATCTTGACTTCCTTTTGCCTGAGTTTTCTACTTTGGGGACATCTTATATTAGTGGTAAGATGGCCTAGATATGCTCATATGAATTGCTCTCTTTACTAGGCTTAATTATGTGAAAAATGAATACATTCAAAAAGTTTGTATTTATTTCTATAAGGAAGGTTTCCAAGTAATTTCCCAGCTTTTATAAAATTTAACTAATATTGGATATGCCATTAAAGCTATACGATCTCATAGTTCTTCATAAAAAATTCAACCAATAGAATGCAAAAATGCAGTACCAATCTGTTCTGATAACAATGTTGACAGATACATTAAACAACCAAAGGTGCAGAATCAGAACTATAAAACCAATGTAGGTTATTTCAAGATACCATCTATTACATGCACCATAACTGCCATTTGGTTAATGACTTTCCAATCATTTCTTGTAAAGAATCCTTTCCATAGTAATAACATTGACTTTTCTATACTGAGGTTAGGATTAGCAATTTTTGAGGCAAGGAGCTATTTCTCTAAATGGCATAGACTATGATTGCATTAAAACTCTAACTCTGCTACTTATTAATTTACCAAAGTCATTCTGTTTAAGTCTTTCTCCAAGTTACTTAAATGTTTTTAACCTCATTTTCCTCACCTGTAAAAAGGGACTTATAAGTATTTGCACTCCCTACTCTAAAGGGCTGTTGTTGGAAGAGGGAATTATAAACCTTAAAATGCTAAGTAAATGTGTTATTATTATCATCATTTTGACAAAATTAAGTTCTGGAATTAGTGATCCAATAAGTAAGAAGTCCCCATAAACATTTAAATGAGCAGAAGTACAAGTAATGGATATACCGGCTGTCCATTCTCAAAAAGAACCAAAATGACATCATCATGCTAGAGTCAAATTACAATGTGTCCAACTGTGGCTGATCAGACCAATACAAACTCGGAATGCTCTACCACAGGTCGAGCACAAATAGTCCGTGTGAACATTTGAGGTGGATTCTCTAAATTTGCTCATCCTTGGTGTCCTTTGAGTTTTGCTCATAGAGCACAGCACCTTCTCTGATGTGGACACACCATGGTGAGCTGTGCCAGTGTCTCCCCTATCATGCAACCAATCAATAGATATACAGCTGAACTTGAATCATGAAAATCTGGGTTCAAGTGCTAATCCTAATATTTACTAACTGTATGACTGAGCAAATCATTTAATCTCTCAGTACCCTAGTTCACTTTTTAAGATTATATAAATTACAGAGTAGTTTTAGTTCTGCTTTGGTAAAGAGAGCTACCTTTGTCACTGAAATGAGAACACTGAACAAAAAAAAATGGTACCATACACTCCAATTATGTTAAATGACTATAACACACCTACTTCATACTAGGCACTGGTCTGGATGCTAAGGATACAAAGACAAAATATGTAATTAAACAATGCCAGCCCATAAGGAGCCTATATTTTATACAATGAAACTATTCACAGCTTGTTCATTGATTGATTACCTAAAGAGTATCTTGAAATAGTTCTGTCATTATGTATCATCCTCTTATACCCTCAATCAAATTACAAATTTCTTAAAAATAAGACTTCACTTTCTTCTTTTCTCTCCTCTTCAGTAACCAGTGCCATGTTGAATATGCAGTATATGCTCTTAAATAACATATTTTTTTTTATTGACAAATGGAAGTGTTAGCAAAATTTAAAAACCAGTGATGGCTTTGGAAATGCTCTCCTTAATCTGAAGCATCCCTAGATGCCTATCCTACTCAAAGCACAGGGAATTAAATTCAACAACTGTAATATGCGGGGGATTTGGGTGAAGCTACTCAGAAAAATGTTTCCCTGCAAATATTTTTGATTGCGACATGTATATAAGTGCCTCACCCTTTTCCAATTTAATAATTTAAGCCAGTGATTCTGTTTAGACCCAGTCAGTACCTCTTTAAGTCTCAGTTTCCTCATCTGTAAAATGAGAGGGTTGGATCAAATGACCTCTGAGAATCACCTCCCACTGACAGAGCTCTGATTTTATCATCTTGGTTTGAAAGTAATAAGCTTTTTGGTTTCATGTTATCTTGAGTACAAGACTCTCTGGGTCTTGGCACAACAAATGGAGCCCTTAGCTGAAATTCTACCTCAAACATTTACCAGTTATATGACTCTGGGAAAACCATCTAATCTCTCTCTGCCTCAGTCTCCTCAGCTGTAAAAAATGAAGGGGTGGGATTCAGTGATCTCTAAGGTCCCATCCAAGATTTAAATCTATAATTTTATGGGTCATTTTGCTTAGGTCTCATTCTCTCTTTCAAATATGAAAAAAAATGGAAGGGGAGAAAAAAAGCAAAATTAAATTTGGTTTCATGTCATATAGTAGATTTTTCAGGGTTGTTAACATACTGAACCTCTTTCTCTAGAAATAAAGTCACTTTTATTCACAGTGGGGCAAAATGCTACCCTTTGCCCTGGAAAATAATCCTGTATTAGTATTAACTTATCTAAAAAATGCCTCTCATTTCTAATTTCTCATGTTGTTCAAAGAACTATAGGGACAGAGCCTAGAGCTTGTGCTGTTCTGAGAGATAGAGACTTTGCCCTCCTGACTTAATCAAATCTTGTGTATTCTATAGACTCCGCTACAACAATGGCTTTTAAAAAATCCCTCCGTGAAATGAGATGACAGTGAAAGTTATCCTGTTTCTAGGATTGCTTGGTATAAAATGCATTAGATTTTTTCAGTTTCATACAGTTACAGGGGGAAAAATCCAACAATATTTCCAACAGCAAAGAAATGAGCAGTGTCACACAACTTATCAGGAGAGTACGGGGGAAGGGGACAAGCCTCCATTTCATCTAATGAAATTTGTGACAAAAAGCTAAAGCCATTCTAAGCTTTCACCCTCTAAAATACCTTTGGTTTTGGCTGGGTTAGCCTAAAAGCTTATGTTTTCCCCCCATAGGCACATCCTTGAGGCAATTTTTATTTAATTCTCTGATATGGAGTGTCTCCCATTTTTTGGTTGGTGGGGCACCTCATACATAGACAACTGCACTATGGAAGGAACTATTGAATTAGCTACTTAAAAAACAAATTAAGTTATCTCAAACACAAGATGCATAAGTAAGGTTATTGAGCAAAAAGTAATCTTTGAGATGGTTTGGTACAAACTCTTCATGTTACAGAGAAAGAAACTGAACCCCTGAAAAGTGAAATGTTTTTTTTCCAAAGCTATTTGAATAAGCATCGGGACCAGAAATCCAGGCCAAGACCTCTGATTCCAAATTTAATGCTCTTTCATAAACACAAGGACCTACACCTGGAAGGGACACCTAGATGTTGTCTAGCATAAACATCTCATTTGGCAAATGAGGAAACAAAGACCTGTGGAGGTTGAATGATTTGCCCAAGGTAACCAATGTAATAAACTTCTAAAGGGGATATTTGAATCCAGGTCCTCTGACTCCAGAACAGTTCCATTTCCTATTTGTATCATATTGCCTCCTCACCCATATTCTTTAACTGACAATAGCTAATATTAGCACTCAAATTTTCAATTCGTCTGAAGTAAAACCTGACACATAATTCCATTCTGTAAAATTCATGAAATCCATTATTAAACCTGTGCAAAGACTTGTAATTTTTGAATGTAGTATGTTCAATAAGATTGAAGGTTTTCATTCCTAAGTTTCACTGGTAGCAGAACTTTCTGCATAATCACCTGCTTTCATTCAGTGTGGGAGGTGGGTGGAAATGGTCTGGAAACTTCAACTTGGCAACACTTTTTTTTTTTGAGGGCAGCAAAGGATGAAGAATTTAAAAGATGTGTGTTTACAGAAACAGGAAGGAATATTCTAATTGCAAGGACCTGAAAAAAATTCTGACTACTCTAACTTTACTTGTTCATTTTTGAAGGGGACCAGTGACATCACAGGGTGATGTGTTGACTCCATTGTGAATTAGATTTAAGGGAGGCAGAGTTGCAAAGGTGTCAGCCTCACTCTCTCTTCCAGAGTCATCACAGTCCAGTGGCAAAACAAAAGTCAGGATGACTGGGATGGATCTGGATCCAGTGAATTATCTTGGTGTCTTTAATATCTGACCATGCTCTAAGTGGCTCCACAACTTCAGCCGCCTTTATGACTATTGGAACAAATTGCTATCATCCACTTATTCTGTCAGGGAAAGTCTTCAAATGTTTGAGTTAGACTCCCCCTAACTCACTGATGAATTTGTGGCCTGCTGAGATGGTTTTACCAGCATGTGGCTGCTCCACATGCTACAACATCTTATAGAGCCACAGGTGAGAGGTGAGTGAGAGGTGTACTCCAAAAGTGAATGAGCAGCCCTGAAAAGGGCTCAGCAGGCACACCAGATGCCCTAGTCCTCCTGAACACCCCATACACTTCACTTCTGGAGCCATTCAAAAGAGAAACATTATAAGAAGCCTTAGCAGCAGGGTTGTGTATTACATAAGAAAGTCAACTTGAAACTTGGAAGACCAGAATTCCACTTCGGATACATACTGGTTAGGTGATGCTAGCCAAGTCATTTAATTTCTCACTGTTCCAGGCAGCCCACCCATACATGTAAATGGCAGAGAAGGTGCTGACTTGCACTGACAGAGTGAATTTCCCCATTTGAGTCCCCAGTACAAATGAAGTTACATGTCCAATCCTTTTCCTATAGGCAGTATGAAATATTTTCATGAAACAAAAACTATATGATCCTAAATGAGCAATTCCCAAATTACTCAAAAGGCTTCTTTTCTCTAAAAAAAAATCATTCAGCAGACAATGTTTCAAGATACTTCTGATAAGAGAAAGCAATGGTTATCATTTTGCTATAGAGATGTTTCATTACTTTCATAAATTTCAGCTAGATTCACAGGTAACTAATCCACATTATAAAAAGTTTCTTCAACTTTAGAAAAGGATTCCTACCATGGTTCCTTTAAATAGCAAACCTCCCAGAGAAAGAAGTATTTATTTACAGATCATTAACTATTGGTGCAGAGAGTACAAACTTGAGTTACATATGATTGACAGCTTAATCAGAATTGAATATAAACCATCCCTGCAGCCAGGTGTAGAGGTCTGGACAGTAGATTCATAAATGGCTGAGCTAGAAGGAACCTAAAACATCACCTAATCCAAGTCTCTCATTTGATCAATGAAAAATGTGAGGTCAGAGAAGAATTATTTCCTCAAGATCACAGAGCCTAGTTAAAGGGCCTGGTAGGATTACAATCTAAGTTCTTTCTACTATGCAATACAATAATCCTTCTGATCTATTTTATAAATATTTGATTTATAATTTTTAAGGAATATAATATATATTTATTAATCATCCACTATGTGCAGAACCTTGTATTAAGCACAGGGGAACATCCAAAGTTTAGAAGAGACACTGTCTCTACCTACAAAGAATTTATACTCCTAGAGTGAATGGGGAGGGGAAGGAAAGCATGAGAGGAGGAAGGGCAGTAAATGCCACCCACTAAGTTTTAATACATCATTCAATTCAACAATTATTTATTGAAGTCCTACTAAGGAAGCTCAGTGGTGCTGTGGATGCTTCTAGAGTCAAGAAAACTTATCTACTTGACTTCAAATCTGGCTTCAGACACTTACTAGCTATGTGGCCCTGGACAAGTCATAGCCCTGTTTGCCTCAGTTTCCTGATCTGTAAAATGAGGTGGAGAAAGAAATGGAAAACTGCTGCCCAGAAGACACCAAAAGGGGACATGAAGAGTAGGAGATGACTGAAAAAAACGGAACAATGACAAAAGCATTACTATGTAATGGAGCTGCAAAGAGAGAGAGAATTACAAAACAGTGCTATGTGAAGTCTTTGGAAAAGCCAGTGGAAAAATGACCTAAGGTCAATAAATACTTTAATTAAAATGAAGATATTAGAATGATTACAGAAGATGGTACAGGTCTGGAAATTGAAGTGAAAAGAAAAAGTAGATTTACTTCTCCAGGTCCAGTTGTTAGGAACCAAGTTGTTAGGAATGGAAAGGGTGACAAGAGTTGCAGTATCTGAGGGGAGAGTCAAGATGGCAGAATAGAAGGATGAACCTGCTCTAGTTCTCCCCGCATAACCTATAAAATACCTGTAAAAATGAGTCTAAACAAATTCTAGAGCAGCATAGCCACAAAATGACAGAGAGAAACAGATTTCCCTCCCAAGACAGCCTGGAATACTGAGAGGAAAGGTCTATCACACCATGCTTGGAACAGAGAGCAGCCCAGCCAGGATCATGCAGCAAAGACAGGACTGGAGCAGACTTCAGGGCACAGAATCATGGGTAGCAGCTGCGGTTCCCAAATTTCCAAAACCACATATGCCAAAAACAGCTTCAAAGGTCAGTAAAAAAAAAAAAAAGCTCTTTCACCTGGGTGAGAAGGAGTGCGGTCCTGCTACAACCCTGGCCCCAGGGTGGCAGCAGCCACTGTGTCAGCAGCATCCACTTTTGGAGCCCTTGGACTAAAGACCCTGGGTCTCAGTCCTGAGAGGCAGTCCTGGGGAGAGGAAGAGCACTGGTATGGCAGGACTGGTGGTAGTTGTGGAAAGGGAACCGTACTCGCAGTTCCAAGGGAGAAAAGAGTGTTTGGGGTTGCTCACAGACCAGAGTGCAGGCCAAGAGAGGAGTAAACTTGATTGTATCACCTTGGAGGAACTGAGAACTTACAGATCCCTAGAGATATCTCAGAGAACATCTGCACAAAACCTCTGAAACATAACATAGTATACCCTCCACATGACAAAGGATTAAAAAGTCAAGTAACTGGCTGAGAAAATGCTCCCAAAAGGGGAAAAAATAACACTGCAGAATGTTACTTTCTTGGTGAAAAGGTATTTTCTTCCATCCTTTTCAATAATGAAGAACAAAGCATACCATCAAAGGAAGACATCAAAATCAAGGCTTCTATAATCAAAACCTACCAAAAAAATATGAAATGCTCTCAGGCCATGGAAAAGCTCAGAAAAGATTTTGAAAATCAAGTAAGAGAGGTGGAGGAAAAATTGAGAAGAGAAATGACAGTGATGCAAGAAAATTATGAAAAACAAGCCAATAGCTTTCAAAAGGAGATCAAAAGAAATGCTGAAGAAAATAACACCTTTAAAAATAGACTTCCTCAAATGGCAAAAGAGATACAAAAAACCAATGAGGAGAAGAATGTTTTAAAAAGCAGAATTAGACAAATGGAAAACGAGGTTCAAAAACTCACTGAAGAAAACAGTTTTTCTAAAAAATAGAATGGAACACATGGAAACTAGTGACTTTATGAGAAATCAAGAAATTATAAATCAAAGCCAAAAGAATAAAAAAAAATAGAAGAAAATGTGAAATATCTCATTGGAAAAAGAACTGACCTGGAAAATAGATCCAGGAAAGACAATTTTAAAATTATTGATGTACCTGAAAACTATGATCAAAAAAAAAAAGAACTTAACCATCATGTTCCAAGAAATTATCAAGGAAAACTGCCCTGATATTATACAACCAGAGGGTAAAATAGAAATGGAAAGAATTCACTGATGACCTCCTGAAAGAGATCTCAAAAGGAAAAATCCTAGGAATATTGTAGCCAAATTCTAGAGTTCCCAGGTCAAGGAGAAAATATTACAAGCAGCCAGAAAGAAACAATTCAAGTATAGTGCAAACACAATCAGGATAACACAGGATTTAGCAACTTCTACACTAAGGGACTAGAGGGTTTGGAATGTGATATTCCAGAGGTCAAAAGAGCTAGAATTAAAATCAAAAATCACTTACACAGAAAAACTGAGTATAATCCTTCAGGGGAAAAAAATGGAATTTCAATGAAACAGAGGACTCCCAAGCACACTTAGTGAAAAGACCAGAGCTGAATAGAAAATTTGAATTTTACCTACAGGAATCAAGAAAAACATGAAAAGGTAAACAGGAAAGAGAAGCTATAAGGGACTATTAAAGCTGAATTATTTACATTCCTACATGGAAAGATGATATTTGCAACTCATGAGACCTTTCTAAGTATTATGGTAATTAAAGGGAATACATGTGTGTGTGTGTATTATATATATACACACATACATACATACATGTGTGTATGTGTGTATGAATATA
The DNA here is from genome assembly GCA_023548195.1 of Bettongia penicillata ogilbyi. Classification (NCBI taxonomy): domain Eukaryota; kingdom Metazoa; phylum Chordata; class Mammalia; order Diprotodontia; family Potoroidae; genus Bettongia; species Bettongia penicillata. The sequence goes on along the minus strand of JAJHZJ010000478.1, from coordinate 27,912 downwards.
TATGTATACATATGTGTGTGTTTGTGTGTATGTGTATATTATATATGTAGGTAAAGATATATGTGTGTATATGTATGTGTGTATATATATATGTATATATGTATATGGGGGGGCACAGGGTGAGTTGAATATGAAGGGAGGATACATAAACAATAAAATTAAATTTTGAGAGGAATGTACTAGGAAAAAGAGAAAGAGAGAAGTAGAATGTAGTAAATCATCTCACATATAAAAGGCAAGAAAGAGTTATTGCAATGGAGGGGAAGAGGGGGGAGGTGAGAGGGAATAAGTGAGTCTTACTCTCATTGGATTTGGCTTGAGGAGGGAATGACACACATTCAACTGAATATGGAAATCTATCTTACCCTACAGGATGGCAGAGGGGAAGGGGATAGGAGAGGGAGGATAATAGAAGGAATAGCAGATTGGGGGAAGAGATAAACTGTTGTGGGGGGACAGGTCAAGGGAGAGAATGGAATAAATGGAGGGCAGGACAGGACAGAGGGAAATGTGGGTTAGTCTTTCACAACATAACTGTTATGGAAGTGTCTTGCATGGCTACGCATGTATGATCTATATGGAATTGCTTGCTTTCTCAATGAGGGTGGGTGGAGAAGGAGGAAGGGAGAGAACACGAAACTCAAAGCCTTAAAAATGAATGTTAAAAATTGTTTTGCATGCAACTGGGAAATAAGTTGTACAGGTAATGGGGTATAGAAATCTTTCTTGCCTTAAAGGAAAATAAAGGGAGTGGGATGAGAGAAGGGGGTGAAAGATGGGAGAACAGACTGGAGGAAGGGGTGGATGAGGTGCATGCTGTCCTGGGGTAGGAGGAAGGGAGAGATGGAGAGAAAATTTGGAATTCAAAATCTTGTAGAAGTAAAATATTGAAAACTGAAAATAAATCATATTAAATTTAAAAAATAAAGATGGAATCTGCTTTCGTCAGAAACTAAAACAGTAGAGGAAAGTGGTCTCCTAGTTTTTAAGGTGGTTACATTTCCGTTCTTGCTAAATTTTTCTGTAAATGTTCTTTTGTGAAATCTGATGGATGTTACTTGGAGAATACATATTGGGGAGATGGTAATGATTGAAATTATATTGGAGAGATGTTAACTCATGATTGATATAAGGAATACACCCAATGGGAACTCCAATAATAGATAGACTTAGTTTTATTAGTTTAGTTTAGAATTAGTAGAAAGACAGTCCTCAAATGCTTTGGGTTGCCTGTGGAATTTGAGTAGTCTTGCTTTGGAGTCCTAGCCTGCTAGTTTGAGTGAGGGTTGATTAAGTGAACCCTAGAACCTCTGTGTTACATTAGAATACCACTTGATTCAAAAACAGCTATTAGAGCTTTAAAAAAAGCAGAAATTTAAGAGAAACATTTTTAAGTTTAAAAAAAGGAGAGCAGATTGGTTGCTTGATACTTAATTACTTTCTAACAGAAAAAAACAGAAAATAAAATTATTCTATTCCATAAATGCATCCTGCAAATAGCAATATAAAATCCCCACAGTCAAAAGCAAATGCTAGCCTACCAAATGAAATGGAATAAGCAAAAAATGCTACATGCAGCAGAGTGGAGACTCCGACTTTAATAGTTCCCTTTTCCAGAATGTAAGACAACATGGATCAACATACAAAGCAGAGACAGGATACATATGCCATCTTCATCATAGTCACTTGATAAATGTATGTTGAATTGAATTTGTTAAATTAATAAAAGGAACCAGCAGTTGGAGGCTACGTCCTTTTTTAATTTAAAGAAAATAAGATAAAAATCAGAAATCAAGGATAAGGGAAATATTCTAGCCTCTTATGAGCAAGTTATCATGGAGGGAGAAAATCATGTGTTTATATGTTTTGATCAAGAGAAACAAATGAAAAGGATTGTTTTTGTTTTCTGTAAGAAGTCAGTGTGGATTTAGTCACCAAACCCTCTGAAAGTTTCCATAGGAACAATAGTTTCCTGTTAACTCTTTTGCCTAAATGAATTTGTTGTATGAGTGTGTTTATATGTGTGTGTGTGTGTATGTGTGTGTGTGTGTGTGTGTGAGAGAGAGAGAGAGAGAGAGAGAGAGAGAGAGAGAGAGAGAGAGAGAGAGAGAGAGAGAGAGAGAGAGAGAGAGCCCAGTTGCCCAGTTCAAAGAAGAGGAGAAAGAATTTCTTGAGAAATCTTAAACTACCTAAACAACCTTCAGATGATCTAAAAGGTCAGGGACAAGGGGAAAGACCAAACCAGAAGCATTCTATTTGGAGGGCTTGGTGAAAAAAGATGAATTTAGATAGGGCGCTGAAAAACAGAAGCAGAGAAGTATACAGCTTCACACCAGTAATGAATGAGAAGGGGTCATTTAAGCTAACCTAAGTGCTCACTTAGCAAAAGGAGAGGCTGAGTTTCTTGGAGGCTAGCTGTAAAACAAGACTTGATACTAGCCCTCTCAGAGTAGGGGGAGAGAGGCTTACAGGAGAGATCATCAAGAAAAGTATTATCTGTTCTTTAGTTAAAGCCTTATCTTTGAGAAAATTTAGGGAAATATTTGGTGCTTTTTGCAAACTTCATTGCTGTTGTGTGAACACAGCTTTTGATAATTGTTCTAATAACTTGATCTAAATGTTTATTTCTGAGCAGTTATCTATTACATGAATTATAAAGGCATATTTAGAAGCAGCCTAGGAAGTAGATAGAAAACTAGCCTTGAAGTCAGGAGAACCCAAGTAGAAATCATACCTGTCACATTTACTAGCTATATGTGTACTCCTGGACTTCAACATGCTTAGGACTTAGCTTCTAAATTTTAGACCATTAGAGATCTAGGCTGACAGAAGGTGTTCCCACACCAAGCAAAAATCATGCCAATACTTATGTAAAAATAAAGGACATATGAAGAAAGACACTATCTGCATCCAGAGAAAGAAATATAAATAGAAGTATGTATAGAATAATGAATGATAGCCATCTCTAGAGCAAGGGCAGGGGGAGAAAAAAAGGAAAAAAAGAAATTTGCAATATAAATATGTCATACGTTTAAAAGGAATTGCAAGTTGTATATAATAGGTTTGCAGTTTCATGTACAATCATCTTTTTTATTTTATTATGTTATCAGGAAAATTCTATTGTTACTTTTCTTTTGCTATTTCATTAAAAGCATGTTAAGCTATAATAAAACTAATAAATTCAATAAATAAAAATTTAAAAACAGAACGATAAAGAAGCTTTTTATCTATGACAGTTAATGATATTTCTGAATTTCTTTAAAGCCCCCTCCATTAGAAAAGTACAGTAGAAAGGATACTGAAAGAGATGCTAATTTGGATTCTCCTGCTAATTAGCTATGTCTTCTTTCCAATAACTTTGGAACTTACTTCCATTTGTCTTCATGACATGAATATCCTCTGCATCATAAACTACTAGTTCTAACTAATACCTAGTTTCCTCATGTCTAAAAATGAAGAGTTTAGATTATTTGAACTCTAGGATCCTTTTCAGCCCTCCAGGTCAGGTCTCATTCCATAAGCTATCAAGATTGCCATCTAATGGCAAAAAGTATGAACTGCAAGTACATAATACTGGAACCCAGAAGAGGTGCAAAAGGGAGGGTAAAGGTAATTTGTAGGTAGACACAATGCTACCTCCAGAAGATTAACTACCTTAGACAAAATGTCTTTATTTTTTTGTCTTCCTAACATGAATATCCTCTGCATCAAAAACTACTCTGAAAACTTAAGGTAAGGCAAATCAGTGGCATCGATCAATTCCTAGATTCTGATCTTAACAGCAGGAGCCAACCCTAACAGTAAAGAAATCAACGTGAATGAAGGGGGAAAGTGAGATCCAGCAAATGGCTATAGACAAGAGACAGCATTTACAACACTCCACACTTTAAAATAAAAAGACCTTTAGATTTAATCTTGATTTTTTTTCAAATTGTCTTTGGTGATTTGTTCAATTGAAAAAATAGGAAGACTCATCAAAACCTTTTTTTTCCTCAAAAACAAAAATCTACTTACACTCTAATGGGGAAAAAAGAGGAAAAATTGAGAATAATTTTGATCTAATATATTATTATGTATTGTGGAAAATGAGAAAGAAGGAAAAAAGATAATTTAATGGCTCACTATAATTCAATTCAACAAGCACTTATAATATGCCTATTATGTACCATATATATATATATATATACATATATATATATATATACACAGTTCTGGGAATACAGAAATGAAACAAAACAGTCCTTGCCTTTACAAACTTTTATATTTTACTGGAAGAAACCAATATAGAGAAAGATAAGCAAAATTTTTTTTCAATGTTTGAAATGATTTGCTTTCCACATTCCCAGTTCACCTAAAGGCAATCAGGTGGCACACTAGATAGAATCCATGCCTGGCTTCAGTAACTCACCTTCCTGAATTCAAATATGACCTCAGGCATTTACTGGCTATGTGAACCTGGGCAAGTCACTTATCACTGTTTGCCTCAGTTTCCTCATCCATAAAATGAGCTAGAGAAGGAAATGGGAAAATACTCTGGTATTTTTGCCAAGAAGTCCCCAAATGGGGTCAAAAAGAGTTGAATATAACTGCAAAATGATTAACACATAGAAAAAGATCACCTAAAAGGGGGGCAACCACTTGGGAATCTCCAGAGCCTAGCTTCTTAGAGAATATATCCACTGATCCCCTGCTGTGGTAGTAGAAGTAGTCTCCTTTCATTGGCTGCCTATCTTGAACAGACTGTTCTTTGAAACTGTCATAATAGGACAGTCTCTTGCTCCAGAGACTGACGATCATACGCAGTTCATTCATCTTGTAGGCACCATGAACCGTATCATGAAAGAAAGATACCTCTCCCTCCTACCTCTTCCTTTAGGCTTTCAGGTTTGAGGCATTTCTGTTTCTGTTCTGTTCGCCCTCAGTTTCTCAGGTACAGGCAATAATGCTCACCTGACTAGAAGTTAAAGTCGTGGTTATCTTGAAAATGAAATTCCAGGTGTGATGGAGCCAAGAAGTGTCCTATACAAGACAGAAGTACAGGAAATGGTGAGTTTCACTGGAATATGAAATGTGTAATGGGGAGCAATGTGAAATCAGTCCGAAAAGAAAGGTTAGAGCTATACTGTGATGGGCTTTAAGTGCAGCCAGGCAGACTATAGCAAGGAAGCCCTGAAAAGCCAGGGTGCCTGGGAATCAGGGTCAAAGAGGGTTTGAGATTGAAAACTAAGACTGAGCCACAAATCTAGTACTCTTCCACTCCCAAGAGTATGAGGTGGTCCTTTTGAAGTAAATATGCCATTGTAAAAGCTAGGGTGCAGAGGTTCCCTTTGGGAATTGGGGAAACACAATCAGTAGGGCCATCGGTAGAGAACCCAGCAATCACAAACCCCTTTAAGGACACCACAGAACTCTGAGGAGGGCTGAAATATAGCATACCTGGCCTTCAGACAGTGGAGGCCTGGGTAGTCAGTGTTAAATGAAGTAAATTTTAAATAGTTGGGGGAGGGGCAGCAGGAATACACTGATAGCTGAGACTATCAGGAAAGGTTTCATGGAGGTGATAGCATTTGAAATGAGAGTTCAGGAGATCTAGTGAAGAAAGAGGGAAACTGGGAGGAGAGAGAGAATTCCAGACATGCAAAGGGGTGGAGCCAGGAAATAAAGGAAACAGTGAATTTCACTGGAACAGGAAATGTCTAATGATGAGTAATGTAAAGTCAGTTTGGAAAGAAAGGACAGAGCTACAATGTAAAGGGCTTCAAGTGTCAATCAAAGGATTTTGTGTCATACTTGAGAAGCAACAAAGAGTCATTGCAGCTTCCTGATTAGAGAAGTGATAGAAGCAGACCTGTGTTTCAGGAGTATAAATCTGCTGCCTGTGTGGGAGACTGGAAATGGAAGATACATGGCAGAGAAATTAATTAGGAGAATATAGCAAGTTTGAAGTGAGAGAGGATGAGGGTCTTAAGTCAGGTTGTGGTCATGTGGGTAGAGGGAAAGGGACAAATGCAAGAGGTGTTGTGAAGATAAAATGAAAAATTAAACAAAACTAAAAAATTGGCAACGATCTGATATAGTGGGGCAAAGAACAAAACACTGTTAGGTGATAGCGGATAGAACTCTGAGCTTGGAATGAAGACTTACCTCCTTAAGTTTAAATCTAGCCCCAGACATTCACCTAACTTAAAGCTCTTAAGTGACAAGTGAAGGGTTTACTTCAGTTTTCTCATGTAAAATGAGCTGGAGAAAGAAATGGCCAACCAGCCCAGTGTCTTTGCCAAGAAAACCCCAAAATGAGGTCACAAAGAGTCATTCATGACTGAATAACAGCAAAGAGTAAAACATTAAAGATGACTGACTTTGTAAACCTGGGTGACTGGGAGGACGGTGGTGTTCTTGTCGGAAATAGAGGACTTGATTTCAAGGGGAAAAAAGTGAACTCTGTTTTGGGTATGTTAAATTTGAGGTGCCTATAGAACATCTGGTGGAGATGTTGAAGAGAAAGGAAATAGTGACACAGTGTTGCAGCTTAGGAGAGAGATAAGAAGGTGTGCCGCATGTGTATTTGAGTCATTTCCATCAAGATGATAATTGTATCCATGGGAGTTGATGAGATAACAAAGAGAAACAGTGTAAAAAGAAAAAGACGAGGGACCCCAGTGCAGAGTTGTAGGGCACGTTCATGAATAAAGGGCAGGGCATGGATGAGTCAGAAGAGGAGAATAAGGAGTGATGGAGTGGTCCAACAGAAGAGAATAGCATGGAAACCTAGAGAGAAGAGAGTATCAAAGGAAGAGGAGAGTGACACTACAAAACTGTAGCAAGATCAATGAGGGTGAAGATTGAGAAAAGGCCATTAGGTTTTGCAATTAGGACATCATTTAATTAAGAGACTATTCAAGAATCTTAACCATGAAGGAATTTTTTTTTCACTATTATTTTTATATGTCAAAGCTCTGAAATAAACATTTCTTCCATTCTGTCAACTCCTTAGATGGTCACTGAGAGAGTGCTGTACAAAAATTTCCACACCCTGCAACTTCATTGGTGAAGAACCACTTGGAGCTTAATTAAGATAGTCCTTGGGACAATAATTATACAGTCCATTATCAAGCCATGTGAAAGATTTTTGAGGTTGGTAGAATCTGCCAAAAATTGTCATTTAAAAGAAACACTTCTTCAATAGTCTTGATTTTCCTCATATCACTAAGGCATCAGAATACCTCAGGGGAATCCTACTTGTGAAGAAAAGGAGAGAACCATTATCCCCTGGACATCTGAACTAGGAGCAGACAACTCTGTATAATGTGCCTGATATAGCCTTGATCATGTATTCTTTTACATTTCACATTACTGACAGATTTCCATTCATCCAAACTTAATATTTGCTCCCAGAGTAAATTTTCCTATTTTTACTTCCTTGCCCCAAGTAAATTATGTGTAGTTTTGAAAGCTTCCCTTCCCTTCCCTTTCCTTCTTTTTCTTTCCAAGTGAAGATAAATGTATATCACTTTCCCTGGAGCCCCTGCTCATTGGTGTTTTCGCTTGCCCTGCTCTGGTTACTGCGTTGTAATTTATACAGAGCACCATACATTTTCATTTCAAACAAAGTATGTGTTTATCCTTTGGAGGGTAGGAATTTAATTTTCTGCCTCACCCAGCAATATCATTTTAACTATGTGTTGGTAAAGTAAATGTAATGTTATTCAAAAAAAGGCCAAAGGGAAAGAGAAAGATTTTGGAGAAACAAGTAGGCTAAATTTTTGAATATACATTTTCCCCACCAACAGGTCAAAAGTCTATGGTTTCACTGATGATAATAACAAAACAGACATGACAAAGTACTTTAAAATACTCTGGGTCAGTTGAAGCAATCATTCTTTAACTTAAGAAAAAAGCTAGAATGTTAAGTCAGCAAGTATTTGCTGCATATTTACTATCAGCTGAGCACTGGCTGAGACTTCACAGTGTCTAAAGTCTCTCAAAGCTTATAGACAGGCTACCATGTAGACAATAATTCTAGAATTAGTGGAAAAGAGGAAGTCATTAGGATTTTAGGTATCTCCAACAATGCTCAACTATAAATGGAATCCTTCATTTCATTCTCTGTGCCCTTTGTCATTTGTTCTCTGTGAAATTCCTTTATCTCTGTGCACCTCACTTCCTCAGATCCAAAATGAGGGAGTGGAAGTAAACAACCTTTGAAGTCTTGTCCAAATCACATTCTTGAGTCCTTAGAACCCCTATGATGAGCCAAAATGCAGAGCTGATGTGGAGTGGAAAAGGCTCTCAAATGGGAGTCAGGAGATCTGGTCCTGGCCATAGAATCTTCATAACTTAGTTGTGTGACAATAATTAACATTCATAAAGCACCTCCAAAGTTGCAGGCACTGTGATAAGTACTTTACAAATATTATCTCATTTGCTCATCACAACAACCTTTGGGAGATAGGTGATATTATTATCCCCATTTTACAGATAAGGAGACTGAGGAAAATACCTGCCCAGGATCACACATCTAGTAAGCGTATGAGGTTATATTTAAACTCAGGATGTCCTGACTCCTACCCAACACTCTAACTTCTATGAGTACTTACTTCACTAGTTTGTGCCTTGGTTTTCTCATTTGCCAATTGAAAGGGTCAGACTACATGATCTCCAACCTTATTTTCACTCTGAAATTCTGTGATTCTAGAATATCTCATTAGCAGATTACATCTGAACCTGGATCCCAAACTGTGAAATTCTGATGAGAAATAGCTAAATGAGATGTGATACATAGTCTGGAGCTAGAAAGATTTCCTTATGTGAAGTTTATTTGCACTCCCCTACAGAATAAATAAGTACTGCATACTTTTTATATGCTAAATATAAATAGGGATACAAATAGAAAAGGAAGATAATGCCTTCTTTCAAGAAGAATACATTCTACTCTGAAGAGTCAACACATAAAAGAGAGTTCAACTGTAGGGTAGATCCTTAGTGGATATCAAAGCCCAGGAGTCCTTAGGGTGTAACAGCAGGTCAGATGGTATGCCTAGGTATAGAGAGTGGAGTAATATGATGGTGTGAACCTTTGGGAAAAGTAGCAGGGAAGATAGTAATGTCCAGTGGTTCACTACTCTACTGGAAGGAGTATAATTACTGTCATGTCACAGACAAATGACAGTTGAATAGTTGAGTAACAGGCCCAAGGCTCAGAATGGAGAGGATGCTGAGCAACGCTCAAGGAGTGGCCGATTGGGGGACAGGGTGAGGAAGAGTTCAAACTTAGCAGCATTGGGGCAGCTAATGATTGGTGGAAAATAGACAATAAGGCTGAGTTGGGATAGGAGGTATTTCTTTGTGGGCTCAAGTCCTCCAGGTTTTGTATGGTCAGTGCCAATGTGGTTTATCAGCAGGACAGTTGACAAGGAGATAACCAAAGTAGTCAGTTACTTGGGGCAATCCTTTTCCTTTCAAGGCCAACACTTATACCTGTGCCCTCTATTCTCTCCCCTCACATCTCCTCTGGGAGCTTGCCTCTCTGACTTCTTTCTTCTCCTCCTCCTCCTCCTCCTCCTCCTCCTCCTCCTCCTCCTCCTCCTTCTGAAGGTAGGAGGTAAGAAAGCAGAGACAATAAGTAATTATTGTTTCTCTCTCTTATCTTCAAACTCTCCCTATCAACTGGCTCCATCCCCATTGCTTACAAACTTATCTGTCTCCCCATTTTTAAACCTGATTTATTCCATCTTCTCTACCATTTATCATCCTATATTGTTCCTTCTCTTTACTCCTTGAGCCATCTACAATTAAGTCCTCAACTTTTCTTCTCTTTCGCTTCTAAAACCTTCAAAAAATTGAATATTCAACTGAAGCTGTCTTCTCCAAAGCTACCAAGAATTTCCAAATTGACAAATCTAATGGTCTTTTCTCAATTCTGATTTTCCTTGAATTCTCTACATTTGACATTGAGAATCATAATCTTCTTTTTAAAAATTTGTTATTAAATACTAGCACTTGAATACACAATAAAAACCTACTATTAACTTAAATGTTGAAACTTAAATACAAAACAGGAAAAGAAAAAAAGTATTTCCATGTGTGCAGCAGAACATGAGAGAGGATTCAACTATACAGCAATAAATTTCGGTTTCAACAAAGCCTATATAATAAACACTATTTATTGTGTTGAAAGCTGTCTACCTTCACTTCCTTGTAAATTTCCTTTTGTTCTCTGCTGTGCCCTTTTTACTTTGTTCTTTCTCCCCCTTCCTCCCCAAATCCTAGAAGGCTACAATTAAGTGCAGATATGTGTGTATGTATGTATATATGTATGTCTATATACACATACATATGTGCACATATATACCCATATACATATATACACACAAATATACATATGTAATACAAACCCATACGTATCGCTTACATATACTTAGATATCTCTAATTATACTCATATATAGACAAATACATTCATTTGCACCTATGCAAGACTGTGCTATACTTATTTATCCTCTGTTTCTCTGAGGCTAATCTCTTCCTTCATAAGTTCAAGTATTTCCATATTTTTCTAAGTCCATCAACTCATCATTTCCTAGATCACAGCAATATTCCAACCTTATACTATCTAATTATTATAAATAGTCCTAAACAACAATGATGAATATGATTAACAGAGAGTGCAGTTTTCCTTTTTTTAATTAAATCTATTTTAGCTTTAACTTTGTCCAAGATGATGACTACCACCCATGCTACTTTTTCCCTAACAAATTCTACTACTGATTTTTATTTTATATTTGTGTGTATCTCTTATTTCCTATCCCTCCTGACTCCTCTACTTTGCTTCTGTCTGCTACTTTGCCCTCCTATTATTTAATCTACCCCCCTCCTCCAAGGATCCCTCCCTTATTCTCCCATTCCCATTAATCTAAACACATTTGTGTACCCACCTTTACCCTATTCCCTTACTCTCCCCTAGAAAGATCCCTCCCATATCCTCTTCCCCCTCCCTATCCTCTTAGCATTTTATCTCTTTCTAAATTTAGACTTTTATACCCTTCTTGATATATATGTATTGTTTCCTTTTGAACCCATTCCTAATGAGCATAGGTTTACAAAACTGTCTTCCTCCCCCATCTAATTTCTCTGTGTTGTTTCTTCCTCTCACACTTTATATAAGATAATTACTCTTTTTAGCTGTTCCTAAGCAGTTCTACTTTTTAAAAATCATATCATACTCAGATCTTCTCCAGTCTTTCTCATGAACTTCCCAATTACTAATAACAATCTTAGACATATGTTTTACATTTCCTCATATGAAAGGTAAACTGTCTTTACTGAGTCTCTTACAATTAGTATTTTTTTTATATGTACCTTGTATTTCTCTTGGATGTTACATGTCAAATCTTCTATTAAGATCAGTTTTTTTTTAAACAAAATCCTGAAAGTATGACAATTCATTAAATGTCCATTTTTTTTCATTTAACATTATGCTTAGCTTATTTTTGGTCAGAGCTCTAGTTCTTTTACTCTTCACTGTATAGTGTTCTAAGTCCTGCAATCTTTTAGTGTCACCACTGCTAGTTCTTGTGTGGTTCTAATTGTGGCACCACCACATTTAAATTGTTTTTTTCTTGTTGCTCATGATATTTTGTCCTTGAACTGGGGGTTTCAAAATTAAACTATAATATTCCTGTGGGCTTTCTTCATAGGATCTCTTTCAGGTGGTGATCAGTAGATTTTTTTTTCTATTTCCACTTTCCTCTCTTGTTTTAATGCTTCAGAATAATTTCTTCAATTATTTCTTGTACTATTATGTCATAACTTTTAGGTATGTTTATTCTTATGTTTTCACTTCTTGATCTGTTCTGCAGATTTGTTTTTTTTCTTATAAGATGTTTCACATTCTCTGCTATTTTTTTCATTCTTTATATTTGTTCTATTATTTCTTGGTCTCATGACTTCTCTGGCTTCCCCTTACCTAATTCTGATTTTCAAGGAATCATTTTCTTCCTTAAGATTCTAGATTTCCTTTTCTAATTGGTTGACTTTCTTTTCATAATCTTGTTTTTCTTGGACTTTTTTTTTTTTAGTTTTTCCTCAATCTCTGTCATTTGATTTTTAAAGTCTTTTTTTAAAGTTTTCCATGATTTCTTTTTGGGAAGATGACCATTTGATGTTACTCTTTTGGATAGGAGAGGATTTCTTTGCTTCAGTATCCTCTGAAGATAAAACCCAATTTTCTCTATTCCCATAGTAACTTTCTGTGGTTGGATTCTTTCTCCTTTGCCTGCTCGTTTGTTTTTTGTTATTTGTAGCAGCTTATTTTTTGTAATCATCTCTAGTCCTGGGGTATGGGGGATGGTGCCATTGGCCTCAGATCTTTCTTCAATTCTCCCCTGTAGCCTGGAAATGGATCCAATTGTTACAGCCTCCTGTAAGTGCCCATAGCCAGCAGTATCCCTATGCTATCACTTCTGCACTTACTGGGCATGTGTTGGTTCATTCTTGCTCCTATCCATGTTTCAGTAGCACAGCTGAGTCTGGAATTCCTTGTTAGTAGAGGTTCCCTTGGTCTTCCCTGGCTTAGATGCCCAACTCCCCTCAATATCCTAGCTCCAGAGCTCACTGCTTGCCATTTCAGAGAAACTAGCCTGGAGATGTTTGGTCTTCACAAGGACCAGACCTTGGCCTCGGATTTTTCTTTAGATCTTCTCTAATTTCCAGAAAACCACTATCATGCCCCTACTCATTTATTAGAGATTAGGGTTGGAGATGTGTGTGTGTGTGTGTGTGTGTGTGTGTGTGAGAGAGAGAGAGAGAGAGAGAGAGAGAGAAAGAGAGAGATTCATCTATATAGAGAGATAGATATAGGTATAGATAGAGATTTATCTAGATATAGATGTATAGATGTTAGTGCACATGCAGAATCTCCAACCCTTATTTCTCTATTGACCTACAGCCACAAATCTCCAGTTGCCTCTTGGTCATATCAAATTGGATATCCTATAGACATCTCAAATTGACCATGTACAAAACAAAATTCATTATCTTTCTCAAAAAATCCTTCCCCATTAAATTTCCTTATTTCTATTAAGGGCACTACCACTCTCCTAGTCACCCATGTTCACAAATTCAGTGTTTCTATCTCACTCTCATTCAGTCACATATCTAACACATCACATAATCTTGTCATTTCTACCTACACAGGATTTTACAATGTAAATCTACTTCTCTCCACTCATATAGCTACAATCCCAGCTAAGTCATTTACTACCTCTTTCCTGGACTATTGCAATGACCTTCTAAGTGCTCTCCCTGCATTGTCTCTCCCCTTTCTAATCTATTCACTACCTAGCTGCCAAGGTGATTTTCTAAAGCTTAGATCTGGCCATAGATCTAAAGCTTAGATCTGGCTCATCTTCAGTGAGCTCCAGTGGTTCTCTGTCACATTCTGGGTAAATATTATCTCTTCTGTTTGGCATTTAAAACTCTTTTTAACTTGATGCAGTCCTACCTTTCCAGGTTTCGTACACTTTAATCCCCTCCATGAAATCTGTAATCCACTTACATTAGCCTACTTGAAGTTCTTGGAACAGAAAACACTTTTGCACTGACTTTCCCCCATGCTTAGAATGCTCTGGCCTCCACACCTTCATCTTTTCTTTTCCCTGACATCTTTTCAGACTCAGTTCAAATATCACTTCTGCACAAAGCTTTTCTTTGTCCTTTCAGTTGCTAATGTCTTCTCCTTTCATATTACCTTCCTCTCTCTCTCCCTCCCTCTCTCTCTCTCTCTCTCTCTCTTTCTCTCTCCCCTCTCTGTACACACACACACACACACACACACACACATATATATATATATATATATATATATATATATATATATACATATACATATATATATATATATATATATAAACCCTGCCCCAAGGAAACATTATATATGTGTATACATGCATATATAATATATACACACATATGCATATCAATGCATGTATACAGATATATAATGTCTTCTTGAGAACAGAGAATTTCTTTTTGCTTTTCTTTGTATCCTTAGCAATTTTTAGCAATGCATTTCTAAATGCCTGACATATAGAAAGTGCTTAGCAAATATCTTTTGACTGACAGTTCCAAATTCAAAGCCAGATCTCAAACTAATAAGTCACCTAGTTATCTCTGTGAAAACTTACTCTTTGTATAAAAATGACTCTTTGGAGAGAGAAGTCCAAATTTCAGCCTCTTCCCTATAATTTCAGTAAAACCCATTCATATTATAATTTATCCTGATACTAGCATTTCTTTTTTGTCCCTAACAATTCAAAGTAGTTTTGAGTCAACAAACTGTTGTCTCAAATAGCCTGAGTTCCAATTTTCAGTAAAGTTCCACTAGGCAAAATGAGTTCCATCTCCAAAATGTTGTTCAAAATAGCCATGACACATCCAGTTGGAGATGTTGAATAGATATAAATGGCAAGGTGATTCAAAATGCAAACCAAGTAACAAGCTCATGGGGGGACAATGTATGGTCAGAACTCAAGGCTTAAAACAGGAAATATCTAATTGCTGCAACAAAACCAGTGCTGAAGTAAGAAAAGTAGCAGGTAAACCTAGCTACCATACTATGATCTGCTAGAGATAATTTGCTTGGCTGCTAGTCTTGTATGTAACACTGTCTTCTATGCTTGGATGACATATTTATAATCCCCCAAATACTGCTCAATTTGGTTCAGTTCTAGAGGAATTTATTCAAGTTTGTAAGGTTATGATTTCTTTTTAAAAAGATTACATTTTTTCCCATATACTCTCAATGGGTCCTAAAACTTGGAAGACTTTTTTTACAATGCGACTTAAAGATGTGTTCTTTTTCTGTCATTTCTCAGTTATATCTGACTCTTTGTGACCCCACTGGGGTTTTTTTTGGCAAAGATACTAGACTGAGCCTATAAATGATTACTTGTGTACTGGGGAACATAAATTTGGAATTGTCATCCTATAGCACTTAAGCCTAAAGGATTCTATGAGATCCAGTGATTTATAGTACTAATGACAGGAAAATCAAGTTTGTATATAAGTGAAGGAATTTATACAAATGAAATTAGGACTAAAAATTGTACCCTGAAATGTTTGTAGACTGGCAAGATCCTTAGCAAATTGATTAAGGTCATTTTATGTTTGTGAATATAATCTGTTTATTTAACTATCTCATTAACTTAATTTTCTCTAATTAAGCAGGCTATGCTCAACTTTTGTAAAAATATGTGAATTTGTCTGAGCAGCATAAAGCTCACAGATGTGTGGCATCAATCCAATGGATGGGACATGACCAAATACTGTTTTGGCTTAAAAAATGGCACAGGAAAAGAGTATTTCAACAGATAAGGCTGTTTCCTTTGCCAACAACTGTTCTCCATAACTGTTTGCTTCCTTCCCCTGGTCCCACACCTAACGGCTCTAGGTGTTTTATCTGCTGATCAAACTATATTTCAGACTCTGGTGCTTTACCAATTGGCCTGATTATCTCCCCAAAGAGCTGATTTGGACTCTGCTATCAGCCCTTTCTGCCCTACTGGGTATTCCCCATGATCTATCATTGAACTCAAATATTTTTTCCCTGCTTATCCTTCAACTGGCTTCTAAATGAATGCTCACATGCAACATTTGCTTTGTCTGGAAATACATTTTCATGGAGGCCAGGTAAGGCAAATGTTCTGTCTATTATGGAAGTGTGTTAAAGTCCCACTGTGTTTCCCCTTTGAAGAAAATATTAAAATAATATTACAGTTATCCCTTACATATCCAGGAGTTAGATGCATGATTCCCTTGTGATCTGGAAAATCCATGTAAAATTTTTTGGCCCTCCCTTCATACCTAAGAAGAAATCTGAATTATTATGGTATTGAAAGATAAAATATGTTGATATCATACTATACTATGCATATATTTTATGCATTTCTGAGTTTCTAAACTTTTTCTGTGTCATCTACTAGCCTTTGCATGTCATCTCCTGTTTCCATAAAACTCCCTGAAAATTCCCATTTAATTTCTTATGCTACCAGTGATATATCAAAACCACAATGGAGAAAGTCACAATATGAAAGGGGTAACTGTAGATTGATGCCTTTATCTTAAATTCTTCTTTTTTAAATCCTTTTGCACCAACATTACCAAAGGCATAACCAGTTTCTAAAAGGACACTAAGTCAAAGTGAATAACACTTGTACTTTAATTTTTGGAGAGCCAGTTGTTAAACATTTGCCACATAACCCCACCAACGTGATGAAATGGTGCCTTTCATATGACATCTCTCATGTCAGCATATGTGACATTCTGTACCTAGGCATACATCTCTCCACTAAGAGCTAGAAAGTGTTTTGTCATCTGTCCCCAGAGCCAAACTTATAGTATTTCATAAATAACAGTTGACATAAAATTGCAAGAGGCTTTGGAAGTCATCTAATTCAACCATCTTATTTTGCAGAAGGATGAGGGAACTGAGGCCCAGAGAAGGGAAGCAATCTGTCCCAGGCACGATATTTAGTAACTGGAAGATCTGGGCATATGAGTTGGCTCCCATGATTTGAAGGTCAGCTCCCCATGTTCAGAATGCTTTGCATTAAACCTCACTGTATCCCTTAATCTGAGGTCACTGCCCATATAATTATTTTAATTTATGGAATTGTTATAGAACATACATAGTTTTCCTGGATTTGCTTTCTATCATTTAATATGTCAGTTACAATTATTCCCATAAATATTATTATAGCCATAGTGTATATTTTTTTCTTTCTTTGAAATCTATCAAAGGCAGCTAAGTAGAAGAGTAGTTAAAGCCCTGGGTCTGGAGTCAAGAAAACCTGAGAAAAGCACAACCTCTAATTGCTTCAGTTTCCTCAATGGTAAAATGGGAAGAATAGCACTGATACTGCCGAGTTGCTGCGAGGATCAGAATTTGTAAAGTGCTTAGAACAGTGCCTGAAACATAATAGGCACCATATAAACACTTACTTCCCTCCTCCTGCTCCATCAATTCATGTTTTTCCTTATTTTTTTCATTTTTTTCATTTCTTATGGCACAATAAAATTCCATTGTATTCATATGTCACAGTTTATTCATTCCCCTATTGGATACTCACTTGTTTTTTCAGTTGTTTTTTTTTGTTTTGTGCTTATTCATCTTTTTCTACCATGAGTCTGTTATGAATATTTTGATCTATATGGGACCTTTCTTTTTGTCTTTGACCTCCTTGAGGTACATCCCCAACATTGAAAGACATGAACAATTTAATAACTTCTTAAATAACTCAAAAGTGTTTTCCAGAACTGTTGCTCCAATGTACAGTGCAGTCAAAAGTATATTAGGGTAGATGTTTCTCCATGGCCTCTCCAACACTCATGTCTGTCAATTTAACAGGCATAGTGTAAAAACTCAAGGTTGTTTTAATTTGAATTTCTGATTATTAGTGATTATGGAGCATGTTTTTTATATAAATGTTAATTACTTTTTTTTAAAGATCTCAAAAATGAAAGCTGTAGAACTGTCATCACTAGACTTGGCCTTGGAAGAATAGAAAAATTCATCTCATTCCCATCTTTATAGAAATTGAAGATTTGGGGTATATAATATTTTATAAACTTACCCTTAGTTGATTTGATAGTTTGATTGAACTGACTTTTATTTTGTCTTTTATTACAAGAAATGTGTGGGGAGGAAAGTTAGAAAATTATTATTTATTGCATATAATTACATATCATATATAAATGATTATAATAACAATATATAAATTATTGTTCATAATGTAAACTATTTAGAAATTGAAAGTGGCATAAAAACTAAAGATGCCAATAAATATTTTTAAAACATAAAACTTCATATCTTTAGAGTATTTATGTATTTGAAAATTTCTATATCATATATTTGTATAAATTTACTTTATATCTTGATATTCATTTTTTTCAAAGATATTTATTGCAAAAACAATTTTCCTACTTTTCTCATTCTCCCTGGGAATGATTTTTTTCATGCAAAAGATCTTTATTTGTATAATCAAAATCAATTACTTTTTTTTTCATGATTACTCTCCCCTCCATCTCTTGTTTGGTATTAATTCTCCCCTAATTATAGTTGTGAAAGTTATCTCCTTCCATTCTCCTCTAATTTTGTACATAACGTGACCTTTATATTTAGGTTACATATCCATTTAGAGCTGAGGACAATATGTCATTTGAGACGATGATGCATGCTTATTTTCCAACAAAATATTTTCCAGTTTCTTCAGCAGTCCTTGTCAAATAGAAATCCTTGCTTTAGCAGTTTATGTCCCTGGGTTTTTTGAAAATCTCACTTTTGTATTCATTTGCTTGTAAGTCTTGCTTGCTCAAACACTTCTGCTAACCTTCTTTTCAGTTTTTTAAAAAAAAAAATTTCTTCTACTTTTAGTTTTTTTCTGGTCAACAAGAATGGATATATTGGGATTAGCATTGTTGGAGAGAACATCAACATTAATAATATGATAGATCCATTTGGGACATTGAAGTATTCATTTCTGGATGGTGGAGTAAAGGAAGCACTCAGTCAAGCTCTCCTAATATTCCCCTCCAAACAACTTTAAAATAAAACCTCAAATCAAATTTTAGAGTGACATAGTCAAAACAAAAAAGGTTAAGGTAAGACTTTCTTTCAGCCCAAGAAAACTTAGAAGGTCAGAAGGAGAGATCTGTGACACAGGGCTAGACCAGAGACCACATGGATGAAGTGTCATTTGGTGGTGGTGGTGACTAAAACAGCAACTATTCAGGAACTCTCAAGACAGAGATATTAAAAGGCCTTGACAAATGATCAGAAAGATATTAGAGGGGAACTCTGTGCAAGCACTGGAACCGGGATTAGGTGATATTTGACAACTTTATTATCTATAACCGTTTCTAAGTGACAGTTCAAGGGTAGACAGAAGTACTTTCAATCACAAGGGATCAGGGACCCCAAGGAACAATATTATTTCTGGGTCCAAGTGAGCAGGAGCCCAAAGGAGTAATATCAATTATAATCCCAAGTAATCAGGGACCTTTCCTGGGTAAGGACCAGAGCACAGACCTGTACAACAGTAACCACACCTTTCCCCGAATTAAACCACATTGAAAATACCCAAAACTTCCAAATCCTCATAACTGGTGCTGAAAACAGTGAAGAAGCCTGAAGTTTTGGACAGCATTCCTCCAGGATACAGTTTCCCCATGCCAGAAACAGAGCCCAACTTTAACATAAATTTTAAAATCAAGAAATAGGGTGGAGAAGTGAGCAAACAAGAACAAAAATTGATCACTGTGGTGGCAGGGAAGATCAAGACACAAATGTGGAAGGAGCAAAGTCAAAATAGCTACAAGCAAGTCTCAAAGTGGGGGAATAAGAACAACTGTAGTGCTAAAAATAAATTTCAAAATCAAATAAGAGTAGTAGAGGAAAATTAAGTAAAGAAATGAGAGTGATGCAAAAAAAAAAGTATGAAAAGACAATGAACAACTTGGAAAAAGGCAAAAAAAAAGACAGATGAAAAAATCTCTAGAAAAAATAGAATTGGCCACATGGAAAAAGAGATACAAAACTTTACTGAAGCGAATGACTCCTTAGAAAGCAAGTGCAAAGAGGCACAAGAGCTCACTGGAGAAAAACATTCCTTAAAAATTAGAATTGAGGAAAGAGAAGATAATGACATCATGAGACATTAAGAAACAATCAAACAAAGTCAAGAGAGTAAAAAAAAATAATAAAGTTGAATTATTTCATCAGAAAAACAACTGACATGTAAAACAGATCAAGAAGAGATAATTTAAGAACTACTGGACTGCTTAAAATCTTTAATCAAAGGAAGATCCCAGACATTATATTTCAAGAAATTATCAAGGAAAACCACACCAATATTCTAGAACTGGAGGGTAAAATAGAAATGGAAAGAATCCAGCAATTACCACAATTCCAGAGCTCCCAGGGCAAAGAGAAAATATTTTAAGCAGTTAGAAAGAAAATATTCAAGTATTGCAGAGCCAGAGTTAGGACCACACAAGATTTAGTAGTTGCCGTGTTAAAGGAAGGGAGAGTTTAAAATGTGATACACTAGAAGGCAAAAGAGCTAGGATTATAACCACAAATAAAATACCCAGCAAAATTCAGTATAATCCTTCAAGAGGGAAAATGGATATATAATGAAATAGAGGACTTGCAAGTATTCCTGGTGAAAAGATCATAACTGAATAGAAAATCTGATATTCAAACACAAGATCCAAGAGAAGTATAACAAGGTAAACATGAAAGAGAAATCATAAGGGATTCAACAATGTTAAACTGCTTACTTTTCTATATACTTTAACCTCCTAAGAATTTTATCATTATTAAGGCAGTTAGAAAGACTGTACATAGACAGGGACTGTGGGAATAAGTCTATTATGTTGGGATAATGAAAAAAAATGTATACTCAGAGAAGGAGGAAGGCAGATGGAGAATGGAAAAAAGTATCTCATAAAAGGGCATGCAATGAAGAACTTTGACAGTTGGGAGAGGTGGTTGTTAGGACGGATAGACAACAATTGAAACTTGTATCATCTAAATTGATTCACAAAGGGGGAAATACACACTCAATTAAATATAGAAATTGATTTTACCCAACAGGGAAGCATAAGAGGAAGAAAATAAGAAAAGGGGGAATAATAAAAGAGAGGGCACATAAAAGAAGGCAGGTGCTCAGAAGCAAAATAGACTTTAGAGGAGAAATAGGATGGAGAGAGAGAGAGAGAGAGAGAGAGTAGGATGGAGGGGAATACACAGTAATTATTACTGTGAATGGGATGAACTTACATATAAAACAAAATTAGATAGAAGAATGAATTAGAAACAAGAATCTAACAATATTTTATTTACAAGAAACACACTTGAAACAGAGAAACACACAAAAGGGCAAAATAAGGAACTGGAACCTAATCTATTATGTGAAGAAGGGAAGTCTATCATCACCAGACTTCAAATTATATTACCAAAAGGTAATCATGAAAACAATCTGGTACCAGCTAAGATATGGAGTGGTGAATCAGTGGAATAGTTTAGGTACACAATATATAATCTAGCATTTGACAAGCTCAAATATCCAGGCTTTTGTCACCATTTGACAAAAATTGTTGGGAAAACTGGAAAGCAGTTTCAAAGAAACTTATCAAAGTTCAATAGATTGTACTGTATGCAAAGATAAGGTTAAAATGGATGAATGATTCGGACATAAAGGGTGATAGCATAAATAAATTAGGGGACCATGGGAAAATGTACCTGTCAGATCTATATCCCAAAGAGATTAAAGAAAAGGGAAAAAGTCCTATTTGTACAAAGATATTCATGGCAGCTCTTTATGGTGGTAACGAATTAGAAATTGAAGAGGTGCCCATCAAGTGGGGAATGGTTGAAAAAGTTCTAGTATATGATTGTGATGGAATACGAGTGTGCTATAAGAAATGTCAAGCAAGGTGGTTTCAGAGAAACTTCAGAAAACATATATGAACTGATGTGAAATGAAGCAAGCAGAGCCAGAAGACCATTGTACACAGTAACTATAAAACACTTAGCTGCTCTGATCAAGATAATAATCCAAGACAATTCCAAAGGCTCTATGATAAAAAAATAAATGCTATCTAGCTTCAGAGAGATCTGATGAACTCTGAATACAGACTGAGGAATACTTTTATTTTTTTCTCTTTTGTGTATGTGTTCTTGTGTGTTTGTGTTTTCTTTTGCAACATGGCTAATATGGAAATGGTCATGCATTACTTTACAAGTATAATAAATATATTGCTTGCATTCTCAGTGGGTGTAGAAGGGATGGAAGGAATTGAGAAATTAAAAATTTTAAAAATGAATGTCAGAAAATATATGTAATTGGGAAATATTTAATGAAATAAAAATATTAAAAGTATTTCTATAAAGTGTTTATAGATGCAGGCATATGACATAAGTGTGTTTGATAAGTTAACTCTTAAACACATCTTCCATTTTGTAGTTTATTTTTATTAAAAACACTCTTCCTATCAATTACTCCTTTTGGTTTTTTTATTTATTTTTGGTTTGTTTTGGCTTTATTGTGACAAATAAATGCTAAAACTTTATCCAGATTTATTTTCTCTCCTACTCTTTTATTGAACCAATAATCATCTCAGTTTACTTGCTTATTCCCTAATGTTTTCTAAGTAAATGATGATGTCATGTGCTTTGCCCTTATATACTTACTGGAAAAGCTTTGAGTAGTTTGTTATTGAAAATTAGAGAGGGAAAGAGAGATCAATGTTGATGTATATGTGTATGTGTGTTTATTTGACATATTTGGTTGTATAATTAATCTATATAGGTGTAATGGATACAATTATATGTGTATATATCTTCATATATTTCTGTATCAATGAAGCATTTCAAAGTTTGCAAAGCCCCTTATATGCATTATTTCTTGATCTTATGCTATCCTTCCATCAACGCTAAGCTGTGATGCTATTATTCACATTTACAGAGAAAGAAAATAAAGATCAGAGAGATTAAATGACTTGCCCAATTCACAAGGCTAGTAAGAATCTGACATAGGATGAGAATCCAAGTCGTTCTCATTCCAAGTCCAGCACTCTGTCAATTACAATCAATTGTCTCTCTCAATAATAGTTGTTCTTAGTAATAAGGCTATGATATTAAAAGAAGTGACCTTTCATGCTGATGCCTTTTAGGGCTGTTAGTGCAAAACCTTATATTTTGTTAAAGCTTTTCAAAATTTATTCATATATTATTGATATATTTTGTGGTTTTTGTTTTTATATGATTATGTTCATTGTTTTCGTTTTCTAGAAACCAAACTTCTACTTGAAAATATAATTCAGAAAACTTTTTAGAATTTATGGCCATAATCTTTTTCCTCATGTATTATACAATAATTTGTATCAATATTTGCTAGTTATAGTCTTATATCATCAAATGCTTATGACACATTTCAAACTGGGTGTCCGAGAGACCTCTCAAGCTCAGCATGTCCAAAAAAACTCATTATCTTTCATTCTAACTTGTAATGGTTCATTTTTAACACCCTCTTGCCCATATAACATAATTTTCAGAAATAATCATGAAATGAAACATATAATGATAATAATAATAATAATAATGACCATGAAAGAAAAACAGGCAATGAAAATTTTATTGAAATTCATATTACCATTCCCATAAATGAAATAAAAACAAAATAAGCATTATAACACAGAAACTGGGACAAACACTAATGAATTAATATTTTTATTTTATTAGCCTATTTTTAAGGGAGAGCCACTTGTACATACACATTGATTTGTTACAATAATAATATCATATTTTCTATTTTGAAGTCTTAGCTTCTGCCAATTTGTCAATGACTTTATCAAAATCAATAGCATAGTTATGTTCAATATACTTAATAGGTAAAATCAGATTTTTTTCGATCTATCTTTAGTTGATTGAAGAACACTTCTTATTAGTTTTAATTTTGAAAAGTTTCTTTCACATAAAATAACAAAAAATCAAACAGGAAAAATCTTAAACTAAACTTAAACTAAAAATAAATTTAGAAGAGATTTATAAAAACTCTATTCCATAATAAATTCCAGAAACTGTGATACTGTCCACATCATTGCTTCTTTAGAATCAATTCTAGAGGCTTACAAATGTCTCCATAGTCAAATCAGTTCCATTAAAATATCTTAATCAGAAAATTCAACATAAGCTTCTATTACACTTGGTAAAAAACTTCTGACTTTTTCAATCTTTCGTTTTGAAACAATTAATAGTAAAATATTAACAAATATCCATTTTCTAGATAAATTTAGTGAAATCTTTCAAATATAAACTAAGAAGTACACTTATAAGAAAAACACACCTCATAGTTCACTATTTCTCTGTTTTAAATATTAAACCCCAAAATGTCAAGTGGACATCTGGAGTGACTGAACTGAAATAATTTAAGGTCTTTTATTTCATTTTTATAATCACTGTGCCATTATACATCAATCAAATGTATTTTTAAATGTAGGTATATGTAACACCACTGTTGACAGAGATACAGACTATACCAGATGGGAGTTCCAAGGAGTAATGTACAAGGCTCTACTGTGCTGGACAGCGGAGATCAATAACATTTGAAAATGTTATTTTCTAGGCCCTATAGGGCCTATAGTCTAGGCCCTCAGGAAGCTTATTTACATTATACTGGGTGGAATAGTACATGAACAGATAAGTAATAGAAGGTGGGAAGCCATGAAGACAAAGGAGACATTCAAAATGCTCTTGAATTATTTCAGAGATAGAGGACATTTTATGCTAGGGAGATCAGACTCCTGAGTGGCTGCTGGAAGATTAGAGGAGTGTACCTCCTGGAATGCAGTCCATCGTGAGCTCACACTTCACCTGAAAGGGAAAGTTTTCTCTGGTGTCTTCTAGTCCCTCTTGTTTCAAACATCCTTTCGTGAAATAATCACTACATTATAGAAACCAGCTATCACCTGCTTATATCCAAATGAGATCTTTGACCAAGGTTAGCTAATTCAAGATAAATCTCCTCTGGGGAGGAGGATCCATTATTTTGTCCCAGAACCTGAGTTCTAGAGAACTATCATGGCTATTTATCTATGAGCTCTTTCCTCAAGTTGCCCAAACTACATTTATGGGCAGCCAAGCCATCGCCAACCAAGGTCTCAAGCCTTGGCACCACAATCCCTCTGCCAAGGCTCCCTGTTGCAATCTCCTTCTCTCCACAGTCCCTGGCTCAGCCCTATGAAACTAATCCCAAAGACTGGCTTTTAGTCAGTCATATTATTGTTTTTAATTCTCTGCAGTGATTGCCTGCACTCTGATGAATCTTAAGTACTTAATAAATGCTTATTAATCGATTAATACCAGTCTATATTTGATTCTCTCACATTTTGATATCAAATGCTATATTTACCCTATAGAAGGAGTCTGATAATGTGTCACCATTCTGTTGTTTTTGTTTTGTTTTGTTTTTACTTAGGATAAGAGAATTTATTTTTTCCACATTTGCTGGAATCCTCTTATCTATCCATCTGGATTAGGAGTTTTCCTTTGAAAATTCATTCATGACTTGTTTTATTTGTCTTTCTGTTTTCTAGTTATTCAGATTTTCTAATTCCCATATTGTTAATCTTGATAGAAGCAACTCAGCATGCATAAAGTGTTGGGACTAAAATCAGAAATAGCTGTTTGCTGCCCTATTCTGACCCTAGATGAGTCACTCTGAACAAATTTCTTTGATTCTACAAAACACAAGCAGCTCAACAGGACTTATCTACGAAATTAACGATGAATTAGAATCTACATCCATGGAAGAAATACACATCTGAGGAGTTTATGCTGATGAAACTGATGACTCACACTGATGAAATCAGAGATTATTTGCATTTTTGTTCCTTAATCTGAGTATTTTACATGTTTGTAAATATCTAACCATTTAATTAAAGCTTTTGGTTTTGTAGGCATATAATTTTGTATAGCAGTTTGTGAAGTTTTTTTTTTCCCCTCTATTAATTGTAAATTCTCATTTCTCTTTCCGTTATATTCTGGTGATTTGACATACCTAAATCATTCTCTGTCTTTTCCCACTGCCTCCACTTTCTCTTTCAACCAGATTTACTAATGATTTGTCTATGTTACTCTTCTACTCAGAAAATAGCTCGTTTTATTTATCAATTCAAGTCTGTTTTGCTTTTAATTTTCCTGTTTTTTTTTTATTTTCAAAATATACTTGTTTTGGTATTTGATAATTTTCTTGATATTTTAGATACATATTCAAACCAGTGGTTTTCTCTTTTGTTATTATATGCTTGAATAGACATTTTCTTTGAAGAATCACCTTGTCATATCACATGAACTTTAGTATGTTGCCTCATTGGTTTAATTTTCTTTAATATAATTGTTGTGTAACTTATTCATTGATATTAATTTTAATAAGACCATTTAGTTTTGATTTAGCTCTATAAGTAATGACATTTTCATTATTGACTTCAATATTATTACATTATAAAACAAAAGTATGTTTAATGTTTCTGTCTTTGTACATCTATTTTCATATTATGCCATTTTATATGTCACATTTTGGAAAGGAGTTATTCAATGTGAAAAAAGTATGCAGCTTAAGATTTCCATTCAACAATCACCAAAGCACTAGCATATCTAATTTATGTACAATTTATATCCTTATTTTTTCTTGATTCTGTAAGATTTATCTAAGTTGAAAAGATGCATATTGAGGTTACTAATAATTGTGTTCTTACTATGTAAATTTTCTTGCATTTCTTTTAATAATTCAGATGCTATGCCATTTGGTGAACATATACTTAATATTACTTTGTTGCCTTCAAGCATCTGGTAATTTTCCAGTTCATCTAGATTATTTATTTTTATTGTGATCTTGACTGGGATCATGACTGCCACTTTCAACATGGCTCCTACCTCAGGAATGAATTTTTCTCTGTGTCCTTATTTTAACTCTATATGAATTTTAATATTTAAGTGTTTTTAAAATATATAGTAAACTATTTTTATGATATATTTATATGTAGCCAATGTATACAAACATATATCTGTAAATTAGTGAACATGAACTTGATTCATCTCTGGTAAAATTCCAGCCCACATTGCTTTAAAATAAAAATGCTTGATTAATTAATCTTTAAAAGGTTCATGGATGTAGAAAGGACTTTAAAAACTACTTAGTCCAACTTCCTCATATGACCAATGAAGAAATAGAAGTTCAAGGATGTTAAGTGACTTACTCAAGGTCACATAGGTGGCAAAGGTAAGATTTGAGCACAGATCTGTTCAAGAGCTAACTCTGTCACAAGTTGTAACAAGAATTAGTATGATTTCATGAATAGATGGCAAACTAACACATTATTGACAAAGTTGTGATATGGTCTAAAACCAGTCAGGAAATATATTTGGCACCATGATAGAAAAGTCACTAAAATATGCCTAATCTTTGACCAGGAAATAAGATTACTTTATATATAATCACAGAGGTCAAAAAAAAGGGAAAGGTCTAATGTGATCAAGAACATTCTGCTTTAGGAATAAAAAGAGAATAAAATAGTTACACATCAGCTAAAGAATAGCTGGATAAGTTTTGTTATGCAAATGTCATGTAATGAAGGAATAGTGGAAACAGTTAGATTTAGACTCAAAGATCCTATGTTCAAATTCCAGGTCTACCACTGTGTAACCTGCATGATCCTTGGAAAGTCATTTCAACTGCTTTGTCCTAAGTCTCTTCATCTGTAAAATCAGAGGGTTGGTTTAGATGTCCTCTAATATACCTTCCAGCTCTAAACCAATGATCATATGGCTAGTGCCCCATATATGCCAAATATGAAGACTTCACAGAAACCTGTGAAGACATTTAAGAATGAAAAGACCAGGAGACTATTTCTAGAAGTATCACCCTAATCAAAATGAAAAAAACAATGAAAAACATCAGATGTTGTGGTCCATTTGATTGGCTAGTTACTACTCAGTCCTTTTCACAGATATGTGTGTGTGTGTATGTTCCATGATCTATATTCATAGCCTGCATTCAGTTAATTCTGCAAGCATCTTTGATACAAATGTATTAGAATGATCCTCTTCTAATTAGACATTGTTCCTTTTGTGTTCACAATTTTAACTGATTAGTTAATGTATGATGGTAGAATCGTAGATCTATAGCTGAAAAGTACCTTAAAGACTGCCTACTGAAATTTCCTGCTCTTTTCAGATGAGAAAAAATAACTTGCCTAAGGCCACACAGGTAGTAATCATCAGAGGCAGTGAACACACATCCTGACGGCAGTCAGTGTGCTTTCTATTACCTCATTCTACTTCTCTGTAATTGTG